>OY747704.1:16285000-16925000 GCA_963556495.2 Valencia hispanica | reverse complement strand
CTACCTAACTGACTGGGTTCATCAGGATTTATGGATAAATATAGTTGTGTATCATCTGCATAGCTGTGGAAATTTATCCCATGCTGTCTAATGATTCTACCAATTGGGAGCATATATATGGTGAACAGAATTGGTCCAAGCACAGAACCCTGTGGAACTCCACAAGTAACCCTTGAGAGTGAAGAAGATTTATCATTTAGATGAACAAACTGGGATCTATCAGACAAATATGATTTAAACCAGCCTAGTGCTGTTCCTTTGATCCCTGCAACATCTTCAAGCCTTTCTAAGAGAATATTATGATCAACTGTGTTAAAAGCAGCACTGAGATCTAACAAAACCAGAACAGACACAAGTCCATTATCTGAGGCCATGAGAATATCATTAGTAACCTTCACCAGTGCTGTTTCAGTGCTATAATGAGCTCTAAAACCTGACTGAAACTCTTCAAACAGCTCGTTATTGTTTAAATGCTCACAGACTTGATTAGCAACAATTTTCTCAAGGACTTTGGATAAGAAAGGAAGGTTAGATATAGGTCTGTAATTCACTAAGTCATCTTGATCAAGGGAAGGTTTCTTGAGTAAAGGTTTAATTACAGCTATTTTAAATTCCTGTGGTACGTATCCGTTTACTAAGGATAGATTCATCATATCCAAAATGGGGCCAGGAACCATATGGAACACTTCTTTAAATCATTTGGTTGGAATTGGGTCCAACATACAAGTTGAAGGTTTAGATGAGGCTAATATTTTTGATAATTTCGAAAGCTCGACTAAATCAAAACAGCCTAAGCACGACTGAGGTTCTACAGTTCTTTCCGATACTGCCTCATTTACTGAGGAAGAAGTAATCATGTTTGGGAGGATGCCAATGATTTTATTTTTAATAGAATTTATTTTATTTACGAAGAATCCCATAAAATCATCACTGCTTAGAGCTGGGGGAATAGTTGGCTCAACAGAGCTATGACTCTGTGTAAGTTTGGCAACTGTACTAAAAAGAAACCTAGGATTGTTTTTATTCGCCTCTATTAATGATGAAAAATATGCTGTTCTAGCTTGTCGAAGGGTCTTTTTATACAGCAATAGACTGTTATTCCAGGTTAAATAGGAATCCTCTAGGTGTGTAGAGCGCCATTTTCTCTCCAACTTCCTAGTATTCTGCTTTAAAGTACGCAACTCTGCGTTAAACCAAGGAGTCAGCCTCTTATGGCTAGCCATTTTCTTTTTTAAGGGGGCTACACTATCTAATGCCCGACGCAATGAGGACATAACGCTGTGAACCAGACCATCAATTTCTGAAGGGTTAGAGACAGAATTGCTGCCATCCACTGTGTTACCCTGAGACACTAAGGAAAGTAAAAATGGAACAGATTCTTTAAAAATTGTTACAGCATTGTCTGATAAAGCTCTACTATAATGAAATTTTCTTTCAGATTTAAGATGGTCAGTTAAAGTAAATTCAAAAGTTATTAAGAAGTGGTCAGACAGGACCGGGTTATGTGGGTGGACTGTTATTTCCTCACACTCAATACCGTATGTCAGTACAAGGTCCAATGTGTGTTTGCCCGAGTGGGTCGATCCCTGTACATTTTGAGTAAAGCCAATTGAGTCTAAAATAGCACTAAAGGCTGGATTTAGGCTATCACTTTCAGTATCCACATGAATATTAAAGTCCCCCACTATAATAACCCTATCAGTATTTAATACTAAATCAGATAAAAAATGTGAGATCTGATCCAAGAATTGAGAGTAAGGCCCTGGTGGACGATACAAAACCACAAACAAAAATGGTCTTAATGTTTTGCAACTTGGATGAGGAAAATTAAGGGTTAGATGTTCAAAAGAACTGTAGCTATCAATTGGTCTGGGACTAATTAGTAAATCAGAACGAAAAATGGTTGCAACTCCTCCTCCTCGCCCAGTATTTCTAGGAATGTGAAAATTTAAATGACTGGAAGGAGTTGACTCATTTATACTGACATAATCCTCCTGCTGCAACCAGGTTTCTGTGAGACAAAGGAAATCAATGTGATTATCACAAATCAAGTCATTTACTAACAAAGTCTTTGAGGAGAGAGATCTTATGTTTAATAAACCACATTTAATAGATTTATTTTTCTGTTCAGTCAAAGTTGTATTTATTTTTATGAGATTTCCATAATTAGCTTTTGTTGGCTTAACTTTTAATCCATTTAATTTTGGCCGTGGGCAAGACACTGTTTCTATAGGGTAATTGATGGGTAACAGTACAGAAGCAGCAGAGAGGTGGGTTAAACTACGACTCTGCTTCCTGGTCTGGACCCTGGGTTGTCAGTGTTTTGGAGGACTAATAAATTCGGCCATATTCCTAGAAAGAAGAGCTGCTCCATCCAAAGTGGGATGGATGCCGTCTCTCCGGATCAGACCAGGTTTTCCCCAAAATGTTCTCCAGTTATCAATGTAGCACACATCGTTTGCAGGACACCACCTA
This sequence comes from Valencia hispanica, assembly GCA_963556495.2. NCBI lineage: Eukaryota > Metazoa > Chordata > Actinopteri > Cyprinodontiformes > Valenciidae > Valencia > Valencia hispanica. Next base: position 16,922,525 of record OY747704.1, on the reverse strand, counting down.
GACAACCATTGATGGAATGACAACATGCGGCTAAACATGTCGTCACTGGTCCGATCAGGCAGGGGACCAGAAAAGATCACCGAGTCTGACATTGTTTTAGCAAACTTACACACCGAAGCAACATTAATTTTAGTGACCTCCAATCTTACTGTATTTACGCTTATCTTTAGCCAGCAGTTTCAGGTAGGATTTGATGTCGCCCGTTCTGGCCCCTGGCAAGCATTTGACTATGGTCAATGGTGTCTCTAATGCCACGTTTCTGACTATGGAGCTGCCAATTACCAGGGTCGGTTTCTCAGCGGGTGTGTCGCTAAGCGGGGAAAAGCTGTTAGAAACGCGGACCGGTTGGTGGTGGCCCGGGGGCTGGGTCCTAGAACTATGCTTCCTACGTACAGTCACCCAACCAGCCTGGGGTCCCGGCTGCGCGGGCTCTACCGGAGGACAGCTAGGGGGTTCTATCCTTGTTGGTTCCGCGCTGGCTAATGGGCTTCTTCTTCTTCTTTTTGTTTAAATGGCGGGTGGCATCCAACTTAAGGTGCATTACCGCCACCTACTGTGCAGGAGTGTGAGTCGAAGTGAGGAGTAAAAAAAAAAAAAAAAAAACTAAATTCTATTAACTAACTTACTTTTCCTAAGAAACTCTAACACTAATTTATAAATTTTATTATTTCCATTCAATACAGTTTTTAAATTCCAATCTCCATATCCTTTAATTTTTAACTTATCTTTTAATATTTCTCTAATTACTTTATACTTACTACAAAAACACAGTACATGCTCTACAGTTTCCCTTTCTTTCCCACACTCACACAAACCTGTTTGATGTTTTCCCATAATATACAAAGTGCAATTTAATCCCGAATGTCCTATCCTTAGTCTTGATATTATTGTTTGTTCTCTATTATTAAACTCCTCTATCTTCATCTTATCTACTTCTTTCTGTATATTAAATAAATGTCTTCCCTTTTTTTCTTTTATCCACTTTTCCTGCCATTCATTCATAATTTCTACCTTAATTATAGACTTCACTTCTTTTCTACTAAAAGGAATCTCTATTCCTGTTTCCAACTTTATCGCTTGTTTTGCGTAATAATCTGCCATTTCATTTCCTTCTATCCCTCTGTGCGCTGGAACCCACATGAATCTTATTTCAATTCCTAATTTATTTAATCTAAATAGGCATTCAAATATTTCTATAATAATATCAACTCTGTTTTCATTTGTTCTTGAGTTAATTGTTAACAAAACTGATAATGAATCTGTACATATTATACTTTTTTTAACTCTATTTTGCTCAATCCAATCTAAACTAAAATAAATTGCCAACATTTCAACTGTAAAAACTGATATTCCATCTGGTGTTCTTATTTTTTTCCCTTTTCCTACCTCAGGAATATAAAAAGAAAAACCTGTTCTCCCACTTTCAGACTCTTTTGATCCATCTGTATATATTGGTATATAGTTTTTATGTATACTATTTAATCTATTATTTATAATATTATCCCAATTTCCTTTTCCCTTATTTATATCTATCATATTTTTAATATAAAAGTCAATATAACACCTAGGAAAAATCCATTTAGGAGTCACTGAATATAAATATTTTTTTTATAAATCTAATGTCATTTATTTTATAAATTTCTGCTAATTTGTTTGCTTTTTCTAACATACTATCACATTTTTCATTTTCCCTATATAAATACATATCGTTTTTGATCATATGTTCATCCTTTGAACATCCTTTAATACTAACCCAATAATTTAATAAATTGTATTTAAATCTTAGTCCTATTGGCATTTCTCCCATTTCAACCTGTAAAGATACTATAGGAGATGTTTTTATTGCTCCACAACATATTCTCAGTGCCTGATTTTGTATTCTTTCAATCCTCATTAATAATGTTTTACATGCAGAGCTATATACAACACTTCCATAATCTATTACTGATCTTATCATTGTTATATATATTTGCTTTAATGCTTTTGCACTAGCCCCCCAATCATTACCCTTTAGACACCTCATTATATTTATTACTTTTTTACATCTTTCCTCAATTTTTATTATATTTTCCTTCCAACTTAACTTACTGTCAAAAATAACCCCCAAATATTTAAAACTCTTTACCTGTTCTATGTTCTCTCCATATAATTTAAGATTCATTTCCACATTTCTTTTCTTTGTAAACACCAAGCTTTTTGTTTTATCAACTGAGAATTTAAAACCCCAATCATGCGACCATTTTTCTACTTTTGATATTTCTTCTTGTAATTTCTTTTGCACATGTTTTATATTTCTTCCCCTTTTCCACAATGCTCCATCATCCGCAAATAATGCCCTTCCAAAATCATACCCTATATTTTCATATACATAATTTATCATAATAGTAAACAATATTGGACTGATTATACTGCCTTGAGGTGTTCCATTTTCTACTAAATAACTTTTTTATATTTTATCTCCTATCTTTACTTGAATATATCTACTGAATAAAAAATTATTAACCCAATTATGAACTCTTCCTTTTATTCCCAATCTCTTTAATTTTATTAGTAACCCTTCCTTCCAAACCATATCATAAGCCTTTTCAATATCAAAAAATACTACAACTAAACTTTCTTTATTTTTCTGCGCATTTCTAATTTCATTTTCTAAATAAACAATTGGATCCATTGTACTTCTACCTTTTCTAAAACCACTTTGATATTTTGTAATCAATTTTTTACTTTCAAGATAATAATTTAATCTCTCTGTAATCATTCTTTCCATAATTTTTCCTATATGCGATGTAAGAGCTATTGGTCTATAATTTTCCGGATTAGTTGATTCTTTTCCTGGTTTCAATATAGGTATAATTATTGCCTCTTTCCAATTTTTTGGTATTATTCCCTTTATCCAAACTTTATTATATAAATTCAACAACCTCATTCTCATTTTATTCCCCAAATGTTTAATCATCCCATAAGTAATTTTATCATTACCTGGTGCCGTATTTTTACTTTTCCCTAAAGCTTCTTCTAACTCAATCATATTAAAAGGAATATCTAATACTGACATTTTACTACTTTCTTCATTCACTACCTCATATTTTTTCCTAGTTTCCTCCCTTTTATTCCTTCTATCTTCTGATAAATTATTATTACTATTTATTTTAACAAATGTCTTAGCTAAAATTTCTGCTTTTACTTCATTTTTAACAATTATATCATCTTTTATTTTTAAAGCTGAATAACTCCTCTCTCTGTATATTCCTTTCATTTTCTTAATCATTCCCCAAACTTCACTTACTTGAGTTGTTCTTCCGATTTTATCACAAAAAGTTCTCCAACTTTTCCTTTTAGCATTTTTTATTGTTTTTCTTACCTCTGCTTGCAATCTTTTATATTTTATTAAATTTTCATAATTATGATTCTTTTTTAATTCTTTCATACTCTTATTTCTTTCTTTAATTACTTTTTCACATTCATCATTCCACCAAGGCACATTTTTCTTTTTCATATTCCCTTTACTTTTTGGAATTGTTTTATCTGCTGCTTCAATAATTATTTTTCTAAAAGTGTTTTTTACCATTTCTACACTATTTTCCATATTTATTTTATCTTGATTCTTTTCACATATACTTTTAAATTTATCCCAATTTGCCTTTCTAAAAACCCACCTTTCTTCTCTAACTTCAGTTTTTGAATCCCTAAATCCTACAATCCTAATCAAAATTGGATAATGATCACTGCCCATCAAATTTTCCTGAACCTCCCATTCACTTTTCCCAGCCAATTCACTTGAAGACAACGTAATGTCTATTGCCGAAATATATCCTGAAATAACATCTATTCTTGTTCCTTTTCCATCATTCAAACATACCAAATTTATTTCATCCATTATTTCTTCAATTACCTCACCATTTAAATCTGTTTTTATTCCTCCCCATACTGTATTATGTGCATTAAAATCACCACATATCAATAAATTTTTACAATCTTTTTCTAGCATCATTTTTATTTTATTTATTTCTAATTTCTTACATGGATTATAATAATTTACTATATATAAATTTCCACTATCTGTATATATTTCTATTCCTATAAATTCTTCCTTCCCTATTTTGACAACTCTATAATTTAAATTATTCTTAATAAAAGTTGCACATCCTCCTCCTTTACCATTTTATCTATCTTTTCTAATTATATTGTATGATAATAATTTAAAATCTAATTTTTTATTTAACCATGTCTCCTGAATACATATAATTTCTGTTTTTTCTATTTGATCTTCTACCCATCTTTTTAATTCCTGTCCGTTAGCTATTAAACTTCTTGCATTCCATTGCAGTATTAAAACCATTTATCCTGATCCTCCACCTTCTTGATTTGACTGAGTACTTAAGTTTTGTCTGATTTCCTCCCATGATAACTCGCTCAAGTCTAAATGATTTGCTGCTGCTTTTACAATAATTTGGATTCTTTCAGTTTTAGATCTTGTCTCCATCGTAGCGTTAATAACTCCTGCAATGAAAGTTACAAGTTTTTTCAAATCTATCCAAACTTTTCCCTCTGCTTCTTTTCTCATTTCTTTCTTTTTTTCTTCCGTTATAATCTCCTGTTTTTTCCCTCCATTTCTTCCAACCATTTTCACTGCCTCTGCATATGAAATCTTATTTTGAACTTTTGTCTGTTGAATATTAATCTCTGTTTTCATTCTTAAACAACCAGCATAAGCAGCACTATGCTCACCTCCAGAATTAACACATTTGGGTTTTAATTTATTACCACATTCCTAAAATCCGTGATTTTCTCCACATCTTGGACATCTCTTTCTTCCTTTACAAACATTTGCTGTATGCCCAAATCTTTGGCAGTTGTAGCATCTGATTGGCTTTGGTATGAACTCCCTCACTGAATACGACAAACAACCCAAAAAGACTCGATATGGCAGAATCTCTCCCTCAAACATCACTATAACTGCTTCCTTTTCTTTTTTAACTCCATCTCGGAATTCACTTAGTCTTTTAACCTCTTTTACTTTAGCTCCTCTTATATTAACTTTGATTTCATCCACTGACATCTCAATTGGAATACCCCATATTATTCCCTTTGGACCTTGTTCTCTTGACCCCACCTTACTCACACTGATCACTTTATGCTTCCCTACATCTTTCATTTTTCGAGCCTTCTCTCTCTGTTCCTCTGATTTACACACTATTAACAAATTTCCATCCCTCAATACTTTTGTCATTTTAATATCTCCCACTTGATTTTTCAAAATAGTTGTTAACTTAACCGGACTTATTTTGTTTATACCATTCCCCTCACTGAACCTCAGAATAATTTTGTATTCTCTTTCATCATCTTCATTACTTTCACTTAGATTCACCTTCCTTTGTTTCTTTTATCTTATCTTCATCTGACACGTATCCTCTCTTTCCTTTCAACTTTTCTTGACCAAAACTCATTTCCATGCTATCTTCACTCTCATACTCCTCTATCTCTCCCCACTCCTTCTCATTTCCTGCACAGCCGTGCCTACCCGCCATACCTTGATATTTTCTTTGTCTTGGCATATCTTCCACTTGAAGTCCTTTTCTTCTGAGCATCAAAATGTTTTCCAATCCTTTGCTCCTTCCATTCAATATTTATTTATATTTTCCCACCGAATGTCCTTTCACCATTAATTGTTTTACTCAAACTTTTCTTTGATTTTTAAACCACCAAACAATCACCACGAAGTCCAATCACCAACACACTCGGCCACCACCAATGCGCTCCACCGTCTATCTGGCTAATGGGCTTCGGCTATCTGCTGGTTTTTCAACAGCGCGGAGCCGTGCTTCTAATTCTGATACCCTCGCCTCCAAAACTACAAAAATATTACATTTATTACAGTTACCATTATCACTAAAGGAGGCAGGGAAGTAACTAAACATCTGACAGAGAGAGCAAGAGAGAAGAGAAGAGTTAGAGACAGGAGAGAGAAGAGTAGCCATAGCCGCAATGAAGCTAAGCTAACTGAGCTAGCGAGACCTTACCACCCCAAAAAAAGCTGCGTGAAACACAAGGAGTTCCCAAAACGTAAAGTACACCACCACAAAACGTGTGTTTTAGTGTGCTTGTGTGTTAAAATAACTTAGAAAGGCCTCAGCACAGAGAAAATAAGATCAATTCAAGAGAGTCTGAACACCAAACAGTTAACAGTTTACATTTCCTGTTGTCACATATGTATATATATATGTATATATATATATATATATGTATATGTATATATATATGTATATATATATATGTATATGTATATATATATATATATGTATATATATATATATATATATATATGTATATATATATGTATATATATATGTATATATATATGTATATATATATGTATATATATGTATATGTATATATATATATATATATATGTAAATATATATATATGTATATATATATATATATATATGTATATATATATATATATATGTATGTATATATATATATATATATGTATGTATATATATATATATATATATATATATATATATATATATATATATATATATATATATATATATATAAATCTCTTTAAAACCTCAGCTTGTGCCTTTTATTTTTACTGCAGTCAAAAGTCAGAAAATGTACTGTTTATGGTCACTTGCCAAAGAAAGTTTGTTTGTTTTGTGAAAAATGGGTCAAAGCAAATGGAGGATACGAAAAGATGTAAATCCCGTATGTGTAACCGGTTCTTAAATCCACACAAGTGCTCCAAGCAAAAGCAAACCCCCTCGAACGTAAAGAACTCTCTCCAAAAGCCTCTCCAAAGACGTAAGCTTTAAGATGGCTAAACCACATGATCACCATGAGAAGGGATTGCAATGCAGAAAAATCATTGACATGAGAAAGGCAAAGCAGAGGAGTGCTTGAAGCACCACCATCTTTGAATTTCCACCGTTTCTGCAGGCTGATATCTTACTGCCACTGTCCTCGTGGAAGCAGGATGAAACGGGCTCCCCGGTGTCGTCCCTGGCGCCTGATGGCTCCTCTTCTTTGGCCTCGACCTCTTTCAGGACGGTACGGAGAATATCCGTCACTTTCACTCTTCATCACACTTCTCTAGTTCTCCATGCTCCCTCTTAGGTTGATACAGGGCTTCAGAGCTGAGGCCTCTGGCAGTAATACTGCCAGCAGCTGGCAATTCTCTTAAATTTTCACATGGTGAACGTATAGCATTAAACATCGGTTGTTCGTATTGGCCCAGTTGGACGTAAAGGATCAATCACGGTATGTTAAAAAATGACATACATTGGACGATTCCAATGTTAAGGCTATTATATCGTGCATTGCTAGCCCAGAAAGTACGAAGATTTCTGTGATGCATGTGTGTTGATTATGAATAAAAAGTGTGAGAAAATACGTGGTCGCCTAATGCACTATGCAGTCTTATATAAAGGTATTGATGCCCCTTAAATCGCTTCCCATTTTACCATGTTACATCCGCAAACCTCAAGGCATTTTATGTGAGGGGGAGTTCATGGCAAGCAATTATAAAGTGGAAGGGAAATGATGCATAATTTTTGAAACTTTTTACAAATAATCTGTATCAAATATGACACGTGTTTGTGTTCAGCCCTCCCTGAGCCAGTACTTTGTGGATCTGATGTGTATTTTTAGGTGCAAGTCTTTTGTCACTTCCGACTTTGCACATCAACTGAAATGTTTGTCCATTCTTCCTTGCAAAAGAAGAATGGACATCCAAGCTTGATCAAATTGGATTGAATAGCATATGTGAACCTCAATTTTCAAATCTTGCCAGACATTTTCGATTGGATTTCCGTCTGGACTTTTAATGGGCCAATCAAACACATAAATACGCTTTAATCTAAACCAGGGGTTTGCTGGCGTCCTGCATAGCTGCTCCTGATTTTAAATGAATCAGGAATTAACAAGCTGGGGACACAGTTTAATAATATGATTTCACGTGAGTTGGAGTAGAAGCCCATCTAAAACATGCAGTCCAGGCTGTATGTTTAGGATTGTCGTCCTGCTATGAGGTGAACCTGCTCTCCAGTCTCCAATCTTTCACGGTCTATTAACTCTGACCAGGTTCCTTATCCCTGCTGAAGAAAAATACTGCCACAGCATGATGCTGTCACTGCCGTGCTTGACTGTTGGATGTTTCCTGAGTGATGAGCCTTCTGCCACATATAGTGTTCTGCTTGTACGCTAAAAAGATCAATTTTCTTCAAATTTGACCAGAGCTCCTCCTTCCACGTGTTTCCTGTGTCCTCTGCACAGCTTGTGGAGAACTGTAAACGGGATAGCTTATGGCTTTCTTTAAACATTTGCTCTCTTGCAAATCCTCAATAGAGGTCAGATTTGTGGAGTGCTTAACAAAACAGGTAGTCTGGTAGTCCAAGGTAGAATTACACGCAGATTGACTCTCACAACTTTAGTGACTTTTAAAGTGCATGGTTGCACTGGATGTTATTTAGGGCTATCGGAAACACAAGGCTGGGAATGAATAGATCAAAGGTTCTTTTAAGATTCCTATTTGTAAAAAAAAAAAAAAGTGAACTCTATGTATTTCCATTGCACGAATATTCACTACTTTGTTTTGGTCAAAGACATACGATCCCAATGAAAATGCATTGAGATCTCTGGTCGTAAAATGTAATGAAAAGTGGGTCTGATTACTTTTGCAAGCTACTATGTGGAAAAACCGCATGTGTGTTTGTGCTGAGCAGGCCTGTTTGCTGATTCCTCTTGGCTCTCTCTGCATGTGCCCACACCCAGTGCTCGCTGGCAGCCCGGGCGGACGGGCAGGGGCAGCCTGTGCCAACACAGCTGCCTATTGAGAGGCAGCGTTACAGACACAATGTGAGCGACAGACTTGCTGTATCAACAGCTCCCCCTTTTTCTGCTGTTGTGGCCAGAAATAAACCATAAATACCCCCCCCCCCTCGTCTCTGCCCTCTAATGGCTCGACCCCACCAAACACCAAGTGGCACCAAAAAAGAGGGACGCTACCACTTCCTTTCAGTCATATCAAGGTAAAAAGAACAAAAAAACGCATCTTTCTGGACACGGAGGGATCAATAACAGTGGCTGATTAACCCCTGTGCACTGGAAATAAATGGTGTTGCAACAGTGATGATCAAGGTTTGGATGTGCTTTCTGTCATGGAGACCTCATGAAGGATAATCCAATCAGCTAGGGGAGGAAAATGGTTCATAGCTGCAGCCCTGACATGAAACTTCTCTTCTTATGTGTGCATGTCTGTCGTCATGTGTTGTGGTTGTTGCTTTGTCTCTCTGTGTGTGTATGTGTGCTGGTCCCAAAAAGTGGAGGAGCTGTGGATCAGGAGGATGTCGGAGCAGCAGAGTGCCCCAGAGCAGCTTGCTGCTGGGAAGAGCCAGGGTGGAGCTGGAGCCACATATAAGGTACTATAGCCACAGACGAAAACTTTGTTTGTCCAAAGTATAACTACTCATATTTTCAGTTTCACAAAGTCAGGCAGTGACATCTATGAGTAAAGAAATGTATTTAATTGCACTGCATTCTCTCTATTGGACACAGAAAGCCATACAAATTTTTCAGGGAATGTCTAAGAAATGTACTTTTCATATCCAGGTGATGGTGTTTGAGTTTGAAAACTTCCAGGGCTGTAAGGCTGAGTTCTCTGCAGAGTGTAAAGATGTGACGGAGAAGGCATTGGAGAAGGTTGGCTCTCTGATTGTGGACTCAGGGCCGTGAGTAATGCTCCATTCAGTCCCATCAAAAACACGTCTGCTGTATAAAACAGTTAAGTTGATTAAATGAAACTCCCTACCATTTCTGTCGCTCAGCTGGGTGGGTTATGACCGGCATGGGTTCACAGGAGAGCAGTTTATTCTGGAAAAGGGCGAATATCCACGCTGGGACACCTGGACCAACAGTCAGCGCAGCTTCTCCCTCCTGTCTCTGAGGCCACTTAAAGTGGTGAGTGACTCATTTAAGGTTTGCTACATAGGTCCTCCTACCGTAGCTGTGCAACAAGTCATTGTTCTATTTAGTTAACATTGACTGCAGATATCTGTTTGTCCTGTTCAGGATAGTGCTGAACACAAGCTACACCTCTATGAGAACCCGGGGTTCACTGGCAGGAAGATGGAGATTGTTGATGATGATGTGCCAAGCTTGTGGGGCCACGGTTTCCAAGATCGTGTAGCAAGTGTCAAGGCTCTCAATGGAACGTGAGTTACTTGAATATCTTTGCTTTATTTGTGTGGGTTTTTTTTTGTGCTTTTATTCTGATTCCAGCTGTTTTGTTGCTTAAGTCTACAATACAAGGATTTCTTTCACAGTAAAATCTTTTCATATGAAATAATTTAATGTTTTAGAACTAGCCCAGCAGTTACTCACTCCACCATTTAAAGTATAATATCCTAAACTGCAAAAGTATAAATAAAGTATTATGGTAATGGTTTTGTTAGATATATAGGTCATAAACGTATGAATGAGCAATATTTTAATGAAGCTGTGGTGATTCATGGTGTCAAAAGAAACTGGCTTTGGTCTGAGGGGTTTTCAGGAGCAAATCCCTCTGTGACTCTTTCCTTCTCCTTCCAGATGGGTGGGCTACATGTACCCAGGCTACAGGGGCCGTCAATACATTTTTGAGCGGGGAGATTTCAAGCATTGGAACGACTGGGAGGCCCCCTCTCCCCAGATCCAGTCTGTCCGACGTGTGCGGGACAAGCAGTGGCACAAGAGGGGATGTTTCATCCTTCCTGACCCTGCCCCTGCTCCCGCTCCTGGCCCGGACCCTGATCCAGCTCCGGCTCCAGCTCCGGCTCCTCCTGCCCCTCCTGCAACCGCTGGGGCCAGCTGAGCAGGATCCTCACCTGCCTCTCAAGCTCCAACTCTGCCCCGAAGCGCCTGCCCTCTGCCTTAACCTAACCATGGCAAACGCTACTTGTGCCCAGTCACGGGTGCCATGTGTGTTTTAGTGGCAAATAAAGGTTTTTATACCTGAAATCTGTTGGTGATGTTATAATTGTGTTGAAAAAGTTGAGCATTTCTTTCCTGAGATTTGGAAATATTCCTAAACAGAAATGTAAAATCGGCCTCCATTTAAAAGTGCTATACTGTGGATTTGGAGAATGAAAATATACTGCAGTTATGTTTCAACTATATTTGCTTTTTAGCCCCATGTGCCGTTTTTTGATGATTGTTTCCCTATTTTAGTCTGCTGGATCAGATCTCACCCGGTCTTAGAAGCTCATGACTGATTCAGTGAATATGTGGATATGCATCTGCTCAACAGCAATGGAAATTATGTCATGCTGTATGTATGTATGCTTGCTATTAAAATAGAGTGCACCAAATTCCCTGCCATAGTCATCATTGTTCATTTTAAACTAAATGACACTCAATAGAAACTAGATATTTACATAAACTATGTTAAAGAACATAACCATTTCTTCTTCACCGTCTGACATTAAATCAGACAAAACCTTTCATGTTTTAAGCAGTAAGGAATACCAAACTTATTTCTGTTTTATAAAAGTTAGAATACTTAGAAAGAATTTTACATTTATTCTCTTAAAATGTGGAAGACTAAAGACAAAAATTACTATGCCTTTTACACAATTTGGGAAAACCAAAATGATGATGTCAACGTTTTGTGAGCTTCTGATGAATCAGAGATTTGGGGGGGAAAAAGAGAAGACTTGAATACACTAGGTTAGATTATTTATTATTCATCGTGGATTTTGTACATTCAAAATAAGTTCACAATTATACATACTGGGTCAAATAAAAACATTCACATCCACATTTAAATATTTCAGATTGTCAAGCAATTTTTATTAGACAAAGATAACCTGAGTAAAGATTAAATGCAATTCATGATTTCATTTATTGGGGGAAAAAGCCATTCAAACTAATCTGGCCTTCTGTGGGAAAAAAAGTGTTCCCCTTTTAAAATTAGGAAGTAACTATAATTAAAAAGCTTTTTATTAAAATTATATTTATTTATTATTTTAAAGCAGTGTTCATTCATTATTCACACATACCTTCCCCCCCCAAAAAAAATTATAATACAAATAAATAAATAAATAAACATACAGATGATCCCCAAGACTTTTGGTGACATATTCTGTAAATATTTTGTGGACTAATGGCACAAAAGCTGAACTTTCTAGAAGGTTTGCATCCTGCTACATCTGGCATAAAACTAACACACCATTTCAGAGAATAATAACATACTAACGGTCAAACACGGTGGTGGTAGGGTGATTATCGGGCCTGCTTTGTTCCTATAGGACCTGCTTTTTTAATTAATTTATTTATTTTTTACATATGACCAGGTTGGTTTGTATAGTTTGTTTTCCTTGTTACATTTAAATGTGACCAAAGAGGAAAAAAAAGAAGAAATCTATAAAGGGGCACAGCACTGTGATCTGTTAAATTACCCTTTGAACGCTGCACCTCGACACCACCCTGTTTGTAGCCATTATCAAGCTCCTGACATGATTTTTCTGGGATATTTAACCCTTCATTGAAGAATTGTTACATTTAAAGTTCATTAGTGCATTTAAATTGGCAGGTGAGTTACAGATGTACAATGTTAATTTGCTTCATACTTTCCAGAAAGGGGTTTGTCCTGTTAAACATGGAGCAAGTTTCAACCAAATTGATCAACTTATCTCAAATCAATTTGATTTGAGATAAGTTGATCAATTTGTAAAAAGTCCTCCTTCTCTGGCTTACCATCCACTCTGTGCAATACACCCCCAACCACTGGAAGCAAAACAGACCCCACTGCATGATGCTAATGCTACCGTGCTTGAGAGTTGGTTCAGTGATCTCTGGTTTGAAAACCTTGGGTAACTCCATCTAATAAACCTCTTGTCATTGTGCTTAAACAGCTCAGTCTTTGTCTATTCTGATCAAAAAACATTTCTCCAGAAGCCATTTGGCTCATCCACGTGGCCAGCTGCGAGTTTTACTTTAGTTTGAAGGAGTCGGTTCTGGAGCAAAGTCTTTCGTCTTGGTCAACGCATTCTATGTAAAACTGGCTTCTTTGTGGACAGTAACAACTCTGCACCAGACATTTCCAGTTCATGGTAGGCTTAAGGCCCTGGAGTTATTGAGTTTATCTTAACATCTTGACCAGGTGACAGGTTGGGACAGATGGTTGAAATCTGGACACAGTTGGTTGTTCTGTTTGGACAGTAATTCTAAACACAAAAAATGCCGTTAGAATGGACACACCAAGCTTAGGTAATAGGCTTCGCAATGCCCCAACCTCCTTCTTATTAAAAACAGATGTATAGACTACGCCTAAAGGCCAGGTCTGGCTAACAAAACCAGTTTAAATGAACTCTACCAATTCTGTCATGATGGTTGGTAACCAAATATTGATGGTACTGACAGTACTTTTTGTTTTTTGTTTGTTATATGATCCTTCCTCTGTGAAAAGAAAAGAGAAATGCATCATTAAATCCCAAATTAAGACGACATTCACTCTAAGGTGAGGACACATAAACATCTCATTCTGATTCTACCTTAGCAGCAAGGAACCATTAAACATTCACAACAGGTTACTATAGAGTATGCCTCCATATTTCTTTGGCACATTTAAATAATTTGGTTTTGATATCTGACACGTCAATAGTCTATTAAATTAAACCCTAGGACTTGGTTTTAAAGGTGCGTTTTATGGACAGCTTTACTTCTTTGCTGTGGCGGAAACTGTTTATGCAACTAATTATGTAAAATTGTATTGGGGGAAAAAACAACGCATTAAAGCAGCAGTATTCCCGCCTAATTTTATCAGCATGTACTACCCGAATTTTCTCATTTTATTTCCAAAATGATCAGGGAGAATACTTCAAAATACTGTACAGACACACATAATGATTCCTTATAATATTATCTTTGTATCTTTAAAAAAACTCAGTCTTTGTCCCAAATGCCCTTACATGTCCAGAAGTCCTACTGCAATCAGTTCAGCCACCCCTGGATCTTTCATCATTGTACAGTTTTACAAGCAGCTAATGCACATCTTTAAGTTTAAAAACATTTTTACTGTAATAATAAGGGGCTTGTTTCAGTACAGCTGAAATGTTATCATTGTCAGAGCTTCACTCAAAGAAAAAAACTGGAAGAAAAACCTTTTATGAGGGTTAAATATAAAGAATTGTGCAGAGTAAACATAAGTATTTGATAATCATTCTTACACATCTTGCAGGAAAACCAAAAAAATCTGATTACAGAAAGTGAACCCCATATATTTACCCCAAACAATTTCAAAGCCTTGTTTTTATTTTTCTCTGCTTTGATTGAATTTATTTTGAATTTTTGTGATGCCTGTTTTTAGATGTGAAGTTTTGTTTGAAGAGATTTTCAGTCCATTTTAAGGTGCAACAACAGCATTACAGCGGTTATCGAGATACTGTGCCCCAGAAATGAAAGACACATAAAAGTCCTGTGCCTTGGCTTACATTTATGTATTAATAAAATCATACATGTATTATTGTTAAACTAGTTTATTGCAAGTCACAGTTCCTACTATTCCAAATAAGACTGTATCTAACTAATATCTGTGGTATATCATTTTCAAAGTGGATTGCATTTGGATAATTGTGTATCAACCCACCCATTATAATTCAGATACTTTAGATTGTGCAGTTTTTCAAATTAATGTAACACAAACTCCATTTTATAAGTAAGAGAATAAAAACGATCCTTTCATTAATTTCTGTTTTGGTTTTAACACTGTAGATTTAGTGGGACTTCCAAAAAAGTACAAAATATTTATTTAAAGATTCAAGCCAAAACTTTCAGTGAAATCATTCAAACTCTATTTAGATATAATATTTTCAATTTGCTTTGTATAATATTGTAAGATTGTATAATATTGTAAATCATAACATCTACCCCACTTTCAAACACATGTGGCTGTGATGACATCACAAGAGGCATGAGACAACCCATCAGAGCTCTGTTGAGTATTTCCGTTTGCTATTTTCTTGCTTTTTTCTCTTTTTTTCTGAGGTTTTAGTCAAGTTCCTCTTTTAAATGTGTTTACTTTTAGTCTGTACAGCTTTTATTCCTATTCTGTCGTTTGATCTTAAAATGCTTATGGTGCCACGGGCAAATCATATAACTATTTGAGATCATAACAAGCAGATTATATACCTTTACTTGTTTTACGGTTGTCAAAAATCCACTGAAGCAAATCAAATGGAAAAAAATCAGGCAGAAGCAACAAATTTGTGACTGTTAAAAATCTGAAGATGTACTTTGTTTGCTTCAGGGTCCACAGCATACTTCGTCACCAGAATCAAACATGCTAGAGCCTCTTCCAACCTAAATCCTACTGGAACGCTTCAGAAATCTGCGAAAGGTTCTCATGCTAGCCGATTGGTTTGATTCTTGTACTTCTTGTGATGTCTTTGACCAGAATATACACAAAGCCAGGCTTTTCTTCATAACATCTTTTTTTAAAACTTTGTTTTGTGAAATCTTGCTGTGGAAATCCATGCTACCCTACCTAGCTGTGTTTTTATTTTTGTCCTAAATTGGTTAGTGAAATAAAAATGCATCATTGAATAGTATCTTCAAATCATAGTGGATAAAAAGTGGGTCATTAAAAAAAAGGTAACGATCTTGAAATGAGAGGTCAGACACTGAAGTCAAATGTTTTTTGTAGATAAAATTCAACAACAAAGGAATTTTAGTGAACTTACTATCACTATCTTGCCTACTTAATAGAGAGCAGGTTGATTTCAAATCGGATACCAAGTTTTGTTTTCCTTTCAGTTTATTTTTACACTGGAAAACAAATCATAGCAAATGTCCACACTGCCCTCCCCCCTTCCCCAGCTCAGTAAAACCCATCTTTTCCTATCCTTCTCCCTCTCATTGTGGCTGTGGGACTCTTGGCACTGTTTGTGCTGAATCATGTGGATATCAAACAATGACTGGCTGGACAAAACTGACAAGTAATGAAATAACTTTGTGGGAGGATGACCCTCTGGGGCGGGGCGGGGTGGGGTGGATTGGATTGGAGTGCAGGGTGGGGGTGGGGGTGTGATGATGGTGGGTATGGAGTGACCCCCTCATTTTAGTGCGGTTGGCCTATGGCAGGCCGATCTGCTGGCTGACTTGGACGCTTTGGGTTCTGTTGGCAGAGTTTCCACCCCTGGGCGTTCCGTATATATTGAGCTCCTCGTGCCACCACAAACACACTGGCACAAACAGGTACTGGTAAGGGGTTTGTGTTTATCTTGCTCATTTTTTTTATTACTCACCACCGTTTAAAACTGATTGCTTGAGTACTGTCTATAGCCCTGTGTCCAGTGGTCATGGGGGTTGCAAAATCTTTTTCATAAAAGGCGCACACTTTTTGTACTTCCGCATTTTAATGCAAACTAATAGAAAAATGAAAAAGCAATTAAGATCTGATTGTATTTCATGAGTAAGGAGTTGCACTATAACACCTTTAGGGTTTCTTTTAAAGGTTTATCCTTGCCGATCCGTTCACTATGGCCACAGATCACCCAATCCCTGCATCCAAGCAGCAGCAGCCAGGAAGCAGTGCATTTAAGGTGAGAGGAAAACATCTACAACCAAACTGATCACAGACCAAACTCTATTCTTTAGACTGAAATGTCACACGGTGTGTTTGCTTATGATCCCCTCCCCTTTTTTTTGTCCCCTTTGATGCACAGCTCGTCATCTATGAGCAGGAAAACTTCCAGGGACGCTGCCATGAGCTGACTGGGCCCTATAACAACCTCCAGGAAGCAGGCGTGGAGAAAGTGGGCTCCATACTGGTGCTGTGTGGACCGTGAGTGTGGCGCAGAGGCCTGCAGAAAAGTAGAAAAAGATTTATAGAGCAAACAGACAAATGGAGGAACTGAGTGTGTGGGGGGAAAAGTGGATGAGCCCCCCTTTCTCTTTCCTCCGTCCTTTCAGATGGGTGGGATACGAGCAGGCCAGCTGTAAGGGGGAGCAGTATGTGTTTGAGAAGGGGGAGTATCCTCGCTGGGATTCCTGGACCAACAGCAGGCGTAGCGACACCCTTGTTGCATTCCGCCCAATTAAAGTGGTAAGAAAAATACATTTTTAGTTCCCCTCATCACTGTCAGTCATACTGACAGTTTCTTTACATGACCCTAGACTGTATTTGCAGATTTGTTGGTCTCTCTCTCTCCCAGGACAGCCAGGAGCACAAGATTGTCCTTTACGAAAACCCCAGCTTTGCAGGGAAGAAGATAGAAATCATAGATGATGATGTTCCCAGCTTCCACGCTCATGGCTACCAGGAGAAGGTGTCCTCTGTTCGGGTCCAAAGTGGCACGTAAGTTTCCATTCTCGGCAGATGGTGAGTGATTTGGAGAAATCGGAACAGCTTCACCACTGACATCTATTTCCCCCCTTGTGCCCCAGCTGGGTTGGCTATCAGTATCCAGGTTACAGAGGCTTTCAGTACCTGTTTGAAAAGGGGGAGTATAAAGACAGCGCCGAGTTCGGAGCCCAGATTCCCCAGATCCAGTCAGTTCGGCGCATCAGAGACATGCAGTGGCATCAGAGGGGCGCTTTTCACCCCGTCAACTAAGCTTGTGACTCTTTCCTGCTATGATTCCTGACTTTGAAAACCTTGACCCCATCTAGCCGCAGCATCTTTGAATTTCAGCTATACACCATTCAGCATTAATTATCTACAGCAACTGTTGTAGCAGTGGCATTCTTTGGCACAAACTAATAAATCCACATTGCTCAACATTTCCCTTGGTGATGTGTTGTATTTCCATTTTTGTTTCATACATGTTAGTTTTATCTGTGAATTTCGATTAAAAAAAAACATCTCAAGTATGTACAGCGCTTTGCAAAAGTATTCATACATTTTGAACTTGTTGACTTTTTGTGTCTTTATAACCACAAACCTCAAGGTGGTTTTTGGAGGTTTTATGTGAAAGACGAAAACAAAGAAGAAACATAAATGCAAAAAGTGTGATGTGGATTTGTATTCAGCCCCTTGAGTCAATGCTTTTTATAGAGCCCCCTACTGCACTTCTGCATGTAATTCTTCAAAAACAACTAAACAAGGTGATACAGAAGGCTGGTTCTCTTCTGGGGACTGCACTGAAACCTCTAAAGATAATTGTGCAAAGGATTCTTCATTGAATTAAAAACATTGACAACCCTGACCATCCTCTTCCTGAGACTGTTACACAACAACAGTGTCTTCAGTCAAAGGCTTCTTCAGATACACTGTAAAACAGGACTGCTAGAGGAGATCATTCCTGCCCACAGCTATCACTCTATACAACTCTTTAAAGAAACGTAGATAAACATGATTTACAACAATAAAATTTCCCTTTGGGATTGACAGGGGCGGTCCTAGCTTGTTTGGTGCCCTGGGCAAACAACCTCTCTAACACCCCCCCCCCCTCCACCTCCACCACCACCACAAACAAAAATGAGGGAGCTATAATTTAAAAAAATGCATCGGTGCAATGTGTATATCTCATATATTGTCATGGTGATTTTGTGTTTGTTGTTTTCCATTTTATTTTGCGAGGAGGTTAGATGCTGCTTCACTTCCAACCACTTCAGCAGGCATGTCCCCCTCCCTTTGCATCACCGGCAAGCAACATAGCAAATGCACCCCGACCTGCAAAGGGGGGATAGAAAACCAGTCGGTGCCTATGTTTTCCATAGTATGTTTTTTAATGCATTTTTTTCACCCCCTAATGATGGCACCCAGGGCAACCGCCCAGGTCGCCCACATATGGAACCACTAATGGGGATTGATACAGTATGTTGAATTAAATTATATTAAGTGGGATCAGGATGCAGATATACGGTATAGCTGAAACTATGTTTTTACATATGCTGGATAAAAAGAGACATTTGTTTTCTCTTACAAGGCAACGTAATCTCAGTGCGTATAAAACAAATCAAACAAAGCACTTAGAAATTACTTTTTGTAGTCCTAACTGACTTAAAAAAGGAATTTTAGGAATTTAGAGTGAGACAGTCAGAGGCAAGTTGTGTCTTTTTCAACAATCCATGTATGCATCTGATTTTTAATTCATACCGATTCACACAGAGGGGGCCCGTCCACACGGAGACGCATTTCGCTGTATACTATACATTTTTTCAAATCAAACTTTATTTATAAAGCGCTTTTCAAACCACAACAAAGTTTCTCAAAGTGCTTTACAGATTAAAATTGTAATTTTATCGTATTAGCGTTTCGTCCACACGGATCCGGCGTTTTCGGAGACTGAAACCGGGTCCCAAAGTGGATAAATCTGAAAACGACGCCCTTGCGGTTTCGTGTGTACAGCGAATCCGTATATTTTCTGATGTCATCACATCACGTTTCGGCTGCGTCGCACGTAACTGCAACAACAATAATGGCGGACTACATGATTTTGTTCGTGCTGCAGAAGCTTCTAAGCCTACTAGCTTTATACAGCAAAATCCAATGCTTTGTTATAAATGTATTATTCTTGGTTCGTATACAGCGGGCAAGGTTGTGTGCATGCTCAAAGCCTTCTTCTCCGTGTATAGTGTATCTCTGTGGCGGAAATACAGCGCCCCATACTGGTCTGGCATATATACTACCCCGTTTTCAGTCGGTTTCAGTGGTTTCGTGTGGACACAGATATTTCTTGAGACGACGCCGTGTTTACGGAATTTTTTTTAGAACGAGGGAAAAAAATTATCGGATAGGAAACGTACCGGCTTCGTGTGGACGTGCATACTAAATTCTACAGCCAGACCTCTGAGAAGTGCCATTCAACTCTCAATGACAACCTCCGATCATTAGGGTGCGCTGCAGCGCTCTACACCCCTTGCTTGTTTTGCGTAAGGAGTAACATGGTGAAGCTGCAAACCAACATGCGGCTCTTTTTGGTTTGATTCGACTTTTTCTATATAGAAAGACAAAGGTAGGTTTAATGGCGTTTTTCTTGTGTTCTTGATTTCCATTTCCATTGTTCAAATCTCGTTTTACAGGAAACGTTGGTATGGAAAAAATGACTTCTTTTAAATGTGTTTTACCGTAGCTAACTCGTGTTTGGCTTGTTAAATGTCCTTCTGGGGTTCATGTTGGCCGTTTCTTAAAAATATGCGGAACCACTATTATAAATGCTGCTTTGAGCAAGTTTCTTCTTTCCGTCTTTTATTCCTGTAAATTGTAGCTTGATTAACGAGTTAATATCAGAACAACAGAGCAGTTTAGCAGTGTGGGGTTCCTGCCATTCTTTATACAATGAAAACGTCCAAGTAGCTGGGTGAATTTGGGCCGTTTTACATCTTGACACATATCACAGTTCAATCCTGAAATGCAATATTATGGGTTGAGAGAAACTGCTTTTTTGCCACTGATAATGTTATACAATAGAGAGAGAAAAAGATTCTCCCCAGAATAAGACATTTTTCTGAAATGTAGGTTTTTACAGACTTTATGAATTCTGCGTTACTTCTTTTTGTCATTTTTAGAGAAACAAGTTTGTATCAATTGTTTAAAGGATCTCAGATTTCTAAGCTTTTAAGTATTTTGGTCATAGACCCCATGATGTGTGATGATGCAACTTCAACCGAGAAAACATCCTTCTGCTGGCAAATACTGCTACCGCCTGCAGTCTGGGCTTGAACTTTTTCTTCTTCTAATATCCTAATTCTTTACACCTCTTTTTGATACCGGCCCAGTGTCCAACAAACGTCCTGCTGCTGCCGTTCCTGACCTCTGACCTGGCGGCTCCCCAATCCCTTAGTTGAATCCTCTTTCTTGGGCGTTCCAAAGCTTGTAAAGCTTTTCATAAATTAGAAACATATTATGACTCTTAAATTGAGAATGTGTGTGTCACAATGGTAGAATGATGACATCAGGAAATATTTCTTAAACCAAATTTTGTAAATCTTTCCACAGTCAAGATGCCTGTTCTGTGCAGCAGCTGCTCTGAGAAGCGTGCTGTGCTGAAACGTCCAAAAACCGGCCACTCGCTGTGCAAGGCGTGCTTCTTCTGGGCGTTTGAGGAGGAGGTCCATCAGACCATCGTAGCAGCAAAGCTCTTCAGGCCTGGGGAGACCGTAGGGGTCGCTGCCTCGGGCGGAAAGGACTCAACGGTGCTCGCTCACGTTATGAAGCTTCTGAACGAGAGGCACAGCTACGGACTCGAGCTCATGCTGATCTCTGTGGACGAGGGAATCACGGGTTACCGAGACGACTCCTTAGAGACGGTGAAGAGAAATCAGCAGCAGTACGAACTGCCGCTGAAGATCGTTTCGTACGAAGAGCTGTACGGCTGGACGATGGACGCAATAGTGAAGCAGGTGGGGCTGAAAAATAACTGCACCTTCTGCGGAGTGTTCAGAAGACAGGCGCTGGACAGAGGAGCCATCATGCTGAAAGTGGATAAGATTTGTACAGGTAATCTGGATCAGTGGGGTAATTCAATATTATGAGCAGCACATAAAATCAGGAAGATTATGGAGTTTGAGCATTTTCCCCATCTGGGTAAGCATGGGAAAACATTTGTATTTTGAGACTTGATATCCTATCCCAGTCATCCAGTCTGTCATTTTGTTTCTGTCTGGTCTTTAAATAACGCTGTGTACTTTTTTCTTTTTTTCTTTCTTTCTTCTCTCCAGGTCACAATGCTGATGATGTGGCGGAAACTGTTTTGATGAACGTCTTACGCGGGGACATCGCCCGTCTACGCCGCTGCACCGCCATCTCCACGGCCAGCGAGGGCGACGGAGTCGTGCCTCGCTGCAAGCCACTCAAATACGCCTACGAGAAAGAGATCGTCCTGTACGCCTATTTTAAGAAGCTGGACTACTTTTCCACAGAGTGCATATACTCCCCCAATGCCTATCGAGGCTACGCGAGGACCTTTCTCAAGGACCTAGAGAGCATACGACCCAGTTCTATAATGGACATCATCCACTCTGGTGAGAACCTGTCCGTGCGCGAGGGGGTGAAGATGCCGGTCCAGGGAACCTGCAGCCGCTGTGGCTACATTTCCAGCCAGGCGCTCTGCAAGTCATGTGTGCTGCTGGAGGGGCTGAATCGAGGTCTGCCAAAACTGGGTATAGGGAAGCACCACCGCCTGCATGAAAAGATCCTCTCCCAGCAGCCTCTCACAGAAAGCGAGGAGCGGAAACTGAAATCAGTGGACTTTTGATAATCATTAATCAGTTTATCTATATAAAGATTTTAATTTTTAGACTGTCCCGTAAAGCAACCTAGACAGTTTTGATGAGGTGTCACCTTCCAGTGTGTTTTAATTGGATTTTAAACATTTCACACTGTTTTGTTTCGGACTTTTTGGAGGCCTCTGCATGTTTGGTTCATGCAGCACTTTGTACTCGCTTTGACAACCGCCGGTTAAATAACCTGTGGGATATGAGCGTTATGAGTCTCGCAAGAAGCCATGAAAATACTTAGACCAAAAGAAAAACAAGATGAAATGCATTGGTTTAAGTAAATGGGTATGAAATCGGAACACCTAGGTACGACATAAAGAGGTGAAATAGCAACGGGTTCAAACTGACTCCGAGCTGTTTTATGAACTACAATAAATGCTTTTTTTATAAATGCTCTTTTTTGATTTACCGGATTCTTTCTTTGTTCTGCTTGTGTGATATTTGCTCGACTGGAGCCTTGATGGGATAATAAAGCAAAGCCCATTGAGTTTTGGGGGAAATTGGTAGACTGCGGCTGGAGCCATTGATTTAAGAACTAGCACACAAAGTTGTACCCAGACTACAGACGTCATATGTATTACCTGTGGTCAGAAGAAATACGACTGCACTGTTGCTCAGTGGTCTATAGTAGTCCTCTTTTTCAGAGGAATGTAAAATTTAATTTAGAAATCAATTTATGCGCTTTATCAAGAACAAAGCCAGAGCAGTCACCTAGCAGGAGGTTTTAGAGCACTTTGAACTTTGCTGGTTTCATTTTCCAGCTGGGGCACTTGCCCAGCTGCTTTAAAGAATGCATCCATTTTGAGAGCAAAATGGTTGTCCCAAGGGGGAAATTAGAGACACTGGAGCAAACGATGAGCTGAACGCTGCTATTAATGCAAACTGGCCTGTAACACCTCAGTACAGCCATCCACTGATAACTTTTATGATTCAGTAATCATGCAAAAAGGAGCGCTGAGTTTATATACCGCATAGTACATGGTCATACTTTTCAGCTGGTCAACATTTCTGTATTTAAATCCCTTTTTTCTTGGTTTAATGTGATACTAGAAATTTCTGGGGGAAAAGAAGAAAATAACGTTAGTTGTAAGCGCTAATCATAATTAACAAAACTAAACGTTTGAAATAACACTAATTAATATTTCACTTTTTGAATTGAACTAATGTCATACATACCCTTTCGAGGACATTCTTATTTCTAGTTTGACTTCTCCAGTTTGGTATTCAAATATGTAGTTTTAGCTTTTGGACGCCAGATGTCGCTGTTTACCAAGCTTCAATTGCAGCACGCGCTCTGGGTAAACTACACATGAACACACTGCTTTGCGCGTGCACGAGTCCTATCCTGACTGAACTTGTGGAGCAGGAGTGGAGAAGTTTGAAGAGTCACATTCAGACTTCTTAAGCAGTCGATAAGGTCGCTAGAAGGAAAACTAGGGCCGGACACAACCGGGTAGTTGCCATGGACGATCTGGGTAAGTTGGAAAACGGATTTTGGGAAACTGGGTGTTGTTTTATTTCTGAACGCAGGGAGAGAAAACGGGCAGCACCCTGAGGAGTTAGTTACGTTTCGTCGAGATTTTGTGTCTAAAATAGTATTTCTGGTTAACTGCAGCTCACAGTTTCTCCCTGTTAAAGTGGGTTGATATTGGACAGGAATGTTGCAACGTTCTGTGAGGAGAAAAAAAAGTAGCCGTTCGACACATTTTCTTATTCACTCCTAGTTGTTTATTAAAAGCATCGCAGCGAGTTAGCGACTGGACACCGCTAGCCTTTTACCACCGCCTCTGTTTGAACTCTCCCTCGCCCTCGTCTTACGTTAACGTCTCCGATAACAACACGACGCTCCTCTGCCATGTACATCAGCCGCTTTTGATCGATATATCTCTCCGGTGGTGGGAGATATTCAGTTGTCATGTTGTTATCGAGCTTTAACGTGAACTCCCCTCCGCTCTCGCCCCAGGCTACTCATTCCAACTTTGAAGCGGTGGAGTCAACAGGCCTCCGTATTTAGACTGCTCTGGCAGCGCAATGTGGCTCCAGCCCTCACTCTGGCTGCTTAAAACCAGAGTTAGATACATAACCACTGACCCTTTGTGTTTGACTACTCCCTCGAAAATAAATTTTCTTTATTTCTTTTTCTTCTTCTTTTTTTTAAATGAAAGAAATCTGGACACTGTGATTGTGGGAAATTTACCAATCGTTTTACATGCTTTCTTAATTTTGTCAGATTATTAAAACACGTGCAATTGTAGATTTATTTATTTTATTTTATTTTTTTGCTGCTGGTTTTGGTTAAAGTCTTTGACTGGGATATCCCTGTTTATGCATTACACAGAGTTCCCACACAGTCTGGAGGATACACATTTAACTGAGCTCTTTGGTGTTGGAGACATTTCTAAATGATCCATCCTGAAGAACTCATGCTTTGCAATTTGGCAAAACCGATTAATAACAAAAGCGATGTATATTAAAAAGTAAGGAATTTGACAAATGTGTAGTAACCGAGTAACTTCCCAAACTATTTGTCTTATCTCTTTCCACCAGCCATATACAGTGGCTTGCAAAAGTATTTGGACACCTTGAACTTTTCCACATTTTGTCACATTACAGCCACAAACGTGAATCAGTTTTATTGGAATTCCACGCAAAAGACCAATACAAAGTGGTGTACACGTGAGAAGGGGAACGAAAATCATACATGATTCCAAACATTTTTTACAAATAAATAACTGAAAAGTGGGGTGTGTGTAATTATTCAGCCCCCTGAGTCAATACTTTGTAGAACCACCTTTTGCTGCAATTCCAGCTGCCAGTCTTTTAGGGTATGTCTCTACCAGCTTTGCACATCTAGAGACTGAAATTCTTGCCCATTCTTCTTTGCAAAACAGCTCCAGCTCAGTCAGATTAGATGGACAGCGTTTGTGAACAGCAGTTTTCAGATCTTGCCACAGATTCTCGATTGGATTTAGATCTGGACTTTGACTGGGCCATTCTAACACATGGATATGTTTTGTTTTAAACCATTCCATTGTTGCCCTGGCTTTATGTTTAGGGTTGTTGTCCAGCTGGAAGGTGAACCTCCGCCCCAGTCTCAAGTCTTTTGCAGACTCCAAGAGGTTTTCTTCCAAGATTGCCCTGTATTTGGCTCCATCCATCTTCCCATCAACTCTGACCAGCTTCCCTGTCCCTGCTGAAGCACCCCCAGAGCATGATGCTGCCACCACCATATTTGACAGTGGGGATGGTGTGTTCAGAGTGATGTGCAGTGTTAATTTTCCGCCACACATTGCGTTTTGCATTTTGGCCAAAAAGTTAAATTTTGGTCTCATCTGACCAGAGCACCTTCTTCCACATGTTTGCTGTGTCCCCCACATGGCTTGTGGCAAACTGCAAACGGGACTTCTTATGGTTTTCTTTTAACAATGGCTTTCTTCTTGCCTCTCTTCTAAAAAGGCCAACTTTGTGCAGTGCACCACTAATAGTTGTCCTATGGACAGATTCCCCCACCTGAGCTGTAGATCTCTGCAGCTCATCCAGAGTCACCATGGGCCTCTTGGCTGCATTTCTGATCAGCGCTCTCCTTGTTCGGCCTGTGAGTTTAGGTGGACGGCCTTGTCTTGGTAGGTTTACAGTTGTGCCATACTCCTTCCATTTCTGAATGATCGCTTGAACAGTGCTCCGTGGGATGTTCAAGGCTTGGGGAATCTTTTTGTAGCCTAAGCCTGCTTTAAATTTCTCAGTAACTTTATCCCTGACCTGTCGGGTGTGTTCTTTGGACTTCATGGTGTTGTTGCTCCCAACATTCTCTTAGACAACCTCTGAGGCCGTCACAGGGCAGCTGTATTTGTACTGACATTAGATTACACACAGGTGCACTCTATTTAGTCATTAGCACTCATCAGGCAATGTCTATGGACAACTGACTGCACTCAGACCAAAGGGGGCTGAATAATTATGCACACCCCACTTTTCAGTTATTTATTTGTAAAAAAAAATTGGAATCATGTATGATTTTCGTTCCACTTCTCACGTGTACACCACTTTGTATTGGTCTTTCATGTGGAATTCCAATAAAATTGATTCATGTTTGTGGCTGTAATGTGACAAAATGTGGAAAAGTTCAAGGGGGCCGAATACTTTTGCAAGCCACTGTAAGCTAACTATATCTCTTCAGTTTAGTGAAGTACGAAACATCGGCTTTGGTGTCAGTCTGATAAATAGGAGTTTAAACTGTTGTATGTGTTTGGTGACGTGATTGTGTTTCAGCAAAGGATTGTGGGGGTGTTTGACTGAAGCAGAAAGTGAAGTTTGGTCTTTAAAAAAATATTGGTGATGAAAGAGTGGGGAATAAAATGCGACATCTGTAAATATCAGTCATCGGCCATAACGTTGATACTGATATCGACGCTGACCCAGGTTTTCAAATTGGTGCATCCCTAATTAAGTTTATTCACTTCATCTGTTTTTTTGGGGGGGGGTTTTGTCAGCTGCTGATTGATTATTTTCTGCATGTCACGTTTCCACTTTTTTTTTTTTTTTCACTGACCTCTTAAAGAACAGCTTTAGTTAAATAGATTTGGTAAGTGTTTAAGTGGAGAGATGATGGTCCACATTTGAGTATTTGGCCTGCTGGGAGAATACCTCCGGGGCAGATTAGATGCTCTCGCTGCTGTAGACGGCTGAAAGGACTCCATTGTTGGCTGAGTGGGAGCTGAACAGCAGGCCGGAGAAGGGGGCGAGGCTGCTGAGGAATTTCCAGCATCGTTCTCTTTCGGGGGTCTGAGGCCAAATACTCGCAAGGTCATGACTCACCTCTTGCCGCTCCTCTCAGGTCCGTGTGAAGGAGTTAGTTTTTGTCTGTCCAGCTGAAGTCTTCAACAGTTTGATACTTAAAAAACATAGTTTTGACATTTTTGGTAGAATGAAAGTCAAAACTTGTGGATTAAATGACTTTAAGTGCCTTTTTTGTGGTAGTCTTAACTTTCTAAATCCCTCTTTTAGTAGAAAAGAACAAGAACACATTCTTAGTGAGATTCCCTCTATTTTCCTTACTCCCCATGCTGCTGCCATCCTTGTCCATAGCCTCATCACCTCCCGGATCGACTCTCTTCTTTTTTGGTCTCCCCAATAAGTCCCTTCTTAAACTCCAACTCATCCAGAACGCTGCGGCTCGGTTCATAACTAGGTCTCCCTCCAGAGAACACATTACCCCCAGTTCTTCAGCTGCCTCGCTGGTTGCCCATAGAATCAACTTTAAAACTCTTAATTGTCGCGTTTAGGTGCATCCACAGCCTTGCCCATCCTCATCTGTGTGACCTGCTTCACATCGCCACTCCTCATTCTCTCAGATCTTCGTCAGCTAGTCATCTTGTTGTTCCTTTCGCCCGGCTTATCGCCATGGGGACCAGGGCTTTCCGTCGCTCCGGTCCTCGACTCCGGGCCTCATTAACTCCCGACATCAGAAATATCAACTCTCTTCCTTTTTATTTAAATCGCGGCTCAAAACGATTCAAACGGGCTAATTCACTTCAGACGCTGATTTTGGTTGTTGTACTGTGTACTTGTTTGCTATTTGATTAACTGTTTTCTTGATTGTTTGTCTATGTGTTGTTTTTCATTTTAGTTTTTTTAATTCACTGTAAGGCAGCCTGGGGTTCTAGAAAGGCGCCCTAAAATAAAACGTATTATTACTACTTAAACTAAACTTGTAGCCAAAAACAGCTAACAGGTTTTGGTTTAGAACATTGCGGGTTGATTAAAAACTCACATAAATCAAGCAAGAAACCTGATGAGCATGTTTGAACCTTTTTTTTTTTTTTTCTGTGTGATTTCTGCACTCATCCCTGCTGGAGGGAGCACTTCCCTTCGCAGAGGGATAGCTCCCTTGCCGACTCTGAGTCAGATATTTCCAGTGAAGTTCTCCAATCAGCCTTTTTTACAGCCTGGGCCAGGTGGCGACCACAACTAGCTTTTTATTTTTTAGCGCTCTTATGGCCTATAGGACGAACAAGTCCTCGCCCAGATGTGGATCTTAAAGCAACATGTGTTGAAGTGTTCTGTCTGTTGCTCTGTTTCATGTTTTTATTTATTTATTTATGTTTTTCTCGTGAAGGCGCTGCTAAGGTCAGTTTAAATTCTGACTGCCTGACTTCTCTCTCTTTCTGGTTTTAAATGTTTAGCTTAAGACTGAACATTCTCAACTAGGCCTGGGTCTAAATTGGTGTCAAAACTCAAGACAGCCCAAATTTTACCTGATCCCATTCCTGCTGTTTTAAAGTACTTTTAATGATATGCCAGAGTGATCTTTGTTTTTTTGTGTGCGGCCCCCCCCAGCTATATGTAGCATAGAGTAACATGTTGATGCCCATCCCCAACCTTTGTGTTGCATACTGCCGGTCAGCTGGCTGAAAGAAGGCCAATACATTTTTTTCTAGCACCTACCTTAACTAAATAACCAGCTGATAGCAGCTTCTGCTTTACTTGCTTTATGAAAATCACTGAGGCAAATACAAAAACATTGGGGATGCAGCGACATGAACGTTTAGGCCGATATCTCCATAGGGGTGAACGATATATCTGCATTAGCATCGATATCGTCTTTTTTTTTTTTTTTTCTACATGTCGGTCTCGGTCCATTACGTAAAACTGGGTCGATATTAACAACCGATGTTTATTCCATATCCTGTTGTTTTGTCTCTGGTAGGGATGGGCATAATTAATCGATCGATTAATTGATCATTAAGAATTTCATCAAGGAAGTTTTTTTTTACCGATCAGTTAATGCATGTTCTCTTGCGTAGTGTGAGTTTTGAAGGAATGCAATTAATTTAGCTATGTGGCAGTAATTAAACACTTTACCACACGAGGACGATGACTGAAAATAAAACCCACAGGCCGACTCAGTTTCTTGCGAGTTTCTGTGTATTTCAAAAGTAGCATTGTCATGAAGAAGTCGCAGCAAAGTGTGGCATGGGACCACTTTGAGTAAAAAAACAAAAAGTCTCGGTTCACTGCCAACACTGTGAAGCTGTGTAAAAGTACTTGAACGCATTTCCAACCCTGGTTAGAAGCGGAGCATCCTGCTCTTGGTCTCAACCTAGCATCAAGTCGGTGTTAGCACGGAGAAGCCGAGATGCACAACGAGCAGAGAAACTTACTCACCGATTACTTTCTGAGGGAGGCTCTGCCACCCCTGGATTGCACCCCTGCAGACTGGTGGAAAATGAATGAAACAAGATTCCAGAGGCTTGCCAGGTTAGCACGGAGGTATGTGTATCACAGCGACGTCTGTCCCTCACAGCAGGTGATCTCGGCGCTGACGCGAAAGCAGCCTGGTGACCGTCAGCCTGCTCACCAGGCTGCTTTCGCTTCTGACCCCAGCGCATGTTAACATGCTCATCTTTGTCAACAAAAATCAGTAGACTGGTGCTAAAGTTGTATATGTTAGGGTTTCTTTTGTTTTTGTCTTTTTCACTCTGTTAATGAGCCTAATTCATTGTTCGGTACGCTGATCTCTCTCATCCTCTTTCTCGACTCTTTTTGCCAAATGTAACAAAACTATCAGACCTATAAGTATTATTTATACCATGGTGTGGGTGAATACTCGATTCTGATTGGCTGGAGGGTGTAGGTTAAGTAAGGGATAATGCCCGACGAGGTGTCCATTATCAGAAGTTAATGGACGACGCTTTAATGGAGGCTTCGCGTCGGATGCTTGCTTCCGCGAATTCCATCAATTTCTGATAATTGACACCTCGTCGGGCATTATCCCATAACTGCCACAAGAGGTGTCCCACATGTAATGAAGATCTCAATGAGGAAACACGCTGTTTTTCATTCTCATTGCATTTTAATATAGCCTATGAACACTGAATTTTAATATGAAAATATCAATGATTAATCGAAAATCGATCGTTAATTCTCCCGATGATCGATGAAGACAATTTAACCGAATGCCCATCCCTAGTCTC
This sequence comes from Valencia hispanica, assembly GCA_963556495.2. NCBI lineage: Eukaryota > Metazoa > Chordata > Actinopteri > Cyprinodontiformes > Valenciidae > Valencia > Valencia hispanica. The sequence goes on along the minus strand of OY747704.1, from coordinate 16,892,349 downwards.
TGGAGAGGGAGGGAGGGAGGGGCTGGCCATCTGGCATTTGTGAAGTCATGTGATAGTGATGCAGCGGGATTGTGGGGGTTTTCGCTAAAGCAGATAAGCAATGTCAGCGATGCGGTTGTTTTCTCATGGTGTCAGGCGGGTAGGGAAATTTACAGTGAGGAACATAAATATTTGATTTCCCAGTGATTTTGTAAGTAGAAATTATGGAGGGGTCTTAAATTCACATTGTAGGTGCATTTCCACTGTGAGAGTGTTAATATTTGGTAGAGAAGCCTTTGTTTGCAATGACAGAGGTCAAACGTTTCCTGTAGTTATTGACCAGGTTTACACACACTGCAACAGGGATTTTGGCCCACTCCTCCACACACATCTTCTCTAGATCTGTCAGGTTTTGGGGCTGTTCGTGAGCAACACGGAGTTTCAGCTTATTGGATTTAGGTCTGTAGACTGGCCAGGCCACTCCCGAACCATGATATGCTTCTTACGGAGCCACTCCTTGGTTATCCTGGCTGTGTGCTTCAGGTCATAGTCATGTTGGAAGACCCACCATGACGCATCTTCAATGCTCTGACTGAGGGAAGGAGGTCATTGCTCAAAATCTCACAATACATGACCCCATTCATCCTCTCCTGAATACAGTGCAGTCGTCCTGTCCCCTTCACAGAAAAGCACCCCCAAACCATGATGTTTCCACCCCCATGCTTCACAGTACGGATGGTGTTCTTGTAGTGCAACTCATTGTTCTTTTTCCTCCAAACCCCACAAGTGAAGTTTAGACCAAAAAGTTATATTTTGGTCTCATCTGACCATATGACTTTCTCCCATGCCTCCTCTGGATCATCCAGATGGTCATTCGTAAACTTCAGACGGGCCTGGACATGCGATGACTTGAGCAGGGGAACCTTCCATGCAATGCATGATTTTAAACCATGATGGTGTAGTGTTCTACCCACAGTAGACAGTCATATTTGAAACTCACTTCATGTTATTGACTAGCTCCTCCCATGTAGTTCTGGGCTGATTCCTCACCTTTCTTATCATCAGTGATACCCCACCAGGTGAGGTCTTGCATGGAGCCCCAGTCCGAGGGAGACTGATGGTCATCTTTAGCCTCTTCCAATTTCTCCAACCGTTGATCTATTTTCACCAAGCTGCTTGGCAATTGCCCTGGAGCTCTTTCCAGCCTTGTGGACGTCTACAATTTTGTCTCTGGTGTCTTCTGACAGCTCTTTGGTCTTGCCCTTGGTAGTAGTTGGAGTCTGACTGATTGTGGGGTGGGCAGGTGTCTTTAACGAGCTCAGACAGGTGCTACTAATTTAGATTAATAAGTAGAGTAGAGGTGGAGATTCTTGCTAAATGCCAGATGTTCTAATACTTTTGTGCAGCAATAAAGTAAAAACTATTTCTTTAAAATTCAGACAATGTGATTTCCCGAATTAAAAAAAGAAATTATGTCCCTCTCAGTGGAAATGCACCTACAATGTGAACTTCAGACCCCTCCATAATTTCTAAGTGGGAGAACTTGAAAAATCGCATGGTGTTCAAATACTTATGTTCCTCACTGTATACATTCATACCGGTAAATATCAGCTATAAAAACAATAATAATTGGTATCGGCGCAAATTTTGAAATTGCTGCATTCCTACCCATATTAATACTGCTGTTATGGCTGATAACCAATATTTACTGATATCATATGTATTATATAGGTTTCTCTACACCTTCGACAGCGTGTAAGAGCGACCACACCTTCTACTTTGTTTCTATGCTTTATATAAACACTCCCACAATCCTGCGCTGCATCGCTATCGTCGTCACATGACCAACCTCGTCCGAACTCCCACTCCCGAAACTAAAACGGCAACAAGATGGAAATAAACATCGGTTGATGATCCCAATATATCGGTCATCCCTAGGCCTGTCACAATAGCAAGTTTTGCTGGAAGAATAATTTCCCCTGAAATGATTGCGATAAACAATAATACTGTAGTTTTGAGACCATTTTTAACTAATTTAAAAAATAATGCATGTACACCCTCTGAACGACCGATAAACGTTAGTTTCTAAAGAACATTTACCACTGCAACTGGAAGACATTTTTATTATCCAATTATAAATGAACAAAACAAGTATGAAACTATAAAAAAATATGGATGAACTCTACAAACAAAACTGCCCTTCGAAAAATATTAATCACTTGGTTCAGACAAGAACAACAGGCAAAACTGGCAGTTTGGAATTTTGTAAACAAAAGTGCAAACCAACAACGAAAACAGTCAGTTTGAATAAAACAAGACATCCCATCTGACTCTGCCGCTACGCATATACGGACCAGAGCTGCCTTTTTTCATCCAGTCTCTTTGGTAGAATAAGGGAGACACACGTGACACAAACAAGCATCCAAATGGGAATTATTGTGGCTGGAAAAATGATTGGGCTCATTTAAAATGAATCGCGTGAATAATTGATTTTTTACCTCCGGCAATGATTTTAACAATGCAGTGATTAAAAAACAGCACTCTCCCAAGTGTTGAAGCTTTAAATGAAACTTAGCAAATATAGCATCTTTTGGGGGTGATCGCAAAAACCGCCATTACCAAAAAAGTGATTTTCATAAATGACTACTGAACTAATAATGATATCAGTGGGAATCCAGATGTTAAAGGTATGATTTCATGATCAAGGAATCTAAAAAAGTTTGAATTAGATCAGAACATGGAGGGATGGGGGGACTGAGCTGTCTTGGCGGAGGTCTGCGCTCTCTGAGTGCTTTTCTAGTTGTTTATTTTGACCCGCCTATTCATACCTAGAAAAAAAATCTGTTCTATAAGGTAGTTTATTTTAAAAAAAACTCTGCTAAGGTCCAAATGTGTTTATGGTAAATGCTTGCCCAGCTCTTTATATTGGAGTCACAGTGAGTAGTAAATATATTAGATAATATTTTAACTGTAATAATCAATATGTCACATTATTTCATCAGCTCTATGAATAACTGATGCTTTTCTGTTTTAAATTGAATCAGTTTGATGATGTTAGACATTTCTATTCAAAGTTTTTTTTTCTTATACTGTGAACTGCTGTATTTTTACTAAGGCTTGTCGAACACTAAAATACGCCATCCCATCCTATGCCTATGCTTAGTTAAGCATCGATCCAAGTGACCAGGACAGTCCAATCTCCTCTTATTTGTTTGTCTTTCCAGGTCTGGTTCTGGAGAATGTGCTGGAAATGTGCTCCAGACTTCACAGCAGGGGTTTTATTTTATTTCATTTTTTCCCCCCTTGGAAGTTTGCCTCCTCAGCTTGAAGCACAGGTTGGTGCGTAAAGGGAGTGTGTCAGTGGAGGGCTCAGAGGGCAGGACAGGGCGCTTCCTTTGTAGCACGTCGAAAAAATGAACCGATCCATTAAAGTTGGAGGAGAATCGGTTGTGCTTTGCATGCTGTTACACTTACTGTTCTTCAGTGAAGTGTTTGAGGGTAGAACATGTCATATGCTACCATGATCTCTAATTATAACCAATAAACCAAAACTTTTTCTCACTCAGTCTAAACTCTAGCTCTGAACTTCTCCGTACAGGTTTTAGGTAGTGGTAGTTACCCATACTGTTTGTTTTTGGGTTTGTTTTCGCCTTAACTTTCCGCTAAAGAACTAAAGCTTTATTTAGAAGCAGTTTACGGTGATCCGGTTTAGGATATTTTCTAGGTTAACAAATGTCGTTTATAGTTTAATAACGGTGGGAGTTCTTCAGCCTCCTTTTACAGACATACTGAAGCACGGATAGATCTGAGGGTAAACCGAAGCACATAGCAACACCTTAATGCATCTGTAAACACACAGCGGGTCTGTAACATTAGCTGTTGGAGGATCTGTTGATCTCCTGGCAGAGGTTAGTGGGTTTTTTTGTTTGTGTTTTTTCATAAAACACTATTAGGATTCAGTCGGGCGTAAGAAATCATGACGCTGCATATTTAAAAACATTTGCACAACACAGAAAATCTTTAAATGTCTTTTAGCAGTTCGCTGCGTGTCAGCAGTGCAGAGTTGGTGTCAGCAAGATAGCCATCATCACCCTGTGAACGCTGGAGGGTTACTGCATGCCATGCTTAACCAGTGGGCTCGTCTGCAAAGCTTAGGAAGAAGCACCCCCCCCCCCCCGGCTGTAAATCAGTCTTGTCCCTGATCCACTCCCATCCTGTTCTAGGTCTGGGGAACAGGGAGCTGCATGACTGACTTCGTCACTCAGGCAACTGAGCCTGCCTCACATCCTCAGGAAACGGTGAAGGAAAACAATGAACGGACTCAGCGCCGCAGGCCGTCGGACACTGTTTGGGCGGGGGGGCTACAGTGTGTGAACCGGGTGCCAGAACAGCGTTTCCTCTGTTAATTGCTGTTGTACCCCAGTGTTGTTCCAGTTGTAGCTCCCTTCAGTCTCCTCCTGTTTCTGTCTGACATACTGTTTCCATGCCTCCCCAGCTACAGCGCCGTATGACCCGGCTCCACCCGGACCGTGGCTGATATGGGGTTAATAGGGAGCTGATGCTTGTAAATCAGGCCAACCGATGGTCGACGCTCCACGGCGAGTATTCGATCTGTTTTTGGGGGTGTTTTTCTGCGTTGACTGAACGCATCGGCACATGTCAGTCTTGAAGCCTTAAAAAGTTCAAGATCTGAGAACTTCTGCTGGATTATCTGGAGGAAGTTTTCATGTCATTGATTTTTGATCGCGCTGATATATTTGGCTACAAATGATCCTTCACGTATGGAATTCTAATGCAGTTTTTACATCAGTTTAGCAAATATCGATGAGGAGCATGGATTAGGAAGACAATATCGTTTAACTCAGAGGTTCAAACATCTACGTCACCGTTGAGACCCTGCCCCCATTGATACCTAAACTGACCCTTGCATTCCTGGGATCTAAGATGGTTGTTCTCCCTGTGCATGCATGGGTTCTTACTGGGTACTCCAGCTTTCCTACAGTCCCAAAACATTCGTGTTAGTTTAATTGGTTATTCCATGCATAGTGGATACTTTTTATAGATTGATTTATTTTGACATACCAGATATTTTTAGCAAAATGAATGATATTCACACAGAGGTTGGAATGACCCCTACTAAATAAAATAAATAAATAAAAATTTAAATGTTTTTAAAAGTTCTACCTCAGAAAATTTTTCCGCCTCTTGCGTTCCGACACTAAAATAAATCGTTTGTGTCGGAGCTTTTGTATTCTACTAAATATCACATATGTTTAACTGTTGTCAACACATCTATAGATTTAATAAAATAAAACAAAAACCTGGAGGAAATATTAGCGAAAGAACAAACGTTTTTTATTTGTTTGTTTTGTTTTCTAACAAACGTTCGCATGCCGCAAACGACGAGCCGGCCTTCCTGCGACAGTACGCAGACAGCCCGGATGGCTCCTCCCTCGCTGACACGTGCTTTTCCTACACGCCTGCCTCTCGACTGTCCTCAGCGACCGAGCGCTGCGTCAGTCCTCAGACTTTCCCTTGTGATCTGATTTACTGTTCTGTGGGGAAGCGCTTTTATTTTGGTCCGGCACTCTTTCAAAGGGAGTGTCATCTGTCTTGCACGGCTCTGCATGGCGGGGTATTTTTAGCCGACGATCTCTAAATGATGCTTCTGTCTCACTGATGGTATGCCCTTACTAACATTCGTCCATTGTTTGCTTTGGGATTGTGTTTTTTAATTGCGCTGTTTAAAGACAATAAAAGTAAAATAAATAGCCATCTACAATCTTTAAGGCTTGGCCTGATTTTATTTCATTCACCTTTTTGATGTAATTTCTCTGTCTGTTTGTGTTTCCTAAGCAGCCCCAATCATCCCAGGCTGTCTCTCTCTCATACCGCCACCTCTCCCTGGCCCCTGCTGCTTTTCTTGTTTGTTATAAATATATCAGGTCGGGTTGGCTTGATAGGATAGGGTTTCCGTCTGGGGCTGTAGCCAGTTCGGCTCTCTTTGCTCCCTGGGTAGAAAAACAGGTGAGCTGCAGACCCCGATGACCTTTCACCATTGCCCACATGTTAATGAAGAACAGATGACACTGCTCTGGTTTCCTCCCTGCCTGCAGTGTACCCCCCCACGGTGTGGCGAAGGGCCGTTAAAACACAGGCATCTTCCTTTATTGTGAAATTCGAAGCATGCTGTGGTGGGCAGAGTGTTGAGTGCCCTCTCGATTCCAGGTGCGTGGGAAGGAGGGAGTCTTTAACGAGCGCTTTTCACCGGATTAACTCTGTATGTTCACGTCTCTGAGCTCCCGTTCACATGCCCCTACCTGAGAGCCTGCTTTCTGTAGACTGGACAGATGAATGTGTGGAATCCCTCCCATGCACCTTCATCCCATCTGATAAACGTTGCAGGCCTGTGGCAGGGCCGTGAGTGGTTGCTCAAATACTCAAGACTGTACATGTATCCACCGCCACCACAAGAATGCGTATAATGTCAACACAGCTCGGTGCCACAGTGTGTAACCCCCCCCCCCCCCCCGTCAGAGCCACTGTATGTCTGTATGCTGTCCGACTGAGGTCAGATGAAATCATCTGAAATAATTTTATGCAGTCATTTCATTTTCGATGACAGTTTTATTCCTTCAAACTGCGCACAATGAGCCATTGAGTCGGGATGCTGTTAGTGCAGAATTGGACTTTGTCCATTGTGGCTACAACCCCCACCCCCTACCCCCCGTCTGGAATGGAAAAGATTAGCCCAATACTTGGCCTTCACTGCTTTTTGGATTGTTGATGCTTTTAAGTTTCTTTCTGAAACTTTTCTGAATTATTTTTTCTTCTTCTTTCGTAAAGCAATAAAAATCAAGAACATTTCTGTTCTTTGCCCATCCTTTCGTTCTATCATCTGACACCACTTTACATTCTAGTCAGTTTTCAGTTATTTATTTATTTTTTTGTTTTTGGTCCAAAAATTCTGGTATATATATTTTTTTTACTTCATAGTTATTGTTGGCCTGATGTTTTATCGCCATGTTTTTTTCTGTCTTCAGAAGTTGAGATCTAGATCACAGTGACCTTTTTAGGAGGATGTTTTCTGTTTAAACAGCACAACTTTATACTTTGTTCGCCGCAGGAAGTTTACTTGTGGTTTGTGTGGTTTTTATTTTAAAATGATGGGATTACTGTGAAGGCAAAAATACCTTCTTTAAATCTTTTGCCTTAATTTCTCACAGCTCTACAGTCTGTGTTGGTTAATTTTATGTCAAATACCATCCTCTGTGAGAGACCCTTTTTATGTACTTATATATCATAATTTGTTTATGATTGTTTTCATGCCGCTTAGAAATGAGATTCAATGAAATGAATTTAGTTGTTTAACTTGAATTGATTCAAATGTTCAACTAATGATGGGAAGCTGTCGGCTTCAGATTATTCTGTTTGACCTACTGTATAAGTATGCTGTATATGCTATGGGAGATTTATTGTTTAAAACCTGAGGCCAGAAAAGGAATAACCAAGTAAAAAGGTTTAAATTTAGGCCATGTACACACGTAGCCGTTTTTGTGGGGGTCTTTTTGTTTTTTTTACTAAACATGTTCACCACCTCTTTAAAAAAATCCATCCAAACCTAACCACCTAAATGCATTAATCACATTCGTAGACATTCCAAACCTCTAGTTCCCCAAATCCTATCCAATCAGAATTACCTTCTACCTTTTAACTTCAGTAATTGGGCTTGTAAAAACAAGCAAAAAGCACGTTGACAATCGATAATGCCAACACTGCTGTTTCTGAGTGGAATCACAGGCATGTGATGTCGGAGCGTTTTTGTTGCGGACAGTGATCTTGCGAAACCTAAAACCCCGGTTATTTATGTCCACAGGCAAACGCCTACAACGGAGAATTTCTCAAATCTGCTCTTAGGTCAGATGTTTTTGAAAGAATCGATTTTTGATGCCGTAATCTGTGTTTTCATGTGGATGACGGGCCAAATCGTAGAAAAATATATTTGTTTTGTAAAGACGATGCCTCAATATGTATTCTTTATGTCAACTGCTGGGTTTGTTGTTGCTGTTTTGCCAAAACCCTTTCTGCAATTTTTCACTGCAGTGTATTATATAAACATACCTTTGGGCTTAGGCAACTACAGGGAAAAAATGTTTAGTAAAAATTTAAATTGAAAAGAAAATCATACTCACGTGTGTACTAAACATGATTTAAGAATAGTATTTTGACTGTTCTTATTGCCCTGCAGACCTGCTGCAACACAAACCATATTTCTTTAGTTATTTCTTTGTTTTATTTAAGTATCAAACTGCTTATTTTTTTGTCAGTGAAATTACCCCTAATTGACCCTTGGATGGGTATCGAGCACATAAAAAAAATCTCGATTTGGAAATCCCAAATTTGCAGCGCTTTTCTCAAGTTGACCTAAGAAGGCTAAGCCATTGTCTGCAAAGAGTAACTAGCTGAATTGCTAAACGCAAGTTTACAGTCATGTGTTTGGACTCTGGGAGGAAGCTGGAGTACCCGGAGAGAACCCACTCATGCATGCACGGGAAGAAAAACATGCAAACTCCACCTAGAAAGACCCCAGCCTGGGATTCAAACCCAGCACCTTCTTGCTGCACGGCGACAGTGGTGCTACAGGTAATGTGTGTAGGCAGTAGGAACTTGATACACAACAACAAAGATGCTCTTTTCACAACTAAAATGGAAAATGTTTGCTGTATCAAAGTAATTTGAAAAATATTACATAATAAGACATATGTAAATTACCCAAGTTACATATGGAGTAAATCTTCTCCAGGCCTTGTCATAAAAACCAAGCTGTTTCAAAACATTTTCCTCCAATTATCGTACTGCATGGCTAAATGCCACCACCATGTTTCCGCCGGTCCTTCCGCTAAATTGTCAAGACGGCACACCAGACTATTATGTTCCTGTCATTTAATCAATATGAAAAATAATGTGTTTTGAACTCTTATGAATCACTATCGATTTGGCACATTTTTTAGCTCACCAATAGTATTTACCCAAAACACTAAAACAAAAATTATAAATTTTGTTATTATTCTAAATAATGACAGAACAGAACAAAAATGAATATAAAAGAGAGGAGATTATTTTCTGGTCTGATTTCAACTAGACTTGCAATTGTCATCGCCATATCAATGTGTGCAATATTATAAACGGAAAGGATTGCTTGGGCGCCATATGTGGTAAATAACAGAAGACCAGAATGTCACCATAGATCTTCATGACGACGCAGTGAACATTCTAGAGCTACACACTCACTTTTTCTAAAGCTTGAAGCAGAGAGGAAGAGGAGTATGGCTCTACTTAAACTAATTGATAAACTTAGAGCTTCGAGATGCAGATTCCAACAAAGCCGTTGGTTTTAAACACAGCTATGGACGTGTCCCGGCTCAGTGAGATGCTGGAGAAGGATTTAAATGGTGAAGGCAGAAAAACATAAAGTCGAGGACATTAGGGTTGCTGAAGTAATTTCCCAAGAATTGGTGAATCCAGGGTGTGCTTAGAGCACTAAAGTGTTGTGTAAGTGAACGCTCAACACAGTTTATATAATGAATTAGCTTCTAGTTCCCACTATCACTATCATTTATCTAGTTTTCATTAGCTGGAGTTTTCTGCCAGTCTGGAACAAACACAGAAGAACAAACTGATTCATGAAGAAGCTGAGATTTATAAACTTAGTGATAACCTGACCTTCTGCTGTCTGCCTTTACTCATTGTAAAATAAAAACCCATGAGATCAATTTGCATTGTGAAGGAAATTACTTTCTTTCCTTATTGCTGCGTCATTTAAAAAAGACAGTAACATGTTAGGTTTAGAATCATTTCAATGAAACGAATAAGAATTCTTGAATGTGAGTCAGTTTAGAAATCTATGTTAAAACATTTTTTCTTGGTGGAAGGGAAAGTAAATTTTCTTTTCCATATACTGGGATCAGGTGGTGTGCTCATGAGTTGGTGAGATTTACTTCCAGCAACAAAAAAATAATTCAATGCTGGAGAATTAATTCATTTGAGAGTCTTTGTGGATGGTGATGCTGTGGGCCGGAAGAATCTCCAGTAGCAGTTAGTTTGCAACGGCACTGCAGAGGCCTCTGACTGAAGACCGTTGCTGTATGATAGTGTCATGATATGCTAACAGCGGGATGTGACAGTGTTTTTCTCATTGTAAGCTTGTCTGTTGTTTTTTAATTGATTTTGTTTTTTTTACATTTGGTAAATATTAATTTTTTTGTCTCTGTCCTTGCTAGTCTCAAACCCGCTGTCATGAAAACGCATCACGACTCAGGATTGTATTCATTCATAATTTTATCATTTGTTTTAAATATTTAATCATATTTATATGGACATGAGCTGCGAGTTTGGATGTTTCAGTTAAAATCTTTGATTCTAAATTTGAACAAGTTTGACTTTCAGGGTTTTTCCCGAAACTTGTTTCTGATGTTTATTTTTGTAGATGCGTAGCAGAATTATTAGAAGATGAGGTCTTTGCTTTAAAAGATAGGGACGTTTCTGAGTATTAATTTTCATAAATTACCAAAATAGTGTGCAATTTGCATTGAACATGATGTTGATTTTGAGCAGTAAAGAATAAATTATATCAAATAAATGTACATAAAAATTAAGGATAAGGTTTGTTTTTGTCCCATAAATCAGTTTTTCTCCTTGAAATCATTTTTTGAAAGCATTGGATTTATATAGGCATCACATTGAAATGATGATAATATTAAGAGAGCGACTTGTGATGTTTCCAAAAGATTCAGTGCTTTGTCTTTGAAAAGAAATGTGAATATTTCCAGAATCATGCGCTCCGGAGTCATATCAGCAGGAGACGGTGTTTCGAACGAGTTTGAAAAACCTTGTTTTGTCTGAAAGTGCCTTAGCAGTCCTTGGGCAGGACTTCCGTCCTTTCTGCCAAGGCCCACAGGAACCTTCTAGGAATTTAATACAACAAGTAGCGATTTTGGTAGGAGAAATACAACACTGTGGCCACATCTAGATCTCTGCATTTTCATTGCTCACCTTGGTCCTACAACCACTTGTGGTATTTTTCTATCCGCAGGCTTTGTTTTATGAGTGACAAAGTCAATTTGAGTCGGGCCTTGTTCAGCATGTCAGCACCAGGTGCAGATTATTTTGAGCTGGTCGGGATATTTCGGCACATTTGCACAGACGCGGTTACTCACTGAGCTTGCTGCTTTAAATAGGCTTGAGCTCCCACAGGACTGAGGACGTTTGGCTTCTGGGCAAGATTCCCCTTTGGACCACAGATGCTGATGATGAAGAAGAGTCAGAATGAAATATAATTTAAGGTGCTTGGCTGGAAATGTGTGAAGGGCTCAAGTGTGGTCATCGAAGTGAATAATTATAATAGAAATGAAAAAGAGGATGTTAGTATATCAGGGAGAGGGACACTGAAAGGACCCCGTCTCCTGTGTTGGCCTTTAGCCACCCCCCTTGGTCCGCCATCAGTAGATGCTCATATTATCTTTGTACTGCTGTCTGCTTCACATATAATCCCACACACGAACAGTACTTCACGGGGAGATATTGCAGAGACAGCGGTGGAGAATACGTGAGTACACTAATCAGGCCTTATTTAGCAAATATTTCGTAATTTAACTCGCTGTAATTCTGCTTTGATTGTTTGATTTTAAGATTATTGCAAGTTTCGATGAAGTTTCAGGAAAAATAAGAACAAAGCTCAACAGTTCACCTCAGGTTTTATTTCCTAAACCTCCTAGATTTCATATAGACCAAATGCAATGTGTGCCACACTACTGATGGACATGTCAATTCTTCTCTTTAATGCTAATGTTTCCAGATCAACATTAAATGAAAGTATTCATTTATGAAGAAATTCCGAATCGAAAACATTTTAAAATCTTCCGATTAAAACAAAGCGTTTTTTTTGTTTTTTTTAAAGCCGTCATCTAAAGCAGGTGATGGCATGTCAAAAGCATTGTAGCATAATGGCATGCAGCTGGTGATGGCGGTCTATTCTGGACAGGCTGAGGCTGGCTGGACAGACGGTGTGATGTAAGGGTCTATTTTGTTCAAGCGTTGCACCAAACTCTCAGGAGGATAACGCTGTACCCCCTCAACCCTGGACACAACCCAGAAATGCTTTCCGTCTGCCCGCCTCCTTGTTTTCAGGCCATCTTGGTAAGTTTTCATTCGGCCTCATAAAGCTTGAATGGAAATCCACAGAAGAATGAAACAAATAGACAAATAAAATTGGAGCTCTCGCTGACTTGAGTTGTTTGGGTTTTAACAAATCAAAAAGGTAGACTGGGGATTTTTTTAACCCTGTGAGTTTAGTTGTAAATACTGCGCTGGAGGCTTTGCTTGCATGGCATAATTTCCCCATATCAGAGCTAGTCCAAGGTTTTGGCTTTGCAGCTCCTAAGAAAACATAAATTCACACACGACAAGCAGACTAAACTTCCTTCCTTCGTTTGAAATGTATGTGAACAGCGTCATAACCTTGAGATAATTTTAATCATTTCTGCAGCTCTACCAATGGCTGGGCAAATGTTAAAACCTTGGAGTCTTGTAATATTTATCTTGTCTGATCATTTTCACTGTGTTATCTCCTGAGCTCAGGATTTTTGTAAAAAAAAATTTGTTTGATTTTTATCAAATGTAAAATAAAATTTGTGGTAGGCTTAACTGAAGGTTGCCTTTGGACATAATGATGCTCTATTCTGTGGTGGAAATAGTTGCCGTTGCAAACACACTGGAATGACCGACTGAGTTATTCCTTCCCATGAAGGAATTTACTGGACTGCACCCCAGAATGTCCTCCGATGAATGCTCTGTTATTACCGGCGATAAATAAGTTCAAATGACAGAGAAACAAAAGTATAAGGTCTGTCACTCAAATTAGAGATGCACCAGCATTCAGATCTATGATTTTCTGTTTCAGTTTCTCTCTTTAAGAGCTATGATGTAAGAAATATGTTAAAAATTTTCATTTCTAGCCTTCCTGCAATGAGTGATCATTATTTATTTCAGAAGCAGAGACACAAATTATGAATTTGTGTTTTTAGACTGTTAAAGGATAAGACAACGTAGCTGTGCTGCATTCAGCCTCCCTGTTATCTGCTAAAAGCCTCACTCTCTTTAGCAGCCTGAATAAAAACACAGAGATGTCTCGACATCTAATTTGAACCAGTAGCTTCTTCCATATCTGGGCTTTTTCTAACATTATCTACTGAAAAAATAGCCAACAATAAGGCCCTTTCACCTCGTTATATCATCCACACTGATCAGAGTTTTCCTGGTAGAGCTTACTGGGGTTGCATTCACTGACTGGAAAAAAAACTGTGTCTCTACTTTAAATCTATTTATTCATATGATTCTATTATTATGATTTGATGTGAATGTATCCTGTAGCCAAAAAAAGAAGAAAAACAATGTTTTTTACCTTTTCAGATGCTCTGCTAGCAGACCTAGAATCTACTACGTCCCACATCTCGAAGCGGCCGGTCTTCCTGCCTGACGAGACCCCCTACTCCATCCCGACAGGCGGACTCCCCTACCAGGATGTGTCTGTGCCACCTCCGGTTCCGCCTCCACCTTCGGCTGATGCTCTAAACGGCTCCCTGACGGATCAACCAGACTCCCACCACTCCTCCCAACAGGTGAGTCTCTTCAGCCTGTTTTTAAAAAAACAATGGCGCCACAAAGGGAGGTGGCATCAAGGAGCCTTTGGTCATTCATAAGTGATCAGCCTGTGGCGGCAATGTGGCGCGATGACCAGTTTTTCAAAAAAGATTACGCCATGGCGGGATAAAGGGGGTGTTGGGGTGGTGTCTGCGCAGATGACGTGCAGGGTTTCATAAACCGTTGGACAGGTTAACAGAAGCTCCTGGATCCCTGCATCGCTCCAGTTCAACTGATAACGTTTACAAATGCAAAATGAACTCCCCATGTTTACTTGGATTTTAAATACTGTGACATCACGACATCACCCTCGGTTGGGCGAAGGTGTGATCTTCATTCAAAAGCCAGACGTTGTGGTAATATTACTATCAAGCCTGGCGGCATGAATGGCGCAATATTCTCGCCTCACCACGGCACATTCAAAGGACACACCGTGATATTCTCGCCACGGTGTGTCTTTTGAAACAGGCTGTCTATATATTAACACGAGCTGCTCTCTGGCTTTAAGCTCAACTGTAAGGAAATATTTGGGTTTAGCTTAATGTCAGAATGGAATCTAATGACTGACTCGTCTTCTCCAGTCTTTAGGTTCGGCCCATAAGAGCTCATGGTCCAGGGACAGTAGCAGTTCTCCGCTGTCCCACATTGAAGAGGACCACGTTTACAGGTGTCCCTCCTGCTATCTAAATCTTCTCTGAGTAAAGCGGACCACGTCATCTGGCATTTCCTTTTACTTTTAAATGCACTTTGTGTATTCTCAGTTTTCCTAACAAACACAAGACATCAGACTCGTCTCCAGCAGCCATGACCTCTGCCCTGGGCAGTAACCTCTCGGAGCTGGACAGGCTTCTATTGGAACTTAACGCCGTGCAGCAGAGCTCCCCTTCCTTCCCCACTACAGGTAGGTTGTCATGAATGTGTATGGTGTTTACTGTATATTCACCTGACCTCAAAATGCGACAATGAGCTCAACAGATTTGTAAATGAAATGTAAAAAGTACAGTTTAGTAACTCTTTTCTTAAAAGTATTTTTTTTCTCTCCAAAAAGTTAATCAAGTTAATGTAACTGAGTAAATGTAACTAGTTACTACCAACCTCTAGAAATGAAATTATTGTCACAAACATTTTGTGTTTATATGACAGAAATGACAATTCAGTTGCAGGCTGCAGAAGAAATGTGGCGATGCAGCTGTATCGAATGGCGTCATTCTTTCACATCTGTTCAAGTAACATGCCTAGAGCAATAATGTCTTTATTAAAAGCAGCTTGCCTCAAATTACCCTGTGTCTTTTCTCCTCCTAATCTGCTTGCATTTGTGGTGGGTGAGCTAAGACATGAGGACCAGAATCCACTCTGTGCAAACTGGGGGACACTGACACTTTCTCACTTCTGCCCGTGTTAAGCAGTGTTACTCATAGTGTCACATTTCCTTAGAGGAGGCAGCTCCACCCTTACCGTCTTGCAGTATCACCCACTATGAGAATGGCGGCGCTCCTGACATCCTTGTAAGCCCCCCACCTCAGGAAAAGCCAAAAAGGAATGGAATGAGGCCGGAGGAAGCTCAACCCCCAGTGGATGGTCTGCTGGAGGGTTCAGGTCCTTCAACCAGGTACTGTCTATGTTTTTGGCTTTTACAGACTCATATGATTAATGCAGTTAATCTGAAAGCTAACGATAAGCTAAAGAATGTATTGTGATCTTTTTAAGGAGATGTTCTTAAGGTCTAACCTGCAAAACAATGCAACGAGTGGATTTTTTCCCCCATCAAATCTATTGCTATAAAAAGCTAAATATGATGGAAGTATTTAGGTTTTTTAGTATTTTAAAATATTTTCATCTTTTGAGGTAGGGCTGCACAATATTAGGGAAAACAAGCGATGTTATCTGTTTATGTTGTGATAATGATATGGATTGTGATAGATAAACCAAAAATGTAAGTGTTGCTATCTTTCTGTTTTAAGTTAGTAGCAAACCTAGACCTCAGATAATTTCAATTCAGTTTATTTATATAGCGCCAATTCACAACAGATGTCAAGTTTCGCTGCAATACAGGCCGCTACAGGAAATCCTTCCTGCCCACAGCCATCATCATCTATAACAACTCCTTAAATAATTAATTATATGAGCTATACCAACACTTAATTTCCCTCTGGGATTAATAAAGTATTTTTGAATTGAATTGAATTGAATCTCAAGGCACTTAACAAGAAGCCATTTCAATACATTTATACAAACATTCCAATCAGTTAAAAAGTTTCCTATTTAAGGAATCCCAGCAGATTGCGTCAGTCATTGGCGTGAGGTTGGGCCCGTTGATGCAGACTTCACAACCACAGCAATCCTTCAGCAATCCCTCATACTGAGCAAGCATGTAGCGATGGTGGAGAGGAAAAACTCTCCTTTAACAGGAAGAAACCTCCAACAGAACCAGGCTCAGTAGGAGCGGCCATCTGCCACGACCGTCTGGGGGTTTGAGAAGACAGAACAGAGACACAGAAGGAATAGAAGATCTGATACAAGAGCACCCCCTATGTTACAGAAAGTAAAAAGTTGATAACAGGACACAGTGGCTGTTCAGTTACTGGGAGCATCATCCCAGTTGATGCCCCCCGCCTAACAGGGCATTGCAGCCAAGCAGGATACCAGACCAGGTATTTCTTCTATGGAGAGAAAAACACTGAGAGAACACAAAGTTAACAGTGGAAATAACAGAATGTACTGTAATACAACTGGAGAGTCGTAGGAGAAAAGGAAGTAGCAGAGTGAAGAAAATTGGTAAGTCTGTCCTCCAGCAGTCTAAGCCTATAGCACAGAGCTAGCTCAGGATGACCTTAGCCACTCTAACTATAAGCTTTATCAAAAAATGATAATGAGTCCAGCTACGAAAAAAATAAACAAAATTATAATTTCCATCTCACAACACATGGTTTTATTAAAACAATTATGTTTTGGCAGTGTAGTTTTGCCAATACTAAACTGCAACTCAGCTGTAGTTTAGTATTGACTCCCCCCATTTTACCTTGTCAAACTTTATGCTACATTAAGCAGCAAATGTCACCAAATGTATTAGGGGTACAGAGAGCCTGAATGCATGGTGCTTAAATAATTATCTAACAATGCATATTGTGAACAGGGATATTGAGAATAAAGGTGAGCTATGTTGTGCAGCCCTACATTTAGGTGGAGCTGTAAACATCAAGAGTTGTTTTGCACACCTTCAAAATTCTGAAATCCACATTACCTTGTCTACTTATTAGTTTCCCTTAAACCTATTAATTTCGTCATGTTATGGCCACAAACCTGGTTGTATTTTATTAGA
The DNA here is from genome assembly GCA_963556495.2 of Valencia hispanica. Taxonomy (NCBI): domain Eukaryota; kingdom Metazoa; phylum Chordata; class Actinopteri; order Cyprinodontiformes; family Valenciidae; genus Valencia; species Valencia hispanica. The sequence goes on along the minus strand of OY747704.1, from coordinate 16,875,353 downwards.
TTTCTGTGTGCTTGGCCAACACAAAGTAACACATAATTGTGACGTGGAAGGAGAAATGATACCTGGTTTAAACAGATGCACAGTATTTGAATCAGCCTCTGACATTCTTTCTTTTTTTCAATGGCTGTGAAAAGCATCCCCACAGCATGATGCTGCCACTATCATGTCACAGTGGGAATGATGTTTTCAGGGTGATGCAATGTGGAAGTTTTCCTACACACAATGTTTTGTATGTAGACCATACAAAGGTTTCTTTTGGCCTCATCTGACCAGGCCACCTTGTTTCACATATTTCCTGGTTCCCCTACATCATTGGTCCCCAACATATTTTTCCGGCTCGGACAAGTTTAATATCAGATAAGAAATAAGAAATGTAAATCCAATGTGTGGTGGTAACTTTATTAGCAGCAACCTGTATCATCGCGCCAACATCATAACATGAGTAACATCCTCTCTGCCCCCTAACGCTCTTTGGTCGCTATCGTTGAGGTTGGGGACCTCAGCCTTATGTGGCCTTTGAACTGGGTGTCTTATGGATTTCTTATTTGCAATCTTCCATGAGATGTGTACAACAAACAATTCTCATGTCAACAGATTTTTCCAACATGTCTGAGGATCTTTAGATCTAAACTCACATGTGAGGGTGCAGTTTTAGAATAATTTGTAAAAAAAATTGTAAAGCATGTATCATTTTCCATCTATGTTGCAATTATTCACTACTTTGCGTTTGTCTGTCTTAACTAATCTTAATAAAATGCATTAAGGTTTATTGTTGTGATGTGACAACTTGTGAACAAGTTTAAGGGGTGTGAATACTTTTGCAAGGCGCTCTATATGGCTTTGTTTGTCGAATCCTTCTACACTTCATGTGCTTATAAATGTATATGTTTTTGACTCTATTTTTCTTTGTTTTGTAAATACCTCAATACGACACTGTAAGCCTGTACTAAACTCCTTAGCTGACTAAATTTACAATTTTGTTAAGGCAGAGATGGTTAAGAAATGCTTAGTAAATATTAGTATTTTACTTGCAGATGTAAAAACAGTGAAAAACATTTCTTAAGCCATATTCTGCACTCCTGCAGATATTTTACATTTGGGTTTAAGTTTAATTGTTATCACATGTTAAAGAGAATCCCATTTGTATTTTGCAGCTCTTTCACACGACACAATGATTTGGATACATCATCACAACAGCAAACAAGAATGTCGGCTTCCTGTGCCACCAGAGAGTTGGATGAACTAATGGCCTCTTTGTCTGACTTCAAGGTACAAGGCAACATGAGGGAACGCTGTAAAGGCTACTTTACATCCTCTGTTCTCCAACCTTTCCATTTTTATAATGATCTCTGTCCTTTTCCTCTTATCTTGCTTGTGATTCTCCTGTCCTCTAGCCCAGTTCTTTGGGCTCTCTGCCAGACCAAGCAGGGACACCATCTACCTCTCACCATTCTCCAGCGCCTTCCTCCTTCACCCCAGTGGCTTCTTCTTCTCTTAGTCTTCCCCATCCGCCTGCCTCTTCTTTCCTCCCTTTATCTGCTGGCCTAGAGTTGCACATAGATGAGGATGGAAAGGATAGCGGCTCAGTGATGCCTCATCCGAGCCTTCTTGTTCCCCATAGTCCTACCTCGTCTCTTTCTGCTACCAGTGACATCGACCTGGACTCTGTCATAGATGTCTCTGCCACAATGCTATCATCCCAAACAAAGTCGCTGCTCGTCCTCTGTCAATCTGCTCCCTCCAGTTCCAGCTTGTTAGGAAACAGCCCGAGCCTTTCAAACGCCACTACCCCCTCACTTACCTCTGTTAACACTGTCCTGGAGCGCAAAACCCCCAAATCCTCCAGTCCATCTGCAGAGCGGCTTTCACCCTCTGTTAGTAAAATGTTCTGTGCTTCTGAGTCTGTAGCCCAGTGGCCTGCTTGTTTTCTTGACCATGATTTAGATTTCACCACTCCACCTCTTTCAAAAAGCCGCACTCCTCCCCCCTTGACTCCTTCACCTCTGCCTACTGCTGCATCTCCATCTTCTCTGCACTTCCCATCGAAAGTGTATTCACCGTCTGCAGTCTCTCCGCTGATTATCCCCTCTCCACTGATCTTCACCAGTACCAGCAGGCAACTGTCAGAGGTGTCTCCTGTAGCCCAGAGAGATGCCTCGCTCACGTTACCACAACCGTCTGCAGTCGAGCCCTCTCTCGACGAGGCCCTAGATAAACTTTTAGCGATGAGTTTCGCTCAAAGTCATATGGACGAACCACTAGAGAAGATGGTGGCTCACTCTCTGGGGAAAGGACTGCAGGAGGTGCAGGAGGAGCTGATCCTGCCCATGGACAGAAGCTGCGTGCAACCAGACACGTTCACCAGCGCCACCAACACCATCACAGACGACTCGATAGACATGGGAACCGACGGGAACGGAGACCTGGACTGGGCTGACGAGGAGCTTTCAATGTCCCTACATGATGGACTAGATGGCACCATGACGCCCTTCACTGAGAGGCTTTACACAGATGGCAGCATGACTCCACTGACTGAAGCCAGCTGGATGGATGAGTCCATGACCCCCTCCTCGTGCCCTGGGACCCCTGATGTTGGCTTGGACATGCCCCTGCTCCAGGCTCCCAGTATAGACAGAGTCTCTGCAACAGGACATGTATGCATCTCCATGGCAGGCTGGCTTTGGTTCTGGCTGCTGAGACTGATACATTTATACATGCTACCCTCTGCTTCTGGTGTGTTAACATCTTCATCAACGGCTGAAGTTTAAAACTGCACAAGTCACAAGCCTTATTCTGTGCTGTGAAGTGTATTTGAAATTTAGTAAGTGTTTTGCTAGTAGATCCTACCACTGTGAGAGATCAGTGGCTGTAATACAGGGTTTTACTGTTTATATAAAAAATAAAGACAAAATTGTTAATTTAGCACCTTTTACTAGCGGTTACCACAGCTAGCATTACTAAAACAGCAGTTTCCTCATGTTTTCCCAGAGAATATAGATCTTCACCATTAATAAGATTTCCTTAAAGCTGCCAAAATGTTTAAATCTATTTTGCTCTATGACAGAGGATGAAAGCTGAAATGGTCAAATCTTCCTGTTATCTGCTAAAAGACTTGCTCTCTCTCGCTCACTCGCAGCCTGGATGAACCATAAATATTTCTTGATATATTGCAAAAAATAAAAAATAAAAATGCTGTTTGCTTTTAAAATAGCTGCTTAAAGGTTATACCAGTAGAGGGACATAGATGTAAACACTCTGCTGATACTAAAAACAGGGTATCCGCGGGATCTTAAAGTTTTAAAAGTTGATTAATTGGTTTAAGGAAAATTATTAAAAACTCTTAAATTGATTTTGTAAAGTCTTAAATTTGGTTAGTATTAACATATTTTTAAGATCAGTTTGTCTATCAAAAATAAACGCACGTAAATTAGGCTAATAAAAAAAAAACACTTTTATTTCTTTTATTTCAGCTGATTTCCCAGGATTCTGTACTACGTGACTTTACGTACTATCACTACAGACGTGCCATCGTCGACGTGGCATAACCCGCAAATTTATAGCGAAGCGATGCAGTACTACCAAAAATGGGGAAGTGAAAATTGGTTGATTCAGCCATTGCAAAAAACATTCACTTGTGGAAGGAATAATACGGGATACATTTTGAGGTTTGGATTAGCACCTTAAGCAGCAGCTGGATTTCTTTCTGTTTGAATCACAAAGTACAACAGTTTGATAGTTTGTTAGTTCATTGCAATAGTCTTCATTTTATTTTAGAAGGTCTACAATTACGTTTGAGACTTCTTTACCCTGAAGAATGTTGACGTCCGAGTTACCGGATTGGTATTTTGCGTTCACTGAATGGAAAAAGAATATTTTCAGTTTACCAACCAGCCCACTGGCAATTCTAGCTACTGATGGATGCATCTCTAGTTTGGTCTGGTATATGTATACCTACTTTCAGCCTTACTATGAGAAAATAACACTTTTGGTTTTTTAAGCAAAAGAAGCCATCTAACAAACAGTTTTTGGTTTGAAATGGTTAATTAACTAAATGCTTTTGCTACTATAACAATTAGAATAATTTCTTACACCTGGAGTTGTGTTGTGTGAAAGCAGCTGATTCATCTTACTTAGTGAGTGTTTTGTTTGCTTGACACATGTTGAAGATGGTTTGGAAGGTTTCAGCTTATTGCTGTCATATGACCTAGGCATGCATAGAGGACATTGATGCATGACCCCAAAGCCCACTGACCACCACAGCATCCTGGCATGTTGCGTGAACTGGTTGATGGTGAATCTGGGTAAACAATGAGGTCTCCGCCGTTCCCTCCTAGATCAAATCGGTGATTAGGCGCACTAAAGAGACTCCCAATGTGCATCCTATGTATCGAGACGGTCACCTGCGCAGAAAGATGGGACCCGTCATTGTGAACAAGAACTCTTCTCAGGACCGCCTCATAGAGGAGCTTCAGGGTAAGCTCGGGATCGGCCGCTCAGAGCGCCGCCGCAAACAGTCGGATGAGTGGCTGACCGAGGGGGTCGTCGTTACCTCCAAACCGCAGCGTTTCCGCCCTGAGGGGTCGAGCAGCGGGGTCGACAAGGTTGGCTTCAGCATGCTCAGACGTTTCATCGAAACATTTTTCAGCTATTTCACCTAGCTTTCTTCATTCTCCTCTCTGTCTCCCTGTTTTTTTCCTCTCTTCTTCAGATCATAATTCCTCCTGAGTCACCTGTCCCTGTCAGGAAGGTTCTCCCACCACTCTCTCCCCATAACTCTCGTCGCCCCACTGCTTTAGAAGAACCTAAGAGGCCACTCCCAGAGCAGCAGCCCCCCATCCCAACACCACCACCACTACCTCCACCTACCTCCTTTAATTTACAAGCTAGCCGTGCTCAGGAGCCTCTTCCCCCTTCTCAGCTAATTGCAAAAGCCTCACCCCCACCAGTGCCCATTCAGGACCTTCCTATAACTAAACCAGAACCCCTTCCTCCTGTTGTCGTTATCCCAAACCATCCACCGCCAGTGGAGCCAGTACAGCCAGCTGCACCCAAACTTCTGGTTTCTGTAGGGTGCCAAACAGAGTATGACCCGTTCTTCCCTCCAATGCAGGCAGGAATCCCCGTCTCTTACCCCTTCTGTTTTTCACCCTTCTACTACATGTCTTTTTTTGAACTTGAGTAGCCTCAGACTGACATTTTGTTTGCATCTCTGTAAAACAGACGTACATAACTGTTTGCAACCGTTATAGATTATGGCCCAAGGGAAGGTTGGCATTCCAGGTGGGCCGCCAACACAGGTCAACAAGCTGGACAACATGCTCGGCAGCCTGCAGTCTGACCTCAACAAACTGGGGGTGCAGACAGTTGCTAAAGGAGTCTGTGGTGCCTGCTGCAAGCCAATCGTGGGACAGGTGAGATAATGTAGTCCATTTTTCACATACAAGGCCTTAAATAAGTATATTTATACCCCCTGAACGTTTTCCTTATTTTGTCACCTTATGACCATAAGCCTCAATCCATTTTATTGGGATTTTATTTGATAGACAAACACAAAATATTGTACAATTGTAAAATGGAAGGAGAATGATAGATCTAAAAAATGTGGCATAAGTTTGTATTCATCCTCCTTATCCTTAACAAATTGCCTTCAGAAGTCACCTTGTGAATCCCGTCCAGCTGTGTCATTTCATCATATAAATACAGCTGTTCTGTGAATGTCAGAACGTTATGGAACAAACGGCATCATGAAAACCGAAGGTGTTTGAAGCAGTCCATCGGAGTGCTGTTCAGTCCAGCATCATAAAATGGAAAGAGAATGACTCGACTGCAAACCTACCAAGACATGGCCTTCCACCTAAAACTGACCCTGGGCAGAGTTGGCCAAAACTGAAGTTATCGGCTGAGCACAGGCAAAACGCCCTGTATGGCAGAAAAATAACACTGCTCTTGTCCGCCCCAGTCTCAGAAGACTTGTGAGAAGGTTCTCCTCCCAGGAGGATTCGATTCAATTCAGTTCGAAAATACTTTATTTATCCCAAAGGGAAATCCAACGTTGTTGTAACTCATCAAAGTATCTTCAAAGAGTCATCGTGAATGCTGATTCTGAGGGTAGTCAGTAGCAGTCAGTCTTGCAACAAATCTGAAGAGACCTCTGACTGAAGCCTGTTGCTGTATAACAGTGTCACGACATGTTAACAGCTCAATATCCAGGCAGCAGAGATGATATTACACAGCAACTTGTCCTGGATGACACCATCAGTTGCACTGCTAATCCACCTCATTTGCTTTTGCTGCTCCTTAAATCTCTGACCGGTTTGTTAGAAAGCTGGGCAGAGAGACGTTGGAGCCGGGGTTATGATCCTTGGCGAAGCCTCCTTTTCAACTGCGGAATTCGGAGTTGTAAGTTCAGGTATTATTTAAGCTTTTGATATGCTAATCAGCTTCTCCCAGTAGTAAAAACAATACCTTGTTGCCATGGTTACTCATCATAACTGTCTGAAAGTAAAAGCAAAAATCTTTCCAGTCGCACATCATCCAGAACCACAGGGAATAATTATCCAAAGACGCAACGCCTCAACCAAAAAAGAAATATGAGCAAAAGTCTAGAAAAAGTAACAAACGTTACAGAGCTCGGCAATTCAAGACTTCTACATAGGATAACAATGCTTTTAAGTACAGCCAGAGCTTAATCCAACTGAGAATTTTATTTGTAAGACTTAAAAATTGCTGACATCAATTAGAAAAAGAAACGAAAAACTGTTTATCATTTTTCATCCTGCACAATTATGCACTAAACCGTGTAGGTGCATTATATCAAATCCTAAGAAGTGACATTTAAGGTTTATGGTTATAAATTGACTAAATGTAAAGATGTATGAGTATTTCTGTTTAAAATCCTCATCTACTCTCCTGCTCACTCAGGTGGTGACCGCCATGGGCCGTACATGGCACCCTGAGCACTTTGTGTGTACACACTGTCAGGAGGAGATCGGCTCCAGGAACTTCTTTGAGCGGGAAGGACAGCCTTACTGTGAGAAGGATTATCACAATCTGTTCTCTCCACGATGCTACTACTGCAACGGGCCCATACTGGATGTGCGTCATCACTCTGGGGGAAATCCGTGCACTCTTGCGCAAGTGTCAGCAGGTAGTAAGCTTTTTTGTTGTTCTTGTTCATTCAGAAAGTTGTGACGGCGTTGGACAGGACTTGGCATCCTGAACACTTCTTCTGCGCTCAGTGTGGATCCTTCTTCGGCCCAGAGGGTACAGGCTTTTATGTTTTTTGTTTTTTTTAAAGTTTCTATGTCGAATTAGTGAGATGTTCACTCTTGCTTTATGGGCCGTGTAAGAAGAGTTGTCTTCTTCTTTGCTTCCTACCAAGGTTTCCATGAAAAAGACGGAAAGGCGTACTGCAGGAAGGATTACTTTGATATGTTTGCACCAAAATGTGGCGGCTGCGCCAGAGCCATCCTGGAGAACTACATCTCTGCACTCAACTGTCTTTGGCATCCGGAGTGTTTCGTTTGCAGAGTTCGTAAATCCAGAATTTTCTTCCTCTTGACTAATTTAGTTGGATTCATAACAAGAACATAAGGTAAGAAAAATAAAAAACAGTGACGGCATGTTTCCACGTGTCTGCAGGAGTGCTTCACCCCGTTTGTGAACGGAAGCTTCTTCGAGCACGACGGCCAGCCGTACTGCGAGGTGCACTACCACGAGCGCCGCGGCTCCCTCTGCTCCGGCTGTCAGAAGCCCATCACGGGGCGGTGCATCACAGCCATGGCCAAGAAGTTCCACCCAGAGCACTTTGTCTGTGCCTTCTGCTTGAAACAGCTCAACAAAGGCACTTTCAAAGAGCAGAACGACAAACCCTACTGTCAGGGCTGTTTCATCAAACTGTTTAGTTAGAGAGTTTTTGAGGGAAAGCAGAAAAAGTACCACATTTACAGGATCTGATAATACAACGCATTGCAAAAAGATATCATACCCTCTGAACTAACATTAGAACCACAACCTTCATTGTGTTTCATTTTGGATTCTAGGTGATAAACTAAAACAAAGTAGTACATAAATGTGAAACTGAAGGAACATGATACATTCTCTTTACTTTGTTTTTATATATACAAATGAAGATCATGTAGTACACAGTGGTGCATGCATTTTTACCTGGTCCCATTGAGTCAACATTTTGCTGCAATTACAATTGCAAATGTGTTGGGGTAACTCTCCACCAGCTTTACACATCCACAGAATGAAATGTTTGCCCATTCTTCGCAAAATACCTCAACCTCAGTTAGATTTGAGCCTTTGGAATGATCCTCAGGTTTAGTTTATGATATGGCTGGGCAATACAATAATATTTTTCATATGAGTCAATATCGATATCAAAATATAAAGCAAATCACTATTTTTGTCAATATTTCACATTCTCTGCTACTATTTGAAAACATCAGAAGGTTACTTTTGATTTAAAGATTTATTTTCAAAAGTTGAACAGGAAATCCTTTGGAAAAATGAAAGGTTAGGGTTGGGCGATATCGACTGAAAAATGCCAAATTCAATTTTTGATATGAAATCAACTCGATATACCAAAAATTCAGTCTTCAGAAATAGAAAATTCGATTAATCGTTATATTGCCCATAACTACGTAGTTCATATGCCTAGACCTAAACCAATCCATTGTAACTCTTGACTGTATGTTTAGGGTTGTTGACCTCCTGCAAAGTGTGTTTTGCAGCCTTTAGCAGGTTTTCTTCCCCTATCCCCCCATGTCTGGCTCCATCCATCTTCCTGTTAGCTCTGATTAACTTCCCTGTTCCAGAGTATGATGCTGCCACCACCCCTTGTCGCATGAATGTTGTTTTTTTAGCAAACTGCAAAGAAGTAAACAAAAAACGTTAATTTTTTTATCCACTTCACAATTTCTCACTACTTTGAGTTTAAGCTATCACATAAAATTCTGCTGTATGCGTTCTAGTTGTGACTAAATGGAAAAAGTTCAAGGGGTGTGAATACTTTTAGAAGGCGCCTTATTAGTGAGAAGAAGAGTTTTCCTCTGCTGATGATGGAAGTATGTTTTTAGAGAGATTGTGTGCATGTTGTGGAAGCAAAATCCTGTTGTCACATCAAGTTCTGGAAAAAAAAAACATTTCTACTGATTGAAACGTTTTTGAAGTGGCTTTTAGTTGGTCAACAAACCCAATGAAGACATTCGGCATTTAAGCGGTGTCGTAAAACCTTAATGAATACCGGAAATGTGCCATTTTTCCTTATCATGGAGGCAGCAGAAGACTTGACTTCCCCCCCGTGTATGTTTGGAAGATGCCTGTCGTTCCTTTAGGTTACACCTGAAATCATTGTGTTTTTCAACTATTATGGTTTCTATCATTTTACAATGTAGTGAATCTAGACTGGATGAGATGCTGAAATCCATAAAGTTGTGTGTGCGTTCGTGTGCGTGTGAGACAATTTTACTCACTGGCTGAGAGTGTCATTTTAGGAACCATAAACCATACCTGTTTTTTCCTTCTTTTTTTTAAGCTTCGGTAAAATGCACGGCAAGCTTTTTTAATTTTCTACCACAAATGACGTCAAAATAGCTTTCAGACAGTTGTGTGGAAGAATATGGGACATGGTTTAACCCATGTTACTATAAACCAGACCTGGGAAAGTGTAACTTAGCTTGTTTCTTTTTCTTTTTTTTTGAGAACGGGAAATGTGAAGTCACTCCAAAGTGATGTTTAAGGGTCATTGATCAAAAACACTTGTCTATGAAGATTAAGAAGTGTGAAAACCATGTTACAAAACTACCCTTCCTTTTATGGAGAAGCAAATGCAGTTATCTTTACACTGTTTTTGTCCTTGTCTGTAAATCTAAACATGTATCAAATCCTAATTTTTCGCTTAGAATGTCCATAAATGGCTGTTTTGACATTCTGTGCTGTCGGATCATTCCTCATCTTTTCACTGAGCAAAGAGATAACTTGTCTCGCACCGGTGGAGCCACATCTCTCATGCTATCATCACTGTTTCGGACTAATTCCTGGGAGAGGTTTCTGTAAATATTTAATGCAGCTACAATTTCTGGAATGTGCTTAGCATATGTGTTTCCTAACCACTTGTTTGGTGATGAAGAGGCAAAAGTCGTGGTGCAGATGCTCGGATATATTTGCTGTGATTACTGTATTGGGAAAAGGATGAATGTTTAGCAGTACACAAGCTAGAGGACAAGTACACTGTTTGCTTGTGATGTTCCAATAACTATGCAACTGTGGATTACCAGCCCCTGGATTCCAGCGTTCATTAACAGACTGTCTTTGCTTTTATGTGTGTAGCTTGACACGCAGTCCAATCACAGTTAGAATCCACAGTCTGTCTGTAATGCTGTCTGCGAGTCCACTAAAATGTGTTTGCTGTTAAGGGAGAGCACAGTGGTCTGCCAGAGCAACTGGCAGGATTAATTCAAATCATTTCCCACAGCATGAGTGGCCTCTACTGTATAACCACTAGGTTGGGTCTCTATTCAATATAATTTGCCCCTTTGTCTTGTTCAGGGAATTCTAGAGCCTTATTTCTTCTCTTTATTTAAGATATGATATTATAGGATTCTTTCAAATTAATGTAGTGGCGTTTTATTTAACCAAAGCCATACCTTCTTTAAATTTGTTTATCTTTCTTTCCTTTTCACTTTGAATGTCAGTCTATATGAATAGTGAGATTAATCATTGTTAGTCTGATTATGCAAATAAACTCTGTTTTGCTATCAATTTGTGTGAGATTGATTTTAAAAAATGCACTAATTTTTTTTATTTGGTTTTAAGATGGCAGATATTAGTTGTTTTACTCTAGAAAGATTAATATTTTATTTTTTAAGTAATTTTTTTTTTACTTACAAAAAGCTCTCCTTAACACCCATCTCAAGTGAAATAAAAGGATTTATTGTATTTCGTTGGGGTGGGAACTATAAAAGATCATCCCTGAGAATTTTGTTTTAGTCTGGTTTTATCTGCGAAACACTTTTAAGTGATCATAGTTCATAGCACCCAGAAGATGGTCCACAACACGGGGAAAAGCTACGTGGAAAGTGGCGGGGTCACATCCCAGTAGGGTTTGTCTTTGAGGGGAAACACCCCCATCTGCTGGATAAATGCTAGAATTACAAATTCATCCAAAGGGTAGTTTATATGCAGTTGGAGCTATTTGTCCAAAACGTATGTAATGAATTCTGTTCTATTCCTTTATTTCGCAAGCTGCACGTATTTCAAATGCTGTAATGAAAAGTATTTTGTTCTGTAAAAGAAAACTAGTGGAAAACTAGACATCAAACACTGAAAGGAGCGTTTTCTCCCTGTTGTGTCACGATAATACCGCTAGTTGGCAGCACTGAAACACTGCTAAATACACCCAGGCGAAGAAAATCAGCTTCTCTACTGTGATTGGACAAATTGTGACGTAGCCAAACAACGAAACACCCGGAAGAATGACAAATGCTTATCGCTGAGGTTTCTTGATAGTTTATTTACTCATCTTCACAAATAAACGTCAACTTTTTTTCCACCACTGTGTCGTGACCATTTTTAAAGTTTGTAAGTAATTTTGAGCAAACTGAAGGCTAGCCGAGCTTGTTAGCTTGAACTTTAGTCGTGTTCGTGTGAGTGACTCAGTTTACCTTTGGTGATTATAGTTGCGGTTTCCTTCCACAGCTTGAGCCTCTGTAATTATGTTTATGTTTAGAAGAGAAAGACTTATATATTTAGCGTCAGCATAAAGTGTTTTATAGATATAAATTTAAAAACAGAATTAATAGAGAAGGAACATTTCATTGTTGTGGTTCATTAAAAAGGTTATTTTTCGCATGCCTTTTGTAATATAACAACTAATGGTCACCCATTATTCAGATTTATTATTTACATTCATTTACCAGTTAATAAAGTAGTATAACTCGGTTTACATTTTCCGTTTCCTTAATGCAAAGCGCACACGTTACGGACCAAAATGGCTTCATACTTTGATGAACACAACTGTGAGCCCACCAACCCTGAGGAGCAGTATCGTCAGAACGCTCTACTGGAACTGGCCAGGTGAGATCCAACAGCCCGCAGCTTAAACAGTCACTGTGGCCTCCAGATACGAGTTCTGGGATTGCTCTTTGTCTTCAGGTCTTTAATGCAGGGTTTGGACCTGATTGACTCTGGGGCGTTCGACCTGTCAGACTGGGACCAGCGGCTTCCACCGCCTGCTGCCAAAACTGCGGTTCAGACCCTCACAGTGGTTGTCATTTCCGCGGAACAAGCAGGTGACAGACTGGTTACAACGAAGATGAAGTGATAGAAGAAAGAATGCAACAGATGAGTAGAGGCAGGATTTCTGTACAGTTTGGAAAAATATAGAACTATGGGAAAAGAAAATGGCTTATGGCAAATCTATCTATCTATCTATCCTGTAGAGAGGTGCATTTAATGACCATAAATGACTTAATGACCCTTCATTTGGCTCTGTCCTCACAGACAAAGGTCTGAAGTGTCCTGTGTGTTTGCTGGAATTTGAGGAACAAGAGACGGTTCGGGAAATGCCTTGCAAACACCTCTTCCACTCAGGATGTATACTACCTTGGCTGGGCAAGGTAAACTCACAAATGTGTAATCTATGAAATTGAGGTTCTTCCACATTTTAACAACAGTTTACAAGAAATCCCTGTAAAAAATGTCGCATCTTCCAACTTTTTAATCCTAGACTAACTCCTGTCCGCTCTGTCGACTTGAACTACCGACTGACAATCCAGAGTATGAAGAGTTTAAAAAGGACAAGGTGAGCTTCCTGAACCATTAACTGTTTCACATTTAGTCACATTACAACCATAATGTAATTCGTTCCATTGGGATTTTGTCACTGGCCAACATAACCCAGTGCACAGTTGTGAAGCGGAAGCATAAACCAACATGGCTTTAGTAATTCTTTACAAATCAGAAAAGCTTAACATGCATGTTTTCAGCTGCCTTTACTCTGACTCTCCTAAATAAAACCCTGTGCACTGGATTAGCAGAGTCTAAACCCAGCTGTTCTGTACGATGGACTATTGGGGCCACCGTAGACGAAAGAAAAAATATTAAATTTCTGCCCAAAAAATTCTCTGATTTGGAAAAGTCGAAGATTTGCAATAGGGGAAGAAAAATAGAAAAACATTTTTGATATTTAAACTACGGTATTTTCTGACATTGTAAAGTCAGAAATTTTCAAGAAAAAAACTCAGATGTTTATTAGAAAAAGACTCTGAAGTTTGAGATTTTAAATCAGTTATTTTCAACAGAAAATGCCATTCCTCTAAGATGTAGGTGTTTAGAGAAAGGCTGTGAGAAAGAAGCTGCAACATGGCTGCATTAAGTAGCATAGGTCTTATTATGTTGTGATAACTAAAGTTACACACTTGCGTGGTGCTAAATGAGACCTACTTGATGCAGCCATGTTGCAGCTTCTTCTTCGCCGTCTGTCCCATTTGAGACGTTCATGGCAAGCCTGAACCCGGGAGGAGTCTTTCTGATCTGGGAAAGGGCAGCATGTAGCTACCACTTAGACTTTTGAAAATATCAAGATGCACATCTGGTAAATTTAACACTTAAATCTTATTGGACTGGAATTTTCTGTCGGAAATATCTGATTCTGAGAAAACTTCGGGGGGGTTTTCTGATAAATTTCTGATTTTATTAAATTTTTTCACTTGCAAATGTCTGACTTTACAATGTCAGAACATTTATTTTATATATCAAAATGTATACCTTAAATAATGGAAATAGTTTTCTGTCGCAAACTTTCGGCTTTCTGAATCAGAGAATTTCCAGACATAATCTCGGAAAATATGTGAAATTTAATCTAGAAATTTCTGAGTTTTTTTGGAATGGTTCGGATCGAAGCTTTGCTCTCTGCACTATTGCTGTCTGATCACAGCATATAAAGCCCACCAAAGTCATACAAAAAAAAAGCAATGGTCCAGTCAAAGCCCAGATCTAAATCTAACTGAAAATCTGTGGGAAGACTTGAAAATTACAGTTCACAGATGCTACCCATCCAGTGCTTCAGAGCTGGTCCAGATATAACCTAAACAACTTGCCATTAGGGATGGGCATAATTAATCGACGATCGATTAATTGATCATTAAGAATTTCATCGAGGACTTTTTTTTTTACCGATCAATTAATGCATGTTCTCTTGCGTAGTGTGAGTTTTGAAGGAATGCAATTAATTTAGCTATGTGGCAGTAATTAAACACTTAACCACACGAGGGCGATGACTGAAAATAAAACCCACAGGCCGACTCAGTTTCTTGCGAGTTTCAGTGTATTTCAAAAGTAGCATTGTCATGAAGAGGTCGCAGCAAAGTGTGGCGTGGGACCACTTTGACAAAAAAGAAAGAAAAAAAAATCTCGGTTCACTGCCAACACTGTGAAGCTGTGTAAAAGTACTTGAACGCATTTCCAACCCTGGTTAGAAGCGGAGCATCCTGCTCTTGGTCTCAACCTAGCATCAAGTCGGTGTTAGCACGGAGAAGCCGAGATGCACAACGAGCAGAGAAACTTACTCACCGATTACTTTCTGAGGGAGGCTCCGCCACCCATGGATTGCTCCCCTACAGACTGGTGGAAAATGAATGAAACAAGATTCCAGAGGCTTGCCAGGTTAGCACGGAGGTATGTGTATCACAGCGACGTCTGTCCCTCACAGCAGGTGATCACGGCGCTGACGCGAAAGCAGCCTGGTGACCGTCAGCCTGCTCACCAGGCTGCTTTCGCTTCTGACCCCAGCGCATGTTAACATGCTCATCTTTGTCAACAAAAATCAGTAGACTGGTGCTAAAGTTGTATATGTTAGGGTTTCTTTTGTTTTTGTCTTTTTCACTCTGTTAATGAGCCTAATTCATTGTTCGGTACGCTGATCTCTCTCATCCTCTTTCTCGACTCTTTTTGCCAAATGTAACACAAAACTATCAGACCTATAAGTATTATATACTTTTTATTCAGTTATTGTTTAACATGACTTTTTTTATTTTTTTTACTTTTTTGGAGAAGGAATAAAAATATGAGCGTCACTTGAATGATGAGTTCCGTCTTTAATCTGTCGGCTCCGCTGCTTATAGCGCATATTTTCTTTGTGCAACTACCGTGAATTAATTCAGTTTAACTTCCACAAGAGGTGTCCCCCTTGTAATGAAGATCTCAATCAGGAAACACGTTATTTTTCTATTCTCACTGCATTTTATTATAGCCTATGAACAATGAATTTTAATATAAAAATATCAATGATTAATCGAAAATCGATCGTTAACTCTCCCGATGATCGATGAAGACTGTTTAATCGAATGCCCATCCCTACTCACCATACATTTATTTATGAGGGGGAAAAAAGTTTTAATTTTCCTTTAAAGCTACGATTGTGTGCTACTTCGTGTTGGATTTCCAAATGGTTTCAGTATCTTTCAGGTGGAACAGTCCCAGTCTGTGTTTTCTGTAGGAACTAAGCTGATTATGGTTTTGTCTTTCAGGAGAGAAGAAAACAGAGGGAGCACCGACTGGTGGACCTGCATGGAGCCATGTACACCTGATGAAGGTGTTCTGCCTACTGAATGCCTTTAAAAACAGCGAGCTGCATTCATACTTGTGGAGAGACCCTGATTCCACAACTCTGTTTGATGTACCCAGAAGATTTTATTACCTACTATATTAAGTTGCCTTATTAACGAAAGGAACGTAGAAACTTTTAAGTAGAAACAGCCCACAACATCACTGAATGCTCCATTTTATTATAGTTTGTTTTTATTGATTTGACATGGTAAAAAAAATCTCAAATTTCACCCAAATTGGTTTTATATTTCAGGTCATCTTTCCAACATAAAAACCTCGGAATGTTGTGGTGAATCCAGCTAGACCAACAGGGCGTGATTCCAGCTTTGGGACCATAATAATGGAACATTTCAAAGTGCTGATCACAGCACTGAGCATTCACACTTTCAGTTCCTTTATTTAAATGTGTGAACTTCTAATGTACTCCAGTCAATAAGACCTATTGTTATATATGAATGTTTAAATTTTGAAAACATTTTTTTCCAGGTGTTTTTGTTTTGGCAAATAAAGCTGGCAATATCCTGCCAAAAAATTCAATGCATCAAGGTGTATATATATATATATATATATATATATATATATATTTTGCATTTTGACTTTAATATGTTAGCAAAGACAAACACAGACTCCAAAAGTAGCAGCCAGGCCTTTGATTCCCTTCTCATTATGGAGAGAATGTTTTGTCTTTCAACCAACAGAGGCTCCCTGTGCGTTAGCAGACTCCGTTTTTTCGACAAACCTGTTCCACAACAAGCGTTTACAGTTTAAAAGGCTGTGTGCTGCTTCTCCTGCCCCAGCAAGATGATTTCTATACAGAAAATGAGTCAGCCTATTATTTTAGTTTTACCTTTCTGCTGTTTATTCTGTTCGTTTTTTTTAGCAACCAACATGAATGCAGCGTCCGTTTACGCCATCACTTTGATCACCGTTGTTTGTCTTTTCTTGTGTTGGCAAATACAGCTTCATCTCTATAAATCAGAATATCAAGTTAATTTATTTCAGTAATAAGATTCATTATACACAGCATGATATTTTCGGTGTTTATTTCAATTCAGTTCATTTATATAGCACCAATTGACAACAGATGTCATCTCAAGGCACTCAAGAAGTCATTTCAATACATTTATACAAACATTCCAATCAGTTAAAAAGTTTCCTATTTAAGGAATCCCAGCAGATTGCGTCAGTCATTGGCGTGAGGTTGGGCCCTGTTATGGATTTACAGATAACGGCAACCCAAAATCTTTTTTTTCTAAAACACATGGAAAGTTGAGAGGAAGGAAAAAGTGTGCTGGGGGAGTACACAAGCGACAGGGAAAACTGGGTGATGACTGTGGCTTGCTGGCGACTGTGGCTCGCTGGCAGGGTATTTATCTTGAAATTTGAAGGTTGCAGATCCTGTCACATTATCTGCGCCTGGGCAAGGCACTTATCCCCAAGTTGCGTACCAATCTGCGTATAGGAGTGTGACTTGCTGACTTGGCTCAGTATTACTGGAAAGGTGCTTTTATAAATTAAGTCCATTTACCATAACCTCAGCCATGAGAATTAAGCAAAGCTCGTTCGTTTAAATTAACGCAACCTGGACTTCCTGAACACATCAGCAGAATGTCTCCATCCTATGCTGCACTGATGCAGTAATTCAAGTTAAAGGAGCCCACACCAAATATTTAATTAATATAGTGTACATTTTTTTAAATTAAATTTGTTAAAAATATATATATTGGTCGCATATAATATTCAGTTTTGAGAAATTGAACTCAGCTGTTGAGCATAATTTTAAAAATGTCCAGAAATATACACCTGAAATCAAATAAATGCATGTAATGAATCTGGAGTTTCACATTTATGGGATTCAAATATGATCTTACTATTTTGATTGATTTTGTAGGTCAAAAACTCAACAAAAACAGTTTGATAATAATTTCTCATTTTTATTTCATCTTTGAATATAAATCTCTGTGAAAACAAAAGGCCTAAATGATAGACAAAAATCACATATTTACAGAATTTATAAAAAGGAAACAATTTCTGTTGACCTTTTTGTGTTTACAGGGGGTTTCTCTGATGATCTATATCTTTTTCAGATTTACAGGAAGTAGGAAGAGTACATTTTAGACATTTGGATCTGTGTTGAAGACGCAACTCAGGCAGCCTTCTGAAATATAAGGCTCCACACAAACAAACCTCTGAAAACAGTGCACACAATGATCTAAGAAGAAAGAAAGAAAATATCCACCTTTCATTGGAATATTTGGCATGTTGAGAATGGTTTTAATGGTAAAGAAGCTGTTTCAGCCCTGATGGGAGGGCTCACACAAGCTGCCGTTTAGTCGCACATTGACTTGGTTACAGTATGGCGAAAAAGGCTACAGCTAAACAGAGGTAAAAAAAAAATAAAAAAAAAAGAAAAGAAAAAAAGTTCCTTAGTCAGAGTACAAGGGATAAGGCTGAAACTGTGCACTTCATACCAACTCATACCCCTGGTTCTGACACACACATACATACATACATACATACATAAATACACACACACACACAAAGAAAGAAAACTGTATACTTCAGTCTTTTTTGGCATGGTTTTCTGCAGTCCAACAAAAGACAAACAAAGTCAAGTTAAAACTTTTTGCACAGTAAGCAATGAGAGCTCCATGTAGTCATGCAGCTTATGTAACAGCACCCCCCCTCCCCCCACGAGCTTTGTCACATTCTAACAAATATTTTGTGGACACAGCTGGAAAATACTTTCAAGCAAGTTAGCTAGCTCTCATATTTCACGTCAAACCCACGTCAAGAGGTAGGAGACGTGACCTTTTTGAAGATGTGTATTGCTGGCCTCCTGTGTGTTTGACAAAATAAAATAAACCGACACCACACAGGGGGGCAATGCAGGTTATATATATCTATATATGCATGTGCTTTATGAAACCTAGCTCATTTTCTTGCTGAAAACCTTCGTCTGAGCAGAGCCTCTGTGGGCTGTGACTCGGAGCGTTGAGGGCAGTCCGGCTAGGTCCCTACAGTAGTTCTCAATAGGAAGTTTGGCGACAGGAACTGATAATCAAACGGGGGGAGTGGGGGGGGGGGGGGGGGGGGGGCACACAAAGGTACAATAAACTTTGACGTCAGTCGACAACCTGTATGGCAGTGTATCATTGTAACACTGTTGTGACAGCACCAATAGAACAAAAGACCCCCAGAAACATGAAAGTTTGACACCCCAGGGTGTGAAAACTAGTTCACCTTTCGTAATGTTACAACCAAAACACAATGTATTTTATTGGGAATTTGTGTGATAGAGAAACACAAAGTAACTCAAAATCCAACACTCAGGGTGGATTTGTTTTTTGTCTTTTCTTCTAGAAAACGGATCTGTAACTCATTGAATCCAAAATATAAAAAAAGGGTCTCATAATGTTTCCTTATTAAAAGAAAGGCATATCATTTCAAGAAGTTTACGGTCAATCGTCATGGGCAACTGGACTGCTTGTGCTGGTTAGTCAGATTTGTACCATTCTTGATTTGCAGTCAGGCGGCTGCACAAAGTCGCCCTGAGGGCCAGGAAAAGCCCCATGGGACACCCCTGCCTTAGAGGATTGTTGAACAAACATCATGAAGACCAAGGGACATTCCCAAGGTGCCTATGGTGACTTTGGAGGAGCAGCAAATATCCACAGCTCAGGTGGAAGACTACTACTAGTTGTGCACTCTACCGAGCTAGCTTTTGTGTGGGAATAGCAGGAAGAAACCACCGTTCCCTAATGGTAAAACATGGTGGTTGCGGTATCATACTGTGGTGGGGATGTTTTCCTCTAGCAGGGAGAGCAAAGCTGACGGGAACACGGAAGAAGAAACAACATATGTAAGACTGGGGGTGGAGGTTCACCTTCCACCATCTACAGTGGGAACGGTTTAGATGAAAGCATGTTCATTTGAACGGCCTAGTCAAAGTCCAGACCAAAATCTAATTGAGCATCTATGGCAAATCGTGAGAATGACAGCTTACAGATGCCACACATTTTTCCGATCTTTACTATCAAAATCCCATTCATCTTTTTCTTTGCATTGCAGTTTCCGTGCTACTTTGTGTCAATCTTCAACCATAAAATCCCAGTAAATGACATTGAAGTCTGTGGTTGTAACGTCACTAAATAGTGAAACTAAAACATTAACTAAAGAACATAAAAAAAACAGGTTTCTTTAACTCAAATAAGGCTTCCAGGGATCCAGCCTAGAAGGTGATCAGGGTTAGGACAAGAACTATACAGTAGATACTAAAGTCAGATTATAGTTTCACCTTCACTTATTTATATGGTTACATGTAGGCCACTTGAAATGTCAGTCTCACCTATGAAAACTCAAGATCCCTGTGTTCAGCTCCAACACTCTGAGAAAGGCATCGCTCACTCCAGAGGAGCGGAAGTTATTGGATGATTGTTACTTTGACATTTCATGTAACTTTTTTAAAATTAAACGATTCAACTCTCAGCGCAAAATGTGTCGTTACAGACATGAATAATGATTGAGATCGATCTAGACCCATTTGTGTGTGGTATACATACAGTGGCTTGCAAAAGTATTCGGCCTCCTTGAACTTTTCCACATTTTGTCACATTACAGCCACAAACATGAATCCATTTTATTGGAATTCCACATGAAAGACCAATACAAAGTGGTGTACACGTGAGAAGTGGAACGAAAATCATACATGATTCCAAACATTTTTACAAATAAATTACTGAAAAGTGGGGTGTGCGTAATTATTCAGCCCCCTTTGGTCTGAGTGCAGTCAGTTGCCCATAGACATTGCCTGATGAGTGAAAATGACTAAATAGAGTGCACCTGTGTGTAATCTAATGTCAGTACAAATACAGCTGCCCTGTGACAGCCTCAGAGGTTGTCTAAGAGAATGGTGGGAGCAACAACACCATGAAGTCCAAAGAACACACCAGACAGGTCAGGGATAAAGTTATTGAGAAATTTAGAGCAGGCTTAGGCTAAAAAAAGATTCCCCAAGCCTTGAACATCCCACGGAGCACTGTTCAAGCGATCATTCAGAAATGGAAGGAGTATGGCACAACTGTAATCCTACCAAGACAAGGCCGTCCACCTAAACTCACAGGCCGAACAAGGAGAGCGCTGATCAGAAATGCAGCCAAGAGGCCCATGGTGACTCTGGACGAGCTGCAGAGATCTACAGCTCAGGTGGGGGAATCTGTCCATAGGACAACTATTAGTGGTGCAATGCACAAAGTTGGCCTTGATGGAAGAGTGGCAAGAAGAAAGCCATTGTTAAAAGAAAACCATAAGAAGTCCTGTTTGCAGTTTGCCACAAGCCATGTGGGGGACACAGCACACATGTGGAAGAAGGTGCTCTGGTCAGATGAGACCAAAATGGAACTTTTTGGCCAAAATGCAAAACGCTATGTGTGGCGGAAAACTAACACTGCACATCACTCTGAACACACCATCCCCACTGTCAAATATGGTGGTGGCAGCATCATGCTCTGGGGGTGCTTCTCTTCAGCAGGGACAGGGAAGCTGGTCAGAGTTGATGGGAAGATGGATGGAGCCAAATACAGGGCAACCTTGGAAGAAAACCTCTTGGAGTCTCCAAAAGACTTGAGACTGGGGCGGAGGTTCACCTTCCAGCAGGACAACGACCCTAAACATAAAGCCAGGGAAACAATGGAATGGTTTAAAACAAAACATATCCATGTGTTGGAATGGCCCAGTCAAAGTCCAGATCTAAATCCAATCGAGAATCTGACTGAGCTGGAGAAGATTGGTCAAGAATTTCAGTCTCTAGATGTGCAAAGCTGGTAGAGACATACCCTAAAAGACTGGCAGCTGGAATTGCAGCATAAGGTGGTTCTGCAAAGTATTGACTCAGGGGGCTGAATAATTACACACACCCCACTTTTCAGTTATTTATTAGCAAAAAAATGTTTGGAATCATGTATGATTTTCGTTCCACTTCTCACGTGTACACCACTTTGTATTGGTCTTTCACGGGGAATTCCAATAAAAGTGATTCATGTTTGTGGCTGTAATGTGACAAAATGTGGAAAAGTTCAAGCGGGCCGAATACTTTTGCAAGCCACTGTAATGTTATATATATATATATATATATATATATATATATATATATATATATATACACACACACACACACTTAAAATAGATTATCTTAAATTAAAAGTGCAATCAAATAAAAGCAGATGGATCTGATGGTTACATATTTTTCAAGTTATTAATGCATGATTGATTAAATCAGACAATAGGCTTACAGTCTGTAAAAGATACTATAGCTATTCACTTCTTAACATTCATTATTTTCTATTTTTAAACGATGCAAAAATCCAACAGAATGGTGGGTCGTTCCGTTCAGGAGCAGTGCCGTGCAGAGATGAGCAGAAGGCCAAAAAAGGTGGGCCGCGCAAAGTATTGGACAAGAGAGTCAGAGGAGGGGCGGGCGAGAAAAAAAAAAAGGAACTTTTGTCTTTTTAAATCAAGAACCCAGTGGGACAGATTTTCAGAGAAAAACACCATGCAGAGTTGCCGATATTAACCGCCATCTTGGAAAAACATTTGTGGTTCCAGTTTTCGAGTTGGCTCCGAACATTCAACCTAATCTGCATTGAGAATGTGTGTGTGTGTGTGTGGGGGGGGGGGGGGTGTAGATACCTGGTGTTGCTGAGGTTAAAGTTGCACGTATTTCGATTTCTTGCTTCACATGCTGCCCGTGGAGCGCCCTCTGCAGGGACTTTTCAGACAGAGCTACAACATAGCCGTGCTCTCTGGGGTACAGTTGAGGTGTGTGGACGTGCTGCTGCCTCCGGGGGACTTCAGGCCCTTGGTTGCGCCTCCTAGTGTCGACGCCCTTGACATGGGGTCCATGATGACCCCTGAGCCGTTCTGGCTCTGCTGCAGGCCTGCCATCATGGTCTCGGTGGTGACGGTGCCGAACTCATAGGTGAAGGTGCCGTAGAAGACCAGGATGTCCACAGTGAAGACCCACTCGCAGATGGCGGCAGCGTGCTGCAGGATGAAGCTCTCGTGTATGAAGAAGATGCCGCCTGGAAGGAGGACAAATTAAGGAGGGCAAACCCTTTCCTGCAGTGATTCAGCAGACGACGAAGGAATGTGAGGCCTCCATCCTACTATTGACAATGACTCGTAATGGTAGGGAAACAAACGTGAACCCGGTGAGTAATCAACTCAATGTCCGTTGGCTTCAAAGTGGCGGATCTTATAGAAGAACTCAAAGTAAAACACAAAAAGTCATCTTTCAAGTCTAAGAACTGCTCACATGAACTCCCACAGAGGACGCATGCCATTTAGTTTGCCTATTAACGCTGCATTACTGCAAGTTAAGAATTGATACACGTGACCGTGACTTTAAATTGAGCTAAAATAATATTTCATTCCACAAGTGTTCCTGAAATCAGCAAGATATGATGCAAGACCCTGAAGCTGTCTATTTACATACCTATGAATACATGTTAAAGTATTTCTTAAAGTAAACAACTTTATTCTGATAGTTTTAAACTCAACAGACCTCGAATTAAATTGCTGCTTCCAGCAGTAGGAAATGTCCTACATCCACATTTAAAGCCTCATTGTCACAACTAAACTAGGGACGTTCGATGTTGGCTTTTTAAAAAAAAACTATATCAGATATCCTTATATAGTCTAAATCTTAATATCTGATACCAATAGGAACCGATGGCGCCGACATAAGTCTACCTAAACGTTGTTCGTTGGCTCAGAAATGCAGAAGCCACAGGATCTATTGCGAGTTTTGCCACCAACAAAAAATATATATACATTTCAAAACTATATGTAGGATCTGTCATATTTTCACATTTTGAGTTAGAGGAGAAGTAGCTGAAGAGTTCAATGTATAAAATATGCATGGTATGAATGTAAGATATTAAAGTTACGTCATTTAAAAAAAGTTTAAACAGATACCGGTAATGTCCGATATTACATTTTAATGTCAACATCGGCCCAAAATAATGGACATCCCTAGTCTAAGCAGTAAATATGAAACCATAAAGCTGCATGTAAATGGAAAAAAAAACTACGAGACAGGCTCAATGTACTGAGTGAATGGGGGAAAATGTTTGAACTTCTGAGTTAAAATACTAGGAAGTGCTTTTATTTTAAACAACCAGAACTGTCTGTAGTGATGCTAGCTAAAAAAGAACGAGCGAAAACCTTGTCATTATTGTGACAGCTAACAATTTAGGAACCATCAATAGCCCATAATTAGCCAATGTCCCTTATTAATAAATCAACCCTTTTACAAAACATGCCCATCCCCTGTAACATGGGAGGGCTTAGATCGTTAATCCTCCTTATTGTTAATTTTTACTGCTAAATAAAGAATCCTCGAGTCCTGAACCTGCCTTTCCGAGTCGACTCCCGAATCTGTAAAATACAAGTTTAAGTCAAATCCTGGGTCTTCGTTCCTGTGCGAGTCGAATCCAAAGTCTCAAGTTGGAATCCCGATCTCTAAGCAATAAGTCATGCATCATGTGAACATTTACCGCAGAGAAATTACAATGAGTGAGGAAAATCCTTGTGATTTAAAGAGGATACTGAGGACGAGGGAGACCATGGCTCCCAGCGCCAGAGCCACCCGCAAGTGGGCCATCCAGTAGTCCAGGGTTGTCATGGCCACTCGGTAGGTGAGGACGCACTGTAAGCACACGAACAGCAGCCCTGCAGGAAAAGCCACACCGGCGCCCACGTAGTGGAGAGATTTGGCGTGATCGACCTGTCGGGGGCGGAAATGTTGGGTCAGAAAAAGAACCATTTCCTACAGTTGGTTAGGTGGAAGGGCGTCCATGGTTACCTGGAAGTTGCCAACCATGACCAGGCCGACGGCATTCGTGCAGCCAGACACCAGTGCGCTGGTGTTGACCCAAGACTGGTGGCTGTGTTCAATCACCTGGGCGTAGCGTAGGAAGCACACCATCACCACTACGGGGGGGATATGTGCATTAAAAACAAACCTGCCGCTAGAAACATTTCTCTATAACCACTGTAAACCCTAAAATGTAAGATAAATGGGTATTTATTCACTTTCATTTTTATGGGACAATAATAACAGGTCATTTGAGTAATAAAAATGAATGAATGGCTGCCAGGTAGTAGCTTTCTATCCTCCTGCTGATGGAAGACTATCCGACATGTTTCCCCAAAGCCTCAGACAGGATGTGCTCTCAGCCACTGATCTATCTAGCTTCAGAAGGGAGCAGCGTTCTCGGCGGGCGCACCATCTGTGTTTGCAAACAAGAATCGCGCAGCTTCCCGACCCCCGACGACGGACCCAAAAAGCAGCCGAACCATTCGGGACTCGGCAGCAGCTGAAAGGACACGCACGGAAACGCTCATTAAAGAGAGGACAGAAGACTACAGAGAGGGTGAAGAAACAAGAAAAGTAACTGGAAAGGAGAGGCCGCCTGAATTATGACAGTGATGGCGAGAACAGCTGGAGAGAGGCAATCAGGAACAGCGAGGAGGAAAGTGGGGCAGAAGTGACTGGTAGTTTGAACAACACAAGAGGGGAGAGGAGTAATGGATGAAGGTGCAGGCAGGGAGAAAGACACGGGGAAGTGGAAGGAAAGCTGCATCCATTATTGATTAGACAGCAGCCACGTCTGGAAGTCCCACGGGCTATTGGCTGAAGTCTGGGGGAACCGGGCAGAATTACTGCAACCCCCCCCCATATTGCCCAAATTCAGATTAAAAACAACCAAACTGTTCTCTTTCACATAACATATCAAAATATCCAAGGAGAAACAGCTTAAAAGTTAGAGGCGAGCCGAATGGGGGGAACTGACCAAATATGTACAGTTACATTTTAACACTTTTGGATTTAATTCAATCAGTGGAGGCCAAGAAAAATATTGAGTGAATGAAAACTTCAGACAAGCGGCTATGCTCAGCTCAGAAATGCTCAACCACATAATTATCGATTAGTCAGCAGCTGCTGCTGCCTAGGAAAACACCTGACGAGGCATGGCGATCCATTTGCTGTTGTTTTATGCTAAGCTATCTGCCTGTCAGATGAAGCCGTGTACGAACTTTAGAAAGAGCCAACGCTGGGTCTCCTAAACTAAATCTTTAATGCGCCATTATCCAACCCCAGCCTCAGACTTGGTAAACCAATGCAATCCGAACCAGTCGAAAACACATCAGTCTTAATGAATTGTTCCAAGCACTTCCCCCTAACCGGATTACTTTTTCCCCACACGTTTAGGTTAAAAAGGGGAATTTGTGTATCTGTGATCCAATGAATCATTTCGCGCCGTTGGCAGCGGCTTCTTTAAAAGGCTGTATGAATACGGACAAGTCCGCCTCGTCAGCGGAAATGTGATCAGGGTCCCTGCGCTGTTTCATGTCAGAATTCCTGGTTATCTTCCCGACACAATCTTAAAGGATGGATGTGCAGCACTTAAAGGCAACGGATAGGGAAAATTAGATATTCCAGTTTTCCTTCATTTTCATTATTCAATGATAATTCAGTAAAGAAACAGCCGACAGGATGGATATACTTAACAGAAACATAACAGACATTGTAGGATTTAATCTCCATCTATACTCCCCTTTTTTGTCTCAACTAAATAAATAAATGGTATAGTCTGATTGAACATTTATTTTTTCTCAGCATTTTTAAAGGATCAGAACCAGCATGACCCACTGGTTGCATTCATACGGTGAAGATTAGTTGAAGACATACCCATAAAGGCTCCGACGTTGCCAATCAGGCTGAACAGGCAGCTTTCAGGAGGAAAAGAGCCACATTTACTGCAGCAAAAGAAAGCAAACCAGATGTTAAAACCAAAACCCACAGAAATGCATCCATACATCAACACTTATCATGAATAGCTCCAAGGTGATTAAAAATTATTGAATTAAAAAATATGACAGCCCATTGTTCTGATTTCATTTGAATATGAAGCTGAAATTAAACGAGGTCTTGCAGATTCATATTTACACGTCCTGCTAAGAGAGAGAAAAAACAATAAACGCTTCAGGTCCCATTGTTGGAGGCCTTCTCTCAGATTCCAAGAATTCGACTTATGCAAAGTGTGGATTCATGACTGACAGAGCAGCAGCATGACCAGATGCTAATTCATGCCCAAGGCATCTTGTACTGACACAAGCTACGTTCTGTGCTCTGAGACAAAGGAGTGAACTGTGGAAGAGCAGTAGAGGTACAAAGGGCTGACCTGATGAGGGGGATGTCCTGGATGGTGCAGCAAGTCTTTGGGAAGCCAGGGCGGGGCAGCTCCTCTGTGCATGTTACGTTGTAAGACCTGAAGCGGCGACACAATGAGTTCAGCTCATTCTCTGGAGGTACAGAGCCTTGCAAAATTAGCTACAACACAGACTTTAATGGATCTTACTGTGATTTCATGCGATAGACCGGCGAAAAGTAGTGCACAACTGAGTTGAAAGGAAAGGAATATGCACCTAAAAATGTGAAAGGTGTGGTGTGAATTTGTATTCAGCTCCTTTCTACAGAGATTAGTCAGGTGTCTTGGTTTTTAAAGACGATCGTCAAGAAGAAAGTCATCGCTGAAATGATGCCATAAGAGTTTCAATTCAAAGTTCAGAGAGGGACACAGCGGACCTGTAAGGAGGTTTTCTGGCCGGAGGAGACCCAAACTGAACTCTCTGGCTTTGCATGCAACACTCTGCAAGTGGTGGAAAACTAACTTTGCATATAACCATGAACACACCTCCCCCATTGTGAAATATAGTAGTGGCAGCTTTGTGCTGTGGGAATCAACAGGGAAGTTGGTTCGACCGGATAGAAAGCCTGATGTAGCTAAATATGGGAAGAAAACCGACTAGAGGCAGCAAAAGGCTTGAGACTGGGATTGAGGTTCACTTTGCAAGCCTAACAATCACCCTGAACATACAGCCATAGCTGCAGTGTTTAGAATCAAAGCATATTCCTCTATTAGAAAGGCCTAGTTAAAGTCTGGACCAAAGTCTGTGGAAAAACATGAAAATTGAGGTTCGCAACATATGAAAACCATACATTCTTCTCACACATCACAGCTATGCACTGTTTTTTGTTGGTGGGTCTATCTCCCAATTAAACGCTTGGAGGGTTATCGTCATGATTTTAGGAAATGTGAAAAGCAGGGATGTAAGAAAATATCGATACACCGATATATCGCAATATTTTATTTCCCGATATTATATTGATATTCAAAACAAAAATATCGTTGTTTTTCAAGGATTTGAATGGAACCATTAATGATGACAGTAATTTTTTTAGTAAAATTAAAAGTATAACTGGTAGTTGGTGGCTGTTTTCACCTTCTTCGTTCCAGTGGATCAACTAGATCTAGTAATAAAACTGGATGTGTTAAAGTATGAAACAAGTTGGAGTGTTTAGAATGCTGTGACTGTTCTTCTACAGTTAAATTCTTACTCATAGTTTCAGGATATATCAAGATATATCGTTTCGTCTCCCCTGTATCGCTCTATACATATCGTATCGCCAGATTTTTGCCAATACACATCCCTAGTGAAAAGGTTCGATGAATCGGCCGTGGGATATAATAGACAAGATACATGTAGGCCTAAGTTATGTTACCAGAAAGAAGAAGCACCCACCAGTTCTCTACGGGACAAACATGGTGATTCATCACAGCCATGGCATACCTGCAGGTCATAAAAGGTCAGAGGTGTTAAAAGGAGAAACACATCATGCTTCTCTCCATTATTAACAAACACCTGGACAAACTGTCTAAATTAGCTAAAGCGCAAATGACGGGACACTCCTCAGCCATGACTCACACTATCCATATTCCTGTGATGGAGAAGGCAGCCAAGCTGACAGGCAGGACGATCCAGGCAGTCATTGGGCTGGCAGTGAGCTGGCTTTGTCCCAAGCATGGGGTGAGAAGGGGGGGCTTGGGGCTTGGCCGGCAACACGACAAGATGGATCAGGTAGGGGTTGGGCGGGGATCACTGATGGGCTGGGAAACGCACACAAGGGGCCGGGGGGGGCATGAGAGGATGGGGGGAGGGGGGGGGGAGGTGTGGCACAGCTCCTCTGCTCCACGGCACCCAGCAACCAGCAACAACCTTGAAACATAAACAAGACACAAGGGGGCATCAGCATTTAAGGAAAGGTTTCGAACGTTCAGTTAGGCTACTTTATGATCAGGTGTACTTTCAAGAGTTTCTTTCTCTCATATCTGGTTTTCCGTTGCAGGAAAAAAACTACTGAGTGAAGTTTGTATACTCCTCAGGAGAATAAAGAGACAAAGAAACTACTATTGAAAAAAAAACACCACTCCTCTCAAACGTTTGCACTATAAACTACCAATGGGAGTGGATGGCTGTGTGAAAACAAAGTCCAAATTTCTCCTATCAGTGCTGAACATCAGCGCAAAGTCAGTTTACAGAGAAACCACCTTGTTGTTTACTGTAAATGAAAACATCCTGCAAGAGGACTCCATGGTGTTGGCGCTCAACTGCACCTCCGCTGCCAACCCAACTCAACCGTAGTATTTCTGACACCTGCACCAGACGGACAAAAGCAAAAAAAAAAAAAAAAAAAAACACATCTAAAAAAGGATTTAAAGTGTAAATAATGATTTATATGTTGCCATCAGAGCACAGTGTACAACCGTGTGGAATGGGAGCGCAGTCAGTCCGGCGGAACAAAATGGCACAGCAGAGGCTACATCATTTTAGAGGGTGTACAGTTACAAGTGCGCACTAGGCTCAGTGGGAATACACAGGGGAGCAAAGATTAACTTGTATGTTTGAAGAACGTGAATCGTTATTAAAAGCGTGTGCAAATCAAACGTTTGACTTCAACAAAACTAGACCCAATGCTACAAATGAAGAATATACCATTGTCGGATTTGGAATTTTGCTTTGATACAACTTTTATTGGTGGAAAAATTCTGATGATTCATATCATCATCGTGCCGTCGATCAGTCTATAGAGCTCCGGGAGTTGACGTCCCTTCTCCCAGTATGCAATAGTTCAAATTAGGGATGGGCATTCGGTTAAATTGTCTTCATCGATCATCGGGAGCATTAACGATCGATTTTCGATTAATCATTGATATTTTCATATTAAAATTCAGTGTTCATAGGCTATATTAAAATGCAATGAGAATGAAAAACAGCGTGTTTCCTCATTGAGATCTTCATTCCATGTGGGACACCTCTTGTGGCAGTTAAGGGATAATGCCCGACGAGGTGTCAATTATCAGAAATTAATGGACGACGCGGAGGCGTGAATCGCATCTGACGATTGCTTCCGCGAAGTCCATTAATTTCTGATAATGGACACATCGAAGGACATTATCCTGCTTATACCATGGTCACTTACGAAAGAAAGAAGCATTTAATCAATTAATTATACTTTAATGTGTTTTAGGGTTAAAAATCGTGAGGGTTTAAATTTTTATAAGTCGAGCGCACTATTTATTATCTCCTGTATACAGGCGCTGCCAAGCAACGTGGCCACAGCGAGCCGACCGCGCAATGATTTAGAATTGTCATCAGGTAATTTGACGGGACGCCTTCCCTAGGTGTACATTATCACTTTTTAACCTACACCCTCCAGCCAATCAGAATAGACTATTCAACCAGACCATGGTATAAACTAAATTAATTCACGGTAGTTGCACAAAGAAAATATGCGCTATAAGCAGCGGAGCCGACAGCTAAAAGACGGAACTCATCATTCAAGTGACGCTGATATTTTTATTCCTTCTCCAAAAAAGTAAAAAAAATAAAAATAAAAGTCATGTTAAACAATAACTGAATAAAAAATATATAATACTTATAGGTCTGATAGTTTTGTGTTACATTTGGCAAAAACAGTCGAGAAAGAGGATGAGAGAGATCAGCGTACCGAACAATGAATTAGGCTCATTAACAGAGTAAAAAAGACAAAAACAAAAGAAACCCTAACATATACAACTTTAGCACCAGTCTACTGATTTTTGTTGACAAAGATGAGCATGTTAACATGCGCTGGGGTCAGAAGCGAAAGCAGCCTGGTGAGCAGACCAAGAGCAGGATGCTCCGCTTGTAACCAGGGTTGGAAATGCGTTCAAGTATTTTTACACAGCTTCAGTGTTGACAGTGAACCAAGACTTTTTTTGTTTTGTTTGTTTTTTTGTCAAAGTGGTCCCACGCCACACTTTGCTGCGACCTCTTCATGACAATGCTAATTACTGCCACATAGCAAAATTAATTGCATTCCTTCAAAACTCACACTACGCAACAGAACATGCATTAATTGATCGGTAAAAAAAAAAAAGTCCTCGATGAAATTCTTAATGATCCATTAATCGATCGTCGATTAATTATGCCCAACCCTAGTTCAAATCGACTGGGCGCCATTGTGGCAGGCAGTCTCCCGCAGTTGTTATTTGCAGTGAATCAAAATTTAGAAACGGTAAATATGGTGGATACCTGTTGACAGCTCTCTGTTTCACAATGATGTCTTTAGAAATGAAAATACTTTAAATATTTCCTGAGATTAATAAACACACAAGATGTTGCACACAGACATAACCTAGCTACTGCCTGTTGCTCATGGTAACTAAAATCAGGACAGGTCTCCCTCCCGATGACAACGCAATCCTGTGCAGGAAGATTCCACATCTGGATCCCGATAGCAAACCCCGATTGTGTCCATTTATATCCCTCCAGACTTTTATATACTTTAAGCGATGCTCCGGAGTAGGACGAGGGAAAATGGATCAGGAAATTGTATATATCAGGGCATAAGCGTCATTTTAGCAGGTGACATGTCCCCAGCAACATTTATGATTGACGTTTTTCCCCACCACTTTAAAAAAACCTCTTACCAGCTCTAACATCCACTTGTGCTCCCACCACGATTTCCTCATAACCAGTGTTTCTGAACGGACTATTATTTAAATCACTCCATTCCACTTTCTTATACATTCATATTTTCTTTCTGTGAAGATGTTGCAGCATTCTTAGCAGTGGATATGTCGAGGTTCTAAAAGACTCGTAGTCCGCTGCAAACCCGTTCAGGGCAGAGTCCTGCAATGTGGCGGGTATCCGTTTAAAGATGAAAAAATACATAAATTAACTTTCAAGGGTCTGGCAGAAGTTTCTTTACTGCAGGTGAAAAAATGTTTATGTAATACTTTTGTTTGTTTAAGACTCCCAAAGAGAATCGTGTTGATATATTGTGTTTGTGGAGAGAGCAGAATATTCCCCAAACTTTGCGCCGACAGCGGAATGTTCTACTATCTAGGCATCCTGCGCTGCCAGAGAGAGATTTTTCTGAAATTTATGAAAACTAAAATTTATTTGATGCAGAGATCAATATGCAGAAATGAAAAATTGTCCACAGTCCCTGGTTTTAACTGTGTTCTCAGTTCATGAATCGCAAATCCCGCTGCAGTAAAGTCTCTCTGGCAGCGCTGGATGCCTAGATAGCGAGAATATTCCGCTGTCAGCGCAAAGTTGAGGGAATATTCTGGCATGTTCTTTCCACATATCACAATATATCAACACAATCCTCTTTGGGAGTCTTAAACAAAATATTAAAAACAATTATATTTTGTCACTCGCAACCCGCCTGCATTAAAGAAACTTCCTCCCGGACCTGTGAAATTTAATTTACTTTATGATGTAAAAACCTTGCATCAGCCGCCCTGTTGCAGGACTCTGAACTGCAAGTTAAAGTTGAAGTTTCTCCACACAGAACACCAAGGGTTGCAAAGAGAATGCGTTTTATGTTCTTCTGGGGCGAGTATATATTGAGAATGAGGAGACACGTGACGAGAATGAGAAGACACGTAACAATTTGGGCGGGGTCTGAGCCCGCCGGCCATGTTGTCAGGCTACACTATCGGTTGCCATGGGCAACATTGTCAGAGCGACATAGAGACGGAGCAGGAAAGACGACTGGAATTACGCATTTAAACGGAGAAATTACGGATAACATTAAGAATTAATGGAGAAGCAGGCCAAAGAAAATGGTCATAATGTGGAGAAACTCACTACCAACGCCAAGCAGAAACGTAGACCCATACCAGCTCCATGCAGCAGAATGTGACAGAGATCTAGACTCGTTACCTCCGTGCACCTACATGGAGATCGTTGATCACTTGGTTTTTGGCATCAGCTATTATACCATGCAAGAATTCAAAAGCCATAAGTCATATATGCGCAATAATAAAACGTGTTCCCTTTACAACCCTTGCCGTTCTGTGCGGGGAAACTTTAACTAACAGTTCAGAGTCTTACAATGGGGCGGGTACCCGCGGGTGGAATATTCCAAAGCAATAAAAGAAATAATTGATTCTACTATAATTTACATTAAATCAGCTGATATTTCTTTGATGAAGAGATCGCTGTGCAGGAACAAAATATTGTCCACAGTCCCTGGCTTTATCTGCGCTCTCTGTTCCTGAATCGCAAATTCAATCACAGAAAAATCTTAGATGCTTAGATAGCGGGAACATTCCGCTGCCAGCGCAAAGTTGGGGGAATATTCTGCCATGTTCTCTCCATAAACACAATATATCAACACCATTCTCTTTGGGAGTCGTAAACAAACAAAAGTATTAAATTACTATTTTTTTAACCTGCAGTAAAAAAAAAAAAAAAACTTCAGCCAGACCCATGAAATTTAATTGATGTATTTTTTCATCTTGAAACGGGTACCAGTGGCACTGCAGGACTCTGCCCTGAACGTGTTTGCATACGGACTAAAACCTTGACTATCCACTGCAAAGAATGCTGCAGCATCTGCGCAGAAAGAAACCATGACTGTATAAGAAAGTGCAATGGAGTCATTTAAATAATAGTCCGTTCAGACACTGATGATGTGGAAATTGTGCTGGGAGCACAAGGATGTTAGATCTGCGCTGGTAATATATTCCGCATCAGGTTTAGAAAAGTGGTGGAGACATGTCCCCGGCTAAAATGACGGCTATGTTGCTCATGTTGCTTTCTTTGGACCACATGGTGAAAACATTTTTTTGTACTGCACATCATTCTTTTGCACAGTTTACCGTTTCAACTTTTTGTAATTTTATTTCGTAATTTCTATTTGCTTATATATTATAGTTCTCAATAAATACTGGTAAGCCACATAAAGTTGTTTCGAGAATTTATTTAAATACGCAACAGCAAAGAGGGACTCAGACAACACTGGCATATATTTGTTAAGCTGCTCTGATACCAACACGTTTCTGGCGGCTATCCTGACAACATGGCCGACGGGGGAGGGGCACTGGGCTGTGATGACGTCTCCTCATTCTCAATAGCCAGCATTGTTCTTTGTGCTACGATGTGGATCTTAATGAAGCCATGCAAGCCAACAGCCTAATGATGGTTTTCAGTGCCGTTGGTAAAACAAAACACATAAGCTTATGGCTTTCAACTTTTATTGATGGAATAAAGATGCGATTTTCAACACTTGTTTATACACTGTAGTGCATAAACGTGAAACAGATTAATATTTATAGACTATATGAATAATTAATAATAATTGTCCCAGCCATCTTCAAACCACACTTAAGTTTATGGTTATTGTCCCCAGCAACTTCAAAAACAAACTGACGCTGTTGTGAGAGTATCTCAGGTCCGGTAAAAGGTCCGCCCTGACAGCTTCTGAAGTTTTCAAAAGTATCCCAGGGGAATGGTAAAGGTCGGATATGTTTAATCTTTTTAAATTTCCCGGTATATACAATAATATCTTCTGTTTTAAAATGGGAAGTAAACTCAGAGCGAAGGCGCCATGTTGGCAGGCATGAACGGCATCAAAATGAACAACGGCAGGTGTGATTTTACTCCGTCTGAGAGTCACGTGACGTCCGGAGCTCTATGCTGTCCATACGAAAACGGTGTTAATAAACAACACATGCAACTAAAGGAATACCAACATACTTTATAGTTCAGCGACTGGCGGCAAGTTTCCAAGTAAAGCTAGTTTAACGCTCGTCTGGGGGCGACTCAGGCAGCCAGACCTAAACAAGCCCTTAGTTTAGCTCCCTCCTTGTTAAAAGTCAGCAGCATACAACACAGTAGGGTTTTTGATGGAGGCAGTGGTTAAAGTTAGGCCTGTGTGTTTCAATTTCCACTCCAAAGGATCACAAACATTGACAAAATCTGTAAAATATTAAACCCAATTTTTGCCACTTTTCACTCCTTCTCTAACTACAGCAATGCAGAAAACTGTTGGACAATTTGCTCTGTCAAGAAATGTGGATGCAACCCCAGGGCTGGGCCAGGGTTGCATGGGGCCCCTCTTCCTCTTCCTCTTCCTCTTCCTCTTAAGAACCTCACTGCCACTAACAGCGTTCTTTAAAATACAGATTTGGTGGGATCTGGGAGAGAGGGGCCGAATTTAATTGGCTGAGATCGATACGCGTGATGGTTTATTATTTTCTGTACAAACTGAGCTCAGACACAAAGAAAAGATTAAACTTGTTGTTTTTGTGGCAAAACGAAAAAAGAAATGGTGATTATTCTTGGCACTTTTAAAAAGGTAAACTTTCCAGTTCCTTTAATCTTATGTCTTGCTGAGTGCTACCAGCTGATTCGACGGGGTAAGCCGTATTGCGTCATTTCCTGTTGTCACTGTTGCGCTCCCTGTAAACTGTTTGGCGTTCAGAGTCTCTTGAATTGATCTTATTTTCTCTCTGCTGAGCCCTTTCTAAGTTATTTTAACTCACAAGCACACTAAAACACACGTTTTGTTGTGGTGTACTTTACGTTTTGTGAACTCTTTGTGTTTCACACAGTTTTTCTTGGGGTGGTAAGGTCTCGCTAGCTCAGTTAGCTTAGCTTCATTGCGGCTATGGCTACTTTTCTCTCTCCTGTCTCTAACTCTTCTCTTCTCTCTTGCTCTCTCTGTCAGATGTTTAGTTACTTCCCTGCCTCCTTTAGTGACAATGGTAACTGTAATAAATGTAATATTTTTGTAGTTTTGGAGGCGAGGGTATCAGAATTAGAAGCACGGCTCCGCGCTGTTGAAAAACCAGCAGATAGCCGAAGCCCATTAGCCAGCGCGGAGCCAACAAGGATAGAACCCCCTAGCTGTCCTCCGGTAGAGCCCGCGCAGCCGGGACCTCAGGCTGGTTGGGTGACTGTACGTAGGAAGCATAGTTCTAGGACCCAGCCCCCAGGCCACCACCAACCGGTCCGCGTTTCTAACAGATTTTCCCTGCTCAGTGACACACCCGCTGAGAAGCCGACCCTGGTAATTGGCAGCTCCATAGTCAAGAAACGTGGCATTAGAGACACCATTGACCATAGTCAAATGCTTGCCAGGGGCCAGAACGGGCGACATCAAATCCTACCTGAAACTGCTGGCTAAAGATAAGCGTAAATACAGTAAGATTGTTATTCACGCTGGCGGTAATGACACCCGGTTACGCCAATCGGAGGTCACTAAAATTAGTGTTGCTTCGGTGTGTAAGTTTGCCAAAATAATGTCAGACTCTGTAATCTTTTCTGGTCCCCTGCCTGATCGGACCAGTGACGACATGTTTAGCCGCAAGCTGTCATTCCATCAATGGTTGTCTAGGTGGTGTCCTGCAAACGATGTGGGCTACATTGATAACTGGAGAACTTTTTGGGGAAAACCTGGTCTGACCCGGAGAGACGGCATCCATCCCACTTTGGATGGAGCAGCTCTTCTTTCTAGGAATATGGCCGAATTTATTAGTCCTCCAAAACACTGACAACCCAGGGTCCAGACCAGGAAGCAGAGTCGTAGTTTAACCCACCTCTCTGCTGCTTCTGTACTGTTACCCACCCATTACTCTATAGAAACAGTGTCTTGCCCACGGCCAAAATTAAATGGATTAAAAGTTAAGCCAACAAAAGCAAATTATGGAAATCTCATAAAAATAAATACAACTTTGACTGAACAGAAAAATAAATCTATTAAATGTGGTTTATTAAACATAAGATCTCTCTCCTCAAAGACTTTGTTAGTAAATGACTTGATTTGTGATAATCACATTGATTTCCTTTGTCTCACAGAAACCTGGTTGCAGCAGGAGGATTATGTCAGTATAAATGAGTCAACTCCTTCCAGTCATTTGAACTTTCACATTCCTAGAAATACTGGGCGAGGAGGAGGAGTTGCAACCATTTTTCGTTCTGATTTACTAATTAGTCCCAGACCAATTGATAGCTACAGTTCTTTTGAACATCTAACCGTTAATTTTCCTCATCCAAGTTGCAAAACATTAAGACCATTTTTGTTTGTGGTTTTGTATCGTCCACCAGGCCCTTACTCTCAATTCTTGGATCAGATCTCACATTTTTTATCTGATTTAGTATTAAATACTGATAGGATTATTATAGTGGGGGACTTTAATATTCATGTGGATACTGAAAGTGATAGCCTAAATGCAGCCTTTGATGCTATTTTAGACTCAATTGGCTTTACTCAAAAAGTACAGGGATCGACCCACTCGGGCAAACACACTTTGGACCTTGTACTGACATACGGTATTGAGTGTGAGGAAATAACAGTCCACCCACATAACCCGGTCCTGTCTGACCACTTCTTAATAACTTTTGAATTTACTTTAACTGACCATCTTAAATCTGAAAGAAAATTTCATTATAGTAGAGCTTTATCAGACAATGCTGTAACAATTTTTAAAGAATCTGTTCCATTCTTACTTTCCTTAGTGTCTCAGGGTAACACAGTGGATGGCAGCAATTCTATCTCTAACCCTTCAGAAATTGATGATCTGGTTCACAGCGTTACGTCCTCATTGCGTTTGGTATTAGATAGTGTAGCCCCCTTAAAAAAGAAAGTGGCTAGCCATAGGAGGCTGACTCCTTGGTTCAACGCAGAGTTGCGTACTTTAAAGCAGAATACTTGGAAGTTGGAGAGAAAATGGCGCTCTACACACCTAGAGGATTCCTATTTAACCTGGAATAACAGTCTGCTGCTGTATAAAAAGACCCTTCGACAAGCTAGAACAGCATATTTTTCATCATTAATAGAGGCGAATAAAAACAATCCTAGGTTTCTTTTTAGTACAGTTGCCAAACTTACACAGAGTCATAGCTCTGTTGAGCCAACTATTCCCCCAGCTCTTAGCAGTGATGATTTTATGGGATTCTTCGTAAATAAAATTAATTCTATTAAAAATAAAATCATTGGCATCCTCCCAAACATGATTACTTCTTCCTCAGTAAATGAGGCAGTATCGGAAAGAACTGTAGATCCTCAGTTGTGCTTAGGCTGTTTTGATTCAGTCGAGCTTTTGGAATTATCAAAAATATTAGCCTCATCTAAACCTTCAACTTGTATGTTGGACCCAATTCCAACCAAATTATTTAAAGAAGTGTTCCATATGGTTCCTGGCCCCATTTTGGATATGATGAATCTATCCTTAGTAAACGGATACGTACCACAAGAATTTAAAATAGCTCTAATTAAACCTTTACTCAAGAAACCTTCCCTTGATCAAGATGACTTAGTGAATTACAGACCTATATCTAACCTTCCTTTCATATCCAAAGTCCTTGAGAAAATTGTTGCTAATCAAGTCTGTGAGCATTTAAACAATAACGAGCTGTTTGAAGAGTTTCAGTCAGGTTTTAGAGCTCATCATAGCACTGAAACAGCACTGGTGAAGGTTACTAATGATATTCTCATGGCCTCAGATAATGGACTTGTGTCTGTTCTGGTTTTGTTAGATCTCAGTGCTGCTTTTGACACAGTCGATCATAATATTCTCTTAGAAAGGCTTGAACATGTTGCAGGGATCAAAGGAACAGCACTAGGCTGGTTTAAATCATATTTGTCTGATAGATTCCAGTTTGTTCATCTAAATGATAAATCTTCTTCACTCTCAAGGGTTACTTGTGGAGTTCCACAGGGTTCTGTGCTTGGAACAATTCTGTTCACCATATATATGCTCCCAATTGGTAGAATCATTAGACAGCATGGGATAAATTTCCACAGCTATGCAGATGATACACAACTATATTTATCCATTAATCCTGATGAACCCAGTCAGTTAGGTAGATTACAGGCATGTCTGGAAGACATAAAAACATGGATGACCCTAAACTTTTTGCTTTTAAATTCTGACAAAACAGAAGTTGCTGCCTTTGGACCAGAAGTTCTTAAACAGAAACTGATTAGTCAATCACTTCATCTGGATGGCATTAAATTGGCCCCCAGTAATAACGTAAAGGACCTCGGCGTTATTTTTGACCGAGACTTGACATTTAAATCCCATATTAAACAGGTTTCTAGGATTTCTTTCTTTCACCTCCGGAATATTGCTAAAATTAGAAACATCCTGTCCAGGAGTGATGCTGAGAAACTAGTCCATGCATTTCTTACCTCAAGGCTGGACTACTGTAATTCTTTACTATCAGGTAGTCCACAAAATGCCATTAAAAGCCTTCAGTTGATCCAAAATGCGGCAGCAAGAGTTTTGATGAATATTAAAAAGAGAGATCACATTTCTCCTGTTTTAGCTTCCCTTCATTGGCTCCCTGTTAAATCCAGAATAGAATTTAAGATCCTTCTTCTTACATACAAAGCCCTTAATAATCAAGCTCCATCATACATCAGAGATCTAATTGTTCCATATGTTCCTAACAGAGCCCTTCGCTCTCAGACTGCAGGTTTACTTGTAATTCCTAGGATTTCTAAAAGTAGAATGGGAGGCAGATCTTTTAGTTATCAGGCTCCTCTCCTGTGGAACCAGCTCCCAGCTTTAGTCCGTGAGGCAGACACTCTGTTTACTTTTAAGGCCAGGCTTAAAACTTTCCTTTTTGATAAAGCTTATAGTTAGAGTGGCTAAGGTCATCCTGAGCTATCTCTGTAGTTATGCTGCTATAGGCTTAGACTGCTGGAGGACAGACTTACCAATTTTCTTCACTCTGCTACTTCATTTTCTCCTACTACTCTCCAGTTGTATTACAGTACATTCTGTTATTTCGACTGTTAACTTTGTTTTCTCTCAGTGTTTTTCTCTCCATAGAAGATATACCTGGTCTGGTATCCTGCTTGGCTGCAATGCCCTGTTGGACGGGGGGCATCGACTGGGATGATCCCCCCAGTAACTGAACATCCACTGTGTCCTGTTATTAACTTTTTACTTTCTGTAACATAGAAAGTTCTCTTATATCAGATCTTCTGTCCCTTCTGTGTTTCTGCTCTGTCTTCTCAAACCCCCAGACGGTGGTGGGAGATGGCCGCTCCTACTGAGCCTTGTTCTGTTGGAGGTTTCTTCCTGTTAAAGGGGAGTGTTTCCTCTCCACCGTCGCTACATGCTTGCTCAGTATGAGGGATTGCTGAAGGATTGCTGTGGTTGGAAAGTCTGCATCAACGGGGCCCAACCTCACGCCAATGACTGACGCAATCTGCTGGGATTCCTTAAATAGGAAACTTTTTAACTGATTGGAATGTTTGAATAAATGTATTGAAATGACTTCTTGTTAAGTTCCTTGAGATGACATCTGTTGTGAATTGGCGCTATATAAATAAACTGAATTGAATTTAAATCTTGAACTTAAATTGTAATCAACTTAAAATGTCTCATTCATCTATGCAGAAACTGTCAAATATAATTGAACAAAATTCACATTCTTATTAAACTAATCTAAAAATCTGAGCTCAGTAGTCTGGGTTAAAGTTTAAACATTTACTGGAGGCCCCTGATGGCTAGGGGGCACTAAATAGCAGCTTAGTTTGCATTTGTATTGGGCCGGCTCAGAGTAATTCATCAAATCAAGAAATGACCTGACAAACTTCAAAGGCTTGTACTAGCGAATAGTAGTGGGCGATACAAATGGTATAAGGTAGAAATGTTATAAATTTAGCCAACAGTCAAGATTTTGATTAAACTGGCCGACAGCAATTGTGCATTTTGATGATGTCATCAAGCTGTGCCTA
Source organism: Valencia hispanica (assembly GCA_963556495.2). Taxonomy (NCBI): domain Eukaryota; kingdom Metazoa; phylum Chordata; class Actinopteri; order Cyprinodontiformes; family Valenciidae; genus Valencia; species Valencia hispanica. The sequence goes on along the minus strand of OY747704.1, from coordinate 16,834,801 downwards.
CATGTCTTGTTGATATATTGTGTTTGTGGATAGATTAGTCTATGCCAGAATATTCCTCCAACTTTGCGCTGATAGCAGAATATTCTGGCTATCTAGGCCTCCAGCGCTGCCAGCGAGAGACTATTCTACAGTTGAATTTGCGATTCAGGAACAGAGAACCCAGGAAAAGCCACGGACTGTGGACAGCAATCTCCGTATCAAAGAAATATCAGCTGTGCAATATTCAAAAATCCAAAGGCCGTCCGTCATTCTGAAAGTAAACAAATTCACACCGCTGATCACTTTATGCAGACCTGCAGTCATTTTCAACTTTATGCACAGAGTTTAGGAAACTGAATAAATAAAAAAAGAAAGAAAAAAGAAAAAACGATTCCATTGAGAGCGCAATCTCAGACCTGGACACCGTACTCAATGCAACACCATGTGGGAACTGACAGCACCTTGGAGATATATGGGGGCTTTGGAGTGCTTATCTACAGCGGACACAGACCGGTGCATCCTAGAAAGAAGGAGCATATGCTGTGCGAAATATTCTCGCATGCTCTTTCCACCAACAAAATATATCAACACAATCCCCTTTGGAAGTCTTAAACAAAACATTAAAACAATTATATTTTCTCACTCGCAGCCCGCCCGCATTAAACAAAACTTCCTCCCAGACCCGTGAATTTTAAATTAAGTATTTTTCCACAGATGAAACAACTTTATGCGAGTCACCTGCGGTGACCCGCCCCGTTGCAGGACTCTGAACTGTAAATTGAAGTTTCTCCGCACAGAACGGCATGGGTTGCAGAGGGAAGATGTTTTATTGTTGCACATGGAGCGAGTATAGCATTGTTCTTTGTGCTACAATGTGGATTTTAATGATTCTTCCAAGCCAACAGCCTAACGATGGTTTTCGGGGCCGTTTGAAAAACAAGACAAAACACGTAGCCTATGGCTTTCAACTGTTATTGATTGAATAAAGATACGATTTTCAAAACCTGTGTTTACACTGCAGTGCATATTGTAATGAAGCGTGAAACGGATGAATACAGATTTATGAATAATTAATAGTAATAGTCCCCAACAATCTTCAAACCACACTCAAGTTTATGATTATTGTCCCCAGCCATTTTAAAAACAAACTGACACCTTTGTAAACACCCCCAACATCCTGTGCTGCATCATTATCACTTGACCACCCCCCCCCCGAAACACAAACGGCAAAACAACATCGATTGTTAATAATATTGACCAAGTTTTACTTAATGGATTGCTCCCGATGTGCCAAAACACGACCAACATCGGCCGATGCCGATATATCAACTCTTGCCTTACACGCTGTCATTTGCAAGAAAAGAACAGAGACTTGTTGGTTGCTGAGACCTCCTTCCCGTCTGCTTACATGACCTGCATAAGCAAGGCTCAGGTTTCCCTGCACAGCGAGTGGTTTGTTGAGGGACCAAAGCACTGCACAAAGCTAAAACAACAGCTCTTCAAAAACCAAAGTTCAAAGCACAGAGAGTAGGGTGAGCCAACACCTCCCAATGCAAAAAAAAAATAAAAAATCGTCATTAAAAGGGGGCATTTATTGGCCACTTTGGAACCACATGTGCCAAATCCTTTACAAAGCTATCATAAAAATCCATCTATTTTTGGTGACGCAATTTTAGAACATTATAGATGCTTTCTGCTGGGACTAAATACCGGTAGCTTTAATTAAAACAGACAGAATTACTGGTCAGTCAGCATAGTACACAATTACACTACTGTGGACCATGTGATACAGATTAAATGTTTAAAAAAATTCAAAGTTAATCTCTTTATCACTTGGTATTTATAAAACTGACTGTTTTATCTGATCTCATGTGAAAGTTATTTTGAATATCTCTAACTTTACAGAAAGAAATGTGGTTTGTTGGAACCGAAATGTTCCTTTTGTATTTGAATGTATCGTCATATATACTGCTCAAATCAGACGTTTTGCAAATAAATTGTTGAAATGAACAATCGAATCACGCAGTTAGACACATTTTATTTGGGGGAATAAAATGGACCGCATTTTAAAAACCACTCAACCTTTAAATTCAATTCAAAAATACTTTATTGATCCTAGAAGGAAATTAAGTTTTTTTTTTCATAACTCAATACAGTACTCAAGACAAGAAAAACTGTGATTTTGGTATTCACCAAAACAGACCTGATCCCTATTCCTTCCATAATCATGCAGTCCTAGTTAAAAGGAAAGAGGTTAATTGTTCCCAGACATAAAGCTAAAACAACACAAGAGGACAAAGAGCGACTTGCCCCAACCTCCCAGCCCATCTGCCACATGAGCTCCTCCATCTGCAAGGACACAAACAGTCCTCGAGTAACTGAGCACAGTTAGACAGCAGCTGAGAAGAGCTTCCTATTCTGTTTGTTTGGAAGGTGTTGCTTTCATAAAACGTGCCTCATTATTTAGATCCAGTTTGTTTTAATCATGTTTATTCTGAAATAAGCGTGGCATGGTTTTTAGGAGTTGTTTTCATAACCCAAACAGGCCTTTCACTATTTATGCAACCAGAAGACAGTAGCGCTTGGTAGGTATTCAGCTTTCTTTGGTTGTTTAGTTAATACATCACCAATGAGGCAGCTCAAAACACATGACAGATTTAATCTCGCTTCCCCACATTCCCCAAATTGGGTTCTTTTAAAAACTCAAAAACACATCTTTGTGTTCCAGTCTCGTCGGTCCAGCAGAGCAGTTTATTGCGTGCTTTCGGTGCATGTGGTAGTTGGTTACGCTGGCAAACCTTGGAGCTACAAAAAGTGACAAAAAAAAATGTACGGCAGTGAGGATGAAAAGCCCAAAACACGCGCTGGAAATACCAGATGATTTACGACATAACAGCCCGACTGTAAACGTCGCAGAGCACAGCTGGGAGAATACATAAACCACACAATAAAAACATGTAAACTACAAGAAGCAGCTCTGTTCCTGATTATCCACAAGCAAGAAAGGAAGATTGAGTGAAACATTATGAAAGAATTTTAATACGACAGGCAACAACACCCTGGCAGCGAATCAACAAAGATTTTACAGCCATTAAAGTGAACAATCTAGCTCCTTTTCTCAATTTAAGGAGGGAAAGGTATATTTCATAACCCTAAAACGAAAAAAATTTGTACTGTAGTACCATGTTGTTTCATGATCCCATCGTCCACTAATTTTCTACCTTGCAAATTACTGATTGAAGTGTAGGGTATAATTTTCATAAAACTTACAGTTGAGAACAAAACTATTCACATCCCTGGCAGACACAGACTTGAACTTGTTTTCCTTCAACCAATAAGTTTTTTTTCTGATAGGAAATGAGAAAGTCGACTCTAAAAAAGATCAAACAATGCAACATAGAGTATCAATACTAGGGGAAAAAAATATTTAAAATTAATTTTTAATTATTTTTTTTATAATTAGTTGACATTACAGCAATCAATGTCTGCTGACCAGCTTTTGCAAATCATTGATGCTCCCATACATATGTGTATGCCAGTTATTTAGGAGCTATAATTAACAGCATTCAAAATATTTTCGTTCAAGCCTTCCAGCAATGAGCAACCATTTTTATTTAGAATAGCATAAGAGGTGACATCACAGTGAGTATGTTAGACAGCTTTGAAACATTTGATGATTTTACTATTATTTAAAAAATAATAATAAAATAAAAAAAGACAAAATGCTTTCAGTGAAAAATTATTTTTACACATCACTGATGCTGAAAATAGCTTTGAGTTTTGTTCTGTTCTTACCTGATAGGCTTATATGTGCTCGATTCCCTGATCGGGGAAGGGAAATGTTTGATTTTTGAATTTCTTCCTGAAGAAGAAGTCGGGGACGTTTAAGCTGGAAAAGGTTTGATTACTTTTAACCACAGGATCTCTTGATCTGAGGGGGGCCAGTTAGACCACCAACCCCAGCGCCGTGATAAACAATTGTACGCCACTGCATCTTAAAAAAAAACATCGAAAAAACCGTGACAGTATATTTTACTGAACCTTTCAACTTGTTTTATCGCTTTTTAACTTTCGGTAAATTAAACCAAACAAAGTGTGCGGCATCTATGAGCTCTGGCGCCTGTTGTGAACAGTTAACGGTAACTGTTAGCCATGTTAGCTCTAGCTAGCTAGTTAGCTTCCACTTCCCCGGTTGTCTTGACTTGACACTTGGCCGCATCTTGATTTCCGCTAACCTAAAAGATAAACCGCTGAACAAGATTCGTTCAGAGCGTCAGAACACTCATAATACTTGTACAGCTTGCCCAGAAAAAAGGGATTTTGCGCCTACCTTCCACCTGCTGTGCCCACAACAGACCTCATCAACCTTGGTTTCCCTTTAAAAACATCGTTTTCTCGGCAAATGAAGCTAGCCGCGGAACTAACTTCCTGTTACGCCTTTCAAAATTAAACGTGAAACATCAACGCGGGGTTTCTTTTTTGTAACACTAGCACAAAACAATATTCGCTTCTTTTTAAAACATTATTAATTTGACTTTATTAGGTTTGTGTAAATGTACATTTGTTTGCTCTACAGTGTTTTCACTAAATTAAGGGGTTTACACTGAAAAGAAGACTGCATCTTAGTTTTATTCAAGAAAAGAAAGCCTGTAACGAACGTGTTTAACTGTTTTTCCATATAGTTTAGCATTTCTGTCGGTCAGAATTGTCGAATTTTTTAGGTTTTTGTTGCAGTCACCTGGCACATGTGACGCTTTTATTTTAGTACAATCGTATAATCTGATGCAAGCAAAACCAACTTTACAGAGATCTCCCTGCTGACAGGCTCTGCTCTGCATCTTTGCATAGATAGTTACCAAAATACAAAGAGATTATCCTGTGCATCAAAGTGTATCAGAGAAAGAGAGGAATGACTTTGCACACTTTCTTAATTTCACTCTCTATATTTAAACTAATAGCTTAATCATACTGGGGTTCTTTTTTTATTGCAATATGCAACAGCTGACCAATCAAAGCTTCTGTTGGATGAGTGGAGTTAAGGTTATGATTTTTTTCTTCTTCATTTAATTAGGCTACACAGCAGTTTCTACACACACATACAACAAAGCTCTGACAGTAACCCTATTGCCGGTAATAACTTACCTGTTGAAATGTCATATCCAACAGCAAAATATTCAAACAAAAGTCACAGAATCCATCCATCCATAGCCGGTATCTCCAGCAGTCATTGTGCAAGAAGCAGAGTATACCTTGGGCAGGTCATTAGTCCATCTAGGGCAACACAGAGGCCCACAGTGCAAGCAACCATGCTCACATAAACCAATGCCTAATTGCCTTAGTTAGACTTTAATACAATGATTCCTAAAAACATTGTCCAAAATAGCCTGTATATTCTAAGGTCAGAAGAAGTAACTGTCTGAAGAATTAATTCCTGGTGAGCAAATGTTTATGATCATTACTAAGCTGGCCTTATCGACGTTTGTTTGAAAAACTGAAGGAATTTAGAATTTAATAATTGTTGTTTCATAATGGGAAAACCACCAACAGAGCTGTAGACCATCATGTATGACTATTATTGACTGTAAACACCAGAGTCTCCAGGTGTTTATTTTGTTTAAAGCAGCTGTGAGGCCACCATCTGCTGGAGGATGCAGACATTACATTGTACATGTGCAATGGAACCGTAGTAACTTGAGTATCACTTTGAAATACATCCACTTCTTGGAGGAGATTTACTGCCACCGATGATTGTCTGGGTGGTGTCCTGCAAACGATGTGGGCTACATTGATAACTGGCGAACATTTTGGGGAAAACCTGGTCTGATCCGGAGAGACGGCATCCATCCCACTTTGGATGGAGCAGCTCTTATTTCTAGGAATTTGGCCGAATTTGTTAGTCCTCCAAAACACTGACAAAACAGGATCCAGACCAGGAAGTAGGGTCATAGTTTAACCCACCTATCTGCTGCTTCTGTACTGTTACCCACCCATTACCCGATTGAGACAGTGTCTTGCCAACAGCCAAAATCAAATGGATTAAAAGTTAACCTAACAAGAGAAAATCATGAAAATCTCATGTGGATAAATACGACTTTGACTAAACAGAAAAATAAAACTATTAAATGTTGTTTATTGAACATAAGACCTCTCTCCTCAAAGACTATGTTATTAAATTAATTGATTTATGATAATCAAATTCATTTGTTTTGTCTCACAGAAACCTGGCTGCAGCAGGAGGATTATGTCAGTATGAATGATTCAACTCCTTCCAGTCATTTAAATTTTCACATTCCTAGAAATACTGGGTGAGGAGGAGGAGTTGCAACCATTTTTCATTCTGATTTACTAATTAATCCCAGATCAATTAATAGCTAACAGTTCTTTAGAACATCTAACCCTTAGTTTTCCTCATCCAAGTTGCAAAACATTAAGACCATTTTTGTTTATGGTTTTGTATCGTCCACCAGGCCCTTACTCCCACTGCTTAGATCTGATCTCATATTTTTTAAATCTGATTTAGTATTAAATACTGAAAAGGTCATTATAGTGGGGGTTTCGATATTCATGTGGACACTTAAATTCATAGCCTAAATGCAGCCTTTAAAGTCCCACTCCGATCATATTTTGAGCTATTTTTAAACATTCTCAGTGGTCTTTAAATTATGATTATGCCGTTTTCAGCCAAAATCACAAAACCTGTGCCGTTTTCTGGGACTTCGCTTCAGCAGAGCTGCAGTAGATCATTAGCAATTCGCCTCTGCGTTGTTGGCGGAGCCGTTGGCACGGAGACCCCCCCCCTGCTGAGAGCTCTGTGAAAAAATGAACAGACATGTATTACTATGACTACATCTTACAGTCCAGGGATCAATACACACAAATGACACTATTTCATAATAATAAGTGCAATTCACATATTCAGTATGTGCAGCTCCAGCTGCATTGTCAGATTCACTTTATTGTCTCTGACTAGCGATCATCATCAGAAGGCAAATCGTCCCCTTCTGAATCATGATCGACAAAGATCAGTGCACGCACCTCATCCGCACTGTAAAGTCATCTGGGCATTTTGTTTTTGGTTATAAAAATCGCTATCTGTCTCTCTATTAGTTTCTGTCGCTTTTCTCTCCTCTCCCGCTCGAGCTCAGCTGCATCTCGCGCTCAGCAGCTGGGCGCGCTGACAGCTGGTGTCGGGTTTCAAACCTTTTTTTTCTCCGATTGTTTTCATAGAAACATACCCACAAAGGACGCCAGTATTGAAGCTATATGTAGTGGACATCTAGTAGTACCAAGCAGTAACAGCACAAGGCAGTAGATTTAAAGAAAGGGGCTGTTTTATTCAGCAATGTATTGCAACCTGCTACAGCACATAGGTGTTGATCGCCATCGTCTTCTCTACTCCTCAGAACCTGAGCAGGCAGAGCAGAGCGGAGTAGGAGCTTGTGGCCCCGCCCAGGGGAGTTACTACGTAACAACTCCAGTCTATTTTAGCCGGCATTTTAAAGTGTAACTGAACCCCATGAAAATCATAACCCCGCCCCCAGACAACATTTGAAAAATTCTACAAAGTGGGCGGTGTCAGGAAGAACGGAGGGGTATGGCCAACTATGGAGGATGAGCGGAGGGGGGAACGTGGGGGTGTGTTCAGGAGGACAGTGACAGCTCGCTTAACCTGACACTAAAAAATGGACAGTGGCCAAAGCGACGTTGGCAGTTTTGCAACTGATCGATCTGATCGAGGTTCATCTGTTTTGAACGTTAGCCTATGTTAGCATTACCACTCAGAGACTGGACTCCTCCTGTCTCCCTCTGCCTCAGCAGCACCGGCCTCAGCAGCGGCGGCCTCGGGCGGCGCTGGCTCGGTGCCCTGAGCCAGCGGATCTCCTCCGCCATCACCGGAGATAGAGGAGTAGAGGGAGGCTTTATTGGGCCGAGCGGCCGCGAGCCATGTCAATTCGAGCCGCTGGCTCAGGGCGCTGAGTCAGCGCTGTCCGAGGCTGGCGCTGCAGCTGCAGCTGAGGGAGAGAGAGACAGGATGGATCCAGTCTCAGAGTGGTAATGCTAACATAGGATAACATTTAAAACAGTATGTTAGCTATGCTAACTAAGTGCTAATGTGATAATAATGGTAACCTGAAAAACGCAATCCAACTCCAAACTCGCCACAGGGCCGGTGTATCTGATAGTTTTATACCCAAACCCACGGGGCGTGTCTGTGAGACCATGACTGCTGTAACACAGTCGATGCCTGTGACGTAAAGATGTACCGCTCTCCACCAATCACAAAATTCAAATGCAGTAGCCAACATTCAACCCTAAGAGGGCAGCACTAAGACGTTTTTAGACCAAAAAGTGTAGAATTAAACAAGTTTACACAAAAATATAAAAAAATCCCCAGAAACTGAAAGGTTGCATTGATAAATACCCATTTATACAATTTAAATACCCATTTATACAATTTAGAAGCAAAAAAAAAGTTGTTTTGGGGTTTGGTTACTCTTTAACGTCTGCTACTGATTCACAGCCATTTGAATGCAGAAATACTCAGAAATACAACTTTGAGCTTAATTTTCTCAAGATATGTCCTCTAGCATCAGAAAAATGCCACAAGAACATGTTAACACCTAGAAAAACAGGATTTTCATCGGAGTGGGTCTTTAATGCTATCTTAGACTCAATTGGCTTTACTCAAAAAGTACAGGGACCCACCCACTTGGGTGAACACACTTTGGACCTTGTACTGACATAGGACATTGAGTAAGAGGAAATAAGAGTCCTCCCACATAACCCAGTTCTGTCGAGAAGGACCTGGCTGCAGAATGCAGAAAGGGGCGGAGCCGGGTCAGTTGTCAGACCCATACCATATTTGGAAATGACACTGCACGCTGGAAACCGAAGGGGGCGATATTTTCTGTATTAGTTGCACTGTCCCAGGTTTTGTCCCCTTAGAAATCTTTATGGATTTGGGTCAATGTTAAAACATTAAACTTTTGAAACATAATATATTTACAACTAAACTATTTAAGTTTATTTTACCTTTACACATTTACCATTACCAATACACATGCACATTCTGTTAATATTTATAAATTGTCCAGCTCGGCTGCACATTCCTCAAATCTGAGTATCCCATTTTTACTGTTAATAACTGCACAGTACTTTAGTTTTGTCATTTTTGTCCTTACTATACGTATATTATTCTTAATTCTGTTTAAAGATTTTTTCTTATGTGAATCTAGATGCTTCAATTACCACTTTCACTTTGCTGCCGCTACAGCAAAACTTGACCTCTGTGGGACAGTAAAGAATGATTCTGTTGTATTTTTTCTTCATTGTTCTTGAACACCATATTTTCTAAACATTGTTAAACAAGACATAATTAAGAAACAGTATATTTCCAAATATATTCATTGATTTTAGTCTTTTAATTGTTTTATTTTTTTAAAGCTGGAGGGAACTTTTACTTAATCAATTGCTGAGAAGTGTGAAACCACTGCTGTTTGTAGCAAAAGTTTGATAAATAATGTTACTGCACAGGCCTATATGTTGGGAATCAGGACAACAGAGCCAAACCAAAGGGGGAGAGTGTAAATCTACAGAGTAAAATTAGACATTGATGTGAACTGTAGTTTCTAAAATATTCACACAGAATCTGCTGTTCATGTATTTTGGTTTTGCCCTCATGGTAAAACCTTATGGCAAAATCTATGTGTTTGTTTTGCAGAAAACATTGTTAAAGGATTTGTTTCTTTGTTTGTTCTGTTTTGGAAAAATGTGTTATTTAGTCTTCAAAACGATTTTTTAAATACCGTATATGTATTTAACCTTTCTATCTTATGGGTAAAATTTCCACAAATGCAAGTTTAAAGAACACATCCATCTTTCCTTGGATACAATCATGAATTTATGCAGCACATTGATTCAGTTAAACACTAAGAATCCTAAAACGATTCAAACTCCCGGTGATTGTGATGAAGTGAAAACCAGAATAACTCTTTGGTTGAATTAGTTTTATCTTTTTCTCCACCCTTTAGTGCTTTATGTAAAAAAAAAAGAAAGTATGCATTTTTAACAATGAAATTGTTTTTTTAAATATACTTCTTTTCAAAACGTTTTTCTATACTAAAGATTCACTCTAAAGTACAAATGTTATAATGCAATGTTCAGTCAATAAAGATATATTTTAAAAAGGTTACCTAATAACACCCTCCTCCTTTCCAGAGTTCAATAGTGATAATAAGATTTTTAAAATAAAACTCTTTTAAATTGATTAACAATAGAAATAGAACAGAGAATGCACTCAAAATAAAGCATAGTCTGCATAATAAATTATACTTACATATTTCAACCAATTACTGGTGGGATTAAAGAAAAAAGAAATCATAAACAGTAACTTTTAAAAAGTTTTAAAAACCGGCATTAACAATGTACACAAAATAAAATACTGGTGATATGCAGTGAATTGATAATGTAATGATAAAGATAAGCAGCAGGGGGCAGTATATTTTTGGAGAAGCTCATTGATGGCTCAGATAAAGAAGACTGGTCTGTGGCGTTGAACAATAAAAAGTTTGAAGCAGTAGCTTCCAACTCATGATGCTAAGATAGTTTTAACAAGCTCTACAAAAACACCACAAATATCATTGAGTCCAAATATAAGAATTGATGTATTATGGTGGCAGTAATGACCGGAATCATTAAAGATTTGAAAAGAAAGAAAATGTGAGACAGCGGGTAATATTACAAATATCTTCAGTTTCGATATGTAACAGGGCCATTGCCAAATATGGTGTGGGTCTGACAACTGACCCGGCCCCGCCCCTTTCTGCGTTCTGCAGCCAGGTTTACTTGGTTCTGTCTGACCATTTTTATAACTTTTGAATTTACTTTAAGTGACCATCTTAAACCTGAAAGAAAATGTCATTATAGTAGAGCTTTATCAGACAATGCTGTAACAAGTTTGAAATAATCTGTTCCATTCTAATTTTCCTCAGTGTCTCAGAGTAACACAGTGGAAGGCAGCAATTCCATCTCTAACCCTTCAGAAATTGATGGTCTGGTTCACAGCGTTATTTCCTCATTGCGCTTGGCTAATAGTGTAACCCCCTTAAAAATATAAGTGAGGAGGTTGACTCCCTGGTTTAATGCAGAGCTGCGTACTTTAAAGCAGAATACTAGGAAATTGGAGAGAAAATGGCGCTCTACACACCTAGAGAATTCCTATTTAACCTGGAAAAAACAGTCTCCTGCTGTATAAAAAGAACCTTCAACAAGCTAGAACAGCATATTTTTCATCATTAATAGAGGTGAATAAGAACAATCCTAGGTTTCTTTTTAGTACAGCTGCCAAACTTACAATGAGTCATTGCTCTGTTGAGCCAACTGTTCCCCCAGTTCTTAGCAGTGATGACTTTATGGGATTTTTTATAAATAAAATTATATCCATCCATCCATCCATCCAAAATAAAATCATTGGCATCCTCCCAAACATGATTACTTCTCTCTCAGTAAGTGAGGGAGCATCGGAGAGAACTGTAGAACCTCATTTGTGTTTAGACTGTTTTGATTCAGAGCTTCCGGAATTATCAAAAATATTTGCCTCATCTAAACCTTCAACTTGTATGTTGGACCCAATCCCAACCAAATTATTTAAGGAAGTGTTCCCTTTGGTTCCTGGCTTATTTTAGATATGATGAATCTATCCTTAGTAAATTAATACGTACCACAGGAATTTAAGGTTGCTGTAATTAAACGTTTACTTAAGAGACCTTATTTCGATCAAGATGACTTAGTTAATTACAGACCTGTATCTAACCTTCCTTTCTTATCCAAAATCCTTAAGAAAATAGTTTCTATTCAAGTATGTGAGCATCTAAATAGTAACGAGTTGTTTGAAGAGTTTCAGTCAGGTTTTAGAGCTAATCATAGTACTGAAACAGCACTGGTGAAAGTTACTAATGATATTCTCATGGCCTCAGAAAATGGACTTGTGACTGTTCTGGTGTTGTTAGATTTCAGTGCTGCTTTTGTCACAGTTGATCATAATATTCTCTTAGAAAGGCTTGAAGATGTTGGAGGGATCAAAGGAACGGCACTAGGTTGGTTTAAATACTATTTTTCCGACAGATTCCAGTTTGTTTATGTAGGCTAAATTATTAATCTTCTTCACTCTCAAAGGTTACTTGTAGAGTACCACAGGGTTCTGTGCTTAGACCAACTCTTTTTGCTATATATATGCTTCCAACTGGTAAAATCAGCTATGTTTCAGCTATATTTATCCATAAATCCTGATAAATCCTGATGAATCCAGTCAGTTAGGTAGATTACAGGCATGTCTTGTAGACATACAAATATGGATGAGTCTAAACGTTTTGCTCTGAAATTCTGACAAGACAGAAGTTGCCATCTTTGGACCAGAACCTCTGAAAAATAAACTGCTTAGTCAATCACTTTATCTGGATGTTATTAAATTGGCCTCCATTAATAACGTAAAGAACCATGGTGTCATTTTTGACCAAGACATGACATTCAAATCCTATATTAAACTGGTTTTAGGATTTCCTTCTTTCACCTCCAGAATATTGCTAAAATTAGAAACATCCTGTCCAGGAGTGATGCTGAGAAACTAGTCCATGCATTTGTTACCTCAAGGCTGGACTACTGTAATGCTTTACTATCAGGTAGTCCACAAAATGCCATTAAAAGCCTTCAGTTGATCCAAAATGCGACAGCAAGAGTTCCGATGAATATTTTGAAACGAGAGATCATATCTCTCCTGCTTTAGCGTCCCTTCATTGGCTCCCTGTTAAATGCAGAATATAATTTTAGATCCTCCTTCTTACATATAAAGCCCTTAATGATCAAGCTCCATCATACATCAGAGATCTGATTGTTCAATATGTTCCTAACAGAGCACTTCACTCTCAGACTGCAGGTTTACTGGTGGCTCCTAGGATTTCTAAAAGTAGAACGGGAGGCAGATCTTTTAGTTATCAGTCTCCTCTCCTGTGGAACCAGCTCCCAGCTTTAGTCCGTGAGGCAGACACTCTGTTTACTTTTAAGGTCAGGCTTAAAACTTTCCTTTTTGATAAAGCTTATAGTTAGAGTGGCTTAGGTCAACCTGAGCTATCTCTGTAGTTATGTTGCCATAGGCTTAGACAGTTGGAGGACAGACTGACCACTTTTCTTCACTCTGCTACTTTTCTCTTCTACTACTCTCCAGTTGTATTATTTACTGTTATTTCGACAGTTAACTTTGTTTTTCTCTGCATAGATGACACACTTGGTGTGGTATCCTGCTTAGCTGCAATGCCCTGTTGGACGGGAGGCATCGACTGGGATGATGCTCCCAGTAACTGAACATCCTCTGTGTCCTGTTATTAACTTTTTACTTTCTTTAATATAGAAAGTACTCTTACATCAGTTCTTTTTGTTCTCTCTGTGTTTCTGCTCTGTGTTCTCGAACCCCCAGACGGTCGTCGCAAGTGGCCGCTTGTACTGAGCCTGGTTCTGCTGGAGGTTTCTTCCTGTTAAAGGGGAGTTTTTCCTCTCCACTGTTGTTACATGCTTGCTCAGTATGAGGGATTGCTGAAGAATTGCTGTGGTTGGAAAGTCTGCATTAACGGGGCACAACCTCAAGTGAATAACTCAATCCAATCTGCTGGGATTCCTTAAATAGAACATTAACTAAAACTTTAAACTGATTGGAATGTTTGTATGATTGCATTGAAATGACTTTTCTTGTAAAGTGCCTTGAGATGACATCTGTTGTGAATTGGCTATATATAAATGAACTAAATTGAATTCAATTGAATCGTCTGTTGGGGTAACAGCAGCTGAACAAGCTGATGAATAAGGCTGGGAGGAGCTCTGGAGTCTTTGGAAATGATTGTGCAAGAGGATCCTTCATAAATTAAAGAACATTATGGGCAACCCTAAGCATCCTTTTCTATAGACAACAACCTTGTCTTCTTTAGTGGGCTTCTTAAGATCTGCTATTGTCATGGTTCCAGGGTGTTTGTGTTATGTTAATTTTCCTTATTTAGTTCTATTTTGTTTTAGTTGTTCTTTGTCTCCCTCTGGTGGTATTGTGTTTGGTTGCAGTTGTTTGTGTTAATCTCTTTTCCCCAAGTTCATACTTATCCTTCATTAGTCCCAGTGGTTATATTTTATTCCTCCTTTTGTTTTCCGGTGTTTCATTAGATTCCCTTCCAGATTTATCTTTAGTTTCTTAAGAGTCTTCTGTCTCCCAGTTGATTACTTCCACCTGCTCTCTCCCTCCCACCTGCATCTACTCCCACTAATTGATCATTGGTCTTCTCAGTCACTTCCTCATTTCCTCCTCAGTATAAATTCGGTCCTCTCTCAGTCGCTACTCGCTGGTCCGTCGTCGTTCTTCCCTTGCCGGTTCCTGCCCTCGTTGTTGCCCATCCTGGTTCCTGTTTTTCCCTATTTGCTGTCATTCTTCCCTCTCTGGTTCCTGCCTTCCTGGTTGCCCGTCTGGTTCCTGTTTTTTTTCCCCGTTTGCTGCCTTTTGATCCTCCTGAGTTATGTAAGTTCCTTGTTTTCATTAAATCATTTTGTTTATACTTGCTGCATTTTGGGTCCTCCTTAACGTCGAAACATGACAGCTATAATCCAAACAGCTGCAGAGGATCCTACCTGTCCAGTCATCACCATCTCTACTGACCTATGTACAGATGATCTATATTCAGCATTCACACTTTGACCAAACAGCAGCCTTTCTGTGTGGAGTTTGCATGTACAGTACCACCAAGGCATGCAAAAGATTTTCACAGGAACTTTACTAGGTACTACTTAAACATAACAGCCCTAAAGACATTATTGTGTACCAGCTTCAACCTGTAACTGGGGGCTGGAACGATGATAGTAAATAAAAGCTCAGTGAAGGCCACATTATGGTCCATGTCTTCTGTAGGCAGCCATGTAGGGTGCCACCTCTGGTCACCTTACACTGGTAATAGCTGTTAGAGGCGATAATCTGATGGCCAATGGGAGGATTAATAGGGCAGTAAAGTTATGTTTCACAAAGGACCTTTTGACCTTCCTGATTGAATTACTCCCACCGTATAGTAAAGGTGTTAAAGAGTCAACCTTCTTGAGGATCTGCCAATAAAACATCAAATTAATTAGGTGATGTCATATCTAAGGAACCCTAGACCGCCCGCCCCCCCTTCCACTTGGGAAGTAGGCTAATGCTTGATGCATCTATGGATTTATCATCTATATAATTTACTGGCTCTTGCTTTAACAAACAGAGATTAGATACATGCTTTTTCTTATAATTTTCAAGTAATAAATAATTTATAATAGAATATTTTAGACAAGTTGGAATCTTTCTAAACATTCCATGCTGTGTATATGCTGCACAACCACCGTCATAACAGCAGGGCAGCTCAGCAGAAGATAATGGTGATGCCCTGTAAGTATGCGGATCTCTCAGTCAGCAACATTAATGGGGACATGAGGCATCCTGCTTAGGTAAAGGGGGTATTAGCAGTAATGCTGCTCAGTCACTCAGTATCCTCTGTCTGCTGTGTAGTACGCTGGTGATCACCATGGGGAGCACCAAGACAGCAGGAAACTTATGGAACAGGAGGCAGAGTCTCTTCCCCAACTACAAAGTCACAGACTCGTATGCTACTCGAAGACCTTCTGAGACAGTTTACCCACTAGCGAAGGAGAGCTGTGTGAAGACATGGAACTCCATGCAGGAACTGAGCCGGGATATCTATGATGTTTACGCCGAGTATGAGGATGAAGAAGAGGACGGTGGCCCGTCCAGCTTCTCCAGGCACATGTCGCCCTCCAAGAAGAACTATGTGATCAACATAAATGTCGGGGGGAAGTCCTTTCAGATATCCTACAAAATGGCAGCAAAGTACCCAAAGACCAGAATAGGACGACTGGCCACGTACACGGATCACAACATGAAACTGGACTTGTGCGATGACTACATAGTGACCAATAACGAGTACTTCTTTGACAGGGACCCAGAGGTCTTCCACAGCATCTTCAACTTCTACAGGACGGGTGTGTTGTGGATCAAGGACGAGCTGTGTCCCCGCAACTTCCTGGAGGAGATCAACTACTGGGGCGTGAGGATCAAAAACACCAATCGCTGCTGCCGCATCTCCTTCGAGGAGAGACAGGACGAGCTGAACGACCAGTTGAAGATCCAGAGGGAACTGGAGGCTGAGGTGGAGATCGAGGAGAATGAGGAGCTGTTCCATGACATGTTCATGGGTAGGACACGTCGAGCTATATGGAACCTGATGGAGAAACCTTTTTCTTCTGTCATGGCGAAGATGATGGCCGTGGCCTCCAGCGTTTTTGTCCTGATCTCCCTGGTGGCCATGACCCTTAACACCGTGGAGGAGATGCAGTACAAAACACACGCAGGTCACCTGAGTGGCAAGACGTACTGTGAATATGCAGAGTCCATATGCATTGCTTTCTTCACCATGGAGTACGTGCTGCGTCTGATTTCCACACCTGATCTCAGATCCTTCAGCAGGAGTGTCCTCAACACAGTGGACCTCATCGCCATCCTGCCTCAGTACCTGCAGGGCATACTGGAGTTCTTCGACAACGAGGAAAACTACATGAAGCACGAGGCCGACATAAAGGCAGTGGGACAGGTGGGGAAGCTGGGGCAAGTGTTGAGGATAATGAGACTGATGCGAATCTTTCGAATCCTGAAGCTGGCTCGCCACTCCACCGGTCTGAGGGCGTTCGGCTTCACCCTGCGCCAGTGCTACCAACAAGTGGGCTGCCTCTTCCTGTTCATCGCTATGGGCATCTTCAGCTTTTCCGCCATGGTTTTCACCGTGGAGCATGACATGCCACAGACAAACTTTACCAGCATACCTCACGCATGGTGGTGGGCAGCTGTAAGTACACCTTTGTACAAATTAGTTAGACCAGCTGTTATCCTAGGAGTAGAATCATTTGTCATGAATCATTCAGAAAATCTGATTTTAAGCTGTTTTATTCGCAGAAAGATGGCTTTAGATTTAACAATGGCCTCAGACTGTTTACACACAAGTCTGGTGACAGAGCCTGCCCATCTGCCATATTTAAACCCATTAACAGATTGCTGCGCTGGCTTTCAGAGCAGGTGGTGGAAACTGCTTGTAACCGGGGGAAAGGAGATGATAATCCTCAGAACGATACTAATGGATACAACAAAGGAAAGAGTGTGGACCCCTGTTGTGTTAATCAGAAATGAGTCACCGAAACAGCCACTTCTGAGTCACCTTTGCTGCAGTTTGTTTGCAGTGTCTCATTCAAGAATGAGTGGATATTGAAATAGTGGTCAGAGATGAAAGATATTTTAACTTACACTAACTTGTCACAACAGACCATTTCTTACTGTAAGAATGATACAGGGCAGAAGCTGAATTATAGCTGAAACTGAGCTACCTTTGATTCCATATGTTGAAAAATGATGGGTGATTTACCAACCACTGATATCCAGATGGAGTTTCAGTATACAGTGCTGGTAATAAAAAAAACTGTATATACAATCACAATTTCATCACCAATTTCAGAATGCATTTGAACTGTTCTTTTTAAAAGTTTGAAAAATCGCCCCACAAATGGCATGGAATATTAAGATACACTACCACTAATAATTAAAGCTCCTATCATGTTTCAGGGAAAATACTAACTTTTATAAAAGGCTTCAAGCATAATTCTGCTGTTTGAGCACTGTTGTTTAAAAATTATTTAAAGTTTATTCAAATGAAACTATTTCCCTGCAGAGACAATACCTTTAAACACAGTCTGCAGATTTTCAACAGGGTTGAGGTCAGAACCATTCCAAAAACTAAGTGCTAGCTTGCTTTATCCATTCCAAAACTAGCTGTGATGTTTGTTGGGATAATTGTCCTGTTGAAACACCCAGCAAAAACCATGTCTCAACCATCTGAGTCAAGCTGTCTCATTTAAGTGAAATGAAATTGGTTAAGACGTTCAATGATAACTCAGAAACCAGCAGTACTCACAATACTCCACAGTGAAGCAAGTTTCATTTCATATATCCATGGACCAAAGGAGTGTCAAGTAGGAAAGAAGTGGCTGCTTCAAAATGACACTTTCAAACTTGTCTAAAACCTGCAGCTGCCCGTTCAGACAGTCCAAATGCTTTCCTGGGAAGGATTTTATGGCCATGAAAGACAAAGGTTGAGCTACTTTGCCACAATCATAAGAAGTACGTTTTGCAGAGGTCAAGGTCAGCATTTCAAACTGAACACCTGAACCAACTTTCGAGCACAATGGTGGCAGCATTATGCTGAGGGCCGTTTATGTTGCCAGTGGTTGAAAATTAACTAGTTTAAAAGAACTCTACTGTCCATCATGAGGTTGGTCATGCATCC
This sequence comes from Valencia hispanica, assembly GCA_963556495.2. Taxonomy (NCBI): domain Eukaryota; kingdom Metazoa; phylum Chordata; class Actinopteri; order Cyprinodontiformes; family Valenciidae; genus Valencia; species Valencia hispanica. The sequence goes on along the minus strand of OY747704.1, from coordinate 16,816,424 downwards.
AGACGGATATGCAGAAAGCCAATTCGTAGATATATTTGAGCATGTGTGTATAATTTCAAACCTGTGTTAAGAAAAAATAGGCTCATAGTTTTTCATTCAAATAGTTTAGATATTGATCATGGCACCATGTAGAAACAATTGGAATAGATTATTTAAAGCTCTAAATTATTATGAGAGTATAGCCAATGATGAGAGTATAAATTCCCAACTTGAACAGTAAAACATTTAAAATAGCAATAGCCATAACATTTGGTTTGCTCAGCAGCTGCTTATCTCTAGACTAAAGACGTTTAACATGAGGAAACCTAATTTTTGTGACAATCGCTGTGCTTATTCTCTGGTTTTTGGTATACCCTTAAGATATGTGATGTTTGCGTTTTAATCAGCTCTGACTCCCCTCCTCTCTCTGTCTCTCTATAGGTGAGCATCTCCACTGTGGGCTATGGGGACGTTTACCCAGAGACTGTACTGGGTCGTGTCTTTGCCTTCGTTTGTATCGCATTTGGAATTATTCTCAACGGCCTGCCTATTTCCATCCTCTTTAACAAGTTCTCTGACTATTACTCCAAACTTAAATCCAACCAGTACACCGCCTGCTTGAAGAAACGTGGGAAGGTGAGATTTGCTAAGAGGACAATTAATTCAGTCAGCAGCTGCTTTGGAAGCCAACACTGATTACTTTTTTGTGTGAAAATGATTTCCTTAAAATTGTATGGAAATCTGTTTTGAACACATCTGGCAACAGCTTTTTCTGTGGGAACACACCAACATGTAGCTCTCTGCAGCCTCTCTAGGGCCACTTAGTGGTAGAGAGAAGTATTTCAAGACGTGCGGTCTGCACAAATTTCTTAAAAAGTAAAGGAGAATAAAATAAACTCATTCTGAAAATAATTTTTATTAATCGTCAAGTATGAGAAGAATAAAATATGTACCACATAACATATTACTGTGCCTTGCAGAAGCTTCTATTCCACTAGAAGTTTTTCACATTTGGTAGAGACAAGTATTGGGATATTATATTATAGAGCAGCACAAATCTGTGCATTGTTTTAAAATTGAAGGAGACAAAGTAAAAAAAAAAAAAAAAAAGTGTTAAAAGTCTGTCTAACATCACAAAATGTGAAAACTTTGAAGAGGTTTGAAAACCTTTGCAAGGCACTGTATCTGCTTAAAATAAGTCAGTCTTCAACGAAAGAGTAAATGACTGATCTATAAACCTACTGAATAATATATATATATATTGGACAGCACATGCTCAGCAATGTCAAGTTTTGTTGCAACTTTACGAAATATATGTTGGAAACTGATATTTCTGTGGCTTCAGTGAAGCTGAGATGAGGGTAGAAGGGGGGAAATGTTTACAAGTGATCCTGTAACAAAGCTAGGCCAAGATATGGAGTATAAGTAAAGAGTCTTTCCTAAAGTAAAATGTTGCTGGTTCAGAACAGCTACCAGAAAGTAAATGAGGAAACTTTTTTTTTTTTTAATAGAACAGCATCTGAAGTGCTTTCGTTTTTGAGCTCCTTCTGGAGATCTGAGAGTTTATTTAATGTTTACCTGTAAATAGTGGTGCCGCTTTTCAGAACTGCAACATTGAGAGGTTTTGCCATTGATGCTTGTGTCACAATAAATCTGCAATGTCTTAAACTGAATTTGAATGGAGTCAGTTGAACAGTTTTGAATAAAGCATGCTCCTGCCATAACTACAATGTGTGTGTAATGCTGTTCCCCCCCCACACACTTATTGCAATGAGACAATACATGTTACTACTTAGATCTTTTCACAATCTACAAACCTAAATGTGCCTGACAGTTAAAACGAATCACTCTGTAATAATGTTTGGCTCTGTTTGATCATCTTTTACATGAATCTTTTAAATAATGAAATGTCATGGCTCATCATATAAACACACAGATGACAAATTACTAAGTATAGATAAAAGTAATAATAATAACCATCATCATAATCATAATCACAAAAATCATAACTGCTGAACAGCTCAAACATTTTGAGAAAAGATTGAGGATACCAAGAGGATAATGTTTGTTTTCTGTCATAATTTTGAATAGAAACATGATGCCACAAAAATAGGACTTTATATGAAAGTATTTTTAATACATAAAAATAGATTGCATATAAATAAAAATATTAATTTCCCTTGAACATTTTTTACATTTTATTGGGATTTTTTCTGATCGACTAAGTAGTACATATTTGCGAGAAAAAAACTTTGTGTTACACCCCCCCCCATAAAAATAAAATCTAAAATGTGTTTTGTGCACATTTTTTACCCCACCTCCCTTTTTCCCTCTGCCACTCCGAAATATATTCCAGTGCAAAAAATTACCTTCAGAAGGAGATAATTAATCAGAGAAATAGTCAATATGCCTATGTTAACTATTACTTGTGGCAATGCACAAATCTAGCCTTCAAGAAAAAAAGGCAAAATATTACAAAAAAAATCCATAAGTCTGTTCTGCTATTTCATTTATCACATGCTATGTTTGGGGATACATCATAGATGTGGAAGAAGGTGCTCTGTCAGATGAGACCCAAATTAAGCTTTTTTTAGTTACTTGCTAAATACTATATGTGGCAAAAAACACCCTGAACACATCACCCCCACCATAAAACATGATTTTGGCAGTATTATGCTGCGTGGGATGTTTTTCTTTTCTTTGGAGAGAAAAAGAAGCTGATCAAGGTTGACAGGTAGATGGAAAGAGCTAAACAAAGGACAATCCTGAAATTACACCTGTTAAGGCTGCTAAAGATTTCAGACTGAGGCGGAGGTTAACCTTCAACAGGACAACAACCCCAAACATACAACCAGAACCACAATGAAATGGTTTAAATAAAAACATATTGATGGAAGATATTAAAAGGACACAAATTTAAATTGAACTGATAATCTGTTTCAATACTTGGAAATTGATGTTCACTTACGTTTTCTACCTAATCTGCCTAGCAATTTTTCACCGAAGATTGTGTTAAAATTCCCGTTCCTAGATGTGCAAAGCTAGTAGAGACATAGCTGAAAAGAGGTAGTCGTAATCACAGTCAAAAGGTGGTTCTACAAAGCATTGACTCAGAAGGGAATGCTTACCACACTTTTCAGATTTTTTATTTGTAAAAAAACCCAAAAAACTGGAAAACTATGGATCCATTTTCTTCCACCTTAAAATGTTGAGCTACCACATAATATCCCAACAAAGGATGATTTTGGATGTAACATGACAAAAAGTGAAAAGTTCAGCGAGTATTTATACTTTTGTGAAGCATTGAATGTCTGTTGGAAGTTGATGAAGGGTGCTGCAAAAATACAGTATTCATTATTTTAAAGATACATACCAAAAATTAATGTATAAATTTGGTAATGCCATATTTTTGATTGTTTGCATTAATTATGCATTTTTACGTGACTACAAGTCATGCAAAGCCAAATGAGGATGGTGATGATAGTGATAGCTCCATTGAATGTCACTCATGAAGGGAAGGATGGGCATGTACTAGCTATAGTGACAGTGGAGCTGAGGATGATGAGGATGTACCATCTGACAGACCTCAACGACAAAAGAAAAATACATATTTCAGACTGACAAATTTTTGTTTAGGATGGTCTGTCACTGAGTTTATTGACAACTCAGTCAAGTTTTAAATGAACAAAATGTTCTATTGTTTTTGTAAAAAATTTCTTTGGTGAAATCAACAGTTCTATCAACGGAAACAGATAAGGTTTAATGAGAGAGGATAAAGAGTTAAACGGGAGATGGAATGGGGCAAATATATTTAAAAATAAGAGGCAAGGAAAGTAATTACTTCCATGAGAGTGAACAACATTAACATTTTTTAAAATATGTCACCATTTGATGTATTATTTTAAAAGTTTTTACTTTCAAATAGTATAATTCATTTGTTTGTGACAGACGTATTTCAATGTCTAAATCCATGTTGTTCACCTGAGGGGACTGAAAAAAACAAAGAAAAATTGAACAGTGGTTGCTAAGAAAAAAAACTTTTTTTTAATTATTCCTAAAGATGACTAAAATGTCTTAGTGAGGCACAATTAATTCACACAAGAAAAAGTGGAAACACTAGTGAACATTTGATCACTTATGATGTCTTTTCGAAGGTTTTTAGGAATGTGTACTACTTTTTTCTCAAGATCTTTTCTTTTAAGGAGAAGAAAAATGCTTTGATTTCTCTTATTTTATTTCTTTGAGCAGATACAGACTGTAAAACAAGGCAACAGCCCTGTGCTTAGTCATTTTTTTCCGGAAGATGGCAGCAGTTCCACAGTGACAGTTTAGGCGGCAGTTAAAACTTTCCCAGGCCAGAAGAAGAAGAAGAAGAAGAAGAAACCTCTCCTCTCGGCGGTGGTAAAGTGACCTCTGTTGCTAACCGCTGGCCTGCTGTAAAACCATGGCTCCTCCTGTCGCAGTTTCGCCTTTAATTAAGGTTTGTGCTTTTAAATATGTTGCTGAAACGTTTGTTAAGTTATATAGTGCAAAACTGCTGAAATAGCTCCCTGCGTTTAGTTGGCAATTCGTCTTTAGTCCCAAACCTGCTAACTGTAACCGGGGGATATATTGGCTCGCATCGAATGGTTAAATGAAAACATGAGAGAAGCTTTGACTTAGTCCAGATTAGCAGAGAACGTCATGTTGCAGTCCGCCCAGAAAAACACCCTGATCAATGCTAGTAATCTTTGTGTCTGTGAGTCACCTTTTACGTTGCTAAAGCTAACAATGTGGAGCTACCTGCATCAAGACGACAGCTGTTCCTACTCATATTAATTGAAAAAATAAAATAAGAAACAACCTCCTTTATTCACGTCTATATGCAACACAGCAGCTATCGTGTAATAATTATCTTAATTTTAACAGGCTTTACAATCCATTTAACGCTCGTTGTCTCCCCCTGCTGTTCATGGTTTACATAACAAACAAACAGCTTTGTTTTTACCTATAAATGATCCCTGATTAATGCCCTTCTTTCTCTTACAGACAGCCAGGTATTCAGCTTTAATTGCTGGAATTATCTACGGTAAAAAGAGATATGGTGAGTTATTAACAGAGTCATCATACAGCTATTTTTATTAATTGTTTATGTAAGTTGCAGGAGCCATGCTTGTACTTCACATGTGAGAGAGCAGTCGCTAACTAACAGGGTTCTCCTAATATTTGAAAAGCCCCGATAACATGATCTTATAGCTTCTGATATTGGCATGGTTAGATCTGGGTTCTCTGTGTGTATTCCCAATACACTATGTAGATTGTACCAATGGCCTAAAGTGTCCCAGTTGGAACAAGTATGTCAAATGTTCATACAAGTGATGGTTTGAATACAGTACATAAATACTTTAAAATATGTATCAGCCTTAATATAGTAATAATAATTTATCAACCACACAAATGAATACTTACTTGTTTTAAATCTTGAATTCTTTTTATGTTGAGTTCCCAGTGTGCTGGGACTATAAAATAAATACTAAAATAATTTACATGCTTAACATATGAGGTACTACCTTTTTAATTATGTCCAACTTTTAACATTTTCTAAATGATTTACATTAAAATCATTGTAGATGCACTTTATTTTTCAATTATCTAACAAAATATTTAATGAATTGATTAAATTGTGGCACTCGTCCTCTGAGATTCTTTCTTTAACTCTGAAATGTCCCATGTTTCATGACAATAACCCCTCCTTTCCACCGGACGCGTAAGCGGAGTGTTACAGGAGCAGCACGTTTCACTTGCGTATATACAGTCAATGATTCTGCTGCTTGGCCCTTTCCACCGGGTGCGTATGAGGCACATAGCAGCAGGGAAGCAGCTGTCACCGAGAGAGCACGATATCACGCGAGATTAGCAAAATCACGCGTGGTTTCGTCAGTAAACTCAACAACCATAGACATATATATAAATGTCTATGACAACAATAACCAGGAAAAGACAACATGGCTCCAAAAGGGTTTTGTTTTATGTTATGTCTGTTTTATATTCGCCAAGAAGTTGATGTTATGTCAGAGAATATCCAAAATCCCTCATTTGTGTGATGACACACAAATGAGACCCTCCTGCGAGGTACTGACTTCTCACTGGGCCACACAGGTAGTGACATTTATTTAAGTAAAGCAACCGCAAAGCAGCACGTTTCTTTTATTTTGAAAATTTCCGGACGTCGAGCCTTATATTTCCTGTCTTCCCCTATCCAAAATGTAGAAATTTACGTGTTTCAGAGGCGTACTGCGTAGAAAATAGGACTGCAGCGTATATTTAGAAAAGTGCTGCGACATGTCGCTCCTCAGACGCGGAAGACTCATGCTGCTTTCGCCTCTGGTGGAAAGGGTTCAATTGACTGCAGTGGTGGCTATCAGCTGCGTATGACGTGCTGCTCCTCTAACGTGCTGCTTACGCGTCCGGTGGAAAGGAGGGGTTAAAATCTAAAAAAGGACAAAAATGAGTTATCAGCAGTAAGTCTTTCCTCAGAGTTTGCACGAACCGCAGAAATGTCTCGACTTGTAGCACAAAATGCCGTTTCTCTCAAATAGCCTCTTAAATCTCATCTGTACTTCCTCGGATTTTATTAAAACAACTCATTGATGGTGAAGAAGTTAACTTTTAGTTTTCTTTCCTCCATAAAAACTTCTAAATTGACGAGTGTTGTGGTCAGTGGAAAATGGTAGAGCTTAGGTATTATTCATTAACTTAAAAAAAATTGAGCAGAAAATGTTTTACACTCTGGTAGTCTTGTAAAGGTTTGGCACATGGGACACCTAAAGCCCTTTTTCAGCGAATTAAAGCATGAAGCCCCTTTTAAAGGATGAGATTGTTTTTAGATTAGCTCTCCCCAAACTGAGCTGGTTAGAAGATCAAATTCTGATTTGTTTGTGACTCTGACTTTAACTTTCTCAGATCATCTGAAGCCTATTGCAGCTGAGGAAAAGAGGATTGAGGAGGAGGAGAAGAAAGTGCGTGAAGAGCAGGAGAGGATTGCCAAGCAGCTAGCAGAAGGTGGCATTTTTCACCCTTATTCGTTTAGCATTCAGGTCCAAATCTAGTACATAATCCATGTATTGTTGCATCATTCTTAAAATTCTTCCTTCTCCTCACAGCAAATGAAGACACCATCCTGAAGTAAAGCTCCGGAACTCCCTCTGGAGATGTCGTCATCCATGTGCACTTTCCGACCTCCTCCTTTTTCTTGAGTAACGGTGGCAAAGTCTGGCTACAGTGGTTCACTGCTGTTTTGTAGATGCGCTCAACACAAACTGTAATTTAGTAACATGAGAAGAAATATGGCCTTTACTCTGCACTGTTTAACTTCAGATGCACGCGGAAATTCAAGTTGTTTGGATTGAAACAATGTCACAAATACAGAAAGACAAACTATTTTGTGTATTCTCCCCCCCCATAACTGCTCAGTTTATTGTAAATGCAACAATATTAAAGAGGAACCTCATAGATAAGGTACATTAAATCCTATTTACCAACACCTTTTAGATCTCTGACTCTTTGTAAATCATGAATAATTTCGTTCTGTAAATGTATAAAAAAATAAATGCGTGATGACACTCATTTGTTCATCACAAGGGATCATCAGTCATTTCTGTGTTAAAGGTGTTTAATTACTGCAAGTGTTAAGTTTTCAATATTAGGCACGTTTAATAACGCCTTCCAAGGTTTTCTTTTTATAATAACCACCCTGAATGCTTACTGATAGAGGTAATTTTACTAAACATTTTGACAAGATCTACCAGGTGTAGTGTATTAATCCATCTCTCCAGATTAAAGAATTCTGCCTTTGCCGGTATAATTATTTTACTCTGTTACATACTCTGATGTTTACCTGCTCGTGGTAAACACTGATCCAGATTTGGCTCACAAAGATTTCCCTGCTGTAAACGCATGCTATTTAATAGTTGTTGGCGGGTTTCTCAGTCTTTCACTAAGACGGCCTGTTCTTGTTTAACATTAAAGATCTCATGACGCGAAGCTGACTTCATGTAAATGTATTATGACATAATGCATCTAGTCAAAGTATGTGGTTGTGTAAATCTTTGAGCCGAACAGACTTGATTTTACTCAATAATTAAAGAGTTTCAAAAATGTTAGCTTACCCGCGGCTTCAAAGCTACGTCTCCATGTGACGTCAGCGACAGAACCGCTCAGGTTGGACAGTCCAAAAACTACCGCTGTCAGGCCTGATGGAGGCGCTCATATTTGAAGGCTCGGAAGATTCTCCCTCCAGTTTTCCTTGAGATGGTTTTTGAGGTGGAAAATGCAGCCGGTTCTGGTGCTTCTAGAGGTGGTGGTGGCATAGAACCATACAGGTATGAGCCGTACACAATGACTCAGATGGGAGAAGAAAGCGGGTCAGAGAAGTGACGTCAGGGAAACAGGTTGGTAAGGATTAGGGGAAAAAAATAATAATCGTGGCTTCTTTTCAAATTAACAAAATGATATAAATGCGCATAATTATATTAACGTGTAGGGACCTGAAAAATAAACATTAGCCTACATAATGTAAATATGGTAAATCAGTTTTCAAACTAAAAATAAACTAATCCAGACGTACTTATTTATAAGGTTTGAGACTGATATCGGAAAAATAAAATATTGTAGGCAAACGACAAAGCAAGTAGTCTAAGACTTCATTCGAATTCTTACTTATGATTATCGTACCAATTTATTAGTTTCAGGTGAAACATTTAATTTCTTTGTCAGACTCACTAAATAGAGTTTGAATTATTGATAATTATAGCAAAACTGCTCCAGTCTCTCCTGGACAAGGGCGTCAGTTTGTTTTTAAAACTTCTGGGGACAATTATTGATTATTCATATAGCCTATAATTATTCAGCCGTCGGCTACATAGGCTATATGTGCAGTAATAAAACGCGTTCCCTGTACAACCTTTGCCGTTCTGTGTGGGGAAACTTCAACTAAGAGTTCAGAGTCCTGCAATGGGGCGGGTACCCGCGGGTGGAATCTTCCAAAGCAGTAAAAGAGAAATTATTAATTCTACTATGATTTACATTTAATCAGGGATCCCGTTATTTTCTGTCTTTGACAGTTTTTTAAATTTAAAAATCTGAAACATTCAATATTATTTTATTCTTCATTGATTTTAGTTAATATTCAGCCCGAACAATCTGAACAAAGAATCTCCATCATGCCATCACACATGGAGCAGATGAAAACATGTAGTCTACTAAATATGAACATTTTACCTGCAGTCTCACAACTTTCTCATGGTCTATAGACGTGAATTGTGCACCTTGTGCGTTAAGGAGGCTGAATCCGCTCCGCTCGCACTCTGCAGACTGGAATAACAAGCGCCACTTCTTTCTCAACTTTATTATTGCCTCAGCAGGAGGAAATAGTGTTGCATTGTCCAGGTCTGAGATGATGATGCTCTCATAAGAATCGTTTTTGATTGATTCCGTTTCCTAAACTCTGCGTGAAGTTGAAAATGACTGTGCGTCCGCATCAAGTGGTCAGTGGCGTGAACTGTAAACTTTCACAATGAAGGACGTGTTAGTTTGCGTGTCCACGGGTGTTTCTGATTATTGTAATAATGAATAGAGGTTGTGTCATAATAAAGTGACGGCAAAAGCTCATCACACAAACACTCTTCAGATGGTAGGCCTATTTCTTTTTGTGAACGCACTCACTACCTGATGGAGTAGTGGAGAGGTTGAGCCGCCCGTCAGAAAGTAAACTTTTCTGTGACGTCTTAGTTAATTTTCTCACTCGATTTTCCTGCCGCCCTTTAACAACGGCCTTTACATATTTCCATTAAGCTAAATTTTTTTTAAAACCGATCAAAGGCAGAAAAAAAACCACAATCCCCAAATGATTGTAAATTATATTACAATGAATCATGTTCCTTTTATTTCTTTGAAACATTGTACATCTGAAATTAATTTAATGCAGAGATCTCTGTGCAGAAACCAAATATTGTCCACAGTCCCTGGCTTTATCTGCGCTCTCCGTTCCTGAATCACAAATTCAGTCGCAGAAAAATCTCTCTGGCAGCGCAGGATAGCGGGAACATTCCGCTGTCAGCGCAAAGCTGAGGGAATATTCTGGCATGTTCTCTCCATAAACACAATATATCAACACCATTCTCTTTGGGAGTCGTAAACAAACAAAAGTATTAAATTAATATGTTTTAACCCGCAGTAAAGAAACTTCAGCCAGAGCCATGAATTTTAATTGATGTATTTTTCCATCTTGAAACGGGTACCAGCGGCAATGCGGGACTCTGCTCTGAACGTGTTTGCATATGGACTAGTCCTTTAAACCCTTGATGTATCCACTGCAAAGAACGCTGCAGCATCTGCGCAGACAGAAACCATGACTGTATAAGAAAGTGCAATGGAGTCATTTAAATAATAGTCCGTTCAGACAGGCTACTGATTATGTAGAAATTGTGCTGGGAGCACAAGTGGATGTTAGATCTGCGCTGGTAGGAAATTCCGCATCAGGTTTAGAAAAGTGGTGGAGACATGATGTCCCTGGTGTACCCGGCTAAAGTGAGCCTATATGCTTCTGGAAACACGAGATCTAACTGGGGGATCAGTGGAAGTCGAGCTTGTAGGAGTAGCGATGCTGACGATGTCAGTGTCAGTGTTGCATCGCAGTCCACGAGCCCCACCACTGGTACCGCCGCCACGCGCTGTCACACTCCTGCTGAACACTGCAGGTACAGCTGTCAGCAGCAACACACGCTTTTGTTGAACTAAACAACCCAGGGATTCCTTTATCATAGTAATCAAAACAATTCTGCTCAAAATGTTCTGAACAGAGGAGAGAGGAGGAGGAGGGAGCCCACTACTCACGGGTGCGTCTAACCTGTTTCACCCACTTAGACAGTAACTCTGGGTCTTTGGGAAACTTAAATAAACTGACACCGTCCTTCTGTGTATTTGAGCAAAATCCCCCAACACAACGCGAAGGCATTGCGATCACTTTTCTTTGTCAAAAATAGAAAATAGCGGTCCCAGTCACAGCTGAAAAGCCGCTGTCAAATGTGCCAACAAACAGAATGCGTTCTCTCGCTAACGTCACTTCCGGCTAATTCAGTGCACAGTGATACAGTACTAAAATGCTACTCACCGCGGCGGTTTTTTGCTCTCAGTAGGATTATGCAAGGCGTGTTTATGACTTTAACATAGTCCATTGGGTTCAGATTTCTTTATTTTATGTTATGTTTAAAAACTTTGTGTCATGAGGTCTTAAAGATTTACAAATAACTCTTAAGATTGGTTAAAATCTCTCGTTTCCTATAAAAGAACTTCTGTATATTCTCTAAGGATTCCTAGAATAAAATCTTCAGATCCTGGCATGAAGGCACCACATCGTACTTCGAAAAGACTAGTTTCTCATTTCCCTTTAATGCTGTTTTTTGGACCAATTACTAGTTTTCATGCATTAAAAGATGACAATAACAAACATCTTCCACATAATTATTGGTTTTGAATACTAAAAATACAGCTACTCAATTATTTACTAAAGTCTTCCGTTCTTTTCTGGAGTTCGTAATAAAAACAGGTGTCTTCTGTCTCACCCTGCTGAAATTAACAGTAAGCCATGTGGCTGGAGAGAAAGCTAACATTAATTGCATTACTTAAAAAACAACCTTAAATTAAGCGTTAATTAACTATAGTTTAAATTATTGGTACACCTAGTAAAAATGTCAAAAATCCTCTTTATTGCATCGGTAGGGTCTCATTAAAAAAGTTCTAAATATCAAAGTTTGTTCTGCAAAAAAATCTTACTTTAAATGATTTAAGTTTATACTTGACTGCTTTAAGTGATAATGCATGTAGGCTTTAAGGCAAGGCAATTTTATTTGTATAGCACACTTTCAAAAAGGTAATTCAAGGTGCTTAGTTTTAGTGTCCGTTTGTTTAAACCTCTCTTCAAAATGGGAAAGACAAAAGAACCTGCTACCAAAATAAACCCGATGTGTGTAATAGTTACGCCTGCCTTCAACTTGCATTTCATGTCAAAAGCTATTTTCAAATGGAATGTCTAATGTAGAAACAAGTCCTCAGTCGTTTCGCAGATCGTGTCAACCTTCATCTGCCCCTGAGATGAGAGGAGTTTAACGCATAATGTGTATTTTTACATCATCTTGTTGCACAACTTTGTCTTGATCTCACACAACAAACCTGTGACCTTACATGCCCCCATAAACTGAGTTTAACCCGGCATCACCTCCCGGTAAGGGAAAGCATCTCTGCAAGAGTGTGGACAAAGAATAGAGAAAGGAGCAAAACAGTCACCGTGTTTTCATGTTTGGAGAGGTCCAAATGGGCTTATATAGTGGAAGCACAGATGGTCTAGTTAAGCAGCTGTTAAACTAATACAAAAACAATCTGCTCACGTTTTGGGCTTTTACACATGAAATGAGAAAACACTTTCACATCTGCAGCTGACTTTACCGTAACATCCAAATATATGGATCCTTTGCTTATACACAGAGGTATAATCCTTATTTAATGCATTTTGGCAGTTCCCTGTAACGCACATTCAGTCCAGGATTACCAGCTGAAGCCCTGGCAGCATTTACGGACAAGATGACAGGAGATGGAAACGCCTGAACCTCTGCTGACATAACACATTCCTGGTCTCCAGTTTCTATTTCTTCTTTCTCCCTGTGCTGCTCTTAAAACCCAACTTTTACTCTCACCCTTTATGTCTAAAGAATTACAAAAACCTAGTTTTACAAGCCTGACGTAAAGAATGTATATTATAGGTGATTTGTTCGCGTTCATTTGTCTGTGAAAAGGTCAAAAATGACAACACCTGCTGGAGTTTCATTATCTTTTACACATAAAGCGCCACAGCACCTAAGGTCTGGGTATATATTCGTGGAGTACGTGTGGCTCAGGGGTCAGGTAAGTTTAATCTTCTTTTGCATCTGCCTCTATGCACTGCAGCCCAGCGAAAAAATTACATAAAGCCTGCATGCTCCTGAACGTGAGGGCTCATCAGCTTACAGGCAGGGCTTTCGATAACTGGATTAATGCTAGATTTAAAATCTACATTTAGGCTGAAGAAGTGAGAATAATCAGACAGCCCGTCTGTGGCTCAGGTATAAAAAGCTCACACACAAGTCTTCTCGCTACAGCTCAAACAAGGCAACACATCTCTGTACCCAAAGCTTCCCGAACACTTGCGCTTCAGGTAAGGAAATTATGCTTTTTGGGAATCAATAAGAGGTTTAAAGAAATTTCACACCGCTAGAGGAATTGATTTGTTCTTTTTTGGGGCCGTGTGAGGATGTTTTAAACAGAAATGTTAGCTTAAAGAACAAATTTCACCAGATTCCTTTCTTGGCTTGACTCAGAATGGACTTCCAAATCTTTGGGTTGGTGATGTTTTTCCTGGCTTGTGTGGAGCAGAGCCTGGCCTCTTGTGTGGTGGATAGATTCACAGTCAAACAAGACTTCGAACCCCAAAGAGTGAGTACATGAGACCCTCTATTTACTTTAAAAAAAGTTTTAAACATCTATCTAAATATTAAAAGAATAGCAATCTCAATATAAATAAGAATATCATTAGCATAGAGGGTGACAGTTTGCAATTTACACTTTAAGCATCCGCCGTTTTCCTAATTCAGCAGCACAATTTCTGTAAATCAACAGTAATCTGATCAAATCTCTCTTTAATATATTTATTTTATCCACTGACAGTATGCAGGAAAATGGTATGCCCTGCAGAAGAAGGACCCTGAGGGTTTGTTCCTGCAGGACAACATCTCTGCTGAATACACTGTTGGTGATGATGGGTCCATGGTTGCTTCCTCCAGAGGCAGAGTCACTCTCTTTGGGTGTGTTTTTTTCCCTTAAACCTACTTGATTGAAATCTGCACAAGACCCAGCATTTCAGCTAATTTTTTTTTATAACTTTACCCCGCATCCAGTTTCTGGGTCGTCTGCGCAGACATGGCTGCTCAATACTCAGTGCCTGACCCCGACACACCAGGCAAGATGTTCATGAACTACCAAGGACTGGCCAGTTACCTGTCCAGCGGCGGTAAGCCTACCGAGCTGCATGTTTTGATTTTTCAACCCCCTCTCCCGTCTCATTGTAGCCAAGAATTAACATCTCTCTCTCTCTCTCTCTCTGCTGCTCTAGGTGACAACTACTGGGTCATTGACACGGACTACGACAACTACGCCATCACCTATGCCTGTCGCACACTGAAGGAGGACGGAAGCTGCGAGGACGGCTACGCGCTGGTCTTCTCCCGCAACCCCCGCGGCCTTCCGCCAGCCATCCAGAGAGTTGTCTGGCAGAAACAGGAGGAGATCTGCATGGCCGGACAGTTCCAGCCCGTGCTGCAGTCGGGTATACAACTAACACCCATATATGTACACAAATTCATTCGTGGAGGAATGCAGCCTGGAGCATAAAAACTTGTTTTTCTCTCTTCAACAGGAGCGTGTTAAACGGCTTCCAGGCTGATGGCGGCTGAGCAGCTGGGCTTTTATCAACCTGGACCATTTACATGCCCAAGATGAAGACACAGCTCTTCACAGGGGAATTGTGCAATATTAAACTCTCATCTTAGGCGTCTGATGAATCCCACACTCCATTTAACATTACAACACACCGTAGAGATAAATCAAAGCAAAATCCAGTGAATATTACAAATGTTTCAAAGAACTCGCTGATGGGTAACATCTGAAACGTATTGATCTGTTTCGCTGACAATAAATTTTTATAAAGAAAAGCAGGTTGTGTCTTTTGTTTTTGTAAAAACCTTTATGTACAGCACAGCAGTAACTGCATGGGAGGCTTCTATTATAGCCTTTTACGTTCATAAAGAGGTCTGCCATTCGTCGATTCCCGTACTGCACGTAAAAAGAGCATGAGGTCTGCAAGGTTGCCGATGGGTGTGATTTGGCATCCCTAAAAAAACCCACAGATTGTGGAAATCCGCTAACTAATCCTCTCTAAAATGCGCTGAGACGGCACCCAAACCCTTCGCACGTCTACTCCCCTTCTGAAAACCTCTGAGGCAGAGAGTAGGGGCCAGGCCTTCCCCAATAGTCCAAAGCTCGAACTCTGTACAGACCGCTGACCTGCTGGTCCACTGCAACACACAACATGATATATTTAATATACGATCAGCTCTGAGGCTACAGTGAACATCGGAATTCAAATCACATCTCCAAAAAGAATTTAAAAAAAAGAAGGTGTAGCACCTGGTGAGTAGACATAAGAAGTAAAAATGGTGTCCCGAGTGTTAATTCGACTGAACTCCTTCTGGTCCGGGGAGAATTCTACCTCAAAGGTCTTGATGCATCTAGCAAGTAGAGAGTCAGAAGTGAACGCTATCATCTGACCTTTAAATGGACACCACAGTGACTCACGTATTCCATTTTCCCTAAATAAAAACCCAGAGAAAAACTAATATAGTTAAAACCAAAGTCTTTATCCACTTACTTTGAACCAACACAGTGATCTGACCAGATGATGAGGATTTGACCTTTGGTGATCCCGATGAAGCGTAAACCACTGACCTAAACCAAAGACAAAACGCTGCGTGTTGAAAAAAAACGGATGGAGCGCTAGCTGAAACCTATCTATAAGTAGCACGAGCTGGTTGTGTGCCTTTCATAATAAATGAACCTTTATACATGTTGTGAAGTTACAACCACAGACTTCAATGTATTCTATAATAATTATGAAGTGGAAAGAAAATACATCAGTGAAACTGTGGCATGTATTTATATTCAGCATCCTCTGAGTCAGTAGAATCATCTGCTGCAATTAGTTAATTCACACACACACGCGCGCGCGCACGCACACACACACACACATTTATGCATACATCCACGCTATCATACAGAGCTCGTTTGTATGCAGTGTAAACAGGTCATCCCCAAAAAGCTGATAATAAGGTTATAAAGCTAATAATAATTAATGATAACAATGGGGGAGGGGGGTAATATCCACCGAGGTAAGGTAAGAATCATATTGATTAAATAAACAGTAATTTATACAGACATACAACCCTACAAACAAATAATCTCAGTTTCAGTATTACAGTGATTTAGTAGACATGGTCAAAAAGTGCGAAGTTGTGGAACTCATTACCTACTGAAACTTAAAACCATGACCGAGTTTTAAATGTTCACATCTCGTGTTAAGTCTTGGCTGAAATCGAAACAGGAATGTGCCCATTTGTAAATATTACTGAATTTTTGTATGGAAATGATTTATATGGTGTGTGCATATATAGGTAAGTATTTAGGATGAAATGGAACATTTTATTGTTGTGTAGAAAGGCCCAATCAGGGAATGGAGTTGAAAATTAGCATTAGCTATAAACTCTTTTTTCGTCGCATCACTTACAACCTTGTTTTGTACTATGTCAAATTGCAGTGTCCCTGTCAAATAAATAAAATAAAAAAAACATAAGGAAGGTAAGTGATGACTACATATAGAATGATAGGAGCTGACTTTTACATTTTTCTTGAAAGTAAAGATGGAATATCATTTTTTTAATTTTTTCATTGAGTTCATTGTAGATTTGTGGTACCAAACACACAATACTGAAGTTGGTACATTTTAACCTTTTTTTTATACCCAATAATTTGATTCTTAGTTTTTGTAATGTGAGTGAGTGTGGGGTGATATATTGGAATGAGATTACATCATTTATGATTGAGTTTATAGACAACCAGGTACATTACAGAGGCCTTCTGAAGATAATTACTCTCCGCAAACCTGAGAATGCTGTGCTAATGAAAAAGGGGTTCATGGAAGAGATTTTGGGACCATGTTAAAGAAGAATTTCTATTTAAAAAATTTTTTTAATTAAAGCTGAATCACTTCAGGTGACATACTCCATATGCCACTTTTGGGACTTTACTTCAAATCCAAACAGCTACCCTGTTCCTTGAGGTTTCTAATTGAGTCACTCCTGAAGGCAGGTGGTTGAACTGCGTTCTATTTAAAGATATGGGATATTTTTGTTTAACTTAAAAGTTAAGCACTACTTTGTGTTGGTTTGTCACATGAAATCCCGATGAAATAAATCGAAGATTGTTTTTATATTGTAACATAACGCAAAAAAAATTAGAGGCCCTGTAAGCACATTAGAACAAAGCATGTGTAGTTACTGTTGGTGCTGTTCTATGTGCTCAGCCTGTTCATGCAGAAATAACATAGATCAAAGCTTTTTTCCCCACCTGGTCTGGCACGGCCTCAGGCTGGGCACAAACGTGGACGAGGAGGACTGAAGGGAGAGACAGCTTGGCTTTTAGAGTCAGAGAGTCGCCAGCAGGAGGTTTCCGAGGTCCATCGACCTGGGGGTCCTAGCAGTCACACATCGTCAGCGGGTCAGAAGGCTACAGATTGAAAACGACGGCCACAATCGCCACATGACATCCGTGAATGTTACACGCAGAAATGACTACCTCCACAGTCCTGAGGTGTCGGAACTGTTGTGTGTTGGGGTAGTCAGGGCTGCCCATGCCCTGCCACAGCTGGTATGGGTTGGTTACATTATTATCCATGTAATAGGTGACATACGCGAGACCTGGATAACAAACAAATAGCCTGAAACCTTTTATCTAGATTGCCACGACGTGTCAGGATTTTGTCAAACAAACCCTTCTGCTCAGCGAGTCCCGTCAGTACGACTGTAACGTCATCGGTGCGCTCGGAGGTGCTGTTGTCGTCGCTGTTGTAGACCAGCAACGCCGCCTGCCAGCTGTCGGACCCGCCATGGATCACAGGCTCGTGGATGCTGGCGAGAACGCCCAGTGTGCTGTTCTGCTCACGACCGGAGTTTAAAACCTGAGCCGGGACCTGCGTTTCTCCTTAGAGAGGAATCCCGTACAGGAGTGACATGAAGATCACCACTCTTCTAAGACAGCATTCAAAACGGTTCTACAATTTTGAGGGTGTCACCTAGCAGAGCCAACAGGCCCATGACGGTGAGGACGGGCTTCCGGATGAGCTGGACGTGAGGAGGCTGGGTGTTGTTGACCTGGAAGCGGGCGGTCAGCGTGCGCTGAGTGAAGGGGTGTGGGTGGTAACTCAGGAAGGCGTTGTCGTTGCTCAGAAGGGTGTAGTTGATGGTGCTATTGGGGTTGGCCAGAAGCAGATCCTGATGCTGCTTTATTACCTGATTGGAGAAGCAGAAGAGATGAAATCTGAGTAAAACGGTGAAACGCTAATGATTTTTTCTGCACGTAAAAATGTATTTTGCTTACTTTTACCACCATTGCAGCGTAGGTTACGTCAGCCCTCCATCCCTGAGGTTTGGACCATCCCACCAGAGGGTCGGCCTCATCGTTGTAAACGGGGATGCTGCGGAAGCTGGGGAAGCACTCCTGGATCTCCCCGACTGTCTGGATCTCCTGCTGGAGAATGGGCAAAGAGTGACCTCCTCCCTGTGAGACAGACACAGAGTCAGCTCTTTTTTTATACCGCAGCTTCATCTCAACACATCAGAATATTGTTAACAGATTTAATTATTCCACTGTTTTAATTCAAAAAGTAAAATTTTGTTGTAATTACAATAATTTATTACACACAAAGGTGTACATATATGTATCGTTTATTTCTGTTAATTAAAATTCTTATGGCATAAGCCAATTCAGTTCATCAGAAAAGAAGAATATTACATAGCAAGAAGTATAATTTTTTTAAATAATTTTTAAAAACATATATGTTATTGTTAGGTTCCGTGGTTGTTTTGACTTTGAATTTGTCCTTCCTGCTTCTCTGCCACTTTACTCCTAACCCAGCTTTCTCTAATCACCACCAGCTGCAACTGTTTCCCTTAATTGGTCTCCTTCTCTGTTTACATCCTCAGTATATATTCGGTTCTCACTCAGTCACAACTCGCTGTGGTTTTTTTTGATCCTCCTGAGTTTTGTAAGTCCTTGTTTTATTATTTTAACATTATTATTTACTTTCTGCATTTGGGTCCTCAATACGAAAACATGACAGTTATATTATGGCCTTTACAATAATGTAAAAGTGTGCTAGTCATTGACACCCTTAACAAGGACTGTTCAGGGCTGTCCATACGCCACAGGAAAAACAGAACAAAGTTCTTTCAGGCCACAAGAACTTAAGAGTTCTCTTTTACTGCAGCGTTTGTCAGTGTAATAATAACCAGGGGTCACGTTATTTGACTTTTTTTTTTTTTTTTTTTAGAATGGTGACAGAAATATCTGAAGGCCGTCCGTCATTTTGAGAGATCAGTATTCAAACCTCTGACCACTTGGAGCAAATGTGCAGACATTTCCAACTTTACGCACGGAGCACCAGTAACTAAATCAATCAAAGAAAAAGACTCACGTGACAGCGTCTGAGCATCATCTCAGGCCTGGAGCCCTTACTCAATGCATCTCGCTAACCGGGAGCTGACAGCGAGTTGAAGAGTTACGGAGGCTTTGGAGCGCATCGCTCCTAAGAGCCCTGTGTCATGCCACCTACCAGTGCATGCTGCAAGAATTCCTTCCGCCGAAGCGATAGCTTGCAAGTTCAAGAAACGGCTCTTTCAGAGTCTTTCCGACTTCTGATCATTTTAGTTGGAGAAATGTTCCCCGATTTAAAAACTGTGGCTGAAGTGGTGCTTAATTCCAGTCTCCAGTGGGGAAGTGGAGCTCGGACTCAGCCTCCAGAACAACATCTAAACCCCCATGAGAAGTCATCTATCAGAGGCTAAAATTCAAAACATCATGACAATGCATGATTTATCTCTGCAGCAATCCCACTATTTGATTAAAAACCGACATGTAAAAATAGATTTTGAGCAGATTTTTTTTTATCCCATCGGTCAAAATGACGGACAACAATGGTAGTAACCATTCCCCCTTCATCTTTCAGAGCAGTCAGACTGTATAATGACCATTATGAAAAATATATATTTGCCAGACACCACACAAGGAAAAAACAAAACAAACCAGTGTACAATATGTATCAAGAAGAACTCCAAACCATGCAGCCCTGGGAAAAGAGAAGGATTCCAAGCATACAGTTGAAAAATTGAGTTAAAAGAAAAAGTTTTATATGAAATTGTGCGAATATAACAGACAACTGCAGCCTTGAGGAGACTAAGTTCAGCTTTTTGAATTAAATTAATTTAATAACTAAACTTTTTGATGATATTTTAAATCATTGTGATGTAACTGTAAGACAGAAAACTTTCAAACTGGAATGTGTGTATGACTGAATTGAAATGATTTGTAAAAGTGCCTTAAGATGACATGTGTTGTGAATTGGCACTATATTAAAAAAACTGAATTGAATGGTAAATTAAGCTTAAATATGCATTCAG
Source organism: Valencia hispanica (assembly GCA_963556495.2). Taxonomy (NCBI): domain Eukaryota; kingdom Metazoa; phylum Chordata; class Actinopteri; order Cyprinodontiformes; family Valenciidae; genus Valencia; species Valencia hispanica. Next base: position 16,796,094 of record OY747704.1, on the reverse strand, counting down.
AAAAGAGATTGTGCGACCCACCTTCTTGTGCAGGGCGATGTAGTCGATTCTGACGCCCGTCTCTCCAGTGAAGTAATTGGTGCCGTTGTAGCAGTGCTGCAGCATGGCCCAGCAGTACGGGGAGCGCGGCGGCTGATGACAAGAATCTCCGGGACCACCAAACCTCAGGAGCTGGCTGGCAGCGCGCAGCCCCTCGGAGCAGGCATCGTAGTAATTTAGAAACCCTAAACAAGATGTGCATTACACGAACATCCAGTCAGGCCTAACATGACATGTTCGTCATTAATGTTTGCGAATACGTTTCTTTGTTATCGGCAGTGATTTTACACTGCAACACATGCAGCATGGAATTATATCTATGTTCTGGGGTTTACCTTGAACTGACATGGTGACGTTATCGAAGTCATGATTGTTGGGTTCATTCCATGTTTCAAAGTTCCACTGAGAAACTCTTCCCAGGCCATATTTGTCTGAAATTCAAAAGGATCAACATTTTTTCTTTTTTTTTTACTAACAGCAATAATGGCTTTTTCCATTAGTTACATTTTCTAACGTTTAACACTAACTGGATTATTACCATTGATAATATTTACAACAAAGAATATATAAATATAATCCCTGGTATAGATGTGTAAGAAAAGCCTTACAACAAATAATCTATAATTGCAGAATTAAAGATTTTGAAACACCCAGCCTTTAATTTGAGGAAATGTATCCAGAGGAAAAAAAGCTAAATCACCAGTGGGAAAATTATGAGCACCCCTGCAGTTAATACTTTGTACAACCTCCTTTGGCAAATCCTCTTTGCACAATCTCTCTAATTCACCTAAGTCAAGTCACGTTTATTAGTATAGCACATTTCAGCAAAGTGCTTTACATGATAAAAACATTCAAATTCAATTCAAAAATACAATAAATTAGATTACACAAACAAAAAAGAAACATTACAATACAGGGGGAAAATAAAGAGAAGTAATAAAAGGTTGGGATCCAGACTAGAATTACGATCTACTAGTTATAAAAACTGAACTTCACTTCTCCATGTTTGGTTCCGACTCTCAGGATGTAGAGTAGATATGAAGACCTGAGTGGTCTGGAAGGTTGGTATGATGACAACAGATCTTTAATGTATTATGGTGCTGAGCCATTCAGTGATTTATAAACTAATAAAAGTATTTTAAAGTCCATTCTCTGAGCTACAGGGGGCCATTGTCTGGACTTTAGAACTTGGATGAGGTTCTCTACTATCTTGGTTCTACTGAGGACGCGAGCAGCAGCGTTCTGGATCAGCTGTCTGATTGACTTTTTGGCCAGACCTGTGAGGACGCTGTTGCAGTAATCAATCGACTAAAGATAAACGCATGAATGCGTTTCTTAGAATCTTGTTGGGACATCAGTCCTTTAAGATAGAAGGCTGACCTTGTAATTGTCTTAATGTGTCTCTGAAGGTTCAGGTCTGAGTCCATCACTACACCCAGATTGAGGGTCTGATCAGTAGCCTTTTGTTGGAAGCTGGGTGCTGACACTTAATCATTCTTCCTTTAGATCCAAAAATAATGATTTCAGTGTAGTTTCTGTTCAGCTAGAGAAAATTATGGCACATCCACGAATTGATCTGTTCAATGCATTTGCTAAACGCTTGAATCCAGAGTCCTAGGTCCTCTCTTCTGCCACCTTCTCTTCTCTTTAACCCAAAGACCTTCTATAGGACTTAAAAAGGGACATATTCTGCTTCTTTTTAAACAAGTTAAAATAGGTCTATGGTTTGTACAAAACATGTTAATAAAGTTCTTTGCACAAAATCACTCTCACATAAAGCAATATCACCAGCTCTATTCGTGACAATTTCAGTCCCTTCAGACAGACAGACACTATTTATCCCCAAGAAGGGTAAATTCTTTTTGTCCAGTCCTTACATATTTAGAAATATATATTAGATTAAAATAAAACAATAACAAATAAATTATTTAAGAATTATTTTGGATGTCACTGTTGACCAGTCTTATGGCTGCAGGAACAAATGATCTCCTGAACCTCTCAGTCCTCCATCTCAAAGAGATCAGCCTTTCACTGCAGCTGCTTCTCTGGCTGGTCAGGACATCATGGAGGGGATGTTGAGTATTATTCAGAATGCCCTGCAGCTTCCTCCTCATCTGCCTCTCCACCACAGTTCTTACAGAGTCAAGCTCTCGACCCAGCACAGAACTGGCCTTTTTGACCAGTTTGTCCAGACGTCTGCAGTCTTTGTCCATAGAGCTACTTCCCCAGCAGACAACGGCGTTCAGAAACACACTTTTGATGACTGTGTGGTTGAATTTCTGCAGCATGTTACTGCAGACATCAAAAGACTTTAGCCTCCTGAAGAAGAAAATGCGACCCTGTCCCTTCCTGTATGCTGTGTCTGTTTTGGTCCACTCCAGTTTCTGGTCCAGAACCACACCCAGGTATCTGTAGGACTCCACAGTCTCTATTTCCTCCCCATCTATGCAGACTGTCTGTCTTGGTGGTTTAGATCTCCTGAAGTCCACCACCAGCTCCTTAGTCTTGGTGGTGTTCAGGAGAAGACTTTTTTTTGCTCCAGTCAGTGAAGTTCTTCACTAGGTCCATGTACTCCCCCTCCTGTCCACCGCTCACACATGCCACTACAGCTGTATCATCTGAATACTTCTGGATGTGGCAGGACTCTGAGTTGTATCTGAAGTCTGATGTGTAGAGCATGAACACAAAGGGAGCCAAAACAGTCCCCTGTAGGACCCCAGGGCTGCATTCCAGTGTCCCAGAAACACATTTCTCCACCCTGACGTATTGAGGTCTGGATTTTAGATAGTCCATAATCGAGGATGTCATGGAGGGGGCTACACCCATACCCATAAGTTTGTTTCTCAGTATGGGAGGCGTTATGGTGCTAAAAGCGCTGGAGAAGATGAAGAACATGATCCTGACATAAGAACCAGGCACATCCAGGTAGGAGTATGCCCGGTGCAGCATGTAAGGGACCGCATCTTCAACTCTTAAGTCTTCCTGATAGGCAAACTGGAGGGGGTCTAGTTCCTCAGCAACTTGCAGTTTCATTCGAAGGACGCCACCAGTCTTAAGTGTTTCAGCTCTACCGGTCGCCCTATTTTGGGCACCGGTATGAGACACAAAGTCTTCCACAGCACCGGGACTTTTCCTATCTGAAGACTCAGATTGAAGAGCCTCTGCAGGGGAACTGCTAGTTGTACTGCACAGTCCTTCAGAAGCCTTGGACAAACTCCATCCAGACCAACAGCCTTGTCCGGTCGAAGTTTTCTGAGCTCAACTGCCACCTCTTCTTCTGTTATCAACAGTTGGAGCAGCTCTGGATGCATAATATGTCCTTTTTAAGTCTGGGCACTGAGATGATCATGAACAATTGAGAAATTTTTGATGTAATCCACCATATCTTTTTTTATTTAAATAGCAACTCAACCCCTACCAGAGTCTTACTCTGACCACATTTCCTGTTTGAAAAATGCACCAAAAGGAGGCACTGCCTGGTAAACCAGCGAACGTGCAGAGGGAGAAGGGTGGGCGTGGATGGATTTCTCTCCACCTCCTTCACCAGAGGAAAGAAAGGGAGGTTCTGTGGAGGAGGCGTAAGCGGAGACTCGGCTTGTTTTATAGCTCACAGCGTCAGGATGGCTGACCCAGGCCAGGTGAGCTAAAAAAAAGTTCCTGTAAATGTTTTTAAGGTTTCCACTTCATTAAGTTCTATAAAAGCCAGTGGTAAGCAGACTGGAGGAAGTTTTTGGGGAGAAGATTGAGATTTTGTGGAAGGTCTGTACTCTTGAACTGTGCAGTGAAAATTACTGTATGTAATCAATAAATAGACCAGGTGAAGGCTGCATTTTTGGATCCAGATGTCAGAGTGCTTTTTTTGTCTCTTGATGTACTTTTGAAAGAATCAAAAAGATAGAACAGCTTCATGAGTAAACAAAGACTCACCAATGTACCGCTTGGCTATGAGATAAACCAGATTTCTCCATTCAACCACTTGGGCTTTATCCTCTAGGTCAGTGAAGTAGTTTGAGACACTGCCCATCAATTCAAAACCTGGAGAGTGCAACAAATACTTCAATTATTAAAAGACTATCATGATGAAGATGATAATATTTATTAACAACAAAGCCAGTGTGTTTGCAGCACAGCACCTGGTTGGAGTCCATTAACCGCCAAGAGTTCTATCAGCTGATCCAGTTTAGTGAAGTTGTAGTGAGGTTTTCCTCCAACATCTCTACAAAAATTAATAAACAAAAAAAAAAAAACACTTTTAATTTGGCAGTAGGTGACATAATAAAAACATTGACGTTCCACCGGATTCTTTCACTAATATGTTTTACCAAGCATAAATAACCACGTTTAGAACGTCTGTCTATCACGGGTTGCTAGTTGACTTACTGTAAAGTGACCAACTCCAACATCCAATGGATCCTAACCTGCTGGATCCCTCCATGTGGGACCGAGCCCACATAGGCCAAATTCAGCTGCTGGTCAGTGCTCAGGTCAAACTGGTCGGCCTGGGCGTGAGGAAGTGGAGGGCTGCACAAGAACAAATAAAATAATTCATATATATATATATATATATATATATATATATATATATATATATATATATATATATATATATATATATATATATATATATATAATTAGAAGTCTCTACAAGCTTTGAAATGATGACATTTATACAGTCCTGTGCGAAATTCTTGAGTCGATTCTTTACACTTTGCTTTCATGGGGTCCGACATTCCTGGGATCCCTCAAACTGCTCCTCATCAGCATATCTTTACAAATGTTTTCAGTGAAATTATCCAACACTGATCTGTGGATCAGTCAGGCATAGAAAACCCTCTAAACACTCAGAGTTTACAGTCAACTTGGCAAAGAAAAACTTTTAATGGGATCGTTAAGAACTGTTACTAGAAGTCTCTTAAACGTAAATTATTTTGATTTCTTACTCATTTTTTATGTTAAATCTGTAAAAACACACGTTGGCCGAAATACAGCAGTGTTTTAGCATGTCTGTATATTAAGACTTCTGGTGTTGCCATAAAGCGAGTACCGAAATATAAGTTGACACGCAGCCTGTGAACATCTGGAGGACGATGTCCTGTGTCAGGATTGTATTTTTCCTCTTTCTTAAAAGACATGACCTTCAGATACTGGTATACTGGTCAAATTCACGGAGATTGTTACTAAAGACAGACACTTATTTCTGCCCTGCAGTCGTTCGCTTTCTGACAATACTGCATTCAGGGTGTTACAGCAATATTTCAAGTTTATGCAAATTAATTAATGACATAGAAGTAAAGCCATCTAGGGAATACAGCATAATAAGAGATCATTAGATGTCACTGAAGAGGCATTTCACCTAGTTTTGGTTAACCATGCAAGGCAGCAGCTGCTTACAGAGAATGCAGACATGATTTTATAATTTGTCATTCATGTTATATTAACTCTAAGGGTTTGATCCCTCAAGTTGCTCAAAACAAAAAGCACTCCATGTGTTTATAGTTGGCATGCACATTACAATAGCTAGCGGACCCCAGGATAGTGATTTTAGCATAGGAGGAAACTTTGATCAAATATCGCTTCTAAAGACAGAAGTGACCTACCAGAAACCAGTGCTTCTCCAGAATGGTCTGAGCTCTCTTTCTGGTCTTCTCGCGTCAACTGTGATGACATGGGAAGCTGAAGCTTCCCAGAAGCCCCAAAATAAAGCGAGAAAATACAAACTTCTCCACATAATAAACTGTCGCCGGCGCGTTAGCTTACATGACTTCAATAAAGTGACAGTGAACTATCGGCCTAACCTCTTCCCAACATGATTTTTTTTATGGGATGAGCAAAAACACACGGAGCCGTTGCTGGTGAGGAGGTTTAAAAGGCAACAAATCAACTAGGCGCGAGCTGGTCACATGAGAACGATGACGTACATTACGCGACGTAAATGTGTGCTTTAGTGAAGGTGCAGATGTCGTTGGGCTAGCCTGTAAGATATACAAGCTTCTGTTTTGTATGATTGTATGCCACAGAGATTTATACAATAAATGTGGAGAAAAAAAAAGAAAAAAAAAAAAAAGTAGAGGACCGCCATATTGAAATCCAGAAAAAAAAAAAAAAAAAAAAAAGATGTCGTTGGGATTTAAGGGGAGCCCATGCATAGACTGTATATAAGAGGAAACCCCTGTACCCACTTCCCCCTAAAACAAAAGAGTTGCAGTTTAAAATAATAAATACAATATATCCAACTAATGAGTTTTAATGGCTAAATTCCATTTGAATAAAGGTAATTGTGGTTTTTGTTTGACAAATTCTGAGAGTTTGACACATTTATTTTTTATTTGTGAACCAGTTCGTCTTTTCTGGAGTGAGCTTCAGTGTTGGCTACAGACAAAGAACATTATACTTTCTCCACTGAACGAAGCAAATGTAATATTTGGAATAAAAAATGACATCAAAACGGTTTAATATTTAGTTAATGTGTTGATATTAAGTGAAAAGTTCTTTATCTATAGATGCAGGTTTTTCAAAATTAAACCTTCATTTTTTCATTGGAGGAAGGATTTCATATTATAGTCCTCAGTTGTTTTGTATGTTATACAGTGGGTTTAATAAAAAATAAAAAAATAAAATAAGAGGGGAGCCTAAAAGTCCCCTCCCATTCCTGTTGGCCCCTGGCTGTAAAAAATGAATATAAGTCAATGGAGAGATAAAAGTTATTTGCTGGTCCGCTTTGTCTTACGTCCTGAATCACACATATGATGTACCTCAATTTAAATGACAACCAATGATGTGCGTTTCGACTGTGTTTGGCAAGTGATTTGGGATTTATTTGATTGTAAAAATTCGCAATTAAAATGCCTACAAATCAGAAGTCACGTATATGACGCCAGAATAATTTGCCACTTTCCACATTATGGTAGTTTTCTCCACGATGAAGGAGTCGAAGTCACGGCCATTTTTCTCCTTCAGCTGTAGTCCACTAAGTGTTTTTACACAAAACCTAAAATAACTTTTGCCGCCGGTCAAAAATTTGCGTTTTCTCTGCATCAAAGTGTGTCTTTAAAGTTCACAGACATCATATGTTCAATCCATGGCGCATTTCAAACGGGATTAGAAAGTAACATTGCTCTATTGACTATTATTCATTTTCTTTTGGCAGTAGGGGACTCATGGAGCGGAAGTAGAAAGGCGTGACTTAGGCTCCCTATAGGTAGAGCAGAAGGAAAACCAATGAAGCACATCTGGACACTTATAACCAGTGTTGGGCAAGTTACTTCAAAACTGTAATGCATTATTTATTACTTGTTACTGTAATTTCAAAGTAATTTGTTACATTACAATATTACTGTATTTTAAAATGTAAGGCATTACACTACTATTGCATTACTTTTAAGTTACTCTCACCAAAATAAAATGCAAATATGGATTTGGAAATCTAAATGTAGCTCATGATGCTCAATTAGCTTATTCAATTCAATTAAATTCAAAAATACTTTATTGATCCCAGAGGGAAATTAAGTGTTGGTATAGCTCATATAATTAATTCTTTAAGGAGTTGTTGTAGATGATGATGGCTGTGGGCAGGAAGGATTTCCTGTAGCGGTCTGTATTGCAGCGAAACTGAAGAAGCCTCCGACTGAAGACGCTCTGATGTTGTATGACTGTCTCATGAAGAGGATGCTCAGGGTTGTCCATCATTTTTTTGATTTTATGAAGAATCCTTCTTTGCATCCTTGTCTCCAGATGTTCCACAGTTGTCCCAAGAACAGAACCAGCCTTGTTTATCAGGTTGTTTAGCCTTTTTAAATCACTGGCTCTGATGCTGCTACCCCAACAGATGACGGCTGAAGAGATTACACTCTCCACAACAGACTTGTAGAAGATCTGCAGCATCTTGCTGCAAACCTTGAAGGACCTAAGCTTCCTCAAGAAGTACAGTCTGCTCTGTCCCTTCTTGTAGACGGTTTCACTGTTCAGTCTCCAGTCCAGTCTGTTGTCAAGGTGAACTCCGAGGTATTTATATTTCTCAACCACCTCCACTTCTTCTCCCATGATGGAAACAGTTTTTGACTTATCCCTGTTTCTTCTGAAATCTACAATCATCTCCTTTGTTTTGTTCACATTCAAGGTGAGACGATTGTTTCCACACCATGTCACAAAGCGGTCCACCAGCTCTCTGTATTCAGCTTCTTGTCCATCTCTGATACACCCGACAATTGCAGAGTCATCTGACTATTTCTGCAGATGACAGGTCTCTGATTTGTACTGGAAGTCTGAGGTGTACAGAGTAAAAAGGAATAGTGAGAGTATGGTCCCCTGTGGCGCTCCTGTGCTGCTGACCACCTGGTTTGACACACAATTCTTCAGTCTCACAAATTGTGGTCTGTTGGTCAGGTAGTCATTGATCCAGGCGATTGTTGAGGGCTCCACCTGTGTCTTCAGGAGTTTCTGACAAAGCAAATCAGGCTGAATTGTGTTAAATGCACTAGAGAAATCAAAGAACATGATCCTCATGGTGCTGCCTGCTTTGTCCAGATGACAGTGGGTTGGTTGAAGTAGGTGGATGATGGCATCTTCAACTCCAACTCCAAAGCGATAAGCAAACTGCAGTGGGTCCTGATACGTTCTTGTTTGCTTACTCAGGGGTGCCAACAGGAGTCTCTCTAGGACCTTCATGATGTGGGATGTCAGGGCAACGGGTCTATAGTCATTGATGACTGATGGGTGAGTTCTTTTGGGTACTGGAACAAGGCAGGATGTCTTCCACAACACTGGAACCTTCTCCTGAGTTAGGCTAAGGTTGAAGAGGTGCTGCAGAATCCCACAGAGCTGCTCTGCACAGGCCTTCAGGACTCTGGGGCTGACACCATCTGGACCTGCAGCCTTGTTCCGGTTCAGTTTCTCCAGCTGCCTCTTCACCTGACTTTTGGAGACAGACAAGTGGGAGGGGGAGGCCAAGGGGGTAGCAGCATTTCCTGACGTGGTTGAAGTCAAACTTGTGGAATTAGAAGAGTCCATGGCTGAGGTGAAGGATAAAACATCCGAGGTGTAACAGGAAAGCCGTCGATTCAATTCAATTCAAAATTATTTTATTAATCCCAAAGGGAAATTAAATGTTGTAACTCATCATGCAAGTTCCTTCAAAGGTTTGTTGTAGATGCTGATGGCTGTGGGTAGGGATGATCTCTTGTAGTGCTCTGCAGATCTGAAGAAGCCTCTGACTGAAGACGCTCTGTAGTTGTATGACAGTCTGATGTAGAGGATGCTCTGGATCTATGGCGTCTTCTTTTCAACTCATCAGGGTTTTGTGGCTGTAGTTGAGGTATTATTTGAGCTTTTGTGATGTTAATCAGCTGCTGCCAGTTGTAAACCACCTTGTTGCCATGGTTATGCATCATAACAAATGTCCAAAAATATAAAGTATCAGCAAAAATCCTTCCATCTGCACAGCATTCAAAACCAGAGAGAACAGTTGTCCACAAAAACAATGTTTCTACCAGAAATGGAAGAATTAAAGTTTTAAAAAAGAAAAAAAATATGAACCAAAGTAACAGAGCTACTCCAACATGCTGCCACCTTGAGCGGCGCAATTCCGGAAGGTGATGGATATTACACATCCAGTAGGTAGCTTAAGGAAAGCCTTAAAATATTTTGAATAAAAAATAGCCAGTAATACAAGAATTTGAATAAAACTCACCGTAAACTTCAAAGAAAAAGAACAGACAAAATGGATCTTCCAGGTAGGAATTCTTGATGACAGATTTGCTGAGTAAGCGAATTGTGACGTAACATGGAAATGTGCATGCGCAGCGCTACAGGGTAGCAGGGATTGAGCGGTAGCACAGATAGTGGAACACCGGTGTCCATATGAATAGAACTTCGGCTCCGTTATGAGGACAAATGTTCAAGCTACCTGCTGCTAGGTATCTTCCATTTATATGTACCTGCCGAGTATGCTCCACCCAGAGAGCCTTGCAGGATGCTACACCTACCGGCTTTTGTGAAGCCTGCCGTAAAGAAAGCCAAATGTCTAGTCTCATTTGAACTACAAAACTGCTACCCGACGACCCGAAGTTACATAGTGTTGTTATGGCCGATAGAGGGCCGCAAAGCGAATGCAGAAGTGCCGTTTCACCCTGTTATGAGGTGATGAACCACTGACACGAGTTCGGAAACATTATTTTAAAGCAACACCAAAGAGTTTTTTTTTTTACCTTAAGGTAAAAACGTGAAACTATCACGTTATAACGTGAAAGTTGGATAAGTATAAGTCCATATCCAGCTGTTTTTGCGAAAGCAATGGAACTTTTGTCAGTTAACACACCAGACAGGTCCAACATAAATGTTGAGCAGTTTGGTTGGAACTAGGGATGTGTACTGGTTAAAGTCTGGCGATATATTACAGGGGAGACGATACTCATAGTATCACAATATATTGTAAGACTATATTTTAAATTTTAAAAACTTGTCAAAGCATTCTAAACACTCCCCCCATGTAGTTTTATTACTAGATCTAGTTGATCCACTGGAACGAACATGAAAACACCCACCATCTACCAGTTGTACTTTAAATTTTACTTAAACAATTGTCAATAATAGTTCCATTCAAATTCTAAAAATAAATCAATACATTATTGATACAATATCGAGACATTAAATATCACGATATATCAGCGTATCGATATTTTCTTACATTCCCTAGTTGGAACATTAACATAAGTTTTGAACATCTCACAAAGGAAGGTCCAATCCATCTTAAAAACAGTACAACTGCAAACAACCCAAGAAATGGCCATCAATCTAAACTGACGCGCCACGAAAGGAGAGGATCAATCAGTACCAACCAATAGCCCCATAACTGGAGGATCTGCAGAAATCCACCCCAAAGGTGGGAAGATATATGATGACAACTACGAGTCATACACACTATAAATCGGCTTAATGATTCAGCTGGAAGAGAAAAGGGATTGTTGAAATAAAGTCTGAAGGTGTCCTCATCAAATGTCAAAATTAACATCTTTTGGCTTAGATGCATGATTTAAATTGAACAAAACTTTGTATTCTTGTGATCAGAGCATAAAGCTGACAAAAAAAACAAAAACAAAGTCATTAATAGGACATTTATTAAAAAAAGAGAAACAAGAAGACAGGAGAATTCAGATGTCATTTACATTTTAACTCAAAGAAACTGTTAACAGCAACAGTTATACAGCCATTTACACAACCTGTACAAATATCCCCCCCCTGCCCCTTGGTAATTTGCAACTTTAATTCAAAATAACTTAAATAGATTTCTAGGTAAAAGTGCAAATCCTTTTGCATGAATGTCTGTGAGTAAGACCATGGTGACAAAGGGTGCCTCGATGAGCTCACTAGCTGTAAGGTGTTCACTTGTAAGGCATCACAAGCACATTACGACAACTACAACTCTAAAGTATGGAGCACAGTAATGCAGAATGCTTTTAATGTACAACAGTTTCATTATGCTTGATTATGATGACTTAATTTGCACGGCTAAGCAAACCTTCTCTCTCATGCAGATCCGTATTGTACTGGCATTATGCTAGTCTCAAATTCTGTGATTTGACAGAGCCCTTTCCCCCCTGTTAACCCTGAAAAAAAAATATGTTAGCTTACGTTACGAAGTAAGCAATACAAGCAAGTAATGTTGCATTGTTACTTCTCCAGTAGTGTTATGGTTTATTGTTCAGAAATAGAGAATAAACCCCTGTCCGGTGGTGGAGCAGAGGCTTAGCTGTCTCAGGTTGACGTAGCGAGACCATTGGGGAGCCACAAGGCAGGTAAGGAGGAGGGAGTCAGAGGTTTCACAGTCACAAGGCGACGGTGACAAACTTTATACTAAAAAGTCTTAACAAGCATCCTCCTGACAACAGTGGAGGGGATGGAGGGGGAGTGATATTTAAGCTACGAACCCAGGCACGCTACTCGGCCCTACATGCTTTTGTAGTAACATGCAGCTGATGCAAAAACATAACGTCATCACCAAGAATAATACAGTACTATACAGCATATCCTTATGAAGCACTGGTCACCATGGTTTCTACAGGGTAGGAGGCTGGAAATGTGCTCGGTGATGAGAACGGTCTTCATATAATTGCGATACAAAGAAGAAATTATCAAGCATCAAGTCCTTATGTACGGGTGTGCAGTGTTCTGTAACTACGACTTCTGCTCCGCTCCTGCTGCAGACTGCGCCGCGCTCTCCGGTTTGAGGATCTGATAGGTGATGAGGTACTCTGGGTAGGCCTGAGTGAAAGCATGGCAAAATATTAGAGGCAATAAAGAAGCCCAAATCAAACTTTATAGAGAATTTGCCCCTATATCTCCATTTACCTGCTCTCCCCTGTAGATGACGTACTCGGCGTAGGCTAAACCATTAACGCTAGGTCGTCCGATTACCGAGTGATGTCCTGGAGGGGCGTGGGCCATCTTCATGGCACTGAACTGCAGGAAGGACTTCCCCAAAGTTACTCGGCAAAACAGCATTTGTCTAAAAATACAGATGAGAGGAGGGGGTTCAAGGACATTGGTCCGTGCAAAACAGCAGAACTAAATGTGAGGGGGGGGAAAACATTAGTGGAAGCAACCTGTGGCACAGGTAGCAGGATCTGTCTTTGTGTGTTGGGCAGCCTGTGCCACCGCCGATGCCGTAGACATACTGATTGCTCTTGGAGGAGTTTTCTGCAAAGTAGATTCCTGCTCCAAACATCCCTCCTATGTAAGCATGACGCTCATCGAAGCCTTTGTGGATGATGGCGTTGATGAATGGAGAACCTGAAGGAAATGAGACATCAGTGGCAGGACCCTTTCATGACAAAAGGCAGTGCATAACTATGAGGTAGAACCAAAAAGATACATGGTTTTACATTTTGTTCATGAATGCACCGAAAACAGGGGTATGCCTGTGTATTTAGTCTTTTACTCCATACCCTCAAAAAATCCACAGAAAGTCATCATCTTCAAAAGAAACCTAGTTAGTAAACAGTCAACCTGGGCATAATTTAACCCCAGTATATTGCTGTTCTGTGAAGGTTTCAGAGGTTTGTTAGAGAACATTAGTGAACAAACAGGATCACTAAGTCCAGGGAACACAGCAGGTCAGAGAGGAAGTTGAATTGCTGAATTTATCCAATAGGAATTTGCTACAAAAGCAAAATCTCACAGAGTCGGCGAGCTGGGAAAGCTGTTTAATAGCTTCTGAAGTCATTTTGCCCAATGCGCCCCCCTGTACCCGTCGTTACCTGGTTGGGTGGGGGTCGGCTAGGCTTTCCTCTCCACACGGACAGAAAAACCGGTCGGTCATAGCTAACTGAAACAACATTGTCCTCCAAAGAGTGCTGGGTTCAGGACAGGACAATAACTCCATGATTTCTATGAATTGGGTGAACAACGTTTCTGGGAGGCGCAAAAAGTACAAAGTGAGGACCAATTAAAGTCAGGAGTCACATCAGAAAAATGGAGAAGAAGCAAGCTAGTATGAGCCAGTCGGGCCTGCGAACATCTAACCAAAGCATTAGAAGCGAGGTGCTGGTTTAGATTTTGTTGCCATGTGTGGCGAAAAATGAAAAAGCACAACAGAGGTCCGGATCAAGCACAAGATGTTTACAGTCTTCAGGTTTTATTTTTCTTTGGGACAACCCCCCCCCCCAAAATGTTTGGGGGGAAAGTAACTGAACTTCATACTGAACAAAGAGGTGGCTGCATCATGCTGTGAAGAGACTTGGTCCAGACCTAATGCCAATGAAGAGTCTGTGGTAAGACTTTACAAAAAAAAAAAACTTTGTTAATTTAGGCTGAGGGGATGAATGCACAGCAAGACTTTGTAAATCATATATGTATTGCTCTTCTTTTCCAATACTTTGTCTTGATTTATCACAAAAACAAAAAACACTGAGTTAGTGGTTCAAATGTGACAAAAATGGAAAAATGTGCTTTAAGGGGTATGGGCCCTTTTTTAAGTCACTTAAACAATGACACACTTTAAGTAGCTAATGGGGTCCCACTGGAAGGTTACCGTGAAACAACATGCGCTCATTGTGATGGTTGTGGTTCTCGTCTGCAATCTCCTTCTGCCGGTGGGTGTAACGTTCCCTCAGCTTCTTGTTTACCACCTTCTGAATCTGTGCAGCGCAAAAATGATACACGGGTCAGGATACCGTCTCAACTAGTTCCCCTTTAGATCTGCTAATCTACAAAATTAAATAAAGCACCTTGATTATGTTGTATCTGCTGAAGACGCCACCAGCATTACCACCGTCCCTGTGCTCCCTGATGGTGCTCTGCATCTGATAGACAAACAGGATTTTACAATTAAGACAATGGTCCCACTTCTGTACAAAAACATGTTGAATGAAAATCTGCACACAACTAGATTAATATCTTTATACTGTAAGCCAACTTATAATCAGTACCTCCTCTTCTACAGACTGGTACTCTTTGTCATCAGGAGATAGGTCTATCAGGATGGTGCCCTGGCTGGCACAGTGGAATGTCAGATAGGGGTTGCCACCTGCAAAGAGAAAAGACCCAATAAGGTTTTTTTCCTCTACATTATCTGTTGCAGGCAGTTCGATCACCCATGATACTATACCTTGTTGCCCCCCCAGCAGCCTCTCGACACCCTTGATAAGCTTGTGTCGATGGCCATAAGCATTAATGCCGATCTCCTTCAGCTCCTCGTGGCCCATGTCGGCCAACACATCCAGTGTGATCTGGAGAAAGACAAAAACGTGCGTAAATAACCTTATGAGCTGCAAAGATAGTTTCTATTTAAAATGAGCTGTTACTGACCTGCTCCCTCTCAAATATTTCCCTCAGGTGCTCCAAGCCAAGGCTCTTTAGGAACTGACTAATGTTCATGTCCAACACTGCCACTACATTGCAAAAAACAAAACAAAATGAAAACACCTTAGAAGGTACAATAAAACTATTTCCCTGGTGGGGATTTGAGTTTTAGATTTTGCCAGTTTATAAAAAAATATGAGCTCCCTGAGAGATTTTCTGTTTTCTTTAGTCAAACTTAAATGTTTGAAACTATTTTTAATGTCAGACAAAACCAACACAAGTACGTACAAAAAGCCTTTTAAAATGTATTTATTGGAGGGGAAAAAAGCCAACCACACTAACCTGATTTATTGGAAAGTATGGTTGGTTAGAAATGTTTTAAGCATGACAAGAAAAGCAAAAAACAGAAAAATCTGTCAGGGGAAACATACTTTTATATGTGACTGGCGTTTCTTGTGACCAGCACCGTTAACCTACTTTCTCCTTCCTTGCGGTCGGTTGCTGAGGCTCCGTCCGCAACCCCAGATGGTCCAGCTGCGGCAGCGGCAGCCAGCTCAGTCAGGGGCCCGGCTAGGTTGTCTATGCTGCTGGCTGCTGACAGACAGGACGGCGTGGAAGCAGGTGAGATGACCGAAGCGCTCACCACTGTAGCCTGGGGTTTAAAGCAGCTGGGCAAAGCATCTGGTGGCATGGCGTCCATCAGGAGAGCTCTGATATCGTCAGCCTACAAGAAAACATTTCAGAGTCATATTTCTTTGTCATTTCCGAAGAGTAAAAAGCCCTCCCTTGATCTCTTTTCGTCTTACAGAGGCCCATACCGTGGCCAGGTCCAGCGCAGTCTGGCCCTCTTGGTTTTTCATGGTGGGGTCAGCTCCATGAGCCAGCAGAAGAGCGCAGAGCTGTGTGCGGCCTTTCTGGGCCGCCTCATGGAGAGGGGTGAAAGCCCATTTGTCTGTCGCGTTTACACATGTGTTGTATTTGATCAGCAGGGCTGCAATGTCCACATGCTGTGAAAAAAAAGAAAAGGAAAAACTTAACTGTGCGTTCACCCCGAATGCGTTTGAAGCGTCAAGGGTGTCAGGTTTACATGTAAAGTCAATGCAGAAGTGTGCATCAGCGTTTCTGCGTCATTAAAACGCATTTCTGCCTCATTTGCGCGTCAAATTCGAGCAAATGAGGTGTTTGACGCGTGTCAGAAAATATGCGCGTGATTTTATGTGGTGCATTTTGTGCATTCGTGCGTGACGCCTGTTTTTGCGTCTGCCGCTGAAGTTGAAAAACCTGAACTTCGGGATCAATTTGCGTCAAGTTCAACCAATCAGGAGCCTGGTGATGTGGTGTCACGTGATGCTGTGACCCAGTTCACGGGGTCAGGTCCGGGCAAAACAAAATTCATTCAACATGGAGGAAATACTGATAATGGCCGTGGCTAATCACCCTGAGCTATACGACACCAGCTGCTTTCTCTACAGAGACAGGAATATAAAGGACCTCGCGTGGTGGAATATAAGTGAGGAGATAGGGTAACCTGGTAAGTTCATTTCACTTTTGAAAGTTTTCACGTCACTGACCCTGCGAACCTGCGCAGGGTACTTTCCACAGTAAATAGAGAATGGAGAGTCTCTCTTCCAACGCTAGATCGACAGCTGCCATCTTGCAAAAATACTGTCTGGCACTAGCTCCTCCCACAAGTTGCGTATTTCTGGCTTAACACGCGTCAAAATGGTATATTTTGATGTGCGTCAAATTTGCTTTGGACGCGCGTCGAGCTGCAAATGTTCAAGTGTCAAACTTTGGCGTGCGACGCGTTTTTGACGCTTTGGTGTAAACGCACCGTAAGGAAAATGACAAAAATTGCTGAAGCTCAGTAATTTGTGAAACAAAATTTAGATCACAACAGTATTGACATGGTATTGGTAAGACAATCTGGCGTTTTCAGAAGAACATGAAATTAGCAACAGTTTTCATGTATTAAAGTGGGACAGGCATTGTTGATTTTCAAATTAAAGGACAGACCATTTCAGAGAAAAAACATGAAATAAATATTGCTCCAGAACCAAAAAACATTTATATACAGCTGTGCCTAGCAATAAAGGCAGTTGATCTATGATCATTAATGATCAGAATGTGCTGGAAACTATTAGTCAATTATGTAATGAAGAATAAAAAAAGAAGCAGCGGGAGTGAAAGTCAAAATCTAACCTCAGGACTGAAACAGAAGACAGATGTACTGATAACATTTACACAGAACTAACACCCCCCTCCACCCTGTAAGACTGACCCCATATGAAGCAGCGTTATGAAGAGGGATTAAGCCTCCTTTATCCTGGGCGTTGACATCAGCGCCGTGCTCCAGGAGATACTCTGCCACTTCAAGGTTATTGTAACCAGCTGAGAAAGAAAAGAAATCTAATCAGAAAAAATTTGTCTAAACAACAGAGGATCAACATAAAGAAATAGTTTTAGCCGTTAATGCGCAGAGCAGTGCATTATTAAACCTAAACGAGTTGGATGCTGTCTGTACCTGCTAGGTGGAGAGGTGTGGAGTTGCGTCCCTGTGCATCTCTACAGTTGATATTCTCTGGAGAGCAAAGTTTCTGCACCCTGGCGAGGCAACCCTTCTTGGCAGCGTCCAGCAGGGCAGCGTCCCCCCGCAGCAGGTCCTGGATGTCCGTGTCCCCGTCCTTCACCATGTCCAGAGGGATGTTGCCGTCACGGTTCTTCTTGGTGGGGTCCGCACCGTGCTGAAAGACACGGCACAGAACACTTTTTAACCACTTTCAGTTCGCAGAACACTTCATTCCTGCCCCATCACATTCATCATGTGAGCCATTTTATTTCTAGAGCGCTTTACACATGAATTAGCAGTAATCCAAAGTGCTGACAAGCTAGACGTGGAAGAGGCAGGCTTTATTGATACCCACTAAGGAAGAGTTAGAATAATCAAGGCGAGAAGTAATCAACGCATGCACAACTGATTCTAGATGCTTATTGGTCAATGTGGATATTAATTTAGCAATCTGTTTAAGTTGAAAAAACCATGACCTTGCTAGTGAGTCTAATTGTTCATCCATTTTGAGTTTCAAATCCAATTTAACTCCAAAGTTAGTGACGACATGGCTGAGAGGCGCATGGATCATGGGCAGGTCAATAATAGGTGATGCACCTTTACCACTGGGTTCAAACTAAACTGCCTCCATTTTAGATTCATTTAAATGCAGAGAATTAGCTGCCAGCCAACCCATGACCTCGTTAAAGCGATCCAAGAGAGGCTGAAGAGAGGTTTCCGGATTAAGTGTTGCATAAATCTGACAGTCATCAGCATAGAGGTGAACCCAAGCCAACACATTGCAAAAAGCTGTACAGATAATAATGGATCCTCACTTTGAGAAGCAGCTTGCAGATCTCATATTTTCCTTTGGCTGCAGCTTCATGAAGTGGAGTGAACTTCCAAAGGTCTGCCACATTGACGGAGGCTCCATGTCTGACCAGCAGCTCGGCCACCTCGTAGTGACCGTAAGAGCAGGCGTTATGGAGGGGAACCAGGCCGCTAAAGAACAGAAAAAAAAAACCCCCAACAACAAATGTATAGAATCAAAATAATAAAACTCATGTCTTGTTGATAAACTTGCAAGTTCACAAACACTAACCCTTTGTCTTTGGCATGGACGTCAGCTCCATGGTGAAGCAAGTACTCCACAACGGTCACCCGATTGTAACCAGCTGCAAAGTGAAGAGGGGTGGAGTGGCGACCCTCCAGGTCCCGGCAGTTTACGTTCTGAGGGGAGCAGAGTTGCTGCCAGACAACAAAGACACATTAGAAAAATAAGCAACAAGTCTGGGTGTGATCTACTAAAAGGTTTAAAGGACAATTTCATTTTATGGGAACATAAAATAAGCATTTAAAAAATGTCTTTGGAAGTGTGCAAAAAAGAAGTTAATTTATAATTCTTTTGTAAACATTTTTTTCAATTTATCCAGAAGGTAGATCCAAACTTTTTGGTATCACTATTGGGGGTTGAAGAGAAATCCGAATAGGATAAAATGAGTTTAGGCAGGTCACAACTTGTGGTGAATGGAAATTGGCTACAAAAGTCTGCTCAGTGCATCTCTAGTGAACAGAACTGATTTTATAACAAGAACGTGTCCAGGGGAGCACAGGGAATTTACCTGCACTGTGTCCAGGTCCCCTGCTTTGGCAGCTTCCAGAAACCTGTAGTCCACGTCAGAATTCCGAGTGGGAACGTTTTCTGGGAACAAATGAAAGAGCGATCCCTGAATAAGAGAGCCAGCCGTAATCTTCTGAAATGTTAAAATCCAGATTAAAATCTAGAGATGACAAAATCTCCCTAATACTGATAAAGAAGCCTAAAGACTTAAAAAAAACAACCTTGAGTTAACTTGGGACAGTGATTACCATTAAGAATTTGCTGCACAGCCTCGTTTCCCATCTGAGCTGCGGTGAAGCCCTGTAAAGACACGATGGTGGGGTCGGCTCCATAGCTGAGCAGCAGCTTGCAGGTCTGGATGTGACCGGCCAACGCTGCCCTGTGAAGAGCAGTCTGTCCGAGAGTGTCCGCTGCATTCACCTGAAGTTATAGGAGCAGCAACACAAACGGGTATCTTTTCCGATCTAAGGTTTCTCCCTCACACCCGGCAGAACGAGCTAAACAAACAGGACAAACCTTGGCTCCGTGTTTCTGCAGAACCTCCAGGATATCATTGTGAGCCCTCTCAGCAGCAACATGCAGGGGAGTCATAAAGCTAAAGCATGTTAAAGAGAAGAGGTCAGGACTGCTTGTTTTATCATTTAGAAATATTGATTGCTGAAGTTTAAGACATTACATCTTTAATTTACATGTTTTTCAGCGCAGATACGATAATAAGATTGTCCTCTTACTCTTTGTTCTTCTCGTTGATGTTGGCACCTTTACGAAGCAACAACTCTGTCACCTGTTTTCTCTTCGGATGAGGGGACGCCACCGCACAGTGCTGGAATACACACTTAACATCAGTACACTCAAACCTTAAAGCAGCTAAACTGTGTTTTGTCCTAACAGAATAATGCTGGTGAAACTACTGAAAACCAAATGACTTTTTAGGCATAATTTGAATCGTGAAAAGATGCTGAAACTGCGCCGAAAAGCACTTGTTCTTACCAGAGCCGTCTCGTTGGTTTGAGGATGTTTGAAGGCGATGATCTCCAAAGCCAGAGTCTTCTTCACTTTGGCCATATCGGCTTCACGTGCCGCCTGCAGTAGCGAGTGACCTTTGAACTCGTCTATGTTGAGAAAGAGAGGTAAAAGGAAATTGATTACAATGATGTAAAAGTTCTGACTTCTATTTCTAGAGTTTCTACTAATTTTAGACAAGTTTTAAACACAAAAGCTGACTTTGAACTAATACAGACAAGTCATGATTTAAATATGGAAACTAGGGACGCACCGATATGAACATTTCGGCAGATATATTTCCCTACCCTTTCGACACAATGAAAAGATGACCACACTAATCACATCATTAGCTAAATACCAAACAATCCGGCTCTGCATCACTATCACATCACCAGGCCCCTCCCCCTCCAGAAACACAAACAGTAATAAGATGGAAATAAACAAAAAAAAAGAAAAAAAAAGCTTGTTAACATCAGCCCAGTTTTACTTCTAGGACCGATACAGATGTGTTAAAAACGACTAAGGTCGGCCGATACCGATGTTAATGAAGATATATGGTGCATCGCTGATGGGAACTGTAAAAGGCACGAAGGACGGACTGATGGATACACTGACGAATCAATGAAAGGATGGACAGCAGGGGTGTGCGATTCCGTTTGCCTTCAAACCCGCTGAGTAAATTTCGCGCTGCAAGGCTGAAACGCTAGCAGCAGCCATGATGTTTCTGCCCGTCTGCTCCCTAAAATGTCTGGGTGGCACGCTGGACCTTTATGTTCCTGTCATTTAATAATTATGAAGCATAATCGATTTTGAACACTTAAGAATCTCTATCGACTTGGCACGTTTCACATCGCAATTAATCGATTAAATAGTGAATCGGCTCACCACTGATGGACAGACAAATAGATGGATAGATTAATAGTGAGTTAAAGGAACGATGACAGCTTAACCAATGGATGATGAATAAGACGAACGCATACATTTATACATGGGCAGACTAAATAATTGATAAAGATTTCAGACTAATTCTAGAACGGTCAACTCCAACTTTGAAGCAACTCACAGGTCAGTCTTTCTTTGAGCTCCGGGGTCGGCGCCATATCCACGGCGCTCTTGCTGTGACAGTTCAGCAGCGTGGGATCAGCTCCGTGGCTCAGCAGCAGGGAACAAACCTCCACCCTGTTTTTGGAGGCTGCCTCGTGCAGAGGGGTGAACTGCCACAAGTCCATGGCGTTCACACACGCTCCATGCTGCAAGAGGAGCAGCCCATCAGAGCATTTTCACAACTCGGGAGTGCCATGTTTAAAAACCTGTTTGAAACAAGGATTTCCTTCCAGAAATCTACATCTCTTGGCAAATGTCATGATTCCTAAACATAGCATGCTGTCAGCTGACTCAACTACTACTACCACCCAACACGTGTTGAACCTCTAGTCCTGTTCTAGTTTGACTTTACTTTGTAAAATGTGAGCTAATCAGATGCAGGCCTGAATCTCCCCAGTGGGACTTACTTTAAGCAGAAGTTCTGTGACTTCATAGTGACCGTATGAGCAGGCATTATGTAGAGGAACCAGGCCGCTGCAGGACAAGACATCCGGTTCACAAGTCACAACAGGAGCTATTCAGACATTCTGTTTTTGTTTTGTTGAGTCACTCACCCTTTGTCCTTGGCGTGAACGTCGGCACCGTGCTGAAGGAGGAGCTGAACGATACGGACCCGGTTGTAGCCTGCAGCCAGGTGGAGGGGCGTGGACTGCAAGAGAGGACTGCCTGTTAGCCCGTACACACACACAGACACACACAGACAAACACACTCACATTTATGCGCACAGAGATCAGGCAGGCTTAGTGTTTACTGCCTTCAATGGCAACAGGGGGCGGCAGTGGCTGTTTAGAGCCAGAAGCAAGTTGCTACTGCAGGCTGTGCTGGGTGAGTTGCAGATGAATGGCAAATTTGATTAAGCAAGTTCAGTGGAGTTTCAGGGCAAACCCAGCACACAAAAAAAATCTGTTCATCACATTATCTCATCTGTCAGTAATAAAATTTTTCATACCTTTCAATGAAATAATCTAAACAAGCATAACTTGATGCCTTAAGGATTCACAAGTGTGTTTTATGTAGTGAGCTGGCAAAAAAAAAAAAGTTGTTATGAAAACAGTTAGATAGGCATTACGGTTGGGATGCGACATTTTCCTTATTTCTATTCAGCTCCAGTTAATTAAACAGTTAGGATAAAAACAGAAAAACTTATGAAAAGTGGCAAACAGCACCTGGGAAACGTTTTTCCACCCTTTTAAGTGTTCCCCATTTTGTCACAAGTCCATATTTCAATAAGTTCTAGGTAATAAACCAACACAAAGTAGAGCACTAATGTAAAGTGGAACAAAAACGACGCCTGTTTTCAACAACTTTTGCTATCAACAATCTGCCAAGTATTCAGCCCCCAACTGATTCAATACTTTATAGAAACATCTTTTTTCCAATTCCTCTTTGCAAAATAGCTCAGTAGATCAGAGCATCAGTTTTTTTGTTGTGACTTCTGACGCCAAAAGGTTAGATCTGATTTTATTTAGAGGTACCAGAACAAAGTGGGGTGAATACAAATGCACGCCAATTTTCAGACGTGTATGAAAAACCTTTGAAAACCTCGATTCCTTTTTCTTTTACTTTACAACTACACTCTGTTTTGTGTTGCTCTATCACATGAAGTCCAAGCAAAACAATGAAATTTAAGGTACTGTGAGAAAATGTGAAAATGGTGAAGTGTAATTACATTGTTAGCAGTGATGATTGAGTGGTTATTATGAGAAGGTATTTTCATGCTAAACTGAATTTAGAATGCTGGAGTTCATGTTCTGTAATCCTACCAAATCCCAACTGTAATAAGATGCTGTAAAGCTGGAGTAAGCAAGCGGAGATTGAAAAAGAAAGCCTGTCTGCACTGGTAAAGAAAATAATAATCTTATAGATTTCTTTAGGTCAGGAAAAAAAAAAAAAAAAGCATTAGTATATGCAACTTTGAAGGCAAAAGGTTTTTTCAAGCTCTTAAGTTTACAATAAATAAAAATAACAATTAAAAAAGGGGGAGATCATTTCAATTTTCATGCAGTGATGTTAATCAAACCTGGAAGGGTCAAGTGTAACATCGCAAGGCACAGTGGTGGAGTCAAACTGATGAGGCGTTTGCATTGTGGATCATTCAGCATGAGATGAAACAAGCTTTCACAGTAAAAGGGGGATAGCATGGGTCACGAATGATGGGGTGAAATGAAGTCCATTCTTTAGTGCATACCAAACAGATTCAGCAGGGAATGCGAAGGCGGCACGAATTTCACAATGACAATTCCATGATTTGCTTGACAAAATGCAGAGAGGCGGGCCCTGAGGCATGCATGAGAAGTTGTCAACAAAAAAAAAAAAATTACATAAATCAGATGCCCAACCAGATACAGACAGACCGAGTGATTCAGAGTCGGAGAAGTGTGGGTGAGAGTGCAGAGGATAAAGGACACGCGCCAAAGAAAAGCAGGCAGTGGACATTTTGAGCTCCTCTCCAGCTTCAAAGAGATGAATCGTCACCATGGCAACATCCCAACTCACTCAATCATGTCGCTTGCTTGCTCACAGGCACGCACACACACACACACCAGAGGAGCATCAGGGTAGGATACATGAGTGACCCGCATACCCAGGTCCATGATGTGCAATTAACAAGTGACAGGCAGCTTATTGGTCAAATAAATACGATGGATAAAAAAAAGAAGAAGAAATGAAACAAAAATAAAAGATCACAACAGTGCATCAATCAAGTGGCCATTATCAAGGTAAACTTACCAGCATTTTTTGTGAGGTTGACTGATCGACAAATGTAGCCAGAGTCACACGGAAAACAAAACGAAACACAAATTACAAAATGACAGCATCTTGTCACAAATTTCCCTCTCAATTTAAGTCAATGAAATACAAACTATATTTATGAAAATAAATTTATAATAATAAATAATAAGTGTAAGACATCGCCAGAAAGAGCTGGAAGATGAGTGAGACCGGGTAAAGTCTCCCGTTGAAACCCCCTGACCGTCTCGACACCAGTTAAGCTCATGCTAATTTCAAATACACTGCAAACCAAAAACAAACTGACGCCACTGCAAACAAATATCTAGGTATGACTGAACCCCATGATCTTATTGAACCGACCACATTTATTGGCACCCCAGTAAAGATGTCTAAAACCGACGCAGAAACAATTACATCAATAAATCTAGTTTTTATATTAGAAGCATAAAGCCCACACTGGAAAGTTTTAAATAATCTAACCTCTAATTTGAAAACATACTGAGTAGAGGGGGGGAGAAAATACAATGTTAAGGATGTGGCAAAAATATATAACTTAAACTATGTTTCTCTTCCAAAGGACCTGGGAACCTTATCAGAGTCCATTGCTTTATGATCAATAGGTAGGGGGTCTCCAACTCCAGGCCTCAAGAGTCAGCATGTCCTGCAGCTGGTTGAAGACATCCTGAAACCTGAATCAGATACGTGGCTCATTACCAGGTCGCTGCAGATAATGCTGACATTTGGACATCCATTTGGTTCAGGTGTATTAGAGCAGATCTAAAAGTTGCAGAGAGAGCGCCTCTCAGCGACTGGAGACCCCTGATCCACACAGAGAAATGATTAAGCGTTTTCCTATCACTGAACAAATGTCCTCAAATTAGGAGTTTTCACAGTTTTCTGTGTTTGGTTATGCAACTGCAATGAGAGATGAATTCATTTTAGACGTTTCAGATCTTTGCTGCGGGTCACAATAAATGTGGTCGGTACAATCTGTTGCTAGTAAGTTTGGATTTTACTGAGACAGAAATCGCTGCAAGTTCACAAAAAGGCCAACGCATTTATATAGGGAAATTATATTAATATCTTTAAAAATGAATGCTGAATGCAAAAGAAGGACAGCAACAAATAAAGGAATACAGCCATGTTAAAAAGAAAGAAAGTGCCCCCTATCTCATTTCTAAGCTTTTCACATGAAGGTGATCCAGTCTTAATTTCTGTCACGTAACCACACGCGTACAAACTGACATTATTACAAACTACAAAAGTGCCTTTTGATGCAATCGTGACTATTAAAACAAATGGGAACTATCGTTTCCAACGATGTGGATAAATGCAGGGAAGCAAAGGGAACTTTGTGGGGGGAAAAACGCTAAAACATTTCTTGTTCTGTCCAAACGGCCACGCCCCCTGAATGACAACGGTTCTATGATGAAAAAGAGAATCTAGAAAGAGGAGGTGATGCTGCCACCAAAAACATACAATGATCCAAACCGGATGGAAAACTATTCAACTGGAACTAAAATGGGAATATTTTTTGTGAACAAGCAGAATCGTTATGCAGCTATCTCATCTGGTCTATTGATTTGGACTTAAAAAAAAAGAAAAGAACAGAAATTAAAACGGAATATTAAAGAACATCACACGGTCAAGATGATTCAAGAGAGGGATACAGGTGGGGTCCCAGAGAACTAGGATAAGCATTACAGATGGCATTTAACAGGATATAAAACAGTGGTTTGTCTACGATGAGGCAGTTGACATCCTTCCTCAAAAAAATGTGATTGCCCTACATCCTGTTTACACTCAAACATACAAACTAATCCAGCAGCAATCAGACTGCAATCATGAACGGTCTGGCTAGCAATCCTGCTGCTGCTTCTTTTTAGGAAAAAATTAAGATTTTTAAACTCAAAACAACACTTGGAGTGAAAAGGTCAGTGGTAAATGGAGTTAATACGGTGCAGCACAAATGGGCCATTTACCTTGCGACCATCACTGGCATGACAATTCACATTTAATGGAGTCAGCAGCGCCATCAGCTTTTCTTCATTCCCACTCCTGCAAACACACGAATCATAAACCCGACAATAAATACCCGACATCAACAGCATCGTTCTTTTGGGCTTCGGGAGGATAACGTAAATTTTTCCATGAAGTTATACATTTATTTTTGCATTTGTAACAGCTACATGCAGCTAGAAATGTGCTCACCCAGCAGTTTTGTTTCTACCTGAAACAAATTTTGTTAAGTAACATTCTGCCTCCAACTGCTGGAAACACACTCACCT
This sequence comes from Valencia hispanica, assembly GCA_963556495.2. Lineage (NCBI taxonomy): Eukaryota > Metazoa > Chordata > Actinopteri > Cyprinodontiformes > Valenciidae > Valencia > Valencia hispanica. The sequence goes on along the minus strand of OY747704.1, from coordinate 16,769,962 downwards.
TGCTGCTTCCAGAAGTTCATCCTTCTTATATTCACCTAAAAGAGAGAGAAAGATGGTTCAAGTGAGCCATTTCAAACATTGTGTGCTGCCGTTTCTTTACTGTGGAAATAGATTCCTATGTGGGGGAAGCAGTTGGGACTCAGTAAAATTTGCAGAGTTCTGTTCCTTCTACTAATTTTTTCAGATGCTCAAACATTTTCAGTGCATTGCAAGTTATAAAAGCTTTTGTTAAAAATCACTGCGAAGGAGCTAAAACCCTTCTGCAGAATCAGAACATGTATGCTACTACACTGAAACAACTTTTTCTCTCAATGGAAGACTGATCCAAGTGGATATGTAGCTCATGTCTTTAGCTGCAAAATATATATATATATATATATATATATATATATATATATATATATATATATATAAATAAATAAATAAATAAATAAGTAAAACATTAATAAAGAAAGCGTCTCCACATGAACAAAGGGATCCAGTCAGTTTCCTTCAAACAGAGCACCCAGTACATGTAGGTGCAGAGATGATGATTTTGCATCTGGTTTACACACTGCTTTGCGTAAAGGCACTTGCTGCATTACGTCTGCGAACAATTACTGTACGATAGGCGCTTGCTTGAGCAGCTTAGCATTTAGACCTCTTTCAATATTTGTAAATGCCCTCAGAAATTCTAATTTTTCTATAAGACAATTGCCAGAAAATCTTGAACACCAAAAAAATAGAACCTCTTTGTGGAGTCACAAACACTTGTATTGAAAAACAAATGTTTTTGTCTTCAAGCAGAATATTTTTACATTTTGTCCTCAATAACAAATAATGTAGTAACAAAGGCTCTTGGTCAACTTACACACCTCACTACTGCTGCTATGTACCTGTAATCAAACCACTACACACCTATGTACTTTAGCAATTGTGAATCAGTTCCTCCTTCTTTTCAGTCAATCAATGATCTTGAACTGGGGGTTCAAAAGGTCCGAATATACTAAGCTTAGATAAATAATTCAATTTGATTTTTAAAAGATATATTTATGGAATGTAGGAAAATATCGATAAGCCGATATATATCGTGAAAGTTTATGTCATGATATTGTATCGATAATCAAAAGCAAGGTATCGATTTTTTTATTTTTTAGAATTTGAATGGAACCATTTGTAGTAAAATTAAAAGTATGACTGATAGTTGGTGGCTGTTTTCACCTTCTTTGTTCCAGTGGATCAACTAGATCTAGTAATAAAACTGGATGTGTTATGAATGAACCAGGTTAGAGTGTTAAACTTTAGGCAGTAACACATGCGACTCTGTAAACAAATACAGTGCAGCCTCCTGCTGGCAGATTTTATGACCAGCGACTCTTCTAAGGCAGAGGAGGAATTGAATACCCACTTTTGTTGTTAAAGCCTACTGTTTGGGAACACTTCAGCTTCCCAGTGTTACAGAATAACGCGGTTTCATGTTAACTGGTTACCAACTTCCGGTAGTGTTGGTGGTTGCTAACAGCAACCACAGAAGTTACTGAGCCAAACGACACCGCTTAGCTCCCATTGTTGGTGCGGTTCTCCTAACGTAATAATAAAGTATAAGCACACTGGACATCTGGCAGTAATAAAGTGGGAAAAAAAATTTTCTCCAGGAATTAGTCATTTTGCATTGTTTTGCAGAAGAGCAGCAGCAACTGGAAGCTTAACTGAAGGAGCGCTGCGGCCACCACATTGTCCCACATAAATACTAAAAGTTGTTTATCTAATATCTTTTGTTTTCTGTTAACACGCATACAAAAGGGTGTACAACATGTATAAAATGGAACACATGAAACCAAGAGAAACTCCGGGGTTAGAAACCACACATCTTGGAACTCTGCAGCGGTGATTAAATTAAAAGTCTAGCAGTGCGCTGCAATCCCTCCCACCTCACCTGTGTAAGTCATGCAAGATCCCCTCAGCTGGCTCAGGTAACAGCTTAACTACCAATTAAATTGTTACCACTGTTCACACAGACAGTAGGGCAGTCTAAAATATTCATTTCATATACCAGGTTTTGGCAGAAAGCCAAAGTATTGATGTTGCAGTTTCCTAAAAAGAAAATATTGAAACTGGTATGGTAATTATTTATAGTTCAAATACAGCACTAAAGAAGAACACGAGGTGTAGGGATAATAAGGAAGCGTGCTGAGTAACTACAAGATACTGACCTGTAAGAACAGCCTTAGCTGAAGGGTCAGCAAGATCAAGAGCTGATTTTCCATCGGTGTTGCGGATGTTTGGATCGGCTCCATGCTGGAGTAAAACTGTATTAAAAGAGGGTGAAATAAATAAAACTTCAAAAACTGGTCACCGCTTTATATTTCATGAGTCACTCAGCAAGCAGAGTACAGTTGAGAAACGCTTTTCTTAGTCTTTCTGAACCTAAGCTTAAAAAAAATGATAAAGCTCAGACATTCTCAGAAATTTTGCTCACATTATTTCCAAAAATTCAAGTACTCAAATACAAAACAGCGGGGCTCCTTACCAATGCATACATCTATTTTCCCCTTGATGGCAGCCTCGTGCAGTGGGGTGTAGTTCCAGTTATCTCTGGCATTGGGATCTGCGCCTTGACATAAGAGGAGGCTGACGACCTCCGCGTGGCCGAAAGAGCAGGCATTGTGTAGCGGGATGAGACCGCCATCATCCCTGGCGTGGACATTGGCACCCGTCTGTAGGAGATGCTCCACCACGTCTTTTCTACCAAAACCTGAACACAAAAAACCCCCGTCAACATCAATGACGAAGGGAATCTAATTCCTAAGGAGACTGCGACTAGTCATAATTCTAGCTACAATACATTCTCACTTGAAGGAAGACGGAAAAAAAAAAGGTTATTTTATAAATTCATCTTTTGACCTTTTCAACAGGCCAGGAAGCGAGATAAGATGTAAATCTCTGACAGAGCTTTTTTCTTTAAGCCTCTGAAAGGACTCTTTGAAGTTAGACATGTTGTGGCCTTTAAGTAAACAATTTAAAAATGTTTTTATTATTATTTATCCTGTGACTGCATATGTTAATGCAAAGGCTTTATAAACTCAGCAAAAAAATAAACATCCCTTTTTCAGGACTGTGTATTTCAACAATAATGTTGCAAAAATCCGAATAACTTTACAGATCTTCATTGTAAAGGGTTTAAACAATGTTTTCCATGCATGTTCAATTAACCATAATCAATTAATTAACATGCACCTGTGGAATGGTCGTTAAGACCTTAACAGCTTACAGAAAGTAGGCATTTAAGGTCACAGTTCTAAAAACGCAGGACACTAAAGAGACTTCTCTACCAACTGTGAAAAACACCGAAAGAAAGATGCCCAGGGTCCCTGCTCATCTGCGTGAATGTGCATTAGGCATGCTGCAGGGAGGCATGAGGACTGCTGATGTGGCTAGGGCAATAAACCGCCATGTCCGCACTGTGAGACGCCTAAGACAGCGCTACAGGGAGACAGGAAGGACAGCTGATCATCCTCGCAGTGGAAGACCACGTGTAACAACACCTGCACAGGATCGGTACATCCGAATATCACACCTGCGTGACAGCTACAGGATGGCCACAACAACTGGCCGAGTCACACCAGGAACACACAATCCCTCCATCAGTGCTCAGACTGTCCGCAATAGGCTGAGAGAGGCTGGACTGAGGGCTTGTAGGCCTGTTGTAAGGCAGGTCCTTACCAGACATCACCAGCATCAACTCTGCCTATGGGCACAAACCCACCTTCGCTGGACCAGACAGGAGTGGCAAAAAAGTGCTCTTCACTGATGAGTCACGGTTTTGTCTCACCAGGGGTGATGGACGGATTGGTGTTTATCGTTGAAGGAATGAGCGTTACACCGAGGCCTGTACCCTGGAGCACGATCGATTTGGAGGTCATGGTCTGGGGCGGTATATCACATCACCATCGGACTGAGCTTGTTAACACTGCAGGCAATCTCAATGCCTTGCGGTACAGGGAAGACATCCTCCTCCCTCATCTGGTACCCTTTATGCATGCTCATCCGGACATGATCCGCCAGCTGGACAATGCCACCACCAGCCATACTGCTCGTTCTGTGTGTGAGTTTCTGCATGACAGCAATGTCAGTGTTCGGCCATGGCCAGTTTAGAGCCTGGATCTCAATCCCATTGAGCACGTCTGGGACCTGTTGGATCGCAGGGTGAGCGCTAGGGCCATTCCCCCCAGAAATGTCCAGGAACTTGCAAGTGCCTTGGTGGAAGAGTGGGGTAACATCTCACACCAAGAGATGACAAATCTGGTCCAGTCCATGAGGAGGAGATGCACTGCAGTACTTCAAGCAGCTGGTGGCCACACCAGATACTGACTGGTACTTTTGATTTTGAGCCTCCCTTCATTCAAGGACACATTATTCTATTTCTGTTAGTCACATGTCTGTGAAACATTTTTAGTTTATGTCTTATGGTGTTGACTCTTTTAGTGTTCATACAAATATTTACACACATTAAGTTTACTGAAAGCAAAAACAGTTGATAGTCAGAGGACGTTTCTTTTTTTGCTTAGTTTACGACCTATCGTATCAATTTTATTTCAGACCCTTTTAAATCAGACGATTTTTTTATGTCAACATATAAATCTAAACTGGACACACTTAGAAATATTGTTATTAATGCACACAAATTTTACTTTTACATTGTAAATAAAGGGGTTTAAATAAGTAATAAATTTTTCTTACCACATTATACATTAAATATCAAGGAAACGTAATGTTTAAATACATATATAATAAAGACAGTTTTTTTATGCTGGAGGTCGAGCATTGAAACCATGTTTTGTACTTTTTGCTTCTACTTTATTTAGTGGGATGCAATCAGTGCCACATTCGGTTGTGGAGTAAACAAACTTGGAAGAAGATTTGTCATTTAGATTATTACATGCAAAATGACCGAAAATAAAGACAAATGTTAGAGCCCTTAAATATTTTTTTCCAACTAGTAAAAATACAACCAAAACAATAACCTTAAGAAAAACATCTCAAGCAGTCGTTTGGCAACATTAACGCAATTAAAAATGCATAGAAAGTTAACTAACCCCAGCAAATTTGTAGCTTTCTTTTTCTCGTGTTAATGCTGACTACCAAGCGCCATATAAACAAAACGAGGAGAGCGTCAGAACAGCTAGTAGGCACTTGGAAGGGTTGAGAATAATGGACATAAAGTGCGATAAAAAGGCTATGAACGGGACCTAAGGACAAACAGCGGGGGAACCGTAAACATATTGCCGTAAACATAACGTTGCTAGCTGCCTGCAGTACCCCATCTTGGCGAATAGCCTGACGCTCCTGTTTTGATTAGCTTAGCTCATCCTTACCCGCAGCGAAATGCAGCGGGGTTGATTTTCGACCAGCCATGTCCTTCGCGTTTACATTCACCGAATCCACGAGTCTCTTAACGCGGGACACGTCTCCGTTTCGACAGGCCTCGAACAGCTCCCTGAACGCCCCGACGACTCCGCTGCTGCTGCCGTCGATGGGGCTGGTGGCTCCGGATCCGGGGCTCGATACGCTGCTGCTGCCGCTACCTCCGCCTGGAGTAGTCGAGGTAGAGCTGGCACTGCTCGCCAAGACCGGGACTGGTAGGTCCGGGGAGGCCACAGCCACAGCCACATCTATCCCTCCGCTACATTCCCTGTCGCTCTCCGAGGAACCGACGGCCGGGGACAGCGGAGCCATAGGCGGCGAGGTCGGGGAAGCCCCCGACAGGGAGCCGTTTCTCGGCGGAGACTGTAACGTTGACTGTTGCTGCTGCTGCTGCGAGGAGCGACGAGACACCGCCATTACAGCAGCTCCGAGGCGACAATAAAAGCTGCTCCTCCTTTCCGGTGAAAGTGCTTCAGTTTCCTGTCGGACGGGGCTCAGGGGGAGGAGTAAATGTTGAACAACAAATGTTTCTACCTTCAGTTTCTCTCGTTTTCAGTAAATTAAAAATATATCGCATGCAAAATATAATCTGTAATACTTTCAATACCACTACAACTGGCGTCCACACAATGAAAAATTGATAATCTTTCATTTAAAATAAATGTTTGTTTTCTCAAAGTCTTTTGTATTTTCACTTTTATGACAACCTAAAAATGTGAATTTAATTTAATTTCCCTCATGCACACAATGATCATTTGTCAAGTTTTCATTCAACACCGATACCCAATCCAGCCACAAGATGTCAGGAGTGGGCAGGGATAACAGGTTTATGATCATCTCACCAGTCAGAAGAAATCTTATTTCTCTCCTAAATCTCCTTCAGGTTTAATTTGGAACATGCTTGAAAGCACGCAACAGAAAGGAAGCAGTTTATTTTAAACAAATGGACGCATTTGCTTTTTTACAATTTTGCCAAAGGATCAGGCCGATATTTTTATTCAGTAGCTTTTGTAATCTTTTCAGAACTTATTTGTGCTAAGATATACTTAAAAAAAAGTAAAGCATTTGAACAGGTCATCAGCCTAATTCAGCGGTTTGACATTAGCATTGCCTACATTTTATGGTTTGTTCGGACAGATCTTTGACTGAATCTCAAGTTTGATATTTTTGTGTTTTCTGAAATACACTGGCAGAACAGTCGTGTAAATGAACATTTTATAAAATGTGGCCAGGTCGTGCATTATAGTTGGACTTTTTCCTTTTCATACTTTTCTTGAATATACTTTAAAAAAAAAAACATCTGTCCATTTTTACTCAGTGTTGAAATGTATTCCAAATCTCGTGTTTTCTACTAGGTGAATATATTTTTTAAAATTGTATATTATATTGTAAATGTGTTTTAAACCTATCAATTTGAAAGAAAATCTGACTTATTGACTTTGCACAAAGTAAAAAAAAAGAGAATAAGTGGCCTATTGGGAATGCCTGGGCTCTGATAATGGCCTGCACTTTTAAAGATAGCCTTTTATAGTCCAGAGGACTCCAAAGTGCTTTACACTACCATTCCGTCACTTACACATACATTCACACTCTGATGGTGGTAAGCTACATTGTAACCACAGCTGGCCTGGGAAAGACTGACAAAGGCAACGCTGCCATATAACTGGCACCACCAGGCCCTCTGACCACCACCAGCAGGCAAGGCGGGTGAAATGTCTTGCCCAAGGAAAGAACGGCAGACGGACGGTGCAGGGGTTTGAACCTGCAACCCACCAGTTACAGTACGAGCTACCTCCTAAACACAGTTGCGCCCCCAAATACCCTGCCCCATTCCCTAAATTACATTTTGCTTATACCAGATGGGATAATCCCTAAATCTGGCCTTTAACGGGTTAACTACAGGGTGAGGACTTTTATTAATAGCATTCATAATAAAAACTGGATTTTTTTTGTTGTTAGATCCATTATGTTCTTTACGGAAGCTTTAAAAGAAAGCCTTTTGTGTCCAAGGGGCCTATTTCAAGCAAAAAAGCAACTTTCTACTGCCGAGTTGACTTTTTGATGGGTTAACCACCCAGAAGATCCATAAAGTCATAAAAATGGTTAAAATATGTTCATCCATCTATTATCTACCGGTTATTTGGGGTTGGGTCAATGTAACATATTGGTATGACAATTTTTAAATGAAGTGGAGCACAAAAGGAAGGGCCCCAGAGTGACCCTCTGGGGCCCTTCCTTTTGTGCTCAATCAGGCTTTACTTTGTAGGTAGAGAAACCAACTTTGATAGCTCATTTAGGCAACGATATAAAAAAAAATGTTTTCCGGTGTTGGTGAAACTTGTCAGCTAGACCTGCCAAACTGGCAGAGGTGGGAATGTCTCAGGACATTTCTGAAACATGTAGAACAACATACTGGCAGATTTGTATCCATTTAATAGTGGGTCTATGCCAGTATGTATTGTTTTACATGTATAATGTGTTTCTTACTGTACATTTGGGTCCTCAGATTTTTGCAATTTAAATTCTTAAACTTTAGTCCAAATAATTCTTTACATTCAGATGTACTTATGACATTCTTAAGCTGCAGCTAATAATTATTTGGTGAAATCAGTGAAAATGTTAAGTCGATTAGTCAGCGATTTAAATTCAGCCATGCTTTCTGCAGCAGCACCTTCTGTTCTGAATTTATTAAGATGCACGTATTATCAAAAACTCCCAAATTAAAATGGCTCTTCAAATGTACATTTGACAAGTCTAAAATGTAAACCATCTCAGATAAGATCACCCCCACTAACCCCTCCCCCAATGAATAAGTTGTGTGAATTTAAAAAAAAAAAAAAAATAACTTGAGAAATGGGTATAAGTTAATTGTGTTTTATGCATTTTTTTACATAAATCTTTGACCAAGATGCAAGTCGGAAGTCTGTGACGGAGCTTAGGCCCCGCCCCATGTGTATTCCAGCCTTGCATAATTTGGTGCAATACCCCAAGAAACCCACTGATCCCCCATTCAGCCCTCTTCAAAAACTTCCTGGACACACCCCTGCGCGGCAGTCTTAAATATTATCAGGTATATATGCTTAAATCGCCTTTTTAAGTATTAATACCTATATTTTTAATATGAAGCACTAAATTAAAAAACTCACTGAGGGGTTAAACATAGCGGGTCTAACGCACATTATTAAATAGCTTTATTAATAAAACTCAGGAATCTTGTTCAGATTTTTCTTATTTTTGTTCTGCCTCTGAAAATTCTCTATAGCTAAAGTCCATGAAGCTGCTCTGTGTGCTTTGCCATGATTTAACTTAATTTCCCTCTGGGATCAATAAAGTATTTTTGAATGGAATTGAATTTAAATCCCAAATGATTCAGCTACAATCTGACACCCAACGTCTCTGCTCTAAGACCAACACAACCACTGCAGTCTTTGGTCACAAGGTTGTTGTCTCCCCCGCATTGTAAATGTGACATTTGTCACACTACACAGCCATGACGGATTAAGAATTATTAGTTTTAATAGCAATATATATATATTTGTAAGGTTAGAAGACAAGCAGGTCGATCAACATGTCCGACGTAAAGTTTTTCGCTGGATCACATTAAAATACATCTGTAATGTCCAATGTGTTTTCACAGACGCTGGGTTTTCCATCTTTGATTTTTAAGTAGCCACATAAAGTATCTCAGAGCTTAAGGCCAGATTTGGTGCTTAGTTCACAATTCACTTTTTATACACAAACAATTTTAACTTTAATCTGTTATATTTGGGTAATCTTTCTCTTACAGATTAATGTGAGATAAATCTGATTCATGAAAATTAAGGTATTGATAAATGTTTTATTTTTTATCAAACCTTGTTATAGGTTTGGATCAATTAATTTAATCATTCAATACTTTAAAGTTTACATTTGCATGTTTATTATTATTTGTTGGAGACATGAGTTTGCAAATTATGTAAACAATTTATTTTCACAAAGTTTTTATTACCACTGTGGGTTCACCTCCTATGACCTTTACAGGTGGTAATTACCAGTACCTTTTCTGCTATCCACACTCTTTTTCAAGTAGCCCATAGGTAGGGTTGAAAAAGCAAGTTTTCCTCAATACCAACCTATAAATCCAGATATTTAAAAAATATACATATATGTATGCTTATGGTGATGCAAAACTGATTCTCCATAGAACCTCCAGTGGTTGAAAGATATTTAGCAACTACACACTACTTTGATAAAAACTAACTATTATATTAGTCTTACATTTAAATAAAAAAAATTTAGCCAAAGCAGACATCTTTAGTGTTCAATATTTTAAATGCTGAGTTTTTATTGCAAACTAAGTTGTACAGCAGCATTTACAACAACAAATTAAAATGATTGACGCTATAGATTTGCATCATAAATGAGGATTAAAAGGAAAAAGCTTGTTGAAATCTTTTGACAGAGGGTAAAGCTGAAAACTGCTGAACAAATTGAGGGAACAGTAACAAGAATACAAAGTTTCTGAAACACTGAAAATGTTACATCTTAAACTAGCCGTCACACTCACATTTTTTCAACATTAAAAAAATAGAATATGATACACACAATATGTTAGTCATTTTGTTCATCTTCACACAGAAACGTCAAATTTGTGAGGCATCAATATTCTTTAAGCATTTTGTTTTAATCAAAGCTGTACTTTCCATGACGGATGTTGGTAACGGAGTCAGCTCAAAGGTAAAAGAGCTTGTCGGACAACTGGATGGCCGGCTCAGAGTGCAGATACTGACCAGACAGGAAAGCCAGTTTGTGGGCATATTTGCAAGGTGCTGGGACACGAATGGTCCCTGGCCAGTTCCAGTACAGATGGCACATCTTGAATGTCAGCCTGCCATAAGACCAAATTAGTAATGGTTAGCTTTACAGACCAGAATGTGTTAACATGTTTAAAAAAAAAAAAAAACAACCCCCCCCCCCCCCCCCCCGGCAATAAACCAATAACATAAATAGGCAGTTCTTGAACCGTTAATAACAAGTACAACTTCAGTACAAGAAGGGTTTTCCAAGAGTCATCATCTGAAATACTTTAGAACAGTATTACAACCAGACTTGAACATGTTCAGTATATTGTTAAATAAAAGCAAAACAGGAGCTCATTTTTTGTCCATCAGGGCTAATGACTGATTGTTGAGATTTCATAATTCATTTCACTTTTACTGGGAAGTGGAAACTGCCAAATTTCAAGAGGGAAAAAACTAACAGGAGTGCCCCAGAAGTTTGAATTCTAAGTGGAAAGTCATACGTTTCTCCAACTCTGACCTCTAAAATGGCTGGCTTTAAAATAAAACTTAAATATAATGCCACAGTAAAAATGTTTTTAAAATTGATATTTCCTAAAATGTGTATCCCATTAAATCTGTCCAATAACTATACAGTATCCCTGTTGTGAGCACGTTATTGGGGATGTGTACTGGCAAGAATCTGGTGATACCACACGCATCACAATACAGGGGTAATGATGCAATATATTGCGAGACTATTTGTAAGACTATATATTGTGATTTTTCAAACTGAATTTAACTGTAGAAAAACTGTCAGCATTTTAAACACTCCAACCTTTTTCATACTTGAACAGAACCAGTTTTATTACTAGATCTAGTTTATCCACTGGAAGGAAGAAGGTGACAACAGCCACAAACTACCAGTCATATTTTTAATTTTACTACAAAAATTACTGTCATTATTAATGGTTCCATTCAAACCCCCCAAAATGACATTGCCTTAAATATCGATACAATAGTGACAAAATATCGCGATTTATTGGCGTATAGATATTTTCTTACATTCCTAGTTGTTATAGTGTCTTAAAATACAAAATGCTCTAAATCCCATTGAAATGACCTTGTATTGCCGGCAGTAGTTAGCATGCACACATCGATTTGCCAAAATCCCTTTATCTGAACTTGGAATCTGGTTAATCTGTGCTTAAATTCATTAAAGTTCTGACTCCAGAGGTAAAACAATACTTTATCTCTACAGTATTTTGCCAAAAGACATTTGGATATTTCATAACAAAACCATATCCTTTGTGATAAAATAACTCCATACAATAATCAGACATGACATTTTGGCCACCTACCTAATAGTGCGTCAGTCGCACAAAAAGCCATAACCCGTCAGGACATGGACCAGGCTATATGCAGGGATCTCAAAATCAACTTCCACACCTTTTAAGACCTTCCAAAATAAAGTTCAAACTTTATCGCAATGCGCTAATACATTAAATTATTAATATTCAACTATCTAATTATATTATTTTTGCAATGACCAAATCAGGAAACAGCCTGGAAAGCTCTATTTATTCCCTTGTTAAAGTTGAGCATGGTTAACAGCTGTTTGTAAACACTAAATCACCTCAGCTTGTTACATTGGGGTGCCCTCTAGCACCACTCTGAGGTCGGCTGTGGCAGATGATTAGGCTGAAGTTGTTGTGGAGGTGGTCGCATTGCAGAGTGATGTATTTACAGGGGTTGCAAGGTGCCAAACTTGCTCCCGCTGTCACAGTAGCAGCTTTGGAACAAAACCAGGCGACTGATCGCCCACTGAGGCAACACTGATCTTTTTGCAAAACGCACATTAAGCCTCCCTGTTCTTTTTAGCCACAGCCTTTAGCCACTGTTTAAAATCCTCAACTTCTAGCCAAGAATCAGCAAAGTTACACTTCAAAATTTACGGTAGTAGGCTACTGCATTGCTTCACTTCACTATAAATTAGCGGGATAAGTCACGTCTGCACAACTGTAGCGATAGTACGTCATTCATGTGGTATGAGAACCCGAGAAAACCGCCATAAAAAAAATAAATAAAAAAAAGGGTTCAATTTTATTAGTTTATGTGGGTCTATTTTTGATAGAAAAACTTCTTTTAACAACATGTCAATCGGTCTTTGTCAGACACGTGATCTGCCTAGCAACCACTATCCCCGGGCACACTGAAGAAGCACACTGGAGTCTCAAACATGGCTAAAAAGAAGGAGGAACACATTCCTTACAGGGATAAACTTTCAAAGTAGGCTGGGGATAGATATAATCAGAAATTGTTTACAATTGACAATGTAGATCCATACGAGCTCAAAGGAAATGAATTGAGCTCAGACGTTTCATAACTGCCTCCAACTACCGCATTGGAAATCACAAACTATCTTGTTTGGAATCAGCGCATACACATGTAAACAGTTCAAAAATTACGAATCGCTGGAGGCGTTCTCGCATTTTCTGTCCAAAATCACTTTTCCAAGCGGGAAACCTAAAGAATTTTATATGGTTGTAAAGTTTTTGTTTCCTGGTATTGTGTGACCTGTTGTGGCAGCCCTTCATACAACACGAATGAACCATTTTGTCCAGGTTTATGCACTCCACATACACAGCGATCGCTGATTCCATTGTGTACACTTGTTGGGGACACACAGCCATTGGGTGGCGCTAACCCACATTCTAGCTCTGACAGGAGGAGAAGAAGACCAGAGGTTATATAAGGCACCGCCACAGATTTTCACATTCTCTCCAGTTCTGGCTTTCAGCCAAACAGCGCCAGGAGAGATCCAATCCTTCCTTCGCTGGCGAGGGAAAAGACGCGAGTTCTGAGAGGAACTCACTCCAACGACGACAATACTGCTGATCAATCAGGTGAATCAAACCCAGTGTTTTGAGATAAACCCCACTGTTCCGCCCTGAGCCCTGCTTTCTGAACAGATGCTGCCGTATGAAGCGAGCCGCTAACAGCTACTGAATGCCACAGAACCGGGTCGAGACTGGAGCGTTACCCCACCGCGACAAAGCTATCTTGAACCTGCAGAGAAGGTACTGTGTCAGTGAACTGAGGTGCAGCTGAACGCTGTTTAGCAAGCCGAAGAGGACGACACGACGTTCCGAGCTAATGCTACCCGTGATTCAACAACTATATTCCTCCCACTGCTAACGGACCGTAGCTGTGGCTAGCCTGCGGGCTAACGTTGTTTTGGCTTCGCCCATCATCCACGGAGCAACCTGGAGAACTTTAACCGTTCAATAAGGTCTGTCTGGGCAGAGGCGAGATTAGGTGAGTTTAAACAAGAATTAAGGGTTGTTTATTTTCACTGATTTGTTACTTTGTGTAAGATTTCATTTATTGTTCGGGTACAAACAGGCCGATCGGCCTGGAGGTTTAAACAGTGATTCTCGAGGTTTCCGATGGAAAATCGTTTTATATCCTGCAACCTGAGTTACTCAATCCGACAGTTTTCCTTTGTTTGAGGTTTAATAAATGATCCAGAGCGACTTTAAGCAACACCACGTGAGTTAGCTGTAAGCTACATGCTCTAGTGAACCACGTGGGCCCGCCATTTATGGTATTTTACTCATGAACAATAAAGACTGCCGTTAATGCTATTCAAAATAGAGATCGACTTTAAAACGGATAGTTTAAACACTAAACTAATCTTTTAAGTCATCTTTGAGACCGCCTTCTTGGTAAGTCAAAATACTAAATTGGATCGACATAATTGGTACTGCCGTTAACGTCAACATAAAGTCTAAATATTAAAGTAGATCAATCACTGCGGTGACCGATCCATTAAATAGAATCAATTATGTAAAGGTTATTGATTTCTAATTCAGCAAATGGTTAAATTAAACATTGCTTCTTCCAAACAATGTTTTTCTTCACTTCTGCTTTGCATTGTGAATTGGTGGTTTGAAAACAAACCAGAATCTGCTGATAAGTCTTAAACTAATCGCAATTAGTTTAAAACTAACTTAGCTTTATTCCCAACACTGTTCAATACAAGCCTTGGTCTTTGAGCAAACATATTCACTGTGAACTGTGACATCATTATCAATTTATTGTTTGTTTCTATTTTTGTGCATTTTTATCACTTTTACTGTTTTACCTCGGAATGTGAATTTTATTATCGTTATTCTTTTCTTAGTAGTTTAGTTGTGTTTTACTAGTTTGGTGAGTTTTTTGATTAAAGTATGTTAACTGAAAGTGAATTCTTGTTGTAATAAACTCTTGTATTTTGGAAAACTGTTGTTATTTCACCTACATGTGTAGTAACTTGCTGTTCAGCTACGCCAAGAACTTATTCCTTCATATATTGTTTAATTATCTCAGCCTTATCAGGCAGGTAATCATAAACATAAACTGAGACTGAACAATTTGACTATTAATATTCCTGGAATCCAGGTGGTGCCCTAAACGAGGTAATTTTTACATAAAATTATTAATCTGATGAATAATTGCCTTAAGCAATTATTCATAATTATTCATAGCCAAAACCTACCTATCTGTGGCACAACACACTCAACCATCCCATCATGTAACGCACCTACAGCACCCGATACGTCATCTGACAAAGACCGATACTAAACAAATTTAAGATGAAATGCATCTCGAGATCGATTGGGAACTTTTTAATGTTTTTTACAGTTTTCAATTTTCCTTAAATATATTTATCAACTTTTAATACTTTTCAAGACCCTGTGGATATCCTGTGGACTCCACTAGAGCCCCACAGGTGTCCTATGACATCTGCACCAGCATGTTGACAGCAATGTTAGAAATGCCCTAACCCTGGTGTATAGCCATCACTATATAGCCCTTGTCAAACTCGTTCAAATAAGACTTGCCCATTTTTTCCAGCTTTTAAGAAATTACATTTAAGGACATGTTCACTTACTGCTTAATATATCCCACATGCTAACATGTGCAATTTTGAAGAGATAACCAGTTTTAGCTGCCTCACCTATTAGACATAATCTCGTGTCTAATTGAGAGTTTCATCTGTAGTGCAGATGTAAGCAGTTCACTAAATAAAAAATTATGCAAGTCAGAGCAATGTGGATAGAACACCTACCTTTGCAAGTGGTCAGGAGTGAGGTTAGCCGTGTTGTACAGAGAGATGTAGTGTGTGGGAAGTCCACAACCCTGACGAATGTGATGTGCCATCAGATAAAAGTCCACCCTAAATCTCAGGCACACAACATAAAATAATTAGTTGGTGAGCTGCTTAGTCTAAGCAGCATATAAGCCTAAAGAAAGGGTGGGAGACTCCGGTCCTTGAGGATTAGTCTCCTCCATGTTTTGGATGGTTCCCTGCTTTTAACACAGCTGACTGGGGAAGTAGAAGGTGCCTGCTGGCTAGCATTGATTTAAATAGCATTGATTGATTTGTGTCTGAGCAAAGGCACAGAAAACTTGCATGATACCAAGGCTGTTTATCTGTGGTCAAATGGTCTAAAGAGCAAACGTACATCAGTAGTTGTAACAAGAAGCCTTTCTGAACAAGAGGCGCAAACAAGGTTAATAAGACTTTACAAGTATAGTGCCATGAAGTGTGAGGTATTCTATTGTGCTAAAAAGAATTATTGCAAAAATATACAAAAACCTTGTTGCATTGTGTTGTTCACAAATTGAGTGTGGCCCTCAAGAGTTTCTAAAAGGGTAAAAGCCTTATCAAGAGTAACGGTTCTCCACCCCTGGTTGAGACTGCGATTATTGGTCATTTTAGCAAAAAATCTTTTGCAATTTAAGAATTGAGACAATCTACAAATCCGATACTTTCTGGGAAAATTGTCCAGTGAGACTACTGCTACGACCGGAGTATTACTTTTCTCTTTTGCAAAGACCACTATAACAGCTGTCTCGCTTCCCTCATAGTTTCCCCCTTTTCAGGATCAGATCCTCACAATAACTTGCCGACCATTTGTTGTTGGACTGACATCTCTGTCTAATCAGGTGTCTTTGCTGCGACAACACTTCGAAAACTGACATCTTTAATCGTACAGAGTGACACGTGTTACAGCTAAGATTTTATGGAGGTCAAGGTCGCATTGTGTCACAAGTCATTTACAACTTGGAAATCACAGTGTTGACAAGGGAAACTCCTTAACTTTAACAGTTACTTTATTTTAGAGCAGTGTGTTCAGATAATAGCTGCTGGATTTATTATTTTTCTGTTTCCAAAGTTTTTTTTGTGGATGGTGGGAACCGTTTCTACATCATCTGCAGCAAGGCAAAGAATGGTCTTAGGTCCCTTATAAAACTAACAATTTTAGATTCAAGATTAGTTTGAATCACCAGTGTGATTTCAACTGCATTAAAAGAAGATCCAGACATTCAAAATCTTCTCCTATCTGGCATCTTATTTTTGGACCGGTTCTGTTCATGTCTATAGATCAACACATGCAGTGTCCCTCAGACTTTCCACAATTTGCTGCTTTTAACCTTTATAAAACATTCAGTATTTTCTAACTTTAGTTTGAAACTGACCAGTCTCTCTGTGTGAGAGTGTGATCCAGAACAGTTCCAGGTGGAGGAGTACCAAAGCTGTTTGTAGCCCAGGAGTATAGATTGGTGCTGATGCGCTTTTGGACCACGATGAAGACCATCTTGGGCTCATAGCCGGGGAACGTCTTGAAGCATTTGATCAGCTGTGGTATCTCATACTCCTCTACCATTTTCAATTGGCCGTCAGACACACCGTCCCGATACACTACAATCTTCTCTGGTAGGTTGTGATTTATCTGGACCGAAGAAACAGAACAAAGTATGTCTTTACTAACGCTACACAAGTTTCAATTTTACATTAAAGATTTAAAATAAAATGGTCAAAACAGAATTTGAATAAAGATTTTTTCAGTCTCGACAAATGAAGCTGTGGTACTCAACACCTGGTAAGGATTTTTATGTTTGTTGATAAAATCTAGGCTCACTACTGAGCAGACAATGGCTGTGACAGGATGCTAGTGCCTCAATCAAAACTGATTTATATTATGTACAGACCCTTTCCAAAAGATTAGAATATCATGCAAAACTTTATTTTCATAATTCTATTCAAAACGTTAAACTTCCATAGATTATAGATTCAGGGCCCACAATTTAACCGATTTCAAGTATTTAGTTGTTTATTTGCACATAATTTGGGCTTCCACCTCATAAAACCCATGAAAACAGGAATTCAAAAAATGTGAATACTGTGAATAGATCACCATCTACTTCTCAGTTTATGCAGACAAAAAAAGAAAGCAATTAGGATCACATCAAAATCAATGTATGGTACTTTCAAAACGATATGTCAATCTTCAATACTTGGTAGGGAATCCCTTTGCTTTAATCACTGCCTTGACGCGCCGTGGCATTGAGGCAATCAGCCTGTGGCATTGCCTGGGAGTTATGGAAGCCCAGATTTCCTTGATGTTTGCTTTCAGCTTTTCTTTGTTTTTGGGTCTGGTGCCCCTCATTTTTCTTTTGATAATACCCCATAGATTCTCAGGGGGGTGTAGGTCCGCCGAGTTGGCTGGCCAGTCAAGCACTGTGATGGCATGGGCATCAAACAAGATTTTGGTGCTTCCAACGGTATGGACAGGGGCCAGGTCCTGCTGGAAGATTAATTCTGGATCTCCATATAGATTCTCAGCAGAAGGAATCATGAAGTCCTCTAAAACATTCTGGTAGACTGATGCGGTGACCTTGGATTTAAGAAAGCAGAGTTTACAAACACCTGCACCGGACATTTAACCCCACATCATGACGGACTGAGGACATTTCACACTGGACCTCAAGCAGCTTGGGTTCTGTTCCTCACCCGTCTTCCTCCGAACCCTTGGACCTTGATTCCCGAATGAAAGGCACACTTTACAGTCAACGGAAAAAAAGACCTTGGACAACTGGCCAACAGTCCAGTCTTTCTTCTCCTTGGTCCAGTTGAGTGGCTTCCAACGTTGGCTCAGGCTCAGAAGTGGTTTGACCCGATAAACCCGACAGTTATAGCCCATCTCCCCAATGTGTCTGAATGTGGTGAATCTTCTCTGTTAATCTGCTGAAGCCAACGGTCAGCTTTTCTGCTGGTGCATCTTCTCCTGCCACATTTTGCTCTCACACTAGACTTTCCATTGATATGCTTGGACAAAGCACTCTGAACAGCCAGCCTCCTTAGTGATGAACTTTTGTGGCTTACCCATCCTATGTAGGGTATCAATGGTGGTCTTCTGGCCAGTTGTCAAGACGGCAGTCTTCCCCATATAATCTATAATCATATAACCTAACTGAGACAATTGAACCAAACTAAAGCAATTTAATGACACCTGGGAAAACCTGTGCAGGTGCTTTGAGTTTAGTAGATGAGTAGTGTGCGACACTAAACATTAAAACATTCATGCCATGTAAAATTTGGGCTCATTTCTTCACCGTATTCCACATTTTTTGAATTCCTCTTTTCGTGGGTTTTATGAACTGGAAGCCCAAATTATGTACAAATAAACAACTAAATACTTGAAGTCGTTTAGGTTGTTAGCCCCGAATCTATAATCTATGGAAGTTTAACGTTTTGAATGGAATTATGGAAATAAACTTTTCCATAATGTTCAAATTTTTTGTTAAGGGGCTGTGTGTTATGCACTCTATTCAAAAATATTTTAAGGGCTCATTCACTCATTTCTTGTCTCTAGCTTGAATGAATGCCTTGTGAGTTATTTTCCTGTGGAATTAATGCTCTTTTGCTCCCGTTTCAGGAGGTTGGGTGTGGGGAAATGGCAGGATCACTGGTCTAACACAATATTCATGATACACACAAATAACACAAGCCCGAACGTGTTCTGCCATATTGTGGAGTTGCAACAATTAGCTTCTTACAAGCAGAGTGGGTCCGAACAGCCCAACGTTCGTGTGCCAGAGTTTTATGAATGGTCCGGCCGGGGCTCGGGAACAGTGCCGGATGGGAGAGCAAGTCCAGCTTGCTCATCCCTCCATCGCCGAAGGACGCCGTCAGGCCTCACGTTTCCTCCTCTGTTCACCATGAGTGGAGGTGGTGGTTCCGACCGTGCAGCCACAGGTCTTCTTTTGACGGCCGCACCAAATAGCTCCTGAGGAGTTATGGAGGTATCTAGGAGATCTTCCTTCTCCTTGGTCGCCAGCGTGGTCAGATTCATCCATCTGGCTCTTTCCTGCAGGACCTGGATCTGCCCAGGGCCTGAACTGCTTTCATGTGGAAATGAAGGCAGTGATCAGTGATGATACATACCTCTTCCCACAGCGCAGCATCAGGTGAAGCAGTAATCACCTCCTCCAGCTCGGCCTGATAGGCCATCAGCAGCGACGTAGCGTTCAGGGCCTGCACAGACAGAGCAGGCGTTTTGTAGGACTTCTCCGTCAGGCTGGACTGAAACTGATCCGCCCTGGAAGGAAGTGCGGGCCCGCAGGAGGACATCGGGGCATTAGGGTGCAGGTGCGCCGCCAAGGCTGGCTCCACTGGGGGCATCCGCCTGAGACCGTGGTCATTTATCCCCTCGCAGTCCAGCGCTGAGCTGCTTACCACTGGATGTTTGTCTTGATAAGGCTTGGAGCGCCAGGAAACGCCAAGTTCCTTGAGAAGTTCCGGGAAGAAAGGCAAGAGCTGTTTTCTTGGCCTTCGGTAGCTTCTTCCCATCATAACAAGAACGCACCACCTCAGCCTGAACTTCGGGCAACTGGATGTTGAGTTTGGCCACAGCGCGTTTATACACGTCGTGCAGGTCCAAATCCATGGCGGCTGTAGATGAGTCATCATCACCCGCCTGACCAGCACTGGAGGATGCAGGCTGTGCAGCCGACCAGACGGCACCAGAAGCGGATAATTGTCCTCATCTTCAATTATGAGGAGAAGCTCTGAATCTGAGTCCTCAGGCCATGTCCGCTCGTCTCCAGTGGGTCAACAGCATCCAGCAACTCGCCACAGCTAACTAAGGGCTAAGCACCGGGAGGCAGCGTGACGGTTGCTGCCGAAGCCATCAGTGGGTCGCCTCCTTCTGCTAGTAGCAAGCAGAGGTTTTTGAATAAATCATCAGTCCAGGGACAGCCCTATATATGCTGCTAGAGGGAGGGGCCTGGCAGCCTCTGCACTGACAGGAAAATACTCAGCAAAATTGCCACAAGCCAGAAACTGTAAAGGCCTGCTACAGAGTACATCTGCATTCATCAGATCCCCGTTTACACTGTTAAAAGAAATTTTTTGCAAGATCCATGATTTCTTTGAAAGATTTTGTTTTAGTAAAGAATGATTCTTTATTCGTCCCTCAGTAGCAAAATTATGTTTGTACCAAAAGCAAATGGAAGTCCACAGCTGCACACTGAATATAAGCAGTTGTAATAAAGTTGCACGACTAGATCAAAATACATATCTAGATATTAAAGGTCTCTCCACTACTTATTGGTGTTGCCCCAAATAAGAAATTAAAAATGTCATATTGTAATTACTCATATTTTGATCTCAACTAAAAAGAACTCCTCTTCAGAAAATTTTGCTGCAGTATCAAAAATGGCATTGAGTCTTGAGTATTTTTCCTAGTACTTTTATCGAGTTTGAAATTGTTGTATCGTGATAACCCTAGTATCTGGACCACAATCGCAGACTGTTACCTCGTGGTACTTCTGTAGTGCAGCCAGCAGGCAAACTCTGAAGCCATGAATTAGTTCTTCGGTGGCCGTCTGGAAGGTAACTCTGGAGTACCATCGGGTCAGGGAGCTACTCGGGAGAAAGACATTTATTCAGATTAAGATTCTTTTGAAATTGAGTTTAAATGTAGACAAAAAATTCTAAATCAACTCCAATTACTTACAAAATTGTCAAATAAACTGGATTAGTAAAAATATGCCTAGATACAGTGGCTTGCAAAAGTATTCGGCCCACCTGAACTTTTCCACATTTTGTCACATTACAGCCACAAGCATGAATCAATTTTATTGGAATTCCACGTGAAAGACCAATACAAAGTGGTGTACACGTGAGAAGTGGAACGAAAATCATACATGATTCCAAACATTTTTTACAAATAAATAACTGAAAAGTGGGGTGTGCGTAATTATTCAGCCCCCTGAGTCAATACTTTGCAGAACCACCTTTTGCTGCAATTACAGCTGCCAGTCTTTTAGGGTATGTCTCTACCAGCTTTGCACATCTAGAGACTGAAATTCTTGCCCATTCTTCTTTGCAAAACAGCTCCAGATCAGTCAGATTAGATGGACAGCGTTTGTGAACAGCAGCTTTCAGATCTTGCCACAGATTCTCAATTGGAATTGGATCTGGACTTTGACTGGGCCATTCTAACACATGGATATGTTTTGTTTTAAACCATTCCATAGTTACCCTGGCTTTATGTTTAGGGTCGTTGTCCTGCTGGAAGGTGAACCTCCGCACCCGTTTTCTAGTCTTTTGCATACTCCAAGAGGTTTTCTTCCAAGTTTGACCTGTATTTGGCTCCATCCATCTTCCCATCAACTCTGACCAGCTTCCCTGTCCCTGCTGAAGAAAAGCACCCCCAGAGCATGATGCTGCCACCACAATATTTGACAGTGGAGATGGTGTGTTCAGAGTGATGTGCAGTAATAGTTTTCCGCCACACAGAGTTTTGCATTTTGGCCAAAATATTCCATTTTGGTCTCATCTGACCAGAGCACCTTCTTCCACATGTGTGCTGTGTCCCCCACATGGCTTGTGGCAAACTGCAAACGGGACTTCTTATGGTTTTCCTTTAACAATGGCTTTCTTGGGGGCACGGTGGCGCCTGGCTCACCTCACAGCTAGAAGGTCCCGGGTTCGATTACCGCCGGGGACGCTGTGGGTGCTGGTTCCCCCACATCATCGGCACCCACACCCTGAGTGGGGTTGGCGAAAGGGCCTTTCTGTGTAGAGTTTGCATGTTCTCCCCGTGTTCCCTTGAGCAGCTAATGTGAGCTACTCCCACAAAAACATGCATTAGTCCTGGGGCTGTATACTGCCTCCTCCTGGCCAGCCGGGGTGGCCGCGGAGTTGGGGAGGATCTGGTTGGAATAACGTGATCCTACGGACAGATTCCCCCACCTGAGCTGTAGATCTCTGCAGCTCGTCCAGAGTCACCATGGGCCTCTTGGCTGCATTTCTGATCAGCGCTCTCCTTGTTCGGCCTGTGAGTTTAGGTGGACGGCCTTGTCTTGGTAGATTTACAGTTGTGCCATACTCCTTCCATTTCTGAATGATCGCTTGAACAGTGCTCCGTGGGATGTTCAAGGCTTGGGAAATCTTTTTGTAGCCTAAGCCTGCTTTAAATTTCTCAACTTTATCCCTGACCTGTCTGGTGTGTTCTTTGGACTTCATGGTGTTGTTGCTCCCAACATTCTCTTACACAACCTCTGAGGCTGTCACAGGGCAGCTGTATTTGTACTGACATTAGATTACACACAGGTGCACTCTATTTAGTCATTAGCCCTATTCAGGTAATGTCTATGGGTAACTGACTGCACTCAGACCAAAGGGGGCTGAATAATTACGCACACCCCACTTTTCAGTTATTTATTTGTAAAAAATGTTTGGAATCATGTATGATTTTCGTTCCACTTCTCACGTGTGCACCACTTTGTATTATTCTTTCACGCGGATTTCCAATAAAATTGATTAATGTTTGTGGCTGTAATGTGACAAAATGTGGAAAAGTTCAAGGGGGCTGAATACTTTTGCAAGCCACTGTATTAACCAACGCACACAAAATAAAAACAGAATAAAAAACTATACATATGTATTCATTTCTTTAGTAAAAAAAATATATTTTGCTAAGAAAAAAATGTGTGTGCTAGATTATCTGCAGACCTATGTGAAGTGACTCAAAGCATGGTCTCCAGTGGTCAACGTTGGTGTTGTGACTTTAAGGTGCAGTTTTCTTATGCTACCCACATTCAATTCTTTCAGAAACTACTGAAGAAATGTGACATCAAAACAGACAGCCATCTGGAGAAAAAAAAGAAGAAAAACAAGTACGTACCTGTTTACACTGGCAACAAATCCCATGACTGACTGATGTGATTTGCTGGTGTCATGGTGAACATCAACTCCAACTACCATCAGGTTTTTCTGTTTGAGTAGGAGAGAATACACTTAACAAAACATCTGCACTGGTGGTTCTGAAAGTTTTCCCAGAGACTCGTCCTCGTTGCACTGACAAAACAGCTGCAAGTTTTCGAAATGTACATGTTCCACAAACACCATGAATGCTAGCTTGCTGAGTGATATTTTTTGTATCTG
Source organism: Valencia hispanica (assembly GCA_963556495.2). NCBI lineage: Eukaryota > Metazoa > Chordata > Actinopteri > Cyprinodontiformes > Valenciidae > Valencia > Valencia hispanica. Next base: position 16,746,517 of record OY747704.1, on the reverse strand, counting down.
CAACAAAGTTATTTTTCCATTCTAGAATTGCAATGCTCAATGTGGTAGTATGCTTGAGTAGCTCTGTTACTTTCATAAAAATGCATTAAAAACTTGAATTTCAGCTGTCCACAATTCATTTGTCCCAATATCTGGTGCTCTTAATAAAATTTTACTCTCTGCTTAACTTCTAATGTTTCAACAGGTTAGGTAGCTCTACCAGAAAAAACTAAACTGATTTAGTTTTAATTAAAAAATTTTTTTTTTTACACAAATGTCAAGGATGTATATCTACAAAGCAAGATGTCCTCTGGGGATATCAGATCATAATCTTGTTTTTCTCTGCTCTGACTGTAAACCTCTTGATCAGAGGCAACCTGTAATGGAACAAAAACTATTAGAAGATGGTTACAAGAAGATGAAGAAACCCAGCATGGATGTTTTGAAGTTACAGACTGGGATGCACTGTGCCAGCCACATGGTAAGGACATCAATACCATGACTGAGTGTGAGACTGTCGATATCAACTTCAGTGTGAACACCACCATTTCAACTAGAATAGTGAAAGTCCTCCCCAATAACAAATCTTGAATCACCAGTGACCAGAAGGAACCATTTAAAAAAAAGAAAAAGAAAAAAAGAGCGTTCAGGGACGGAGAGGGAATTATTTAAGAGTACACAGAAGAAACCGATTCCATGTATACACATAGCCGCTGTTTTTTTTAAACGAATATTCTCACTATCTCCTTAAAAAAAATCTCCGCATAAGTGCGTTATCAAGCTCATTCATAAACATGCCAAACCTGTAGGGGGTGGTAGTTCCCCAAATCCTATCCACTCAGTAACTTTCTACGTTCTGACTTCTACATAGAGCAGTAACTGAGCTTGTGAAAACAAGCAAGCAAAAAGCGCTTGGACAATCGATGCCAACACAGCTCTGAAGGCATAAATGCTGTTTCTGAATAAACACAGGTCGCACAAATGATGTCGGAGCATTTTTGTCATGGAAAGGGACGTTGTGGAGCTGAAAACTCAGGTTATTTCTGTCCACAACCCAACGCTTAAAACAGAGAAAACTCAAATCTTTACTTTGGCTGGAGTTTTTAAAAAGATTCATTTTTGGTGCCGTAAATCTGCATTTTTGTGTGGATGAAAGGCCAAACTAGAAAAATATCTTCGTTTTGTGAGATACGTGTGGACAAGGCATTAAAGTCAAGATGGCAGCAAAGAGGCATACGGGAAGAAGCTGGAGAGCAAACTACAGAGGAACAATATCAGAGATGAGTGGTCAGGGATGAAGAATATCACAGGCTTCAAGCGAAAAAAGGAGTGATAGATGAAAGTCTGGACCGAACCAAGCCAAGAACAAGCTCGGCATCTTCCTCTTCTTCCCCCCACTAAAACAGATATTCTACCTTCTTTTAACTCACAGCTTTCCTTTGAGACCTCAAATGTATGGTCTTCCACCTCAGTCATGGACACTTCTGCTTCTACAAGTTTGTAGAAAATCCAAAGATGCAACGGATCCCCTTGCCTCCCACTCCCTCCTGTCTGTGTCAACAATCCGGCTAAATAATCAGCTAAATATACTAAACTAGATCAAGCTATTCTTTTCTGACTCACTATAAATGACTGATTAATTTTTCTATAGCCTACAGTTTTTATTTATTTGATACAAATGTTTATGCACTGGCCCTTTATCCTTCTCAAATGTCAAGCAGCCAAAAAGCTCAACAATTAGATGGTTATCTGTCTGAAGTCCCCATCTCCAGATGTGATGAGCCTCTTGCCTACTGGAGAAATAACAATGGCGGCTCTACTGACCTGGCAAAGATGCCACGCAAGTACTTGTCTGCGCCGTGCTTAAGCACCGACAGTGAGACAATGTTCAGTGCTGCAGCTCATGTTCTCGATGATAAGAGGAACAAACGTCAGTGCAACAAAGAAATTATACTCAAGAAAAACCTGCCACTTTACCTTTAACGGGGGGTGGCACGTTCTTCTTATGCAGAAAGAGCAATTCTGAGGTCCAGTACATCAATAATTTTACCTGAAATAGATCTGTAAGTTAATGAATGATTTATACTACCTATTTGAAATTTTGCACTCACAGCATGTCCACACCGAATGCCTTGAAATTAGCTGCATGTCTCTTTAAGAGTCTCGGACATGCCCCCTTCAACATGCTGCCGTCAACGTCATCACAACATTCTCCAGTCGCATGGGGACGAAGCATTACAGCATCGGTGAACCGGACTTTTGGAAGACAGGCATATCTTTCAGTTTACTATGGCCACGCAGGACATGGTACAAGCATATGCATTTGATCCCGTCTGACTCTGAAAGTGAAATATTGGATGAACTGGAGGGCGTTCAGCGGCTCGTTCAAGAGCTCCTACTTTCCACAGGTGCTAGCTGATTGATGCCGACGACGCTCTGCTTTAGTGCTCTGGGAGCGGGGGTGGGAGGGCTGTGGAAAGACGTGGGCGGTAATCAAAAATTTAGGGGCATTGCTGGGAGGTTAGGGCGTTCCTAGGAGGAACCTAGCGTTCAGTGCTTAACATGGCGGCCGCGAGAGTTTATACATATTACTCAAACATACATAAATTAACCTAAGAAACACTTTAGGCATGTTTTTAAAGGAGGGAATGGCATAAGAATGTGATGAAAAGCTTTAAAACGTGGATTTTACATGCCACCCCTCCTTTAAGAAGTAGAATGGGCATGGGTTTAGTGTCAAAATATTTGTTTTCCACTTTGTAGCCTATGTCCACAATCCTTGGTGCATTTGTTGTTGATAAAGGCCTACAGGCTATGGTAATCTTTGTTTTGATACACTTTTATGTTGTAGGCCTACAGAGAAAATATTGTTCTTTCAGCTGTTGGGACTTCAACTGAATGCACTTTGTTGTAGTCTTTTGTAGTAGTCCTATACAGAAATACTTAAAACGCACTTGACACTGTTTTTATAAGAGAACATATTTAATTTTACAGTCTTTCAGGACGCCTTCGAGTTATAACCCTGTACATTTATGATATATTTTTATTTATTTATAATTTATTATTATTTAATGCACACGAGTGGGGTCAAGTGAAAAAATTTATTTAGAATTTTAATTTATATTGTGCATTATGTCAGTGAAAAATATTTTTATAGTCGTGTAACTGATTTATTGCAATGCCTTGATTTTAGTGAGGTTAGTACACATCATAGCCATAAATGCTATGGTTCTGATAATTGATGTAATCATTTCTTTCCGTGATTCGGTATTTGTCCTTGGTTTCCTCATTTTCGGTTTCGGCTAAGAACTTTCATTTCGATGCATCCCCATTTTTAACCTTGGCCTGACCAAAGAGAAGGTTCCAGTGTTGTAAGAGATATCCTGCCTTGTTCCAGGTACCAAAGAAAACTCATCCATCAGTCAACAACTAGAGACTTATTGCCCTGACCTCCCACATTATAAAGATCCTGGAGAGACTCCTGTTGACCCAGTCAAATAAGCAAACAAGCACATATCAGCTCCCAGCAGTTTGCTTATCAAAGTGGAGTTAAATCTAAAGATATTATTCACGTGCTTCAACAAACCCACTGTCATATATACAAAGAAGACAGCACTGTGAGCATCATGTTCTTTGATTTGTCCAGTGCATTGAACACAATTAAGCCTTTGCTTTGTCAGAAACTGACTATGTGTGTTTGATGATCAGACACACAACTCTTGAATGTGAACGAAAACAAGAGAGATGATTGTCGAGTTCAAGAGAAACAGGGTTAGGTGAAACACTAAGAAGTGGAAGTGGTGGTGGAGTACAAATACCTCAGTGTTCACATGGACAACAGACAACAATGAAGCAGTCTACAAGAAGGAACAGACCAGACAGTGGCTGCGTTTACATATGCAAAATGTCTTTAATCGGATCATAATTCGGAATAGAATCTGACTGCGTACGTGGGCCCTGAAAAAATTATTCCGAATTCAACAACCGTTTACATCCGCCACAAGTTCGATTGGAATAAATCATTTTGACATGCGCAGAACGTCTAAAATACCGGAAATGACCATAGAAGAAGAAGTAGCAGACTTCCGCTGTAAACAAATATGGCTGCGATGTTTAAAATGGAGCGGTACGAAGTTCTTAAGAGCATGCTTTAATTTTTTTTCTGGTCACTGTTTTACATCTACAAGCCTTTATTGTTGTGTACACAGTCAAATTCTAATCTGAATCTCTTTTTTTTACGCCGAGGTAATGTACGTCTACGCATGACGTAACAGACATGCGCAGTAGTGATCAACATTCCGAATAAGTGTTTACATGAACAGCGATCGGATTAACAATCGGCATAACCCAGCCATCTCAATCGGAATGAAATCTTGATCTGAATGAGTGTGATCGGATCAGAGTATTCCGAATGGCATGTTTACATGAAGCATTTTTATTCCGATCAGGTTTTTAATCTGATTACTTGTGTCCATGTAAACGCAGCTAGTATTTCTTGAGGAAGTTTAGGTCCTTCCGTGGTTAAAGCAGGATGCTAAATTTTTTCTACAAGTCTTTTGTGGAGACTGCAATGGCTTCTGCCATCATTTGTTGGGATACCAGCACCAGAGCCAGGGAGCCGGTTCTATTCTAGAGACCGCTCTGGATCCTCTAGAAATGATCGTGCAAATTAGGATTCTTCTTGAAATGAAGATCCCACTCACACAACCCAGAACATCCTTTCATCAGACAGTCATACAACAACAGTGTCTTCAGTCAGAGGCTTCACAGAGTCACTACAATACAGACCGTTACAAGAGATCCTTCCTACCATCACCACCTACAACAACTCTTTGAAAAAACTTGGATAGAATGAGTTACAATATTTTAGATTAATAAAGTCTTTTTGAATAGAATTCAAACAGCTAGTTATCTTTGGTAACTAAGGATCAGCTAACAGGGTTTAACAGCCATTACTGATTTGCTATTATTGTGAACACAAGCTAAATTCTCATACAGAGGTTAGTACTAAGAGAATAACGTGAAATTTGTCAGCCTGAGCAAATCAGCCTACTCTTTGACAATCCTAACTTTTCTGTCAACACCCTCCTGGAAATTGTACATTGCCTCTCAATTAGCTTGAAAGCCAAACTTTAAAACGGTTTAGGATTCATCAACTCAGTAAGGCACATGCTTCAATAACCATGCTCTTTGTAAACATCACTAAAATGGGACTAAATTCCTCCCAAATGTTGTAAAATTGTGCATTAAGATGCAAACATGTCAACCGGCACACCGAGCCTTTTTAAAAATCTGTGCTGGTTATTTGTTATGTGCAAAACATGCTGTCTGTCTGGCATTAAAGCATCACTCTAAGCTACCCCAGGTTAGGAATCACTGGTTTACATATAACTGTTACAGATCAGCAGTGGGGTTTTTTTTGTTTAAACAAAAAAAAAAAAAAAAATCAACATTTCATTTTTACAGTGATATAGTAAACAAATGTGTGGTTTAGAAAACTATGCGGATGTTAAATATTGGTTTTAACTCGTGTGAAAATCCAGAGCAGGTTTTGTATGAACAATACTACTGATTAAATTCGAATCAGTCAGGCTGTGGTTCTGGTATTGAATTTTGTGATACCCACCAGGGGGATGTTAACGGTCCACAGTTCTCCTCCTAACTTGCTGTTCATCTGTAGAAGAATCTTCTGGGCAACACTCTTCAGCTTCTGCTGCTGAGATATTGTCCTGATATTGATGGCCTAGGGACAAAATAGCTTTTCATTTTCTGGACTATATTATGTAAATTTTTTAAACATGTCAACAGCTCCCTGTTTAAACACAAAAGCGTTATTGATAAATCAAAGGAAAGCAAAGTAAAAACAGAAACGATACTGACCTGGGAAGGAATTGGGCTTTTAACACAGCACAGCTTCTTGATGGCGCTATAGAGGTCATCCCTGTTGCCGACCATGATGCACACAACAAGCTGCAAATTGGGCTACACAGAGAAACAAACTAAGTGTTGACTTCACTGCATTTAAAGGCTCGAATAAGCTTTGAAAAAATGTATTCACAAAACTTAAAACAAAACAACAAAACCAACATAAAAACAGGTTATTGCTGCTCAGTGGAAACAGTTTATCACATATATTTTGTCTGCTGATTGATGCAGTCCAGCCTAACTTTGGACAGAACTAGGCTTGATGCAGTAGATAACCACCTGTGCTTGAATTACAAAGGAATACATTTTAGAGTACAGCAGAGCTGGTATTACGTTTTGTCCCGAAACACATTAACGTACAAAAGGTCAGATCTTCAGGTTATACATGTAAATGGTGTGTTAACGAAATAAATTGCAGTGGCCTCGTTAGAATCTGTTTAAGTTTTGGGTCAGGGTTTCACACCGATTTACTTCATTAAGCACAACGATTTGACAGGAAATGAGAAAAAGTCAGTGAGGTCACACTATTTCGATAACCAGCACATCTTAAATATTTTTTTTGCCATTTTTCAAGTTGTCCTAAACTTTTGATTGGGACTGTATGCGCAAATTTGCAGTAATGCAGATGTAGCCTAGCTCTTTAGAGATCATGACAATTTTAATTTCAGGTTTTTACACTAGGTATCTAAAATCTGTTAAATTAATGAACAAGGTATTAAATAATGAATATTGCTGGTTATTAGGGATGGGCATTCGATTAAACGGTCTTCATCGATCATCGGGAGAATTAACGATCGATTTTCGATTAATCATTGATATTTTATATTAAAATACAGTGTTCATAGGCTATATTAAAATGCAGTGAGAATAGAAAAATAGCGCGTTTCCTCATTGACATCTTCATTACAAGTGGGACACCTCTTGTGGAAGTTTAACGGAATTAATTCATGGTAGTTGCACAAAGAAAATATGCGCTATAAGCAGCGGAGATGACAGCTAAAAGACGGTATTCATTAACACAACAGACGCTCATATCTTTTTTCTTCTCCAAAAAAGTAAAAAAAAAAATAATAATAATAAAAAATATATATATATATATATATATATATATATATATATATATATATATATATATATATATATATATATATATATATATATATATATATATATATATATATATATATATATATATATATATATATATATATATATATATATATCTGATAGTTTTGTGTTACATTTGGCAAAAACAGTTGAGAAAGAGGATGAGAGAGATCAGCGTACCCACAATAAATTAGGCTCAGTAACACAGTAAAAAAGACAAAAACAAAAGAAACTGTAACTTATATACAACTTTAGCACCAGTCTACTGATTTTTGTTGAGAAAGATGAGCATGTCAACATGCGCTGGGGTCAGAAGCGAAAGCAGCCTGATGAATGTCAGTCTGGTCACCAGGCTGCTGTTGCGTCTGACCTGCAGCGCCGAGATCACCTGCTGTGAGGGACAGACGTCGCTGTGATACACATACCTCCGTGCTAACCTGGCAAGCCTCTGGAATCTTTTTTAATTCATTTATCACCAGTCTGTAGGGGTGCAATCCAGGGGTGGCGGAGCCTCCCTCAGAAAGCAATCGGTGAGTAAGTTTGATGCTAGGTTGAGACCAAGAGCAGGATGCTCCGCTTCTAACCAGGGTTGGAAGTGCGTTCAAGTACTTATACACAGCTTTATGGAAAGCCAAGAGGGCCAGAAACGCGTGAAATTTCGTGTGTCTTTCACACGTAAACACGACTCAAAATGATCACAAGAACGGTGAGCAAAAATCCCAGAATCACACTAGGAGGGAGGGACCTAGTGAATGACCTGCCGTGACCTGTTTTTCTGCAAAGGGACCAGGATGACTGTTTCGTGTAAAGGAAAGAATGAATGGGAACATGTATCATAAGATTTTGGGTGAGAACCTTACATCAGCAAGGGACTGAAGATGGAGAAGTGGAGTGGAGTGAAGGTAACGAAGGAGTGGCTTCATAAGAAGCATTTCAAGGTCCAGGAGTGGCCTAGCCTGTTAATACTAATTTCTTTTTTTTTGGTACCTTTTCAACCCTGTAATTACACCCTCTGCTGTACTCAAATAACTAGAGTCCTGTCAAAAGGCTTTTGGACATGCTGGTATGATATATGACAGATGCATCAACTATTTGCTCCACATAACTTATGTTTTCAATATTGAAATATTGCTGTTTAATGCAAAGTGCATGTTTTTGTCCTTTTTTGTCAACATGAAGTAAAACATTTATGAAAAAGTAATTTAGAAAAGTGATGCACTGAGTGGTAATAGGGAGTGGCAGGAAGGAATATCTATTTAGTAAAAAATTTCATAGTATAGTATTCATTATTTGAATGTATTTTTGTTGCAATAATTAAAAATATATTAAATGATCAAGACAAAGTATCTTCTCCACAAAAATAGCGTTATCTGCAGCCTGCTGTGATCTGCTGAGCTCCACAAACCAAGCTTCTATACATATTGTCCTGCTCTTTCTCAAAACTGTCAGACCTCCTTTGAACAAGCTTAGTCCGGTTCCTCAGGGTGGTGAAAGGACCCAGGACTGCTGCTGTGTGATCCAATAAAATGTAATAATTTTTCAATCAGAAGAAAGTAACCGATTTATTGTTTAATTTGTTCAGAGTAGTTAAGTGTTGCCACAGAAGTGAATAACAGCAAATAAAATAATTCTTTGCAACATATTGTAATGTTTACAGCAGGACAATAAGTCCGAACTCTGAGCCGAGAATGGACCTACAGAGTCTGCCTCTCATGCGGGGCGAGAGAGGACGAGGTGGTATATGAAGCAGCAGAACAATATTAGATGTTTTGCTTGAAATAATGAGGGCAATTCAACAGGTATTAAAGGGAGATTGCGTTATCCTGTTATTTGTCAAAACCTCCGTTACTTTTCATCCTATGTTAGTCTTATCAGAAGTGCATCCACAGCTAATATGAGTCTTCTGTGTGGACGCTGCACACGAATTTGCACATATCAGCTGACCGCTCGCTGGAGCTTGTATGCTAGTCAAGCTGCCCTATTTGACTCTGCAGATCAGCCTCATATTAATGTGTTCTGTCCGTGTTTCATCACTTTCTCTTGCACTGCTTGATGATTTACTCCTGCTGCGCTCGAGGTTACTGAGTCTGGGGACATCTATGATTGTGTGTGTTCCGGTAGCAGTGTTGGCCTCAGTGGACTATGGTCTCACATAGCTACTTGCGTTCAGGTATCGTTTGATTTACAAATAACTAGTTAGTAACAGTCAATCCATTATTTGAAAGTATTATTTGCGTTAAAATACTTTTAAAAATATTGAACAGGATGAAGTATCTTCTTAATATCACCATCAGGAGATTCTAACGGATGACAAAAATAGCATTATCTGCAGCCTGCTGTTATCTGCTGAGCTCCCCTCCTTTTCTGATTGTTGTAGTGGTTCATCCCACGGTCTTGGAAGTCAATCAGCAGCGACATAACCCTACATGTAAAGTACATGTTTTTTGCGAGTCATTAACCCGTTTACGTGTTGTTTGCGCGTTGTTTACGTGCTGTTAACGTGTGAAAGACACAAAATTTCACGTGTTTTTGGCCCTCTTGGCTTTCCATACAGCTTCGCAGTGTTGGCAGTGAACCGAGACTTTTTGTTTGTTTGTTTTTTTTAGTCAAAGTGGTTTCACGCCACACTTTGCTGGAACCTCTTCATGACAATGCTACTTTTTAAAGAAACAGTCAGCCTGTGGGTTTTATTATCAGTCATCGCCCTCGTGTGGTAAAGTGTTTAATTACTGCCACATAGCAAAATTAATTGCATTCCTTTAAAACTCAAACTATGCAAAAGAACATGCCTTAATTGGTCGGTTAAAAAAATATCGCTGAAATTCTTAATGATCAATTAATCGATCGTCGATTAATTATGCCCATCCCTACTGGTTATAGAAATAGATTTTGACCTCACTTGCTGCTTTTTTCCCCCATTTCTTGTAAAATCTTTGCGCTGAATGAAGTTAATGTGAAACCCTGACGCAAAACTTACACAGAATCTAACGAGGGCTGCTGCAAATCTCAGCTTCTTTGTTAGCACTTAAAAAGCCAAATCTGTGCAAGAATGTGGATCCATTGTCATTTTCTGTCAGGTAGTCACACTGTTAAGGCTGCTCGATTATGGCAAAAATGATGATCACTATTATTTTGATTGAAATTGAGATCTCGAGTATTTTACATGATCTTTAATGTTGATGACAAATTTATTGAAGATTAACAGTGGCTTTTAAACTTTGTTTTTAGGATTTTAGACATTAAAAACAAAATTGGGACAAATTTCTCCCATGGGAGTCAAAGTTAAGCTTTGTCTTGAAAAACAATATCAAGTGCAAATACTGATAAATTGAGATTTACAGTGCAAAATGAAATGGCAAGCTAAACCGTTTGTCCAGAGTGTTGATTAGCTTCTTAAATCCCAGGTTGTTCACTGGGTTTTTTCAGTATGTTTTTTGATGTCATGCATTTTTTATATTTTCTTTTTATATATCTAATCGTGACATAAAAATCAGCCTTACAGTACAGACAGTAGCCCATAAACGGCTTCAACCAGCCCTTTTATTCAGGGTTCAATTCCCACTTCTTACTGTATTCCTGAGAGTCCATTTTAGACTGAGACATGATGACTGTTTAAGGGTTGTCACAGAGAAGCCAGACACAGCAGACGAGGTGAGTTAATGAGCTGAGTGAGTGAAATCTGCGACATATTTTAGTGTGCAGTTCATTTCAGACAAAAAAATTATATTTACATCTTACCCTTACTAAGTGTGGGTAGCGCGATTCATTTTCAGCCTGAACGCAGAGGGGTAAATATCCGCTCTGACTGCAGCTGGACTGGTGGCAAGCTGTAAGCGCTCAGACACAGACAAGGACCTCACGGCAGCACCGCTGATTGGTGAGAAGAGTCACGTCTGATTCACACTGAGTACACAGTCGGTGTGAATACGTGCTTCACGCCAGAGTCTCCAGAAGTCTCTAATAACACTAGCCAAACTCGCTAATCGCTTTTTGAAAAAGAATCGAAAGAGGGGTCTAAAAAGTTGCTAAATACAGCGACAAAGTCGCTAAGTTGGCAACATTGCTTGAGACACAGTGAGAACCAAAAAGAAACTAAAGTGGTTGGGGCTGTGTGAGGTGCGCTCGATTTGCAACTCGTAACAGCGCGAGAGTAAACAGCGAAGAGGGAAAAAAAAAAAAATCTGATCATTTTATTTTTATGATCATTGAAATACCAGATCGTAATTGAGATTAAACTTCAATTAATCGACCAGCTTTACACACGGTCATGACGTTCTGATGGCAAGGGCAACGTGGTCGGATGGTTGAAATGCATAAGCAGGGTCTCTCGCACCTCTGCTGAGGTGGGAGGCAAGTCATTGAAAGGTGGAAGAAAGTTTTATTCTCTGATGAGAAAAATTTAACATTGTTGGTCCTGATGGTTTCCAACGTTACTCGCATGACAAGCAGATTCACCTGAGATGTTTTCTATGGGGCGCCATAATGGTCTGGGGCGCTTTTTCCTTCAGTGGAGCAATGGAGATTCAGAAGGTGCAGGGGTGTCAAACGGCTGCTGGCTATGTCCAAATGCTGCAGAGAGCATCCCTCGTGACTGGGCGCCCTGGTCTGTGTGGGAACGACTGGGTTATTCAATAGGACAACGCTACAGTACAAAATGCCTGCAAGACAAGGGACTACTTCCAGGAGAATAACATCACTCTTTTGGACCATTCGGCGTGTTCCCCTGATCCAAAGCCTTTGGGGATGGATGGCAAGGGAAGTTTCAGACAGTAGATGCCCTTTGTGTGGCCATCTTCACCACTTGCAGAAACTCAACTCATGGAAACCCTTGAATGCCGCAGCAAATTTTTGAAGTGATCAACAATGACGGTGGAGCTACTCATTACTGAGTTCATGTTTGGAACTTTGATTTCCGTTTTTGGGGTGTTTATGGTTTTTTTGGGGGGGGGAGGTGTGGTCTTAAACTTTTGATCAGCTATAAAATAATCAGTTTCAGTTTAAGCGTTTTCAATACATTTCATTCTCGGTCATGAATCAAACTTTCACTATCTCCAGACAACGCAAAGCACACCCATGCACTTGCAAACCCAAGCGCAAATACAAAAGGATTTTTTTAACATTGATTTGCGATTTGTGTTGGTATGGTGACACGTTGGCAAACATTTATATTGGTATGACGAGATTTGGGTATGTGTCTCTCAACGTTGAAAAAATTAAAATACCACCCAATGACATGAGATTCAGTGCGCATAGGTTAAATTGATGAATGATGCGGTCCTGGGATACCTTTTTTATTAGTTGTAACTATTTATTTTAAGGCTATGGAATTTAATTTATGTTGCGGTATTGTTGTAGTTTGAAGTGGATTGGTGTGTTAAAAATAAAACATTGACATCAAGATGAGACAAGTGTCATAATTCCACCTCCCTCAGTTTAGCTGCAAACAAACATACACAGACTAAACTAGCATCTAAATTACACAGTACTAATTCTAAAACTTTATAGGATCATCTTGAAATGTTTAATATATAGCAGGAGTCTATCCCTTACCTCACTGGTGAGATGAGAGTGAATACTTCTCACGTATGTCTCAGTTCGGTCATCACGTAGCTCCACTTTAATGGGACGTGCCAGCTGTACCCCAATAGGCCCTGCTACCTTTTTAAAGGTGGAAACTAGTTCTTCAGCTTGGTCTGCACAGCGAGGAGGGTAGAAGATGGCCCAGATGTTCAAAGGGATCTAGGAGGAATATGGCTCAGTTATTTAGCTCACAAACAAACTCAAAGACCCAACAAGTAACTGCATTATAAAAAAGGAAACTTTGGCTTTAATTGTCTGAATAATAAATACACGTTCATATCACTTACAGAGCTCATTGAAGCATCTCTCACAACCTCTCTGGACCAGGAAACATCAGATCCAGTTGCAAAGGAAGACGTCTGAAGGCAGATGGTTTCAAGCGGCAAAGTTCTTCCTTGAATCTGCAGCAAAGGGGGGAAAAAATAGTTTAAGCTTTATATACTTTGACCATTTAATGGGTTATCATTTAGATGTACCAGTCATGTCCTGAAACCAGCACAGAGAAGGACGTCCTAAGCTATGCTATGTTAGTTAAGTGTTGAGGATTACCAATGAAACTGTATAAACACAGTACATAACACTAAAAAACATAATACATTGCACCTGCTTTAATATAAATTGAAACTACCTGTATAAACAACAAACTGAATATCAATAATATATCTAATATATCTAATAAAAATATTTATTTATCATAAGGATCTTTAAATGAAGCACCAGATGAACTGATAGTTTTTAAATAACGATCACATCTTAGCACACTAATGATAATGGAGGAAAATCAAACAGCAGTACAATGTTGTTGTTGACTATTCTACACAGAATCCAGAAATATATGTAGGCCCACTGTATTGCATGTATGGCCAATTAATCTGGTCAGACTTTAAATCATTAAAATACTTTGAAGATCATTGTTCATTATCAAACTTTTAGAAATCGAATAAATAAAAGAATAAATACAATCAAAAATAAAAAAACCATAAAAAAAAATATTCTGGCGATTCTACAAAGCGCTACAATATGCTTCTCCAGAATCAGTCTTTGTCTGAGAGGAGCAGATATAGGTCTCTAAATAAAAATACTTGCAGCACTTTGTCTTTAGATGAGTAAATAAGGGCAACCCCACTAAGATGACATTTAGGTCAGAAAAGAAATATGAAAAACAAAACAGCACCACATTTTGTCTTCTAACCCAGTGGTTCCCATTTGTGCTCCTAAGGGCCCACTGTCCTACATGTGTTAGACAACCACCTGCTTCAACACACCTGTTTCAATTTAAAGTATCGTTGGTCGGCGAACGACCTAAATGAATTCAGCTTTCACATTCTTCAAATCAACAAAAATGGTGTCATTGGTTTGCGTTTTCTGCTGAAAACGTTTTTGTTTGTATCACCAGAATTTTTAAAGATTCAGGATAGTTTTTCCATCTTTAAGCACTGAAGAACTTTGAATTTGATGATCATTTCACCTTTTTTCAGTGATTCAGTGCATCTAGTATTCAAAGAATGTATTACATAAGAGCAAATTTTCATTGTTAAAAATTATCTTAAAAATTTACTGTCGTCAGTTTTGCATCACAGACTTGGAGCAAAATGTTTCCCGTTAGACCCGGTGCTGCAAAATAAAATTTAAAAAATGTGTTTGAGGCATTAATGTTTTCCCCAAAAGCAAATTAATTTAAATTATTTCTCTGAAGTGACAGATTCTTACCATCAGGATGTCTGAGCCGATTTCCAGTCCCCACCGGCTGAGCTCCTTCAGACTTTCAGGATTGGAGCTGATGTTCTTCAGAAGCTGCTTTATTGCGCCGGTGTGCTGCTCACTGCTCACATTGATGTGAATGGTCAGATCCTGTAGTAAATTAAGACACTCATTAACATTTGCCACAAATATTTTATTATTCCAAGAGATGGATTTAACATGAAATCTATGTCTTGTTCATGTTTCATGGAAGTTAAATGCATGTAACACATTTTACATAGGCCTACATGCCTTTCATCATGACCTTAGCTGTCTCCATATCCGCATAAGTCATCACGTCTGTTAAAACTCTGCCACCGCATTGGTCTAAAGCGGGTACGTAGCAGCTGTATCACTCCTTTCTCACTACGGCGAAAACAAACTAGATCATAAAAATAACTGCAGCATTACAGAAGGAGAACTTTTACTTTTAAACTAAGTGCGAACGCATTTACTTTATGAAGTAAACAGTTTGTTGATGCCAGAGGTCGGAATGAGATTCTTTTTCTAAAGACATTTTCGGGGTTCACCTTATGGCCTAGAGAGCGGCGAAAGCTGCATTACAGAAGTGGAAACATGCCCAAACAAGCGGTTGGTCAGCGGGATGTCCGGGATTTTTTTTTAAATAAAAAAAATTACAGGTGGGCTATTAATCTCAATTAACCTAGCCTGCTTTTTGTTACCTAAAGACCACCCGACTCGCCACAGGTGTACGCACAGATCCCAGGATGCTACCCTCCAAACTAGCTAAGATGAACGGCGACCCCCCCACATCTCTCTTGTTAATTAGCTTGCTAAAATACATGACTAGTCATTCAGTCAAGACACGCATGCGGCTTGCTGAATCTGCACTAGATGTTGACTCTTTTTAGACATCCAGCCATAATCGGCCTAGGAAAAATAATGTTTTTGACCGTTTATTTATTTATTAGCTAATTTAGATTAGGGCAATCTGCTTCACACAGCCCATTGATTTAAGGTGGTGCACCCTGTTAGAGCTCATCTGACAGTGCCGACATTTAGCCATAATTAGGACGAATGTGAACAAGAGCAAGAAACATCCCCTAACATTCCGGCGATACAAAATACAATATAAATAGCACCTTTTTAAAAATTAAAATCCAGATTTTTTTAATAAAAGGTGAAAAAATTACCATCCCCTGAATTGTTTTTACAAAATACACACACAATATATAAAACATCATTATCATCACAAATTTTTATATTGGTGCATCCCTACATAATGTATTCAATTAGTGCAATTACAGCAAACCCACCATATTTTGTCCCACTTATAGTTGCAAAAAATCTCATTAAGATAAATTAATCCTTAATAGAATTATCAGAAACTTTTCATTGGAAATCAACGGCCTCTTACTGAAGTATCAATATGCTGTGACAAAAGGTACATTTTTTTTTATCACTCTTATTGAATGGCCTGTTCTCTTGACCTTCCCATTTCAAATGGTTGATCTTCAAACCTCAAGAGATGAAAGTTAGCTACTCTCTAAAAGATTAGTAAGACCTACATTTGGGACAGTAAAAACAACTACAACTGCAATAAAAGGAGGCTAGAAGACAACTGTTATGGTGCCACACAGTAACGGGCACGGTAAGGGTGAAAAAAGTACACCTCATCAGCTCACTGATCGATGAATGAAGCAAAGAGTGACATCTAGCAGTCACCAGCTCTCCATTACGACCTTTTTATGGCTTTTCCACACATCTTTCCTAGCAGTTCCCGCAACAGCTAAGGTAGCTGCATCTTGATTTCTTAGGCTGGGAAATAATATGATGGGAGGCTAGTGCTGATGTGATACAAGGAGTTGCATGAATTGGGAAATTTCTAGGAACATTCTGCCAACAACAAATCATTTAAAAACCTTACAGACATGTACTTTACAGTCTAGACTGACCTTAAAAACACTAAGAGCAACCTAGTAGTTTTTTAAGCTGTTAAAAGTAGCAGCATACTGCTATGCCTACTCCATATGAACATAGTGAGGTGGCACTTAACTTGCTTAAATCATACAAAAAAATAGAGAGTCCCATATGGAATAAAAGAAAATTAAGAAGAATGAAGGAAGGTTCTTAAAATTAGAGAACATTTCGATGAAACATGGACACAACAAAGATCAGATAACATTTAAAATTCATAGTTTTGGTGGGCTAAATGCTGACAAGGTTAAGAGTTAATAAACTTACTTTCATAGCTCTGAAGTCCTTCCTCATTTTCTCTGGGATTCCTGTCATGAAGGAAAGCTCTGGCACCAAAAGGATCTCTCCGGTGATGATTTGCTGCAAGAAAGGGACAGACTAGTAACACAAAGTCTGCTTAGCAGCAAATAGGTTTTTCAATCAGAGAATGTTAGAATGTCTGAAAATAAATGGGAGGGTGGGAATGGTTTTATCAAGTGGTCCAGTCATTCAATTAGTACAGCCTGTAGAAACAGAACAAAAACAGTAAAATACCATTTAGTTAATACCAACAGAAAAAAACAGCAGCTCAACATTAAGACACCTAATGCTTCTTAATGCCACTCAGACAAAAATCACTAACTGCATTCAGTGGACACTACAGAAGAGGAAAAACAGACTACAGCTTAGGGCTGGACAATATAGAAAAAGAGTATATCGAGGAAGGGAATAGTCATACCCGTCTAAGGTGTGCCCCGCCCCTCACCCAATGATTGCTGGACATGGGCACCAGCCCCCTCCCGCAACCCTATAAAAGGATAGACTGTATAGATTAGGGTTGTGCCGATGGACGATCGTCATTGTCCGTTGTGATGGCTGACCGACATCACGAAGGAGAGCCACCATCGTGATGTCACGCCCCCCAACCTGTCAGACACACACTAATCCTATAGGGTGTATTCAGACCTGCACTGGTTGGTCCACTTTAAACGGACCAGGGTTAGTTTCGAACGCTGGTCCGGACCTCTTATGCAGGTGTGAATATACACAAATGAATCCTGGTGCGGATCAGAGAACCGGACCGAGACCAACTTTTTTAGGTGGTCTCGGTCCGCTTCCAAACGGACTCTGGTGCGGTTCGCTTCAGGTGTGAATATAAACCACTGTTGATCCGAACCAACTCCAGGATACATGTGCCTTTTTGGACTAAACAAGCTACCGTAGCAAGGTAAGTTCATACCTGATCCTTCGTCTTCTGTTTTGCCACGGTGCTGCGAGCATGTCATGGGTCAGGGCACACAGAGCACATAGTCTCCTTCGGGTTACTGCACCCATTTGCCAACGCTGTTCCAAATTTGAAACAGAGTGAAACCTGCATTGAATGAGCTGCTCTTGACACTCAATGTGATTTTGCAGCTCCAATAACAGCAGAAATATGCAGAGCAGCGTAGAGCTTCCATGTTTTCCTCCATTTCCGGGTCTGCGCTCTGTGTGCCGGCGTTGTCATTGCTGTCCAAAAGCCGCACCGATCGTCACATTCGTGGATGTGTTTACGAAATATAGTTCAATTGCGAAAACTACAGTGTGAATGCGAACCGCTCCAAACGAAAAAAGTTAAGTCCGCTTTTGGTCTGGACCAAACAAGCGGACCAAAGGAGTTTTCTGGTCTGAATACACCCTTAGTCTCTTCTATAGTGAGGAGGAGTGCAGCAATGCAGCTGCTTTGTTACAGGTGCGAAAAACTTCTTAGGCTGTACATAAAAGGAGCCGAGGCAGGACAGCAAAACCCACTGGCCGGAACACCACGACCGATGACTGGCGCTCACGTCTCCGGCAAAACTGTGATAGGCAGACAGGCAGCGCTGCCTTGCCTATGAGTACCGTTTCACCTCTGTCTTGAGAAGCGACCGAGGATCGCTGCACAACTTGCGCTATTCGCACTATAAGTCAAGGGTACGCGGATATTGGTGCCTGCCTTTTGTTTTCCGGCTGTTTTCGGCTGAAGGGGGGCGTAGCACGCCGAGGGTGGAGACAAGAGAGCGTCAAAGGAGATCAGCAGTTCGCCTGTCAGCCGACACAGGGGAGTAGCGCATCGTGGAGCTGCTCGGTGGGAAGAACTTATTGTAAGGCTGTTACCTGGAAGGAGAACGACCTGGAGTAGTAGGTGGATCCTGATACAAAGACCGCCTTCCTTATGGGTGACTGAGGGCAAAGTCCGGACATTAGGTTTTAATTCTTTTTTTAACTTCTTAGCATCAGCGACTGGTGCACTACGAAAATAAGTTGTGCTTTACAGCTCGGTTCATCAGTCTCTTTTTTCCCCTTTATATGCCACCAAGTGCCACGTATTGAAAAGCCCGGGTGAGTACAGTGAGTCCCATTGAAGTGGCGATTTCATTCACACTTATTCACGCAGCTGCGTGAAGTGTATTACAACTTGAAATTTACAACGTATTACAACTTATAATCTATTAGTGTAGTAAAATAACAAAAGTACAGTTTACGAAATTATGGTTTGTCCTGCTTTTTAAAGGCATACTCCACAACTTTTACACCTTAATATGTTTTTTTCAAAAGTTATGGTGGAATTTTATCATCTATTATGTTAATTTTTAGAGTCATCACCACCTTACAGTGGTCCTTGGCTTTTTTCTGCACTATAGATCTTTTGAGCAGCGGCTTGCCGCTGGAAGTGTTCTGCAGAGTCATACAGCCTTGCTGTTTAGAGACTCTAGAGATAGCTGATCCACCAAAGAGACAGAGAAATCCCATATCAGAAGAAAGCTAGAAAAAGAAAACGTGATAGGGAGAGATCAAAGACCAGAGTAAATATTGGGCCGGCTTTTCCTCATTGGAGAGTTCTTTTGGAACGAATGTCATGTACTACGGACGCCGAGTTAGCCGTGCTGCTAATGGATATGCAAGTAATCAATGATTTCACCGGGGTTATAGTGTTTGGTCTGGCATGATGTTATACAGTCCTGAGAAAGCTATTTATTCAATGTGTGGAGGTGGATGAACATAGTTTGCACGGTATGCCTTACAGTAGTAATGTGAATAACACAACCGAGTCGATCTCCGTTCGCCATCTAGAGGCTAATGTGATGCTAACGTGTAAGACTGTTCTGTAAAGCTGCAAACTCCGGCGTAGTCACTGTACTTCAGTATATAAGTCAGACTTTTTTCTTTTGGTTTTGTCAAGCTAGTGGTTTGTATTTTTGTTGTTTGATTTTTTTCCTAAAAACACCTCAAGATGTAGGCTGATTCTAGTGTCAGGAGGTGTTTGCTACGTGGCGCTTAGACGTTCTCCTTATCTAATCCCACTGTTTTTCTAATTACCCCGACCTCCCCCACAAACTGAATACCTTGCTGTGAATTGCTCTAAATTATCCCGATTGTTACAGTTGAATTGCGAACTGAAACAGCGCTTGTTTGTTGTTTGGGCAAGCGATTTGGAAAGCAGCCACTGAAACATGCCTCTTATGAGCGACAGAGATTTGATTTTACGACTGTTGTTGCGCGGCAAGCCTGAAGAGGGTGACAGAGAGCAACTATTATGAAAGTTGCAGATTATGGCTTTAAGTAAAACTTTTTTTAGACCTATGTAAAGATTTATAGTATAAAAAAAAGTTCCCACCCCCACCCCCGATGACATCGTCCCTCGCAATGTTTTACTGTAAACATCGTCAACTGCCAATTTGGGGGACATCACCCAACCCTAGTATAGATAATGGATGGAATAGTCATTGATAGTTAATAATTATCAATAGATAAAAATTTTTAGATAATTTTAAATGGAGCCCTGGTCATTTTATGCTATTCTTTAAAGTGGAACTGAACCCCATGAAAAATCATAACCCCGCCCCCAGACAACATTTGAAAATTCTACCAAAGTGGGCAGTGCCAAGAGGCACGGAGGGGTGTGGCCAAGTGTGAAGGACGAGCAGAGGGGGGAACTTTGGGGTGTGGTAAGGGAGGACAGTTACAGCTAGCTTAATCTGACATTGAAACATGGATAGTGACCGAAGCGATGTTGGCATTTTTGCGACTGATCGACGTTCATTTGTTCTGAACGTTAGCCTATGTTAGCATTACCACTCAGAGACTGGACTCCTCCTGTCTCCCTCTGCCTCAGCAGCACCGGCCTCAGGCAGCGCTGACTCAGCACCCTGAGCCAGCGGATCTCCTCCGCCCTCACCGGAGGTAGAGGGAGGCTTTATGGAGCCCAGCGGCCCCGTGCCATATCAATTCGAGCCGCTGGCTCAGGACGCTGTCTCTGAGTGGTAATGCTAACATAGGCCTAACATTCAAAACAGTATGTTAGCTATGCTAACTAAGTGCTAATGTGATAATAATGGTAACCTGAGAAACGCAAGCGATCAAAACTAGCAATTCCAACTCCAAACTCGCCACGGGGCAAGTGTGTCAGAGATGGTTTCATACCCAAACCCACAGGGCGTTTGTGAGACCATGCCTGTGACGTGAAGAATGGAAAAAATGTACCGCTCTCCGCCAATCACAAATTTCAAATGCAGTAGCCACACAGCTACCCCAAGAGGGCAGCACTCAGGCGTCTTTAGACCAAAAAGTGTAGAATTAAACAAGTTTACGCGAAAATGTAAACAAATTCCCAGAAACTGAAAGATTGCATTGGTAAAGACCCATTTATACAGTTTATAAGCAGTTTAGTTACTTGAACAAATTTTAAGAATTCAATTCAATTATTCAAACTTTTTTATAACCATAACTAAAAGTTTGTAAGAAACAAAAATAAAGTTGAGACCTGAGTGACATCAGTAAATACTGACAAAAAAAGACTGTTAACCAATATGTTAATAAATATTTGTAAAAAATTATGTTAGTAATATAAATTGAAGGCTTATCTTGATGTTTTTCATTTAATCTTTTAAACGTTTTATGAGTCATTAATGACTCAGACCTTTTGCTGAAAAAAAAAAGCCAATTCTAATTCAGTGCAGCTACTAAAGCTAACAAGCTACTCACCGATGGCTGAGTGCAGATGACGTCCAAAACACTAGAGCCCAGTCCAGTGATCGATTGTTGAAGCCAGCAGGTCTTTTCAAACCCGATTGCATTTTGAAAGCATTTTTACCTCCCAGGACGTAGTGGAGAACCAGAGAGACCCTTCAAAAGCTGCGGGGGTTGTTAGCCGGGCAACCCGTGTGTGCTGTGCCTGTCTCTTCGCAAAAGTGGCATTAGCAATGGTTTGCAAGCAGGCCAGGGGGGATGTAGACTACTTTAACCTTTTTTTTAAAAAGGATAATTTCCTCGGTTAGGCTATACTGAAAAAGATAAACTTCCTTTTGATAGAACTTTTTAATCAACCCTTTTTCCCCACCATCGCACCACACGTCTTATTGAATTATAGTCCAGCCCTAGTACAACTGACCAACATTTTACATGTTTAAACTGGTATCTTCGGTAATAATCTCCAAGTATTGAGGTTGGAGTCCCCATTTGCCATGATCACAACCTTTAGCCCCTTCCTCAAATTCTCCATTAGGTTTTAGTCAGAACTTCAGCTGTGTCCCTCCAAGGCATTAATGTTACATCCAATCAGAACAAACAATGGTAAAATTACAGTATTACTTTGAACCCAAATGTCCCAGGGGTTTAAATAATTTTGGTCTTTTCTTTCCCTGTCACACTATGCATGATGAGCATGAGGGACTGCTAAATTAATAACTTGATGTAATCAACCATCCACTGTTGCTACCTGCTCATTCAGGTGGTGGCATTGATGCAGACAATGACTTAATGCATTTGGCTAGTCTTCCTTAAACAATGCCTTTTCGACCAACTAGTATAATAAACTGAACTTGACTGCATCATATTATAGGTCAGTTTGAAATGGGTTTATTTAAAAGGAATTAAATTAATTTATTCTGTCTATAGATTTTGATTAAAAGGACTATACAGTGGTGTGAAAAAAAGTGTTATAAATCACGCTGAATTCCTGCAGCTCAGCTCAGCAAAACAAAGGAGTGGGGTCAAAAAGGAAAAACGGAGTCTTAGTTAAGTTTAGTTAGTAAAGTCTGGTACCTTTAGTCTCTTCAAGTAAGGTATAAGGTGGAGGGTATACAGTTTATTATTAATTCAACAATAGTATCGGATCGGTATCGGGTATCAACAGATACACAAAGCCCAGGCATCGGTATCGGGACTGAAAAAGTGGGAATCGGTGCACCCCTAAACAGAACCAAAGCTGCTTGAGGTCCAGTGTGAAATATCCTCAGTCAGTCATGATTCGTGCAATGATTCACAATGTGCAATGTCCGGTGCAGATGTTGGTAAACTCTGCTTTCTTACAACCAAGGTCACTGCATCAGTCTACCAGAATGTTTTATTTGCAATTTCCACTGCATGCGCTCTAGATCCGCAGCGCA
The DNA here is from genome assembly GCA_963556495.2 of Valencia hispanica. Classification (NCBI taxonomy): domain Eukaryota; kingdom Metazoa; phylum Chordata; class Actinopteri; order Cyprinodontiformes; family Valenciidae; genus Valencia; species Valencia hispanica. The sequence goes on along the minus strand of OY747704.1, from coordinate 16,723,862 downwards.
GAGGTGGTCAAAGAAGCATGTGCGGGAATTGTGAGATCTCGCGATAAAAGCCAGTAATAAATGCGGAAGTAGGAACAAAACTCAATTCAATGGAAAACGAACAGAAAGAACTGTTATTTTCTGTTATTCTGTGTCAAGATATTTTGGACAACATGCGTATAAATATACGCAGGCTTATATTAATATAGCTACGTATACAAAGAATGTCTAGTCCGTCTTTATTGATTTATTTTGAAAAACACCCGGAAATGTGGTTGTTCTATATCCGGTTGGTGCTTAGTGATTTGTGTAGATGGACTGCGGAGTTGATCCAGCATTCACCATCTGGCAAAAATAGGATCAGTTCTATTTATGCAGGATGGTGAAACAGCGGTCAGCGCCGCTTGGCGGCAGCAGTGGAAATGCTCTGATTGACTACAATGAGAGCGTTTTTTCTGCGTAGTGCATGCAGTGGAAATTGGGGGTTAGCCAAGGCAGGCAAGGCAATTTTATTTGTATAGCACACTTTCAACAGCAGGGCAATTCAAGGTGCTTTACATGATTTGGTGATTTAAAAAAAAACAAAAAAACAATGGAAATTTAAAGCAAAACACACATTACACATGATACACAAAGCAAGAGAAAGATTTTAAAAAAAAACAGCATGAACACATTTCATACATATGACATCAAGCATTTACTCGAAGGCAATTCTAAACAGATGGGTTTTTGGTCTCGATTTAAAGCAGTTCAGAGTTTCAGCAGCTCTACACTCTTCAGGAAGTCTGTTCCAGATAAGGGGACCATAGAAACTGAAAGCTGCTTCTCCATGTTTAGTTCTGAGTCTAGGGATGTTTAGTAGGCTAGAGTTGGAGGACCCGAGTGGTCTTGGTGGTTGGTACCATGACAACAGGTCTTCAACATATTTTGGTGCTAACCCATGTAATTATTTATAAACTAGTAGGAGTATTTTGAAGTCTATTCGCTGAGCTACAGGGAGCGAGTGTAAGGACTTCGGAACTAGGGTGATGTGCTCTACTTTCCTGGTTCTAGTGAGAACGCGAGCGGCAGCGTCCTGGATCAGCTGCAGCTGTCTGATTGACTTTTTAGGCAGACCTGTGAAGATGCTGTTGCAGTAATCAATCCGACTAAAGATAAAACGCATGGATGAGTTTTTCTAGGTCATGTTGCAACATCAGTTGTTTAATCCTAGAGATGTTCCTCAGGTGATAGAACGCCGACCTTGTTATTGCCTTTATGTGACCCTGGAGGTTCAGCTCTGAGTCCATTACTACACCTAGGTTTCGAGCCTGATCAGTAGTTTCTAGCTGCATTAATTGAAGCTGTGTGCTGACTCTTGATCGTTCCTCCTTGGGTCAAATAATAACCACTTCAGTTTTGCTTCTATTCAGCTGGAGAAAGTTATGGCACATCCATCCATTTATTTGGTCAATGCATTGATTTAGGGTTTGAATGGGTTCAGAGTCACCTGATGACATTGTAATGTAGAGCTGAGTGTCATCCACGTAGTTATGGAAGCTAATGTTATTGGTTGCTTTAATCTAGCCTGGTGGGAGCATGTAGATATTAAATAAGAGGGGCCCCAGGATGGTCCGTTCTGATGAAAAGTTTCCTATTGAAACATAGAAGTCCCTGTTCTTTAGGTAAGATTCGAACCAGCCAAGTAGTGTACCAGAGAGTCCGACCCAGCTCTCCAGTCGTTCCAATAAAATATCATGATCAACAGTGTCAAATGCTGCACTGAGATCCAACAGAACCAGTACTGTGGTTCTTCCACAGTCTGTATTTATGCGGATGTCATTGAATACTTTGACGAGGGCAGTCTCGGTGCTGTGGTGAGCACGGAAACCAGACTGAAAAACATCAAAACGGTTTGTCATTGTTATGAAGCTATTCAACTGCTGAAACACGGCTTTTTCAATAATCTTACTGATGAATGGAAGATTAGAGATTGGCCTGTAGTTCTGCATTAACGTGTTGTCCAGATTTTTCTTCTTTAGCAGTGGTTTAATAACTGCCGTGTTTAAAGCCTGAGGGAAGACATCTGATAGCAGAGATGAGTTCACTATTTGAACAAGATCAGACCCAATAACAGGAAGAACCTTCTTTAGAAAAGCTGTGGGTAGGATATCAACACAGCAGGAGGAGGAGCTTAATTGGATAATGATTTTTTTAAGGCTGTTCTGGTTTAATTCGTGGAATTCAGACATTTTCTCTACATTGTTGTTGATTGGGGATGGCACTGGTTGTGGGTTCGATATTGAGGTACAGATTGACCGTCTAATTGTTAGAATCTTTTCAGTGAAAAAGCTGGCAAATTCATTGCAGGCCCTGGTAGAGTTTAGTTCAGGGGCTACTGTCACTAAAGGATTAGTTATTCTTTCCACTGTTGCAAATAGGGTCTGTGCATTATTAATGTTTCTGTTGATGATTTCAGAAAAGAACGATTCCCTACCATCTTTTATAGTTAGCTGATATCTATTCAGTCTCTCTTTGTAGATCTCACAGTCAACCTGGAGTCGAGTTTTCTGCCATTTTCTCTCGGCGCGTCGACACTCTTATTACGTACCAGTGGATTACTTGCCCACGGAGACTTCTTTCTACCTGAGACTACTTTCACTTTAGTTGGAGCAATGGAATCCATGATGTCTGAGATTTTCGCAAGGAAATTATCTACCAACTTATTTACTGAGTTGGAGTTGGGAGATGAGGGGGATGCAGTGGAAGGGTAAATACGTTTAAAAGTTTCAACTGAGCTGACCCCTAGAAAACGCTTTTTTATAGTGGTCTTACTGTGGCTGGATAATTTAGCAGAGATGGTACTTTCAAAGAAAATACAGAAATGGTCAGATAACGCAATATTAATTACAGAGATGTTGGAAATATGTAAACCTTTGCTGATAATTAAGTCCAGAGTGTGTCCTTTATTGTGTTTTGGTTGTTTGACATGCTGGATCAGGCCGAAGTTGTGGAGAGTATCATCTAATGTTTTTGCTTGTCTATCTTGGGGGTTGTCAGTATGAATGTAGAAATCCCCCACTATGATTAGTTGGTCATAGTCGATACATATTACAGAAAGAAGGTCCTTGAAATCATTAAAGAAGTTAGAGTAAAGTTTTGGTGGTTTATATAAACTTAGAAATAAAGCATTGTTAGGCTCATTTATCTGGGTGGCTAGGTATTCAAAAGAAAAACGTGCCCAGGGTTACCTTTTTAAAGTTCATTGAGTTGTGAAAAATGGTGGCTACACCTCCACCTCGTCTGTGCTTTCTGCTCTCGCTTAAGAAATTATAATTTGGAGGAGTAGATTCTATTAATGCAGTTGTTTCGTTATTTTAATCTAGCCAAGTTTCTCATAAAAAAAAAGGGCATGTAAATTATGCTCAGTGATGAAGTCATTGATAAGAACAGACTTCCCGGATAGAGATCTAATGTTTATTAAAGCTAACTTAAGTATTGTGATGATGGGCAGCTGAACCTTCTGACAGGTTATCAATTTGAGATTTTGTTTAATAAGGGGGGGGGGGGGGGGGTTGCCGGGACTTATTGACACTAGTCCCAGGCGTTTGGTGTAGTCTAAGTTTAGGTGTTAATTGTGTCCCAAATTTGATTTGATCGTTCAGTCTGTCTGTAAAGTTTCTAAATGGAGACTCATTTGATGTGGCTGAGTCACAGGAAGATGAAGACTTAATCTCTGATTGTTTTTTATCTGTTCGGTCCTGTGGTGTCATCATGACTTGGTGTTTTTGTTCTCTGATATCCATGGGCGCCTCAAGGTCAGCTTTTGGGAGCAAGTGCTTTGCTTTCTGATTTTGATAAGAAAAAGCTTTTGCTGCTAAGAGCCTTACTCCGGCCTTGTTAAGATAACGTTGGCCTGGTTTGAACAGATGATTAGCACTTCCACATACTTTGAAATTATTAATAAATGTGAACGACTTCTCAGCTGATTGTTTCTTCAACCATTTATGGAGCATGCGGAGTGTGCTAAATCTTTCATTATTCCCTTCAGGGACTGGTCCGCTGATGAGGATGTTTATTTTAAGTCCATCAAGTCTCTGTAGATCAGAAAAGTCTCTCTTCAGAATCTCTGATTGTCTCATCGCGGTATCTGCTGATCCAGTGTGAATGACGAGCTTTTCCAAAGCAGGATGTTGGTCCAAGATTTTTGGGATTTTTTCTGATATTTCTCGCACTGTATTTCTGTAGCAGCTATAAACTCTGGTGTTCTTGCTATAAAAAGCCTCAATTCCATTAATTGATCCGTCTTGTATGATAACAATCTTTGCTGGGGGGGCTCTTACTTTGTTTCTCCTGGTGGCTTTGACTGGTCCCGGGGGCTGCGTCATCTTTTGGGGAACTCAAGGCTGCGAATCTGTTTTTCAGCGGGATTCCAGGGGCCTGTACCATGAAGGTAGCTGAACAAACTCGGGGTTACAGGATTGGTTTTGAGTCGACCAAACCAAACCGATGCAATCAGGCTTTATTGGTACCATGATGCAGCTTATCAACTTTCTCTGTCAACTCAGGCTTTGATCCTTAAGCTATGATTAATCCACACGCGCGTGCACATAAAAGAGTGACGACGACACTGAACAACCAATCGCGTTCGATATGGATAGAGCTAGAGCTATATACTTTAACGGAGAAGCAAGAGATTATTCTCCAGAAATATGAAGAATTTCGAAATATTTTTCAAGCACGCAGTAACACTATCTGCTGCCAAAGCAAGAGAACAATCGTCGAGGAAGATTGCTGATTGCGTTAAACAATTAATGTACATTTATGTAGGCTAAGCGTATGAAAATGTATTAGTGTTGAGAGAGAGAGATAGAGAGATAGAGAGAGATAGAGAGAGATAGATAGAGAGAGATAGAGATAGAGATAGATAGATAGATATTTATTATATGTGTGTAGATAGGCTATTACATCCTAAGAAAGAATGATATTCATTGATTTTTAGATGCAACCCCAAACGTTCTTGGCAGCAGATCAAGACAAAATATAAAAATATAATTCAAAGTGGTGAGTATTTACCATAACCTTTTATTATTTTCTTTGAACATTTAATCACAAACACTTGTTTGCAGCAAACAGAAAAAAATGTGAATATGCTTTTTTGAAGAAAAAAAAAATGAGTCTGAAATGTTACAATTATTCATGTGATGTCACCCAATCAAGATATCTTACCGGCAATTTTATAAAAGCCCTCTTTTATGGACATGGTCGATAAATGTCCAGGGAACACAATGAAGCTATTGATGTACCCCTGCAGAGCGAGAACCACCTTTCGAATGGTTCGGCAGACTGTGTTTTTCCCTAGATTCTCTGCATCCCCGACCACATACAAGTATGTACCACTTGCAAAAAAACGCAAAGCAATACATACCATTTGCGGTACAGTCAGGGCATGGCTTTGACGAGTCACATTTGTTATGTGCGGCTCAAGAAGCTCACAGAGATAAGACATTCCTTCCGCGGAAAATCTGTATCTTTCATACAAGTACGCATCACGAAAGTCAAATGGATTTTGTCTGTCCCTAAAAACTCATTCTCTACGAAGTGCTCGTCTAACAATTTGCGCGGAGATGTCCACAGGATTTGGGATAAAAGGTGAAGCCATTGCAACAGAGAACAGACGCTGGGAATTAGTTACGTCACATATATGTTTCTTTGCTCACAGCTGATTGGTCAAACTTCAGTCTGAGATCTTGAATCCAGAACATAACCTGCCCCGGAGCAGGTTAGCCTTGCAGTCTAAGATACCATGGCAACGAACACCGATCAAAGCCGAGCTACTTTCATAGTACCTAAAACCCAGGTTTGGCGGAAACTAAGCTGAAACATAGCTGGCTAGCCACCTAATCCGGCTTCATGGTACAGGCCCCAGGTGGAGAAATATCTCTTGTTTTTGTCTGAAACCTCTTGTTTACTTTTAGCAGAAGCGGGAGGTCTGGGTTCAGAGCTTTCTCTGTGCCGGAGTTTTTGTTTTTTCTTCCTCGGAGAACAGGCTGGGGTTGCTGGCCAGTCTTTATTAGAGTGCGGAGTTCTGCCGCTCAGGCGCCTGTAGGGAGTCTCTGTGACACGGTTAGACCAACGTAACACCAGGCTGTTTGTATTCAAGGGTAAAGTTGTGTCGTTTCCATAATCAGCGTGGAGATCGAAATTAATTTCCAGAAGACGTAGCTTCGTTTCAATGCCCTCAATTCTGTGGAGCAGTTTTTCAAAATCCTCAGCTGAGCAAAAAGGCATGTTGATAATACCATAAAAAAGTAATCCAAAAAGAGATCCGGTCCAATACAGTAACTCCAGGGGCTGGGTAGATAAAGTAACTAAGAAAAGGTTAAGAAAGAAAACAAGAAAAGCAAACAGAAAAGAAAATAAAGTGAACGGATCTGGAGAGACAGAGAGCAGCTGCTCCTCCTTCAGCAGACAGACAGCGTAGATGACTTTGATTCCTTCTGCTGAGAATCTGTATGGAGATGCAGATTTCATCTTCCAGCAGGACCTGGCCCCTGCCCATACCACCAGAAGCACCAAAACCTGGTTTTATGCCCATATCATCACAGTGCTTGACTGACCAGCCAACTTGCCAGACCTAAACCCCATTGAGAATCTATGGGGTATTATCAAGATATGTGAGGGGCACCAGACCCCAAAAAAGAAGAGCTGACACCAAGCATCAAGGAAATCTGGGCTTCCCTAACTCCCAGGCAATGCCACAGGTCGATTGCCTCAATGCCACGGCATGTCGAGGCAGTGATTAAAGCAAAGGGATTCCCTACCAAGTATTGAAGATTGACATATCGTTTTGAAAGTACCATATTTTGATTGCTTTGATCCCAATTTCTTTTTTTCTGCAAAAACTGAGAAGTAAATGGGGATTTCTTCACATTATTCTAATTTTTTTGAATTGCTGTTTTCGTGGGTTTTATGAGGTGGAAGCCCAAATATGTACAAATAATACTTGAAATCGTTTAATTGTGGGCCATGAATCTATAATCTATGGAAGTTTAACGTTTTGAATGGAATTATGGAACTAAATACACTTTTTCATGATATTCAAAATTTTTTGGAAAGTGTCTAAACTTAATGGAACATTTCTGTATCTGCATTTGTAATTTTACTCAAGCTCCAGATGTAGTCTATTTAATGTGGTTCATGCGAGTCTGTTTATTAGTTAAAAGGGTTCCTGATGAGCAGACTTGCAATCCCCTGAATTTATTGGTTTTGAAAGGTTTTTGTCTGATTCAAGATAAGAGTATTTATTATTCCTGGGTTGCTGATAATTGATGTCAAATTTATTGTGCAGATCTGACTCTTTTATTTGGAAAAAAGTGATATCTGCAGGTTCTTTATAAAACGTTACGAAAAAAGAAACTTCATTCTAAAATGCACCATTTTTGCAGTAATTAAGCATTAAACTTGGTGCTGCTGATAAAGACTTGCTGCTGCCACAGGGTGGTGGTAGTATTCTCTGACAAGAATTAATGCATGTCAGCTGGGCAGTATACATGAAAGATAGTAACTTTTATTAATTAGGTCTGTAGTAAGGTCAAATCATCAATGGTATATAGAGATTTTACCTTCCCTCCAGGCTTGGACCTCTCCTTAGGTCGATGCAGGAGTAAGGGTTGGTTCACCTCTTTGATTGTGATCCCATAGTTCTTACTATAAAAAATAAAAGTCATCCAACAAAAATCTTAACTTAAAGCAGGCAGGACATTTGTTCTTCAACAGCTCAAAGACAATCCACAGGAGTCTCACCTGTAATACTCCAAGAAGGTGGTTTTTGTCCCATCCATTAAAGTGAAGGTGTCCTTAGGAGACTTATTCCACTCAATGGCATCAATGCGGTACGTGCGGTTGTTGTAGCGCGTGATAACTATGGCCCCGACTAGTTCTTTGGTGCATACATCTCGGAAGTTCTCCTTGCTCCGTTTGTACAGCGTGTTCCTTTAAGACATCAGGAAACAAGCTTAGCCTTTCCTTGTTTTCATTTCATTAGTGTGAATGCCTACAGCATTCACACTCTTGAGATCCTCTTACTTTCTTCTGGTTGCTTCCGTACGTTTTTTGAACATCTACTTCTGCATACTTTGTGCTACTTTAACCATTCAACTTTTCAATTATTCTGCTTATTCTGCTCTTTCCGGCTATATCTTTTGGTATTCATAACCTTCATACTTTATAATATTCAACTTTTTATGCTTTTTTTGCTCCCATTGAAATGAATGGAAAACCTCAAAAATTCCGCTAAATTTTGCCTGTTTTGCAAAACGAACTACTTCCACATACTTCCACTTAGAAACACCATTCAAATCTTAAAATGTAGTCATACCCTTCAGCTATTACTGTATTTCTCGGCTTCTTCCTAACTTGTACCGTTTTCATACAATCCTTCCTCAAATCTTTGGTCCCGAAATGATCAGATTTCTGAAAATACATGTATTTCTATGGGAGCAAAGCAATTAAGCTAGAGTGGCCCAGTCTAGCAGAATTACCCTTTTCCACTTTCCTGATTTTCCACGAACAACTTCCGCTCACTCGCTCATATTTCACTCTTTCTGCACATATATATCAAAACGTAGGGTTTCAATTTTTGATTCAGGATGGCACCAAAATGTATGTGACAGTTACAGTTTTTTGGCAAATCCACCCGAAGCATAGTGGCGGCACCCAGGGGGGACCATTAGAATGCATTGCGACTGAGCAAAAATTTAGAGGATAACGGCTGGATTCTGACTCATATTCGTAAAGTCATATCTCATAAATGATGCGACGTAGAAACACGAGCCTTGTGCCAATATAACTTCAGACCTTCCTGACGCTCATGATTCAACAATTTTTTCGATACCCGTTACCGTTTCTCCATAAGTTTTGTTTGTTCGAGTGTAACAAATCTGCTCTTCGCTAAAACGGCTCAGATTCAAAAATCCCAAAATCATGCTTATTTTTACAAAAATCACTGCTCCTAGACAGATTGAGGTACACACATGAAACGAACCATGATTATGTTAGAGGATGTAGTTAGGGACCAAGGAAGGACAGATTAATGTTTCCATCAAATTTATCAACATATTCGACGCCATTTTACGGCTGTAATATTATATTTTGAACAAATTGAGTGGTTTGAGAGCGTTCCCCTATCCGTTCTGATAAAAATGGTACCTTGGTGACGTCGATACGCCTTACGGTTCTTAAGTTATTAAGAGTAGTTCAGAAGCTGCGTTACCTGTTAAAACGGCTGAGAAATTAGGAGACATAAGTGAGGTGCTGTCTCCTCCAGTCACAGCCTGCGTGTGATTGGTCGAATAAAGGCAGGCCTTTTCATGGCTTTAGGTGGAGCTCCCTCTTGTGGTAGAAAAGAGAATTACTATACATTATGGCCTCCACTGTAAAACTGACGTTTCAGGGTTATTGTAAGACATCTCAAACAACTTGTAGATTTAATACAAATAAGTTCACCAGTACTTTTGATTACTCTGTAAAATATGATCAATACAGTCTCATACGTACTAGGCAGGCAACAGCGGCCATTTTACTGTTCCTTTTTTAGGGCAGTTACACAGACTTGTATGTTTAAGAGATTGTAGTCATTTTAAATGAAGATATTTTTAGTCAACTTGCTATTGTTATCCATTATACTAACACTAGCATTTTAGCATATTTTGACTTAATAGCTAAAGTTAACATACAGAATGGATTGGGATACAGTTACCAACATGTTAGTGTTTGCCAACATGTTATCTGTGGCATTTAAGCTAACATTAGCATTTTAGCTAACATTAGCATTTTAGCTAATTTTGTGTTTTGTCCATGTTTGCCAACATGCTACCAATAGCTTTTTTACTAACCATTGCAATGTAGCTCATTTAAGCTAACAATAACATTTTAGCTAATTTTGACTTAACTGCTAAAATCAACATAATGGATGAATTGAGTTACTGTTAACCAACATGTTGGTGTTTACCAACATGCTATCTCTAGCATTTAAGCTAACATGAGCATTTTAGCTAATGTTCACCAATATTAGTATTTTAGGAAGATTTTAACATACTGAAAGGATTAAGTTCATGGCAGCAAACATGTTAGTGTTTGTCAACATGCCATCTGTGGCATTTTAGCTAACATTAGCATTTTAGCTAACAGCTATTTTTTTTGGTTTTTGGGTTGATTTGAACAAACTGAATGAGTTAAGTTGTTAACCAATGTATTCATGGCTACAAACATTCTGCAAATAGCTTTTTTTGCTAACCATAGCAATTTAGCTCATTCAAGCTAACAACAGGATTTTAGACAATCATTTAATTATTTAGAATATTTTAAACACACTGAAAGGATTACGTTTATGGTAACGAACATGATACTGTTTGCCAACATGCTACCACTAGCATTTAAGCTTACACTAGTATATCAGTTAGTATCAAAATTTAAGTTAATTCAGCTAATTTTAGCTAACACTTCCCTTTAAGCATATTTTTATTATACTGAATGGATTGAATTATTGTTAACCAACATGTTTGTGTTTGTCAACATGCTACCACTAGCTTTTTAGCTAACATTAGCATGTTAGCTAATATAAATTTTAGTTATAGCTTGTTGTCAATTTACTGAATATAATAAGTCTTCTTTTAACCAACATACAGGTCCTTCTAAAAAAGTTACCATATTGTGATAAAGTTCATTCTTTTCCATAATGTAATGATCAAAATTAAACTTTCATATATTTTAGATTCATTGCACACCAACTGAAATATTTCAGGTCTTTTATTGTTTTCAAAGTGATGATTTTGGCATACAGCTCATGAAAACCCAAATTTCCTATCTCAAAAAATTAGCATATCATGAAAAGGTTCTCTCAACGAGCTATTAACCTAATCATCTGAATCAACTAATTAACTTTGAACACCTGCAAAAGATTCCTGAGGCTTTTAAAAACTCCCAGCCTGGTTCATTACTCAAAACCACAATCATGGGTAAGACTGCCGACCTGACTGCTGCCCAGAAGGCCATCATTGACACAGAAAGAAATTTCTGAACGAATAGGCTGTTCTCAGAGTGCTGTATCAAGGCACCTCAGTGGGAAGTCTGTGGGAAGGAAAAAGTGTGGCAGAAAACGCTGCACAACGAGAAGAGGTGACCTGACCCTGAGGAAGATTGTGGAGAAGGACCGATTCCAGACCTTGGGGGACCTGCGGAAGCAGTGGACTGAGTCTGGAGTAGAAACATCCAGAGCTACCGTGCACAGGCATGTGCACGAAATGGGCTACAAGCCACTTTTGAACCAGAAACAGCGGCAGAAGCGCCTGACCTGGGCTACCGAGAAGCAGCACTGGACTGTTGCTCAGTGGTCCAAAGTACTTTTTTCGGATGAAAGCAAATTTTGCAGATCATTCTGAAATCAAGGTGCCAGAGTCTGGAGGAAGACTGGAGAGAAGGAAATGCCAAAATGCCTGAAGTCCAGTGTCAAGTACCCACAGTCAGTGATGGTCTGGGGTGCCATGTCAGCTGTTGGTGTTGGTCCACTGTGTTTTATCAAGGGCAGGGTCAATGCAGCTAGCTATCAGGAGATTTTGGAGCACTTCATGCTTCCATCTGCTGAAAAGCTTTATGGAGATGAAGATTTCATTTTTCAGCACGACCTGGCACCTGCTCACAGTGCCAAAACCACTGGTAAATGGTTTACTGACCATGGTATTACTGTGCTCAAATGGCCTGCCAACTCTCCCATAGAGAATCTGTGGGATATTGTGAAGAGGAAGCTGAGAGACGCAAGACCCAACACTCTGGATGAGCTTACGGCCGCTATCGAAGCATCCTGGGCCTCCTTCACACCTCAGCAGTGCCACAGGCTGATTGCCTCCATGCCACGACACATTGAAGCAGTCATTTCTGCAAAAGGATTCCCGACCAAGTATTGAGTGCATAACTGAACATAATTATTTGGGTTAGGGTTGACTTTTTTTTTTTTATATTATAAACACTTTTCTTTTATTGGTCGGATGAAATATGCTAATTTTTTGAGATAGGAATTTTGGGTTTTCATGAGCTGTATGCCAAAATCATCAAAACAATAAAACAATAAAAGACCTGAAATATTTCAGTTGGTGTGCAATGAATCTAAAATATATGAAAGTTTAATTTTTATCATTACATTATTGGAAAGAATTAACTTTATCACAATATGCTAATTTTTTTAAGAAGGACCTGTAGTTGTCTTTCCCAACATGCTACTACTAGCATTTTGGGTAATAATTGGAATTTAGCCAATTTTAGGTAACACTGGCATTTTAGCTAATTGTGAGTTTTTCTATGCAGTAGGGTTGGTAGACTACTTTTCTTTTTTCTGCTGATTCTGTGCAATACACTTCAGCAAGTATTCTACAGTTGACTTCAAATACTTCAGGTACTAGGCAGGCAACAGTGGTTATTTTACTGTTCCAACACCTGGAAAACAGTGATTACTTTTAAATGGCAGACTTTTGTGTTTAGGCAATCTTAGGCATTATAAATGGAGTAAGATATTGTTAGCTAACTTACTATTGTTATCCATTATACTAACACTAGCATTTAAGCTAACATTAGCATTTTAGCTAACATTAGCGTTTTAGGTAATTTTGACTTAATCCATTCAGTTTTTTAACTTTAGCTATTAAGATAAAGATAACCAACATGTTAGTGTTTGCCAACAAGATATCTGTGGCATTTTAGCTAACATTATCATTTTAGCTAACATCGGCATTTTAGCTAATTTTAGCTATCATTTGGTTTTTGGGTTGATTTTAACAAACTGAATGGGTTGTTATTGTTAACCAACATGTTTGTGTTTGGCAACATGCTACCATACACTTCCGTACATTTTTTGAACTTCAACTACTTCTGCATACTTTGTGCTATTTTAACCATTCAACTTTTCAACTATTCTGCTCATTCTGCTTTTTCGGGGTATATCTTTTGGTATTCATAACCTTTATACTTTTCATAATATTCAACTTTTTATTTCAGCTAATTGTTTTTCTTTGCGTTAGGGTTGGCACAACCCTTTTCTTTTTTCTGCTGTTTCTGTTTATTACACTTCAGCAAGTCTTTTGCAGTCGACTTCCAATACTTCAGCCATTTTCTGCAAGTAAATTCAGCTTACAGCATTCACACTGCATTTTTCTAGTTTCATTAGTGTCACAGCTTGGTTTGTGGTACTTTTAAGATCAAAAGGAGGGACAAGATTATCAAAGATCATTGGACACATGAAGCTAGTATCATTAGACAAGTAGCTTCTAAACAAATCACATTGTAAGTAAATCCATCCATCCATTATCTATACCAGTCCATCTTCCACAGGGTTGCCGGTGCCCATCTCCAGCAATCATGCGAGACGCGTACACCCTGGACAGGTCGCCAGTCCATCGCAGGGCAACACAGAGACACACAACCATGCACACACACCTACCTATGGCCAATTTTAGAGAGACCAATTAACCCAACAGTCATGTTTTTGGACTGTGGGAGGAAGCAGGAGTACACAGAGGGAACCCACGCATGCACAGGGAGAACATGCAACGTCTGTGCATTAACTTTCCAACTCCAACATCAGACAAACATTTCGACACTCCAACACTTCATGCTTCCTTCTGCTGACAGGAATGATGAAGATGGAAAATGAAACCAGCAGGACTGCCCACACTACCAAAAAGTACCAGTATCCTCTTTAATGAACATGGCATCACTGTGTTTGACCTAAACCCCATTCGGATTGTACAAAAGATGAGCAGCTGCCTGAGAAACCCCGGGCATTGCGCTTTAACACCTGTGCCGAGCCACAGGTGGTTGATCGTCTCAATGCCCCCACAGCACTGATGCAGCACTTCATACAAACATTTTTATTGGTCTTATCGGTTAGAGAGACTTTGAGAAAAAATGATTTTGTTTGAAATCACTAACCTTTGATCAGAAGAATTATCAGGAATAAATGCTTGAAATATACTACTGTGTGCTGAATTATTGAAATAAATTAATACACATTGTAATTCACCGGAGTCCACTTGTACATGTAGAAATAGGAACTTAAGTTGGTTGACATTTCTGAAAGCATTTAGTACGGTTAGTGAGATCCGACAGGACTTTTGACCTGCAGGGGCCCTGCTTGTAAACACCTCTGTATTTCAATGTGTAAACTCACATGACATCCAGCACAGTGTCATTCTGCAAAACTTTGTGAGTCACTTCCACAGACAGGTACAGACCCCCATCTGTGCGCTTAATAGCAGTCGCATAGCCTGGCCACACTTGAAGCCTGCACAGCCAAAAAGAAAAACAGGAAAAAAAGCTCAATCTATTGGGGAGCACAATTCTCTAAGGGTGAAGTTAAACTCGCTACTAACCGATGTTTTTCTAGAACAATGGCACTTTCTGGATCATAATGGTTTCGGGCCACCTGTTTCAACCCAATGATTTTCATCACCCTGGAAAGAGAAAATATGGTCATATCCTGTGTGTGTGTATATATATATTATGGGGGCGGGTTTGAACTAGGGTTGTGCCGATGGACGATATCATAATCATGGTGGCTCTCCATCGTGATCCCACGCCCCCCACCCTGTCAGACACACTAATCCTATAGTCTCTTCTATAGTTTAACTAAAATCTTTGCAGGGACTGCTCTGTAAACATTGAGAATATAGGCTAACTAATGCGTATGTGTTGCACAGTGGTAGGGTAAATATTTGTATTGTTTTTTTTTTGCATGGTTTGTGTGGATTTGGTGTGTTTTGTTCGCATTTGTTTTCCGTCTGTGAAGCTCCGAGAGAAAAACTGAACTTATCTGGATTAGTCAGGAGGAGGAGCGCAGCAATCAGCTGCTTTGTTACAGGTGCGCACAAACGTGTTACGCTGCACATGAAAGGAGCTGAGGCAGGACAGCAAAACCCACTGGCCGGAACACCGCAAGCGATGACTTGCGCACACGTCTCTATCAAAACTGCGAGCGGCAGACAGGCAGCGCGCGCTGCCTCCCCTGCGAGTACCGTTTCACCTCTGTTTTGAGAAGCGAGCGAGGACCGCCGCACAGGCTTTTACCTGGGAGGAGAACGACCTAGAGTAGTAGATGGATCCTGACCGCCTTCCTTATGGGTGACTGAAGACAAAATCCGGAAGTTTTATTTCTTTTTTTTTTTTTTACCTTTTGGCATCAGCGACTGGTCCACCACGAAAATACATTGTTGGGCTTTACAGCTCGATTCATCAGTCTCTTTTTTTCCCCCTTACGTGCAACCGAGTGCCACATATTAAAAGGCCCGGGTGAGTACAGTGGGTCCTGTTTAAGTGGCCACTTCATTATTTTTTTCAGTGATTCACGCAGCTGCGTGAAATGTATTACAAGTTGAAATGTACAAAGTATTACAAATTATAATGTATTAGTAGAGTAAAACAACGAAAGTACAGTTTACGAAGTTAAGGTTTTTCTTCATAAATAAAAAAATGTTTTAGGCCTATGTAAAGAGATGTAGTAAATAAATTTACATTTAGTGTGAAAATAAGATTGACCTCAAACCTTCAGAGCTTTATATTTGAGAAATACCTTCTAAAAACCACATTGTAGAACGGGATGCACAGATCACAGTTTGGGGGCAAAATCTTTGTCATCTGGATTTTGATTTCTATTTCTTGATTATCAGTCCGTCTCAAGCTCTTGAGAAGAACCTCCTGCATCTCATCAAAAAGAGAAGGACAAGAAAACAGTCAGTTTAAGCTTATGTTTATATGCTTCATCATTCTGCAAGATAAAAAAAGATATTTATTGGTAAAATAGAGTGCATTCCAATTCACCAAGGAATTAATTCAATACATAGTATAACAACAAATCAAACAAACTCTTAAGTAGATTGAAAAGACGAAGATGTAAAGAGAACTAGTGTTGCACAAGATGTACAGTCACTACAAAACATACGTCTTTCAGTTTAACTGGCAGGTAGAGAATGGAGCCATCGAAAGCCACCACTTCTCCTGTGGTCGAACGATGATCCTTCATCATGCCAAAACGCATTCCCATGGATTCAACATTCGGACTGGGGAAAATTTAAGACATTTCAAAATAATAAAAACCCATAACAAATAAAAACTTCTTGCTTGCAGATACTGACTAAATATATGAAGTTTTATAGCACAAAGACAATATCACAAAAACATGTACTTACGTGAATGTGACATGGTACTGATACACAGCTTCATTCTTGCATGAAACTACGATGTGGTTTGACCCAATAGTTATAGGCGCTCCTTTTGTCCCGGCTTTATTAATTGGCTCCCTAAGCAGAGAAAATTAAATATAAACCCCCAATTTACAAAAATTACCGTACACTGAAAAATTTATATTTATGTAAAGAATTAAACTAAAAAAAATAAAAAATAGATTATAACTCTTGTTTGTTTTAGAAGAAAGGTTTTACAGAGACTTCAGATGACATCAAGCCCAATGTGTATTTCATCATTAAATATGTAAACAAAATTAAGAATTTATTCACAACTGAATGAGAACAGTTGAGTTGAGAACCATCTTTACTCTATAATATAGAACATGCAGGTGTATTAAATTACTATTTTGCAACACCAGAGACTAAAACAAACCCTCTATATCTCATGTGTCAAACTCAAGGCCCGTGGGCCAAATCTGGCCCACCATAACAATTTATGTTGCCCTCTAGACTCTGGAGGGCCACATTAATAGAACCTTTAACATAACAGCTTTGTGCCTAAATATTTTATCAGTCAAATCAAATCATCGTTTATTTGAATAATGCCAAAACTCAAATAATTTTCAAAAGATGTTAAAAAAAAATTTTATATCAAGTACTCATCGCATGCAGAGACAGATATTTAATAATAACTTAAGAGTTTGTTAATGGCAGTTTTGTCCATTTCTGCCACAACCAGCCCTTTCAGGACATTAATGATCTTGATGTGGCCCGAAATGGAAATTAGTTTGATACCCCTGCTCTAAATGATGATGAAGAAATGAAACCACAGTCTCCAAATAAGAAACCAGAGCAAAAAGTTGTGGTGGACTAAAAGCCAATGTTGCCTCAGCTCGCAGCCTCATGACGGTGATATAAAAGCACACAACATAAGCATAATTACCGTATTGCCTCCATTGTCAGCTCCTTCTTTGGTTGCGCACTACTTAAAGGCACAGGCAAGTCTAGAGTAAGTGGAACAACTGGCAAAACTTCTTTGGATTATTTGAAAGACAAGACAAACAAATTAATTCATTTTTAAACACATTTAGGAAATGAGTAATAGTTTTGAACATTAAAAAAATGCAATGAATTACCATATTTTACTGGTTGACTACTGTGTTTTCATAAAGAGAACTACATTTTTATAACATCTGATAGTCAATTATTCTGTGACGCCACACGAATAAGTGGGTATAGAGGATGGTCAGTTATTTTAAGCTCTCAGTACCTGCTGCCCGAGGCTGAGATTGCAGTGCTGTTTGGAGATCAGATGTTGGAGAAAGTGGTTTCATCCGACCGGGGTGCAAAGAAGGAAGCAAAGGCTGCCCTCTTCCCAATCCAAGTTGCGGGAGTGCTGCTCTTCCAAGTCCCACTATCATCTGAGGGTACAAACTTTAGCCATGGAGAAAACATAATAGCCATTAATTACCACAGCAGTCAGGACAGCTAATAAGTTTTATGGTTACAAAAGTAAAGCGGATTTTAGCTCATAATGACAAGCATATTGTTTATATTAATGTAGAAATGAAGAAATGCATTTTAGCTGTACATGATGCGCTACATCTGACCAACTGTCAACAAAATTACATTTAAATTTGCCTCCTAGTGTCTCCAGATGACAAAAATGTATGTCTTTTGGATTTCCTGAAATGAATGGCTTCATATTCCATCTTTAATCACTTTTTTATTCACGGAGTAGGTCCTTGGTTATTGGTTTATTTTTAGGTTGGCTAATGAAATCAATGTTCACATGATAAATACACTTACAACCAACTAAAAAGACAACAAAGCTAAAGATGTTCCATATAACAAAACATTCCAGAAGAACATGAGGAAAATTTAATTGGTTTTATGTCAAACGTAACAATTTTTTTAAAACTACACTTGGTAGTGTGGCAGTAATAATAAAAACTGTATTTTTTGCTGCCCCTTTCCTTGAACGTTAACAGCTTTTACAGTCCAACACCTTAGATATACTACAGAAAAAAAAATAAAATAAAATTTACCTGCTTCCCCTGCCCATCATGTCTCCAGGGTGACCAGCACCCTGTG
Organism: Valencia hispanica; assembly: GCA_963556495.2. Taxonomy (NCBI): domain Eukaryota; kingdom Metazoa; phylum Chordata; class Actinopteri; order Cyprinodontiformes; family Valenciidae; genus Valencia; species Valencia hispanica. The sequence goes on along the minus strand of OY747704.1, from coordinate 16,705,581 downwards.
AGGGGGTGGTGGTGGTCCCTACAGGGGCACCTTGCACTTTCACCTCTTCAGCATCTCCAGACGCTCCTCTTCCTACAAAAACATCAATTCTTAAGGTTTTACACAAAAACTAGATCAAGAGTTCGTAGGTGTGCAGAAGCCTTTTTAGGCTTATGAATACATAATGTCGTTTTATATTTATGGTAAATCTAAGGTTGCCTGGGTCAGGGGAACATTTACATTTTTGAGTGAAATCCAGCCAATATTACAGGCCTCTTAGCAGCACCAATGTCAGCTAGGTATAGGAAACATGAGGCCTTAAATTTAACTGGTATTATAAAGGCTAAATCATCAAGTTAAAGAAATATACTTAAAGGCTTTAAAGTACTATTTTTTCCAGTCTTATAGTACTGACCCACTGCTGGAGTTCCTCTTCCCCAAGAAGTCACACCCATTCCTCTAAACATGGATACCAGCGTTGATCCTTGACCACAGGGTGGCGTACTAACCTGTGAGGACATAAACCTTAGACACCATTGAAGCACATCTAATTTTAAGAAAAACTATTCAGAAATTTTCAAACCTCTTCTCCCCGTACTGCGGGCATGTCTCCTGTTGAAACTGGTGGTGTTTCTAATAGATGCTTTTGTCCATGTTGTTGCTCAAGTCGAGGCAGGACTGCTCCTCTGCTCACCCCAACCTTCGGTTCAGCTGCTGGGAGCAGAAGGCCTCTGGCTCGGCCAACGCCCATCTCATCAGGCTGCACCAACAGCCCTCTGCCTGGTGCAACTACATGGTCAGCAGGAGGAGGCAATACCCCTTGTCCTGGAGGGAGATCACCAGGAGGGAGGAAACCCCTGGCTCGTCCTAACCCTGGCCCTTCTGTAGAAAGCAGCAGGCCTCTACTGCGTCCTGCACCGTCAGGCTGCAGGCCTCGCCCACGTCCCAGCATTTCTGTCGTGTCACTGAGGTCAAGGGGTTAAAAGGAAAAAGTTGTGATCAGGCAAGGTGAGAAATAAAAGTGAAGTAAAAGATAGAACAAAGTTTAACTCAAACATGTCCAGATATGAGTCAAGAAGGCAGGGATGGACAAATAATGGAAGGGAAGGAAGTTTTAATGGTTATGTTAACATTTTCTTTGGTTAGAATTATTGTCATGACAATGAATAACCCTCAAAAGCAAATTTGAATAATGTATATAGATTAAATAGTAACAAAATCTAAACTTAGGAAAGGACATGGAGGTCATCACAAATAATAATTACCATAAATGATTCTAAAACACTGAAGCCATTTCTCTTAAATTTATTTTAAAAAAATATTACCCACACCAGACTTCCTCATCAGTGGGTTAGTGGGGGGGTGACCTGATCTGAGGTGGTCTACATTTTTCACACAAATTTACATTTGAAGTGTCATTTGTGAGAGTTTGTCATGTAGGCAGTTTCATAAATTCAGATTAGAAAGCACTGCTAAAGAAAGCAAAGATAGATTAAAATCACAGACTTAACTCATTAAACATTTGGATTGATTTATTGAGCAAATAATTATTAGCTTGAGCTGTACATCTGCATTTAAAGTGTAACTCATCCCCTATCAGAGTAGAACTCTGCCCACGTTTTCTGTTTGAGAAATGCCTCAAAATGAGGCGTTCCCTGGTGGACCAGTGAGGGGGAGGGCTGGGCGTGGTCTGCGCTGTGATTGACATGTTGACAGCAGTGCTGCTGCAGCGGCACAGACAGCCAGAAAGATGGAGAGCAATAGCGTCGCGAGCTCCATTGACTCAGAGGGAGGCAATTTTGAAGTTCAGGATTTCTCTCCACCTCCTTCACCAGAGGAAAGAGAGGAAAGGGAGGAAGGTTCTGTGGAGGGCTGTATTGTTTCGAGCCGATGGCTTGCGAGTTGCCCGGGGCCACAGGTGCTGAGTCTGCAGCAGAATGGGGTCATAGAATGGGGCCCGTCTGAGTGGTACATAGTTATTAGCCATAGCTAAAGCAAAATTTAGATTAGCTTGAGTAATATCCTGCGAATCTGCCTTTACAGGTGCACCTGGGGCCACTGTACCTCAGTCTGCAACAGAAAATGTGTGTTGCAGAAAGGTGCCCAAGGTATAAATCAAAGTATCCTAGCATGAGAAAATCATTCAGTAATGTGCAAAAAACCTTTTTTTCACACAATCAAACATTGGACTAAAAATTAACTCTAAGTCTTAATTTCATTATCCATTTACTGATATCAGTTCTTTCCTTTGTCATAGGTAAAGCGCAGATGTCAGCAGGTGGGGGTCAAATTAGCTATGCTAAGAAATCTAAATGCTAATCTAACAAATCACTAAACTGATAATTCCTTAAACACTTGCTATTCCAACTCACTACGGAGGCGTGGTCGAGACAGAGCTTTTATACTCCACAGCGACAGGATGCTGTCGTCACCAATAAAATCTGACATCTAAAATAAGGGCTGACCCAGTAGCAATGCCCAATTCAAATTCAAGTGCAGTTTAAAGTTTTAAACTGAAGCACTCCACTAACTGTTTTTGTTAGAACATTAATAGTTTTATTAAAATGTGCTAAAATACGTAAAATACATGTAGGCAGCACTATTAGACACTCATTTATATAGTTTATCAGCAAACAAAAGTTGATTTGGGGGTGAGTTACTCTTTAAGGAGAATTATTATGGGGTAATTTATGTAGCAAAAATCTGAGGACATAAAGTGCTTTCGGAAAGTATTGACGGCGCATCACATTTTTCACATTTTGCTGTCACACAAAGCTTCACTCCGAAATAGATAAAATTCATTTTCCCCCTCAAGATTCCACACACAACATCCCATGATGACAATGTTGAATTTTTTTTGAAAATTTATTAAAAATAAAAATGCAAATTCACACATACACAAGTGTTCACAGCCTTTGTCATAAAGCTCAATATTGAGTTCTGGTGCTTGATGATTTGGAAAGGCACACACACCAGTCTATTCAAGGCCCCAGATTTGACAGAGCACAAAGGGATTGTCTGTAGAACTCAGAAACAGGATTGTCCTGAGTAGGGATGGGCATTCGATTAAATTGTCTTCATCGATCATCGGGAGATTTAACAATCGATTTTCGATTAATCATTGATATTTTTATATTAAAATTCAGTGTTCATAGGCTATATTAAAATGCAGTGAGAATAGAAAAATTGCGTGTTTCCTCATTGAGATGTTCATTACAAGTGGGACACCTCTTGTGGAAGTTAAACGGAATTAATTCACAGTAGTTGCACAAAGAAAATATGCACTATAAGCAGCGGAGCTGACAGCTAAAAGACGGAACTCATAAAAAAAAAAAGTAAATAACTTAATAACAAAAAACGTATAGGTCTGATAGTTTTGTGTTACATTTGGCAAAAAGAGTCGAGAAAGAGGATGAGAGAGATCAGCATACCGAACAATGAATTAGGCTCATTAACAGAGTAAAAAAGACAAAAACAAAAGAAACCCTAACATATACAAGTTTAGCACCAGTCTACTGATTTTTGTTGACAAAGATGAGCATGTTAACATGCACTGGGGTCAGAAGCGAAAGCAGCCTGGTGAGCAGACTGACGGTCACCCGGCTGCTTTCGCGTCAGCGCCGTGATCACCTGCTGTGAGGGACAGACGTCGCTGTGATACACATACCTCCGTGCTCACTTGGCAAGCCTCTGGAATCTTGTTTAATTCATCCAGGGGTGGTGGAGCCTCCCTCAGAAAGTACTCGGTGAGTAAGTTTCTCTGCTCGTTGTGCATCTCAGCTCCTCCGTGCCAACACCGACTTGATGCTAGGTTGAGACCAAGAGCAGGATGCTCCGCTTCTAACCAGGGTTGGAAGTGCGTTCAAGTACTTTTACACAGCTTCACAGTGTTGGTAGTGAACAAAGACTTTTTTTGTTTGTTTTTTTAAGTCAAAGTGGTCCCACGCCACACTTTGCTGCGACTTCTTCATGACAATGCTACTTTTGAAATACACAGAAACTCACAAGAAACTGAGTCGGCCTGTGGGTTTTATTTTCAGTCATCGCCCTCGTGTGGTTAAGTGTTTAATTACTGCCACATAGCAAAATTAATTGCATTCCTTCAAAACTCAAACTATGCAACAGAACATGCATTAATTGATCAGTAAAAACAAAAATGTCCTCAAAATTCTTAATGATCAATTAATCGCTCGTCGATTAATTATCCCCATCCCTAGTCCTGGGGCATGAATCTGGGGATGGTTACAGAAAATATTCTGCTGTTTGAAGGCCCCAATGAGCCCAGTGGCCTCCATCATCCGTAAATGGAACTAGCTCGAAACCATCATGACACTTCCTAGAACTGGATGGCCATCTAAACTGAGAAATCAGGGGAGAAATTCCTTAGTCAGGGAGGTGACCAATAACCCAAGGGTCACTCTGTCAGAGCCTCTGTGGAGAAAACCTTCCAGAAGGACAATCATCTCTGCAGCAATCCACCAATGGTAGAGTGACCAGACGGAAGCCTCTCCTTAGTAAAAGGTACATGGCAGCCATCCTGCAGTTGCCAGAAGGCATCTGAAGGACTCTCTGGTCTGATGAGTCAAAGATTGAAGTCTTTAGTGTCAATGCCAGGTGTCACGTTTGGTGGAAACCAGACACTGCTCATCACCAGGCCAATGCACAGAAAAAGGGGACATGTCCGAGGAAAAGAAGATGTTGCTGCCAACATGATACACAACAACAACAATTTGACAGTTTTTGCATGCCAGTTCCCTTTAAATAAAACCCGTTTTATGCTCTGGTTTCTTGTGCCGAGTTGTTCATAGTTAACCACACCCTAAGTGGACATCGGTTGGCTGTAAACTCCAAAGAAGATGACTGGCTTCCATCGTGATGGGGAGGGCGAGGTGAGGAGCGAGTTTTAGACCCCTCTAGCGATTCTTTCTTTTAAAAAAAAAAACACCCAAAAAAACTAGCGGCAAATCTAGCAAATTTTTATGGGGTTATTGGAAACTTTTGGGTGAAGCATGTAACGTTACTCTTCTCACAGAGCAGCGGGGTGCTCTTCTGTCTCAGAGCTCACAGCAGGCAACCAGTCAGACAACAGCAAAATGTAAATGGCTGGGACTTAATCTGTTCAAGTCTTTTAAATACAATAAATGACTTCATAAAGCAATTTTTTTTAAATTACATGTATCAAACTTTTGTTCTACCACAATAATGTAATGAATTTAAAATACCTCAAGATGAGGACGTTTCTCATTTTTTATGAATGAGCTCTGAATAAAATTGCTCTTCAAAAAAATATAACTTGGCTCAGACCAGGAAACCAGGCAAAACTAATAGGAGTTTTGTAACACAAAGTGCAAACTAACAACAAAAACACCCAGTTTGAATAAAACAAGACATGCCATTTTATTCTGCCATATATGGACCATATACGCCTTTTATCATCCAGTCTCTTTCTTAGAAAGAGGGAGACGTGTGAGGGGAAAAACAAACAAGAATGCAAATGGATTTATTATTGTGGCTCGAAAAATTTAGCTCATTTGAATTTATCATATGATTAATTATTTATTGTGACTGCCCAATATACAAGTGCTGATAAGCCTATCAAAAAACTAAGTACCTGAACTACGACTCCAACTCCCAGAAAAGTTTAAAAGGAGGCATCACGGATGCAGAGCAGGACCAGAGAGAGGAGGAGGAGGTGGTTCAAGCCATTGATCTTAATAGTCCGAAAAAGATTTATAGAGGAGCAGCAAAAGCAAATGAGGTGGACTAGCGGTGCGTCCCAAAAACTGATGGAATCATCCAAGACATATTACTATGGAATATAGTCTCTGCTGCGTGGTAATTAAGCCGTTAAGATGTCATAACAGTCATGGGACTGGCATACAACAACAGTCTTCAATCAGAGGACTCAAAATCTCCGATCTGTACATCGAAAGAAATTAAATATTTCTGTATTTTAAGGTTATGGGGAAACAGGTTACTAACCATGAGCTACGTGAATGAGCGCACACTTACAGCAAAACTCAAATATAAAAACTTGCCTAGCTAACTTCATATCTTTAAGTACCTGTTTCATTAGATTCGGGCTCTCACGTTGCTTCCTTGGAGCGAGTTTACGACGCCTGAGCGTGAGAGGTGAATGGCCGGGGAAAGCAGTGCAAAAGGGGACCGCCACTTTTTTTCCCTCATTAAAATTATGACAATTATTTAACCATTATGAACCTATGTTGCGGAAGTTGAAACATTTAGATAGACCTTATCTCAGAGAGTAAAACAGCAGAAATTACCATGTTGTTTTAAAAACACTTTAGCTACAATATTTGCTCTGCTAGCTCCAACATTAATTAGCCAGACATGTAGGTGCCTAGTTATTTAAAAAAAAATATGTTCAAATGTAACACTTTGTTGTCAATCTATTATCGACCAAATGTGATACATGTCGCGTGGATAAAACTAGCTTGGAACGTGGAACAATTTAATTCCGTTAGCTAGCATGTCCACGTGTTAAACAACATGTCTTAACACAACCACAGTTGTTGGAAATTACATCAAGACGCCATTTGGGCTACATTTAAGCATGTAAAAAAAACAAACGAAATATTACATTTAGTTTAGCAACTTCAAAAACTTACAGGAATGCGAAATACCCGTATTGGTACGCCTCGTCTGCTCTTGTCTCTCCAGGTGTTTAATTAAAACTGGTTCAATCTGGCAGACTAGTTCTACTCGCCAAACGTTGGTACCGCCCCTCTAAAACCCTATTGGTTAATCCAAGTATTCAGCAGAAAGGTATTGGTTTACTCAATCTGTCAATTTTGTATTACCGGTTTTAATTATTTTTAAGTATGTTTCTTCCTGTAGGCAGATAACACCAGTTCAAACTCTTAAGAATTTAATCTTTGAATATAAGCTAAGTATATCATAATTATTATTCTGATCATCAATGGTCTTTTAGTTAAAGAGGAAATGTTAGTAATTGTACTGTTTGTTTCAGACTAACTTGAGAGTGAAGTAGTGAACCTCTAAATTATTTCATTAATTGTAATTACATCAGATATGTAAAAAAAAAAGGTAAAACAACCAGTCACATCATATACTTTTTTGAATTTGCTATTGCAAGACATTGGAAATTAAATACCGTAAAGGTTGATTAGCCCAAACTAAGATGGAAAAGATACCTAAAAGAGTGTGGACATGACATTTCGGTCTTAAAAGTCATAATTGAAAAACTCAAAAGGCAGTTAAATATCAATAATTAATACCCAGAACAACATGTTCCCAGAAGTTTTGAGAGGATGACTTTGTGCTTTGCACCTGTTCTACATTTTATTACTTTGTAGAAATATTGTATTTTATTTGGATTTTGTGTGCTAGACCAACACAAAGTAATTTTATAATTGTGAAGTTGAAGTAAAAAGATGCATGTTTAAAAAAAACAAAAAACGTTTTACTTATGTCTGGAAAGTATGTCTTGTATTCATATTCAATTTCAAATAAATTCAGTTTATTTGTATGGCGCCAATTCACAAATAATGTAATCTCTAGGCACTTTACAAGTCATTTCAATTCAATCATACACACATTCCAATCACCTTAAAAGTTTTCTACCAAAGGAACCCCAGCAGATTGCATCGAATCATTGACTTGCAGCATTCACTTCTTATGGACGAACATGTAGCGACAGTAGACAGTCAAAGCAATCCCTCATACTGAGCAAGCATGTTGCGACAGTGGAGAGGAAAAACTTCCCTTTAACAGGAAGAAACCTCCAACGGAAACTGACTCAGTACGAGCGGCCATTTGCCACAAGAGTTCGAGAGGACAAAGCAGAAACACAAAAGGACAGAATAACTGATGTAGGAGTACTTTCTATGTTAAAGATAGTAAAATGTCGACAGCAGGAGCCTAAGCCTATAATGGGATAACTACAGAGATAGCTCAGGATAACCAAGCCCGTTAGCAGAAGACATGAGAGAGGCAGAGCCAAGGAGAACCGTCTGTCTCCCCCACTGTGATATCCACAAACAAAATTAGAGCACATGCAGCAGAAAGTGCTCATGTCAAATGGGACTAGTATAAAAGTTTTTTACCTGCTTGCGAATTAAAAAAAAAATCACATCACTTTGTAGCCACAGAGAGAGAGAGAGAAAAGTTATCATCTTTCAGATAAACTCTACTAGCAGCTGGTAGTAGCTACTAGTAGCCATGAGTTCAGACTGAAAACTAACACTACATGTCATCCTTTACACACTATGTTGCAATAACAATGCTTTTCTTTATCTTGGACATATATAGGTGCTATATATATATAGCACCTATGTATAGCTATATAGGTGCTCAAAGCACAAACGCTTTGTAGTGACAAAGTCTGCAGAATTTCTTCACATGAAGTTACATATTACTTTAAATTAACAGAAATTAACTGCACTGTTTCAAGTAAATCATTTTTCAAGCAGGACAGATGTGACAGACTGCATATGGGATCATTTCATTTCATGTTTTTACTGCTATTGTATTGATCATTTTTCATGAGTTTCAGTTGTAGAAAAAAATTGTGTCAAATGATAGCCTACTTTGCTCAAAAAAATTTGTCCACAACAGTAAAATAATTCAGAAGCTTCTGCCTGATTTTAGCCACCTAGTTTAAAGAAATGAGTGCAAACTTTGATTAGTACATATTGACATCCACTGAAAGACAAAATTCAGATGAGGACAGGAGTATGTAATCTCCAAATCTTCTTCACCGACTTCGATGGTTCTCAAATAATTTTACATGTTCATTATGTACTGTATGTGTACACTCACTCAAACCTTTACTGACTCAGTTCACAATTTTATATATAAATTTTCAAGCATTACTAATAGCACTTAATGAGCTACAGTACTTTGAGGTAGAGTTTGACCTTGGGAATGGACCTTGTTAGAATTCTGTAATATGGTTTGATAATATAAATGATGGAACATGTAGGTTTAAAATACTAAGAATAAGAAGACTGCTGTGCTTGCCTTCATACAACACTCGAAAGGACAAAAATCGATTAAACAGAAGGGGGCCCTCTTTCTGTCTCCAGCCACTTATAAACCAAATGTGTTTTCTCTTCTGCGCCTCACTTACATTTAGTTGTCGTGATGAAATTACCTGGTTGTGCCTGAGCTTGTGGCCCGATGCCTGATTGTGTCATTTCATTAAGGTCATGTTCGGAAAGTCACAATTTGCTGCCAAGAAAACAAGATAACCCGTGTCTGTCTCACTCCTAGCCTATGAAGAGCGGCGATCTTCACTTGTCTGCCTTCAGCCAAAGTTCACATTAGCAGAAATTTCACCACAACACACTGACTGCTCACATTATGCTGGTTAGCAACAGCAGAGTGCCATATCCAATGCTGCAGGTTCCATCCATCCATTTTCTATACCCGTCCATCCTAATGTAGGGTTGCGGGGGGGCTGGTGCCTATCTCCAGCGGTATGCTGCAGGTTAGTTATTTTATTTTAAATACTTAAAAATCATGTCGATGTGAAATGTTCTCCATCTAATTTTAGCTATCACATTGAGAGGACATGCTTTCCCCGAGTTTTGATTTCCATAAAGTTTTCCCTGCCCCTTTAGGAAGAATCCAGCAAAAGTCATACGGACACAAACGGAACTGCGCGTTTGGACAAAGACGGAGTACTGGTGAACCGAAAAAGACGTTTAGAGGATTTGTAAAGAAGGGGGATAAAACAGGTTTGGCATTTTGAGGTCAGACTGCGGTTAGATCACACCACACTTCCAGTTCTGACAAAGCATGTGCAGATTTGAAAACACTGGGTTGCTAAAACCTTATTCATGCACACACCCAATATGTTATTTTACTCATTCAGCCCTGGGTCAATCAATCCAGGCTTGAAATGTTTTAGTATACAGGGTGGGATTGTGGGTTTGACCTAGCATACTGCAGTTGAAATTTGAAAAATTAGAATATCATGCAAATTTTTTATTTTATTTCAGTAATTCAATTTAAAAGATTGAGCTAATATATGATATAGACTCATTACATGCAAGGGGAGATATTTGAATATTACATGAAATCAATAAAACAAGGATTTTTAATCGAGAAATGTCGGACCTCTGAAAAGTATAATCATGCATATGTACTCAGTACTTGGTTGGGCCCCTTTTGCATCAATTACTGCCTCAATGTGTCGTGGCATGGGTGCTATCAGCCTGTGGCATTGCTGAGATGTTATGGAAGACAAGGATGCTTCAATAGCAGCCTTCAGTTGTTCTACATCGTTCTGTCTCATGTCTCTCATCTTTTTCTTGGCAATGCCCCATAGATTCTCCATTGGGTTCAGGTCAGGCGAGTTTGCTAGCCAATCAAGCACAGTAATCCCATGGTCATTAAACCGTTTTTTTGTACTTTTGGCAGTGTGCGCAGGTGCCAAGTGCTGCTGGAAAATGAAGTCAGCTTCTCCATGAAGTTTGTCTGTTGAAGGAAGCATGAAGTGCTCCAAAATGTCCTGGTAGATGGGTGCGTTGACTCTGGACTTAATAAAGCACAGTGGACCAACACCAGCAGATGACATAGCTCCCCAAATCAACACAGACTGTGGTAACATCCCACTGGACTTCAAGCATCTTGGATTGTGTGTCTCTCCATTCTTCCTCCAGATTCTTGGACCCAGGTTTTTTAAATGAGATTCAAAATTTGCAGTGATTTTTTTCTTTAGCTCAGGTAAGGCGCTTCTCATGTTGTTTGTTGCTCGGGAGCGGCTTGACAAGAGGAATACGACATTTGAAGCCCATGTCCAGGATATGTGTGGTGTAACTCTAGCCTCAGCCCACTCCTTGTGAAGGTCCCCAACACTGTTAAATGGCCTTTTCCTGACAATCCTCTCCAGGCTTCAGTCATCCCTGCTGCTTGTGCAATTTTTTCTTTCACACTTTTCCCTTCCACATAACTTTCCATTAATGCGCTTTGATGCAGCACTTTGGGAACATCCAAAGTCTTTTACAATTATGGTGTCAATGATGGTTTTCTGCACAACTGTCAGGTCAGCAGTCTTCCCCGGGATTGTGATTCCTACTGAACCACACTGACAGACCATTTAAAGGCTCAGGAACCCTTTGTATGTGTTTTGGATTAATTAGTTGATTAGAGTGTGACACTTTGAGCCTAAAATATTGAACCTTTTCACAATATTCTGATCTTCTGAGATTTTGAATTTGGGGTTTTCATGAGCTGTAAGCCATAATCATCAAAATTATAACAAAAAAAAGGCTTGAAATATCTCGCTTTGCATGTAATGTGTCTATATCATGTATTAGCTTCACCTTTTAAGTTGAATTACTGAAATAAGCGAACCTTTGTACAATTTTCAAATTTTTCCAATTTCACCCTGTATCTCCCACAGTAAATTGGTGTTGGCAGGTTACAACCTGAAGAGGTTGCTAGTGCATCACAGGAATTTAAACCTCCTTAGTTCTTGAATTTACTCATAGTCAACTGGCACCTTTATCATATATTGGAAGCGTCCTGGTGAAGTCCAAAAAGTAGTGCATCATATTAATGGAACTGAACAGAACAGGTTTTAAAACGATATTTTGGCCCCGCGCCATGAGCATCGACTGCATCAAAAGGCACCATAGTGTGTTGTCAGAGTCCAATTCCTTTAGAAAAAGTTAGAAATAGGATCATCCAAAAATTATGAAAACCTCTTGTATGATATCGATGACGTGACTTTAACATGTTAGCTATGAAAAGACACGGTTTGAAAATAGTATGGTAAAGCCTGTGAAAGAAAGATATTCGCCCTAAAACATAATACGCCCTAAGTGGGCGTAGTTAAAGTGATTTCAGCAAATGACCTTATCAATCTGGTGACAGCCAGAAAGTTTGGTGGAGCTCAGCTCTGGTATTTGGAAGACATGAATTTTGTGCTTTATGGCAAGAAGTCCGAATAATAAACTGATTCATTTTGAAGATCCAAGTCAAAATTCTTATAAGGAGCTTGCCCAAAATTATCTGTGTGTAAAAAAGACAAAAGTGACAACTTTAAACAGTAGGGCAGTTAACTCAGTTTGAAATGAAAGCTAGTGAAAACAAAAGGGTTTTGAGAACTTTTCTGAAACTACGTGTCTCAGCAGTCTTTTTATGCATCAGTAAAATGTTCCATAATGAGGGTAGCCATTGCAAACAATCTTTTTTTAATAATAATTATAGGTTTTAAAATTGTTACATCCGTGTTTGGGTAAAGCTATTCAAGTTTTCTACCAAAATGATGAAGAAACAACCCAGCAGGTTTGGAGTGTGGTTAGAAAAATAGTTTAGCAATTCAAAACAAGAAATGACATCCAAAGTTTAGCAAGATGAGTAAAAAAAAAAGCAAGATTTCCATCAGCTTAATTTTAATGCTTTCTCCAGTCCCTCATCATCACGTGTAACCAAAACACATTTAACTCCTTTGGTACAAGTCCTACAGTGGTTCCTGAGAGTCATCGAGATAGTGACAGATTGTTTAATACACAGTGGCTTGCAAAAGTATTCGGCCCCCTTGAACTTTTCCACATTTTGTCACATTACAGCCACAAACATGAATCAATTTTTTGGGAATTCCACGTGAAAGACCAATACAAAGTGGTGTACACGTGAGAAGTGGAACGAAAATTATACATGATTCCAAACATTTTTTACAAATAAATAACTGAAAAGTGGGGTGTGCGTAATTATTCAGCCCCCTGAGTCGATACTTTGTAGAACCACATTATGCTGCAATTCCAGCTGCCAGTCTTTTAGGGTATGTCTCTACCAGCTTTGCACATCTAGAGACTGAAATTCTTGCCCATTCTTCTTTGCAAAACAGCTCCAGCTCAGTCAGATTAGATGGACAGCGTTTGTGAACAGCAGTTTTCAGATCTTGCCACAGATTCTCGATTGGATTTAGATCTGGACTTTGACTGGGCCATTCTAACATGGATATGTTTTGTTTTAAACCATTCCATTTTTTCCCTGGCTTTATGTTTAGGGTCGTTGTCCTGCTGGAAGGTGAACCTCCGCCCCAGTCTCAAGTCTTTTGGAGACTCCAAGAGGTTTTCTTCCAAGGTTGCCCTGTATTTGGCTCCATCCATCTTCCCATCAACTCTGACCAGCTTCCCTGTCCCTGCTGAAGAGAAGCACCCCCAGAGCATGATGCTGCCAGCACCATATTTGACAGTGGGGATGGTGTGTTCAGAGTGATGTGCAGTGTTAGTTTTCCGCCACACATAGCGTTTTGCATTTTGGCCAAAAAGTTCCATTTTGGTCTCATCTGACCAGAGCACCTTCTTCCACATGTTTGCTGTGTCCCCCACATGGCTTGTGGCAAACTGCAAACGGGACTTCTTATGGTTTTCTTTTAACAATGACTTTCTTCTTGCCACTCTTCCATAAAGGCCAACTTTGTGCAGTGCACAACTAATAGTTGTCATATGGACAGATTCCCCCACCTGAGCTGTAGATCTCTGCAGCTCATCCAGAGTCACCATGGGCCTCTTGGCTGCATTTCTGATCAGCGCTCTCCTTGTTCGGCCTGTGAGTTTAGGTGGACGGCCTTGTCTTGGTAGGTTTACAGTTGTGCCATACTCCTTCCATTTCTGAATGATCGCTTGAACAGCGCTCCGTGGGATGTTCAAGGCTTGGGGAATCTTTTTGTAGCCTAAGCCTGCTTTAAATTTCTCAGTAACTTTATCCCTGACCTGTCTGGTGTGTTCTTTGGACTTCATGGTGTTGTTGCTCCCAACATTCTCTCAGACAACCTCTGAGGGCGTCACAGGGCAGCTGTATTTGTACTGAGATTAGATTACACACAGGTGCACTCTATTTAGTCATTAGCACTCATCAGGCAATGTCTATGGGCAACTGACTGCACTCAGACCAAACGGGGCTGAATAATTACGCACACCCCACTTTTCAGTTATTTATTTGTAAAAAATGTTTGGAATCATGTATAATTTTTGTTCCACTTCTCACGTGTACACCACTTTGTATTGGTCTTTCACGTGGAATTCCAATAATATTGATTCATGTTTGTGGCTGTAATGTGACAAAATGTGGAAAAGTTCCTAGGGGGCCGAATACTTTTGCAAGCCACTGTAGGTGCTGGGAGCTTGCCTTGGAGGTTTCAGGAGTCCTGATCTATCTCTTCTGACATCTAGATATCGCCACTGTATTTAGCTGTGATGGGATGGATTTCCTTGACAGCATCAGGTCTAACTGAAACTGCCAGTGGTCACCAGCGCTAATTTCATATGACAATCATCACTGAGCTGTCAGTCACAGAGAGCAGAGGGTAATGGTGAGTAAAAGGCCCAGGCCGCGGTGTTTGGGATGTGGTGATGGACAACCATGACAGGTCGGCTAAAGGGAAATTTGTGGGACTCAGCACAGGCCACTCCGAATTCGGGAAGAGGAAAAAAAAACCTGCTGCTGCTTATACAGTGATTCAAGCTGCAAGGTGCTTGGAATATTTATCCTAAGTTCTGAGGGTCTCCCACTGTTTAGATCTGGGTTTTCTCGTTTGATTTACTCCGAGTGCTTGAAATCGAGGAGGCAACCATGAAAAGCAAAAGCACATGAGGTTGGAGAGCCACTGAACTCCTGAGGGAACTATATTTTTTTATTTAGCTTTAATTTTACCAATATTTGTAGAGCTTCAGTCCCTTCTCTCTCCTCCCAAAAACAAGAAGTATGTGGAAATAGGGCGACTGTGTTATGGAGCACTTTCATGTGTGTGTTTTTTTTCTTCCATAAAATACTGCTATGTAGTATTTCTATACATTTACGTCATAAGGGAAGCTCTGTTAAAACTTGGAGTTTGACTTGTTTTGTATTACCTTTTTATTTATGTATTATTATTTATTTTATTATATATTATTTATAGATTTTATGCGATAGACCAACACAGAAAAGAGCATAATTCTGAAGTGGTAACATAAGGATTCATTGTTGTGAATTTGACCATCAAATTAATCAACAAAATCTGAGTAGTAAAATAAAAACTGCAACTTCAAATGAGGATTTCATTTATAAAGAGAAAAAACCCTCCAAAAACAACCTGAGACGGTGTGAATAATGTAATTGTCCCCCATTTAGGTCATTGATCAACTGTGATTAGCTATATTCTTTAGTTCCGTATCACTCGCCACACCCAGGCTGGATTGCTGGCTGAGGTGTAGAATCAAGAAACCACTCAAATAGAACCTGTCTGGAAACATGAAGCAGGCTAAGGGATAAAATAAGTCAAATAGCAGTCCCTTATCTAAACAAAAAAAGAACAGATGAGAAACAAAGTCATTGAAATCTGTGCATCTGGAAAGGATTACAAATCAATTTTCTAAAGCTTTGAAAATATTTTGGGGAAAATGTTCTGTTGGCTGATGAGATAAAAGTTTACTTTTTTTTGGAAGGCATGTCTCCTGTTATATCTGGGTTAAAACCTGGCATTTCAGAAAAAGAATAGCGAAATATGATGGTGGTGGTGTGATGGTCTGGGGCTGCTTTGGTGTGTCAGGACCAGGCCAACTTGCTGTAATAGATGAACCCATGAATTCTGATCTAGACTAGATAACCCTGAAGGGGAATGTCTCCTCATCAGTTTGTGACATTAGGATCAGTCACACTTGGCTTAAAGTATTTACAGTAACCTAGGCAGGACTTAAAGTGTGAAAAAGTTGAATAACATATTAAAAAGGAAATATGATGTCTTAATATTTTTTCATGATACCATCGCTATTGGTTTAATCTTTAATTTAAACTGATAAGGGAGACTTGTAGACAATGCTTTCTCTATTCACCTTAAATGGGCACTTCCTGAGGATAAGAGTCTTGAGCTGAAATGAGCTTGGAAACTGTTCCCTGTTTTGCACACTCTCAGCTCTGTGGATCACACGTAAAGCGCTGCCGTGACAGACTGTCCGTGCGCTCTAACTGATGCGTCACACGGATAGGTGCGGTTTGCGCGGTGCAGCTCTCCAGACGGCCCATGTTTGCAGAAGTGACGCGCCGGAAAGCTAAAAAAAAACCTTTTTGAAGCATGCAGATTTAGACTGTTTAACTTATTTGTACAGCTCCATCATTTTGGGGGCTTTTTACCTACGATTGGGGGTCTTTGTGTCACTGAAAGCTACAGAACCTCTGGGAACGGATCACTTGACCACCACTGGCAGCTCTGATGTGGTGCGGGTGAAAAAGCGTTCGACCTAACGTATCGCCGGGCAGTGACCAGGAGCGGGTTACACAAATCCAAATATGCGCGTAATTGGAGCGCACTGGCGAGGCGTCCCTTGCTCTCCTTTCCGGAAAACATCCTTGTCGTGATGTTCAATACTTCGGGAATTGAGCCCACTTTTACTAAGAAAGGGGATATTGCCGAAGTTATCAATGGCACTCTGCTTCTGGTCAGCAACGTGCCCGTCACCACCGTCAGCAGCCCCACAGCCAGGTGGAACGAGTCGTGCGGGGAGCAGCTCCTGGATTTCGGGCGCCCGGAGAAGATCCTTATCGGGGTCATGCTGGCGATGATCACGGCCGTGACCGTGATGGGAAACACGCTAGTGGTGATTGCGGTGTGCGTGGTGAAGAAACTTCGGCAACCTTCAAACTACCTTCTGGTGTCCCTTGCGGTGGCGGACCTGTCAGTGGCCATAGTTGTGATGCCGTTCGTCATTGTGACAGACCTCACTGGCGGCAAGTGGCTTTTTGGGGACTTGTTCTGCAACATCTTCATCGGCATGGATGTGATGTGCTGCACTGCCTCGATCATGACCCTGTGTGTGATCAGCGTGGATAGGTAAGTTTGCAAAGTTTGGGCTGATCTGAGGGGGGAAAGCCTGGTCACCTTCAGCGGCATCAGATTTAAAGGCATGTGGTGGGCTCTCTGCACGGCCGGATTGAGCAGGAAGTGGGCCCCTGGGCAAGTGTTGGTGCCCTACCCATTACAACTTGCCAATTACAATAGAGGCACATCATAATGTGTTATGATATTATTGAAATGTTATTTTATTCTATTAACTTCATTCTAAAAATGAAACTCATGTTATATAGATTCATTACAAAGATAATAATTTACAAACAGTGTTAATCTCTGTTAATTTGGATGATTATGGTGTACAGAAAATGCGAGATTTTTATGACAGGAATATCAATCAATCAATCAATCAATCAATCAATCAATCAATCAATGTTAATTTAAACAGCACTTTAAACAGCCCAGAGGGTGATCAACATGCTTCACATTAAAACAACATCAGGATGTAAAAATATCACAGAATCACTATATGACAGGAATAACCATAAATCGGTGGCTAAAATATAACTGACCACATACCTACAGAATTGAAGATCCATGCGAAAAATCGACCAAAAACAAATGCCAAACAACTATAGAATATATCACTAAACTTCTAAGTGTTGAAAGCCTGAACTTAAAGATGGGTTTTGAGATGAGACTTAAAAGGTTAAAGATCAGTGATGTTACGCAGATCAGGAGGCAATGTGTTCCATAATTTTGGGGCTATCAAAGCAAAAGAGCAGTTGGCCTATTGTTTATATTTGGGCTGGGGTATTTCTCGATATACTTGACCAAAATTATCTGGTTAATCTTAAACTTTTGTGGACTCAAAGGAGTCATAACCTATTACTACCGTGGTTACCCACACTCTATTACAAAAAAGGTGCTTTTCGGACCCTTTTTTCTAGAGGCAATATTTTCTCACAAGATTACGTGCGATATTTTGGCTGTACTGGATGGTCATTATAATAATGCAAATGAGGAGCGTGTTGATTGGTGGCAAGAAAGAGGGGGGTTGACACCGTAAGCTCCGCTTCAGCATCTCACTCGAAAATAACAACATGGCTCAAGTTATGACTGAACCCGACTTGGCCGCGACCTACGGAATTCAACCTTATATGCACGAACCTGAGCTGGAAAGCGAAGACGTAGAGTCGATGGAAGAACGTTTACAACAAGATGCCTCTGAAGGTTAAAGACAATCATTTTAACTGAGACATACCTTAACATCAATAACGAACTAAAACTCATGTTGTTAGTTTCTCCCAAATAGGTTTGACTCTATTTAACGTAGATTATTACATTAACAGAGATGAAGTCGACTTTTTATCACTTTAGAGTGGAGTTATTGAGTTAAACGTTGGCTATCATGTGGTGTTTCACGCTGTCCTTGTCAGACAAACCAAAATAGAAGTCATTGTTTTGACTCCTGCCCTCTGGTGAACCATGCAGGAAAATAAGAATCAAACCCACAAGCAATCGGCTCAACGAGTCATTAATCCTCTGATCAATCTCAGAAGCAGCATTGGTCTGCGATATCCTCATATGGTATATCCTGCCGATTTGACGTCAAGACGGGGTAGAAATTAGGATCACTTATATGAGCGCACGTGTGTGGGCTGCATGTGGGCTGGTTGAAGAAGCCAAGGGTAAACAAAGGTTCCACTTTTAAATATCGGCTTCCCGGCCAGTGTAAAATCATTAGGAAACCATAATGATTTTAAAGTGAACATTTCAGGTGATGACTCCTGTAAAGACTATTGGAGATGTAGATTATTATGGAACACCAAACTACTCAAAATTAAATAAATAAAAAAACCATTGTGAAATAGATATCTGGATAACAATTAATAACAATTAATAACAAATATATAACGTGACTATGAAATTGTGAAAAAACTGAATATATATAAAATTCTAAGTTCAATAGTATGAAATATTTTTCATTTTCCTTAAAAAATCTGTTTCTTAATATAATACATTATTTTAATGTAAAATATTTGCTAATAATGGGAATAATTTTTTAGCCATTTTTATTTAATTTCATCAGTTTTTATTGCAAAACGTAATTTTTCCAAAGTCATTTTTTATTTCATACTGGTGTTTTTCCCAGTGGCTTATTTATTTCAGAATGTCACTTTTCAGCAGAATAACCTCATCTGCCAATCAGAGTCAGTGGGTGGGACCTGCATGCTCATTGGCTGGTTCTTAAACACCGATCTTCCTGGATACCCATTCTCACTCACTGTGACTGAGCAGCCTGCTGTACAGCTAGCAATGACATGCTAAGACAAGAGTCGGAGTTGCATGAACTTTGTTCATCTCTGGTTACTCTAGCAGATCAAACTGAGAGGAATAATTTATCAGAGAATGCCATTTTGAATCATTTGGATGATGTCCGACATCAGAGTTATTGCTGACATGTTTTCTTTGTCGTCCTCCGAGTTGTGCTGGATGACACAGAAAACATATCAGCAATAACTCTGATGTCGGACAGCACTAAAGTCTTCAGTATTGTACCTGGGATGATTTCAAAAATATTATCCAAACAACTCAAAATGGCATCCTCTGATAAATTGTTCCTCTCAGTTTGATCTGGTAGAGTAACCAGAGATGAACAAAGTTCATGCACCTCCGACTCTTGTCTTAGCATGTCGTTGCTAGCTGTACAGCAGGCTGCTCAGTCACAGTAGTGAGGGAGAATGGGTATCTAGGAAGATTGATGTTTAAGAACCAGCCAATGAGCATGCAGGTCCCACCCACTGACTCTGATTGGCAGATGAGGCTATTCTGCTGAAAAGTGACATTCTGAAATAAAGACACTGGAAAAACACCAATGTGAAATAAAAACTGACTTTGGAAAAATGACGTTTTGCAATAAAAACTGATGAAATTAAATAAAAATGGCTAAAAAATAATTCCCATTATTAGCAAATATTTTACATTAAAGTAATTTATTATATTAATAAACAGATTTTTAAAGGAAAATTAAAAATATTTCATACTATTGAGCTTAGAACTTTATATATATTCAGTTTTTTTCACAATTTCATTGGCACATTATATATTTGTTATTATTGTTCATGTAGATATCTATTTCACAATGTTTTTATTTATTTATTTAATTTTGAGTAGTTTGGTGTTCCATAGATTATAGGCAGTTTCTGGAGACCTTACCCTTGTTATGGTCATGTTGTGGCCTACATTGGTCACAGAGAAGACTATTTAGTTGCCAGTTGATCCAGCACACAGTCATTCACCCACTTCATAAGTAGGGTAGGCCAAAAAGATAATTGCTAAAAAAGCTGCGGTCACAGCAGAACTCTCTCTTGGCACGAGCAACGTAGATGGTTTCCATGGGGCACCAACTGCTGGAGGGGGTGATGCTGCGAAAAAACCCCAACAACAACACTAAAACAACCGACAATGAATAAAAAACAGAATTAAATAAATAATAGGAACAGACCTGACTGGTGCACTTTCTTCATGCTCTGGATTTTAAAAAAAAATCAGAAAATATAAAGATCAACCTTACTCTCTGTGCACCTTTGTTTCTGGTTCTGATGGATCTCCCAGAGCTGTCGAGCAAACTGATCCCCACTTCCAATGCTTAACAATCAGCTGGTCCAACACGCCGTGGACTAAGAAATCTTTGTTTAAATTTCCTTTTAGGTTTGCACTTTAAAATATCGTATAAATATAGTTTGCAGGGTGTCTGAAAGTGAATGCTAAACTTTCCAACATTTTCCCTAAATTAAAGTTGAGCTAAATAATGTTATCAGGTGGGTTCTCTTGTTTTTACAAACTGAAGTCAACTTTTGATTCGTAGCATCTAAGATGTTTACGTAAAAATATGTTTGCCACTAGAAAAAAAAATGAAACGCTGTCCTTTTTTTTGAAAGATGGCAAAATGTCACATTCGGTCTTATCTTATATATAGCTCACATAATAATCTGTTGATTTGTCATGTGCTTATTGTTAACAGTTTAGGATATGCTGAGATTTGAATGAAATAGCAGAGAATTTTGTTTTGCCTCCATTTATATATTTTCTGGTGAGGATCAGAGGTGCTGAAAATATTATTTGCTATGAACATTTTTTTTGTCAGGGTATGTGTGTCTTTTGTGTGCAGTACATGGTGCAGGTCTGTTTTTGTTTTATGCTGAGGGTCTGATTTTCCTACAGTGGGTGCTGTGAAACTACATACAGACAGGTCCATTAAATATTTGAACAGGAGCTACTTTGTTTCCTAATTTTTGTTCTGTTACCATACTGAGCACTAATTGAGCCATCATACTGCCTCTGCCGTGTTACAGATGATGTGGTCTGCTCTATGCCTTCTTCATACTTTTTTTCGTGGCATCTGGTAGGTTGATATTGGTTTCATCTGTCCAAAGAATGTTCTTCCAGAGCTATGCTGGCTCTTTAGATGCTTTAAAAAAAAAGCAAAGTGCAATCTAGCCTTTCTATTTTTGAGAGTCATGAGTGGCTTGCACCGTAAACCCTCTGTACTTTCATGCAGTCTTCTTTATGGTAGACTTAGATATATGCCTACCCCCTGGAGAGTGTTGTTCACTCGGTTGGCTGTTGTCAAGGGGTTTTTCTTCACCATGGAAACGATTGTGAGTTCATCCACCACTGTTGCATTCCGTGGACATTCAGGTGTTTTTTTTGTGTTGCTGAGTTTACTAGCTTCCTTCCTTCCTTCCTTCCTTCCTTCCTTCCTTCCTTCCTTCCTTCCTTCCTTCCTTCCTTCCTTCCTTCCTTCCTTCCTTCCTTCCTTCCTTCCTTCCTTCCTTCCTTCCTTCCTTCCTTACTTCCTTTGGATGTACGAACATGTAGATTTTGCAGCTCCTAATGTAGCAATTACTTGGATGTTTTTTTTTCTATTTTCACAGCTTAAGAATGGCTAGGTTTACTTTGCTCGTTTGACCACATGTTGCCTGTTCGCAGCAAAATCTTCCAGATGCAAGCTCCACTCCTCAGATCAACTCAGGGACTTTTATCTGCTGAAATGATAACGGCAATACAAAGGAGTTGTCCACACCTGCTCCTGAAATAGTGTTCGAGGGACTTATTTAATTACTTTTGGTCCCTTAAAAACAATGGTGGCACATGTTAAGGAGCTGAAACCCTTAAACCCTTCATCCAATTAGAATGTGGACACCCTCAAATGAAAGAGACTCTATGGGGTTCTGTCAGGATGAAGATGAGAGACACCAGGAGCAAAATTGCAGATCAGCTGAAGGCCAAATTTAAAGCAAATTTGGCCTGGTGTCTTTAGATTCTTAACAGAGGGTGAGTGCTTCTATGCCATGCGGTAAGTTATCCTAAAGGAAGCTTGACCGAGTATTCAGTGCATATACTACACATGAACATACTTTTAAGTAGGCCAACATCTTTGATTAAAAATAATTTTTTATTGTTCTTATGTAATGTTGTAAGTTTCAGAGAAAACGAATTTTGAGTTTTCATTAGCTGTTTACCATGATAATCCAAAACAACAGAAATAAAAAAAACAGAAACATATTATATCAAGATGAGGAATCAGTCTCATTAATATACGATATGGAATTAAACTGCTTTAATGAAATAATCTTAACCATTCTAACTATTTCAAATGTGCATCTGACGTGTGGCACGATCATTTTCAAACAGTTGTGGATTGGTTACCCGCTTGAAAATCAAAGAAATTGAAACACCTCTTTTAATATTCAATTTATTTCAGTTCAATTCAATCTAATACAATATAAAAAGCATGTCAAAAAGAAAAAAAAGAAGTGGAAACTCAAATATTTTGGGTCCCCTGAAACATTGGACCCTAGGGTGCTGCCTCGGTAAGGACTTGCATGGATCAGACCATATGTTCAGAAGACACAGACGTCAAGAGCGTGTGTATGTGGCATTTGGTGAATAGCCCCAAACCACCTCAGTTCACTGAAAGATCAAATACCATTTAAGGCAATGAACTGTAAGGTAGGAATAACATCACACCTCTGGGTGTCTTTGTGTTAGAAAAATTGACATTCAAAGCCCAAAGCACAGACCCAGCATCTTCTAATAATCTATAGAAGCCACTGGACCAGAAAATTATTACACTACCTGTCAATAATGTATAACAGGGTTAATTCATTTGCCATAGCGATAGCTATGACCATTGACCCACTGACCTCACAGCTATTCTGGCTTTTACAGATGATTTACCATCATCCCACATGTCTGTTATTTGCACAGTTTGTTCTCGTTTTCTATTTTTACACCCTTCTACCGAGCAAAAGCTGCTGGAATTTACACAGAAAAGTGCTGTGAGAGAAGTTCACTTCAGAAAATTGCCCTGTTTTTCTGTTCTGCACAACATACATAAATATGAGATTCATCACACTGACGTTTCGCATCAACACTCTGCTCCACAAATATTCCCGAAACTAAGCCTCTATAAGTGACAAAATAAGGACAGGAAATCTGAATCCTACCCACTGGGGCCCGACTCGGCATCTTCAACACTTGTTTGGATTTAAAGAACCTTGCGAAAGTAATCGCACCCCCTGAACTCGTTCATATTTTCTCATGTTTCAACCACAACTGTTAATGTACTTTTTTATTTTTCATGAAGTGAAAGGACATGGGGAAGTTGCTATCAATTTCTTTTCCTTTTTCTTTTTTACAAATAAAACGGCAAAAATGCAACATGCATTTTTTATTAAATCTCCCTGAGTCCCTTAGTAGAACTACTTTTTGCTGCAGCTACAGTTTTGGGTTCATGTCTTGTAGAATATTTCTCTACCAGTTCTGAACATCTAGACTCTGAAATCTTTGTCCATTATATGCAAAATAACTCAAACTCATTCAGATTGGATGCAGATTGGTTCAGTTCTTGCCAGAAATTCTCTGTTGGATTAAGGTCTGCACATTAAATAGGCCACTTTACAAATTAATTTGCTTTGATCTTAGTCAGTTGATTGTAACTCTGGTCGTATGGTTGTATGTTTTGGCACATTGTCTTGCTTTGCAGTACCTACCAGGTTTTCTTTTTATAAGATTGGTAAATATGGTGAATGGACTGAATTCATTTAGTGCTTTGTAGTCATGCCATCCACTCAAAGTGCTTTACACTAGAGCCACATTTATCTAATCGCACTCACAAACCGTACACACGTTCATGCATGGTGTGCAGATATGAGTAAACCCCCACCATTTATCATGTTCAGGAGGATTTGCTGTGTTATTTTCCCACCAAACATAAGATTTTCTCATGCAGTGCAGTTTATTTTGGGTTTCATCTCGCTAGAGCCTTTTTTCAACCAGTTTGCTATCTCCCCTACATGGCTTGTAGCAAGCAGAAAGTGGGACTTTTTATGGTTGTCTTTCAACCGTGGTTTTCTTCTTGCCACCATTCCAGAAAGGCCAGATTTGTTGAATGCTTTTTAAAAATCATTTTTTATTTAAGGGTATCAAAGTACAGGACTGAATAACAACACTTTTCAGATTTTTCTTTGTAGTTTTTGAAAAGCACTGGTTCATTTCTCTCCATAGCAGACTTATGCAGGACTTATTGTTGGTCTTTCATGTAAAATCCCAATAAAATACATTTATGGTCATTGCATTACAAAATGTGGAAAGCTCTCGGGGTGTGTATACTTTTGCAAGCCTCCGTATTTCTCATGAAACCAGAAGTAAAGCTGAAAGCCTGTGAAAAATAACACATCTTCACTGCTCACACTCCAAAAGGACATAAGCATCAATTGGGTGTTTCAGCTGTTCTGTTTCGGTGACAGCAATGAAGACAAACACTAATTGTAGTATTGATGATCAGATTACTTCCATCACTTGCCTATCAGGTATTATCTCAGCTTGCCCAGAATCAGGCATGTTTGGATGAGCTGAGAATGAGGGACAAAGGCAAGGCTGAGGGGCTAATGATGTTACTGGAGGAACTAGATCACAGATATCATGTGTGGAAAGGGAGTTTGTGCCAGTCAGCTGTGTTAAACCTGACTGGAGTATGAAAGTGTTTTGTGCCGCTCTGATGCCACAAAAGAGAACTAGACAGAGGCTGAGGATTAGAGGACACACATAGGTTGTGGGGATGCTGTAAATAATGCAGTGTCAGTTCGAGATTATTTTCATCTCCACACCAACGGACAGTTCTGCAAACCGCATTTTTCTGATCTCACTGGCAACAGAGTCATCTTAATTAAACACTCCAAATTGGGTTTGGCATGTAATTCACAATGGGAATAGTAGGGATAATTCATTAAGATTCGCAATTTGCGATTCAACATGTGATTATGTCTAATTAAAGGTCTGTTTTTGTCATCTTGGATTACAAAGGGGCACCATTTGTACAATAAATCTGAAGAGCTCAGAGAGATGAATAGTGGGACATGGTCTGACTAGATGTGAAAGTACCTGAAGATTGTAAGTATTTACCTCGACAATTGTAGTCATTTATCCCTCTGCTGCCTTGAATGTAGCCAGTCGTGGATGCTCTCTGAGATACAGCTGCACATCTCGTGCAAGTTGCAACATGAACCTCTTGTCCACCGGAGAAAAAAAAGAGCTGGCGTTCGTGATATGCACCATGCAGTGTAAGTTCAGAGGGCCTTTTTACTTCATATGGTTATTTTTTTTATGGTGCATAGATTTAAAGTAGAAAGCGAGCTTTCCTGACTTCCTTCATCACAGGTCAAACCTCTATAAACGCTGAAGCTACAGTTTTCTGGCTGCCACTCAACCTTTGTTAGTGCTTCACAGTCTGACAAATGGCCACATCTCTCCATCCTTTAGAGAGTCGTCTTTTTTAAAGCGTTTAAAGCTGAAGATATTTGGTATGTGGAGCACTGCAAACATTTTAAAACACTGAAAGGTTCCTTTGATGATTGAAATTGTGAATTAGGAATTAGTTTTTTTAACTAGTGCGAAGGGCGCATACAGTATGTTCTGTTCAGCCTACAAGATAAATCTCACAGTTTTACATGATCATTTCCACTTCCTTATTTTGAGTGTGCATAAAAAAAAAAAAAAAAAAAAATCAAATACATTTATAAACAGCTTGTAAACCCCTGGCCCCTGAGCGATAGTTTCAGTCTGAATAAACAGGAAAGGGAAGTTATAGTTTCACTTTTTTCTCAGATCAGTTTTTAAATTCTTACACCACATACAGGTCAGCTGGTAATGGGAAAATTATCAGAGTGAAACATTTTGTGAGACCGATATGTATAACAGTATCAAAATTAAGCAAAGTATACATATTTATTTGAATGTAGTTTTAGAAGGAAACAGTTCAGTTGAAGGGCCTTTGAAGACCATTTACATGCACAAAAATAGACTCTTTAGTACTTTACAAAATGCACCGTTCCACCTCAGAACAAAGTATGGTTTTGTCAATAGAATAAACACTTGTTTTACAACATTGAATGCTTGAATATCATCTATCATAGCTAAACCTTCTGAAAAAAAAAAAAAACTTATTTTGTTATACTCTGGGTTAAAAATAACTTAATTTGATTTCTTTGCTCACCCATTGCTGGGTCAGCTGTGGAACAGATCCAGGCTGCGGTAGATTTAACACAACAAGGGTCAACTTATGGGTTTTACCCAACATGACGGTTCAGGTTCTGAAACCTAAAGATGCATTAAAATGACTAATATCTAATATAAGGGATACCAAAGAGTGGAGTGAAAAAAGAACCCCATGAGTTATAATGAACGATTTTTAGATGGTGGGTGGAAGGCAGTGCACCAGGAGATGACGTGCATCATCACGTGAGGAACATGAAAACGAACCGAGCACCTTCACGCTGCGAGGCAACGGCGCTAACCACAGCGCCACTTTGCAGCCCTAAATGAGTTTTATCTTTATGTTAATCTTGCATTCAAGTGAAGTAACTTATTTGGATAGCATAAAATTGAGCTTGTCTTTTTTCACTTTACAATCAGTTCCTTTGTCAAAGTGTGAATGTTAAACATAGTTAGCACTAGCTTGGGGTATCTACTTAGCAGGTAGAGTGATGATGTTATCTTAAAGGGGCAAACTTGCATTCTAGACTGAACTAAAGTAGCCAACACAACCCACTAACATTGACATTAATATACAATATCATTTTACAATTGTAACCCATCTAATGTCATCCTGTTTTTAAGAAGTTTAATGAAGTCTGATCAGCTCATTCTTTAGTGGCAGTCAGTCTCTTTACTAACCCAACAAACTGAGTTACAAGTTTTGAACCAGTGTTTGACTCAAACTATCCAATTTCTATTACAACAGCATTTGGGGTAAATGAATCACCCAGGAGTTTTGTATGTGTACTTTGGAAATGGTAATTCATTGCCAACTAAAGAAAAGTCTAGCGTCAGTTTTAAAAAGTGAGCTTTTTTGGAATCTTTCTGTTTTACTTGCTTTGTAGTGCAGTTGTGAACTTCGTCCTTTAAAAGTCATGCTTATGTAGGTCCTGTTCACTTCTAGCTCCTTGAGTGGTTACTCAGCACTAGAGACTGAAGTTAGCACTCCAGAACATTGACCCAGTAACAGCAGAAAAGCCCAGTAGGAGTGATGCAGAATGAATAAAAGAGAGGACACGTATATTCTAAAGGCACCCTCACTGGATTAATAGACGTTTGGTATTTCACGAGATTCTTCATCCCCATATGCACTTTCAGC
The DNA here is from genome assembly GCA_963556495.2 of Valencia hispanica. Lineage (NCBI taxonomy): Eukaryota > Metazoa > Chordata > Actinopteri > Cyprinodontiformes > Valenciidae > Valencia > Valencia hispanica. The sequence continues at coordinate 16,678,138 of OY747704.1, read as the reverse complement.
AAAAGCCTATTGAGTTTGGGGCCCGTTTCCCTTAAAACATTGCTCTTTCTTTTGGCTCAAGCCAGTTTTAACCTTTGCTGAGAGTGATATGTTGTACGTTTAATAATGCAAAATCTAATATGAATGATTCATTCCCAACATAGGGAAGTGATAGGAGTTCCTCCTTTGCAGTTCATTGGAGGTCTAAGAAAAGATGTTGAAAACAGACTGGAGGTACTTGATATGGCATGGGAGACCCTGTAAAGGAAAATTATTCTGTGAAGTTAGAGCCTATGGATGAGATGTATGCCAAGAGGAAAATTTCAACAAACTTTGGTAAAGTAAACTTTCCCACCAAGGCTCATACTGAACAAAGTGCGGTTTAGGTGTAATCACCTGTAATCTCTTTCAGGAGACTACAGGTTGGGGAGAAATCCTACAAGCTTGGGCTCTTAGTGTAGTCAGCAGTGGGATTAGCTGCCTTCACATCCTTTCTGTCAGCGCCTCTGTCACTGATGAGCCGGTTTCACACTCGTCTCCCACAATGACCTGCCCTCCATGTCTGAGAATATTTCTGAGGCTATTGTGTGCATTTGTCCCAGGAGAGCCATCCCTGGCTTAGTGCAGCTGGGAAACATCCACCCGCAGGAGCGGATACAGATGACCTGACTGAGGTGACGTATCCTGTGGTGATGTGATGTGACACCTAAGCTCCACTTTCTGAGGGACTGTTCACTTTCCACTTGTCGACCGTCTCGCTGAGATGCGGGGGACTGGAAATCTCCTGGAACCCCAGCGAGATCAGATCAAAGGCAGTTCATGCTTGTAATGTGTAATCGGGACAGAAACTGCACTTTGGTCCTCAATGCAATGTTAAACTGAGTTAAAAATCCTGTAATCCCTACTTGGCTGCGGAGTGTGTTTGATTTTAGAGGGAAATTAATAATCACAAGATAGAAAGGCCGAGGCAACTTGCCATTTAATATTAAAAAATGCTTCTTTTGGCAAATCAAGCTACTGCCTGAAAAAAATATTTCAAAGCACCTCTCCATAATGATTAATGTAATCAAAGTATGTATTTTACTAATTATCAGTGATACGTGCTGCTTCCACTAGAAACAAATACAATAAACCTATAACATTTTTATTGTGGAAGCACATAAACATTTCTCCCAAGAATCATGTGATTAGATGCTACGGTTTGTGTGAGAATGGATCTAAAGGCCATTAAGACGTCTGAGAAGACAATCAATGGAAGGAGAATAAAATGATAACAGTGGTGTGTTGTTAGTGTTATGACTTTGGCAGTTGCTATTTTTAGGGGACTGCAATTTGAAACAGTTTATTTTTAAGCAAGCCACTATTAACTTTGGACTTAACATTGATTCCCTAAAAATAAATTTTTTTTAGACGTTATAGAATGAAAAATTCATTATTTTAGGTCCCAAAATGTCAATAGACTGCAGATTGGGTAGAGTCCCTAGACTTTCAATGGTAAGTCAAACATTCAAATCTTTCATATTGTTTTTGAAGAAGCTGTAGAGCTTCATATTTTATCAGAAAATTACTAAGCCAAGAGGCTGCTGGGATTCAGACCCAAGACTGTCTGATTACCAGAAAGATACTCTAACCTTGTGAAGGTTCATCTCAGGGATAATGTGGCACACATCTAGTAATCAACCACAAATCTTCTAATCGTAACATTTTGTTGGTAGCCCATGAGGTTCAAGAATTTAGGAATAGCTAAAGCTCAAAATGGAAAATAAAAAATTAATTGGAATCTTTAGAATTGAATCTCTAGGCTTGGGTCACAGGCCTCAATGTTTCGTTTTCCCTGCAGGACCACTTAGGTTATCATCTTCTTTACAGTATCTACTTTATATGTTGCAGGAGGGGCTACACAGTGCCACAGCCATTAGCACTAAAAGTCCAGGTTTTGAATCCCAGAGGATTTCTGTGTGCCATTTGCATAATCAATCCGTGGTCCGTGCATGCATTAAGGTTCTCTCCAGATTCTCTGGTTTGCAGTCCCAAAACACTTTTATCTAAACACACTTTGTCATTTGGTGTGATTGTCTGTGAAATATTCTTTCCTGAGTGGCTCTGTGGTTAACTGCAACATTCTGGCGACCAGGGTACGGGTACAGGGTATACCCCACCTCTAGTATGGGTGGTTGTTGATAGGGTGATAGTTTAATGCATTTTATCAAGCTCTTTTCTGATGTTTCTCTCATTAATTAGACACATCCTTAACATCTGCCATATTCTGTTCCTTGTAAACCACTGGCATCTATGGTTGACTGGCTAGCTCCTTCTAGTTTGCCTTATAGAAGATTAGAGAGCTGTTGACAGGGTACCGGCACTTGTTACATCTTTTGAGCCCCAAGAGGCAGGGGGAATTTTATAATAAGTCAGTTTAACTCCTTGATCTGCAATAATATCTATTCTCCAGTTTGCGTTCAGTATTCTTAGTAACCAGTTGTCCTGGCCAATGAGTGGTGGTAGTATCCATGAATTCATTACTTCTTTGAGTTTTGAATCAGACAGTCACTTTAGCACTAGGCGATTTTTAAGTAGTCCTACTGCTGTGGTTTCTGAATCAAAGGATGTCAGCTACCAGCCTGCTAGTACATCCAGTTTGATTCAGAGGTGTTGCTGTGGGGATGGTCCAACTAAAAAAAACTCCCTCTCACTTGTGTGCTGGATGTGTGCTTGCTTCTGTAAATTATCCATCATGTTATCCAAGGGAAGAAAGTCAGCGTAAAAGGCAGTGATGCAGTTTTAAGGAGAGTTCAGCCCATGTTCCGCTAACAGCTTTGTTACCTAACTTCCATGGTTAAGCACACCACATTTGGTGAGTGCTCATTCGGCCAACTGGGCCAACAGGGTCCCTTCCTCCACAGTAAGCCATGCAGCCTCTTTTTTGACAACAAAGCTACCCACCGCATGTCATCAAAGGGTATTCATGTTTCCAATGAAAAAAAAAAACAATTGAAAAAAACCTCTTCATCATACGACATGGAGCATACAATAAACATAGTTTCACTAGCAAGGACCATGCTGCATATCAGAATTTAACAGTTTATTGAAGGCACGGAGGGACAAAAGGTCTGGGGAGATGTGCCGTCGGAGACGAGGAGGAAGAATCAGTGTGGGGGTGCAGTCTTCAGGAATTTGTCTTTCCGAGTCTGTTGAGGGAAGGGCGGGTCGGCAGGACCTGAAGGGTACGGAGTGGCCTAATGGAATAAGGTTAGAAGGGGAAGGGTTGAAGGGATGGAGGAAAGGGTTGGAGGGATGGGGGAAGAGGCAGGATGAGGGAAGGGGTTGAAGGGGCGGGTCGGCGGGACCTGAGGGGTATGGAGTGGCCTAAAGGGATAAGGTTGGGTCGGGAAGCGAGTTGGACAGGGAGGGAGGGGCAAAGCAAATGAGACGCACGAGGAACGAGAGGCAGGCAGAGTTTATATATGGATCGCTGAGTGATTAGAGACGTGAAAGAGGCCCGGGGCACCGGGTGAGACGAGTTAGAACTGATTATGCAGTACGAAGTGGGTTTGAAGTGTGGTCCTGCCTCTGAACCTAAGTTAACTTGTTAACTCCATTTTCCAATAGCACAAGTAACTGCTGTAAACATGTGCAAAGTCATTCTTAAAGCCCAAAAAGAAAAGGCCAGTTAATTTTAGTTTAAGCACCTATGATTGCCATGACTTGTATGAATCTGAGAGACAATCTATACAGACTCCCCCCCCAGATTAAACAGAGGAGATTAATTTGGACACACCTTCATTGGCATTGGGTTTGTTGGAGTTTAGGGGAAGATTTTAAGAAAAATGATATTTTTAACTACATATAGATTTATGCTGCACTGATAGAACAAATTGTTTTGGTATAATTATTATAATAATTAAAAAAATATTTTATATTGAGTTTGGATCTTTTGAGCCAAACCCAACTTTGCCTTAAATTGAACTGTAGCTGAATTAAACTGACTGAAAGGCTGAAATAATAACATCAAACTTTCACTTATATAAACTAGATTTAAAAAAAACGTTGCTTCTGATTCATGCTGTCGTGTTCCTGCTATATGTTAAAACAATTCAAACCTCAGTTTAAATATTCCGTTTTAAAGCAACTGTAGTAGTATTTAATAGATTTTTGTGAACCAGAGCGAGAAAGCTATACTCAGCCAGAAGCCGACTTGGTGTGCTGTAATTTTATGTGCATTTTGACAGTTTTGCTTTACTATTCCTGGTCTGTGACATTGTTTACCTGGTGATCTCAAGGGACAGGAAGCAGAAAAGGGCAAAGTACTTGGTAACTTTAGTGCAGTATAAATCATGCTTTGTTTTTAGTACGACATAGGGAAGGGTCCATTACTCATTAAGATTAAACAAAGCTACAAAAGGCATTTACTCAGTAGGATAATGGGTTTCCTGTTGACAGAGCTGATAGACTACAATCAGACATGCACAAACACATATTAAGCTGTTTGCCACAGATAATATATACTAAACATTTAGGAATTTCATGCTGTAGTAGATGGAGTATACAATTTAAGCTTTGGCATCCAGTTTATCTGCACACATGGACTGAATATTTACAAGGATCATTAAAAGAAGTGCTTTGAAATTGCTTTTTAAAAAATCATGAAAAATTAGAGATCATCTACATGGAGTTTAATGCTTTTAGGCTAACGTATGAATGAATGAAGAAGTTGTATGGGCAAAAAGCTAGAATGGATAACAGGTACTAAAAGCCCTCTATTTAGAGAGGCAGAGTTTAATTAGCTACTCTGTATCTCCTCATATACGCTCACTGATGTGGATCACTCTATAGTAATTGTCAATTAATTCTCCATGCAATGCCCAAGACTACAGTATGATGGAAATGAATTATTGATTGGGGTTCAATGTGACTTTCCAGATGTTTTTTTAAATCCTTAGACAGACCAGGTAGGTGCTGAAAATATATTGGTGTATCCAGAAGGGCAATGGCCTATTATTTAGCTTTAGCATACCCATCACTGCCAAACTACCCTTGAGCAATACACAGACCCCCAGAGCTGACTTCTATCTGCGTCAGGACAACTTATGAATAGCTATGCTCCTTGAAAAAGAAGGAACACAACTCCCCCATTGAATCAAAAAGCAATGCCTTTAAAATATTCACACCTGATTAACTTTTTCTTACAATTCTTAATTTTACAATAGCTGACTTTAATGTATTTCATTGGGATTTGTGATAGAGCAGCACAAAGCAGCACATAATTGTGAAGTGGGAGGAAAATGATACATGGTTTTTATAATGTTTCACAAAAATAAGAATCTGCAAAGTATAGTGTGCATTTTTATTCATCTCCCTTTACTCTGATACCCCTAAATAAAACCCAGCACCACCATTTATCCTAATAAGCAAATACTAAAACGGATAACTAAGAGATCAAAACAACAGAACAGTTATATTTCAAAGCATATTGAAAACCCTATTTGTTGTATCTAAAGCAACATTAGCTAAATTGCTTTTATAATATTGCTGTAATTATGTACTAAAATATGAAATACCTAAAGAGAATGTTTACAGTGTTATTTCCTCATGAATCTGCCTTCCTAACAGAGCAGCAGGTGTTCTCAGGCCAAGCTTTGAACATTTCACATAGCACTGTTCAACCCACCATCCCTCAGTAAAGAGATGTTGGAGCAACTGCAAACCTACCTGGACATGGTCATCCACATGGCCATCCGTCCACCTAAACTGACAATTGTTGTTGGAAAAAAACAAACCTTAAGAGGTTCATTTTAAGGTCTGCCAGAAGCCACGTAGCGGACAAAGGTATTTGCAAGAAAGTGCTCTGGTCAGACGAGAGCAAAATGTAACCTTTTTAGCTTACAAGCAAACACCAACACATCACCCAGAACACTCCATTGTTACTATAAAAAATCCATGGTGCCCGCATCATGCTAAAAACAGGGCGGGCATGGATGAAAACATGTTAAGGGTTGCAAAAAAACATAGACTGGGGCAGTTTCACCTTCCAGCAGAACAACAACCCTATACGTACAACCAGAGCTAAAACGGAATGGTCTATATCAAAGCATGTTCAAGTGTCCACGTGGCCCTGTTAAAGTCCAGATCTAAGTTCAAGATAAAATCTGTGTGAAGACTTGAAAACTGATGCTAACAGACATGCTTTGCCTGAACCTGAGCTATTTTGTACAGAAGATAGTTCTGCAGAGTTCTGACTCACAGGGGTGACTACAAATGCACACCCCGCTACCTGTTGTATAACAAAACCATTCATTAGGGAGATAGAAGGATTTGGCACCAGTTTAATTTACAACACTTTTCAAATCTCTAAAAAATTACTCATACTTTCAAGCTCTAAAAACTGAGCTATTAATTGGTTGTTTATTGTACTTATGGCCTTGTTTAGACAAACCTGCAACACTGAGACTGCATGCGTGATGCTAAAGGTAGTGTTATATTAAGTGTTAACCAGATTTTTCTCACCAGTAAAATTATCATACCTTTATAAGTCGGCCCCAAAAGCATGCTGAGATTTTCTAACAAATATTTCATGTGAATGGGATCAGCTTAACATATTACTTTAGGATTAAAAACTCCATGTGCTCACAGTATTAACCATATTTGTCAAATCCAGGGGCTTCACCTGTTATGCACCTCCTCCACAGCCTCTCTGCTGTCCTTTGTGTTTGTATCCAGCCTTTTCCTTCATTCAGAGATCAGAGCTTGTCACTGCACATCAAGCTAGACACCATGCTGAACATGCAAAATTCATGTGGCTCACTTGCTGTAAAATGAGGAAGGAACTCTAGGAAAATGTGAACATCTCTGCCATAATTTTTTTTGCTGTACTCATCTGAAAAGCAAATTGTAAACTATACTAAACCACTAGCTAGATTAATGTCTGTAACTGTATTTGGTTCAGAACTGTTCCATGTTAAAAGAGCAAAATAAATATGACTAGCTGTGACCTACTAAGATTGATGTGATAGTTTCTTTTTAGGATACAGCACCAGGATGCATGTTAAGATGTGACACCATCAATTGTATGTAAAATAATGCTTTTGTTAAAGTGGACTCCTTAGTTTTAGTTTTAGTAGAGTCCCATAAAGCAGCATTGAACACTTTCCATAAAAATGGTAAATTTGCTTGTTTGCCTGTTTGTAGTGTTGAATGTCTGTAAATAAAAATATCTTCAAGTATAAGATAAATGTAGATCCATAGTTCCTTTGACTGCAGTCTTTTAATTACTGTGTGGATGGAGGCTTTAATATTTAAGGGTTTACAGCTACTTTTTCTTACAGCAGCAAAACCAAACCTCATTGACTACATTTACATGCAGCCAATATTAGGGTTATGGTCGGGTTAAGGTCACTATTCGGGTTTCTGAAGCATTCGGAATAACCTGTTTACATGCGTGAGCAGAGAGAGTTACTCCTGTATACATGGAATTTGTAATCAATTGGCATATCCCGATGTAAACAGCGATGCACGGTTAGCGTCAGGATGTAGGGAAAACCTTAAGACACAACATGCATTTCATTTCCGATTCTTCTTCCTGTTTTTCTATGCGCATACAAGAAGTTCCTCTACTCAAAAGACCGAGGTTCCTTGCGAATAGAACATGCACAGAACACAAATCAATGTTCCTTTTATTAGGGATATGGCAATATACCTTTACATGACCAAATATTTTGGTTAGAAAAGGGGTACCCCAGGGGTAATATTCGGGTTTTTGTCAAACCATTTTGTCAAACATTTTGCGCTTAAAATGGAGAATTCACAAATCTTCACTTTGTTTTGGTTGGTTTTTGAGGCCGTAAATCTGCGTTTTCGTGTGAATGACAGGGCAAATCGTAGAAAAATATCTTGCTTTTTTTACTTAGATACCCAGCTACATGTGGACAAGCCACTTCTAAACCACAGACAACACCAGATGTGGCAGTGCTTTGCCAGTGTACCTACCCACACTGCTAAAATGATCATTATCTGCTTTAATGACCATGGCATCACTGTGTTTGATTGGCCAGCAAACTGGCCTCATCAAAGATGATGAGGGACACCAGAGCCAACAATAAGAATGAGCTAAAAGCTGCTATTAAAGCAACCTGGGCTTCCAGAATCAATGATCAACTCCATGTCAGGCTGTATTGATGCAGTAATTGGTGCAAAATGAACCCAGACCAAGTACTGAGCGCATATACTTTCAGTAGCCTTACGTTGTAATTAAATCCTTCATTTTTGGTCTGATGTAACACAGAAATTTTTATTAGAAACTGATTCCTTGGTTTGTAAAAATAACTGTGTGTATTGAACCTATGAAATATGTGAGTGTTACCTTTTGAATTGAATCACTGAAATAAATTTGCTTCTGGGTGATGTTCTAATTTATTGAGCGGCAGCTGTAAACTTTACTTTAATTTTTTTTAATGGACACATATCAGGTCGTCATTTTGGAAACATGTCACACAAAGCCTGACATTATTTCATTCATTTTCATAATAGACATGATGTTTTACTAAAGCACAAAAATATAATAATCAGAAGAGGACACAAAATACACTTCCGTTACTAAATGACTCATTACTTTGTAAGTGCCCTTTTTTTGTTGCCTGCGTTGGTAGATTGCGTGGGTGTATCTTTGAAAAGTACACAAAGGTAGGGCTCCTGTGAGAAACGAGATGTGTGTTTTACACTTATAGTCCCTCTCTAGGTCACTGGGTGGGTCAGGGAAAATTTTAGGTGCCTCTTACAGAGAACCAAAAGTCTTTTGTCTGTTTTGTTTGGTTGGCAGGCAATTAACCAGTACAGTTTAACTGATGAAGAACAATGTTTAGCATGGTGTGGAGGGGTAATTTAAATAATGTTAAATCCAAATGAAATGGAAAAATTATCAAATTGAGGGATTTTACTTCATACAGTTGAAGGCAGATACAATAGCCTTTGAAAAGACCCCCCCCCCCCCCCCATCAACTTTTTAAGTTTGGGGTTTGTTAAATTTACCTATTTTTTTTATTTTTGCTAAAATGCCAGAATGATGAGAGATAATTTTAATCTCCAGATTTTGTTAGAACTCAATTTCACCAAGATCAGTATGCCTTTAAACAATTTGGGAAAGCCCACATGAAGTATTTGGGTGGAATTTCCACATTCATCCCATTCAAACAATAACATGAGAGCAAAGACAGCATGATAATGTTGACCATCACAAGATAGGTGTCTCAAATGGAGAAGGAGCAAGTCAATGTTTTGGAGTGTCCACCATGACAAAGCCCTGATCTCAGTCGCTTAAAAAAAATTGTAGGCAGAGATGAAAAGGTGTGTGTGAGCAAGAGAGCCTAAACCGGACTCTGTTATACCAGTTCTGTGTGGGGGAATGGATCAAAATTATAGCAAACTATTTTGAGAAGCTTGTGGAATATTGAAGCAAATCTGTATCATAATTCAAATTAAAACACATTGGTTGAAATGGCTTTTCATTTTCACAATGCAACTGCCAGTTTTGACTCATAAATGAAATAAATAAGAAATCATCCAAACTGTTTTTTCATTTTCTTCTTCAGCCTTACTCATTCTGTCACTAACTGAAAATGATAAAGAAAAATACATTGAAGATTTAATTTTCAAATAACACTCTAGCAAAAATAGTTAAAACATTTTATTTAAAATGTCAAATTTGAAATTTAAAATGCATTAGCAGAAATGCTTTTTCTTTTTCAGAATACAGCTACATTTTTTGCAGGAATTGGTTGGTGACATTTGTGTTGTTTTACATCAGCTGCATCAGCTGGGAGCCGAACGCAAAGAACACCCCCTACCACAGAGTCTCACATAAATACTAAAATAAAGTTCTTTATCTGATATCAGCTTTAGTATTTTTAGTTAACACAGATATAAAAAGGGTATAAAAGGCCAAATAAATCAGCTGATACCCCAGCCAACACAGAAGAAGAAGAGCGAGCACTGATGTCACTCTTCTGCGCCGCCCAACTCCATTTGAATTATGGAACACTTTTTGCTGGGCGGGCAAGAAAACGAAAAAACAACGTCCTTCTCTTTAGCGTTTTAATTTTGTCGCAGAATGAGCAATGTTGAAGAAGGAATTGAAAAAGCAGTTTGGATGATTTCTTATTCATTTTATTCATCAGTCAACACTGGCAGTTGCATTGCAAAAACGAAAAAAAGCGTTTCAGCTAATTCGTTTTATTTTGAATTATGATACGGATTTGCTTCCATAGTATGGAAGCTCCATAGTTGTAGGACACCCAAAATGTTGGACTCAAATCATGCAGTCATACCAAATCCTGAGGAAATGCACCTATATGTGACCTTTGAATTTGAGCAAATTAGGAAACATTGTCCAAATAAATGATTTTTTGTCATTATTCTAGGATTCAGCAAATACTTTTTTGGGGTATCTTAACTGACCTAAAACAGGAAAGGTTTAGTCTGATTTCATGTTAGACAGACATCTTTTTACACAATTTATGTACATATCTGGTTTAAACTACATAAACAGAACATGTAAGAATAAATTCTTTCCGTCTGATGTTATTTGATGCAACAGTGACGGTTGTGCATGCTACTGTGTGCTTTAGAGTGTCGTGAGATCTGTTTATCACAGTTATTACTTAGTTGTCACAGCTGTGTTTGCTCAGCTTTAAAGGTATTTTGTTTGTATACCTTGGCAGAGATATGTTCTGAAAATGTGCTGAAGTAGACTGGTGATGCTGTATATTAGCATCTGCTTCCGTCATCAGAAAGTTGCTTCATACCTAGCTAATATTTTCTCTCCCCCTCTGTCGATAGACAAGATAAACCGCTATAGTGTATTCTATCCATTATTCATATTTTTAGTGTGGTTATTATATACTGCTCAGACTTGAACATTGACTCCACCCTCATATATCTCCCTTTTACTCCTGACATCTGGAGAAAACCCCCACACATGTTAGATGGAGTTTCTTCTTCCTGACCTAGAAAACTAGAATTTCTCTCTGGACGATAGATAGATGTGGGAAAGCTGCTCAATCCGCTCATTTGTTTGAATCTTTGGATCTCAGCTGCACACACTTTCTCATTTGTTTTATCAGAAAGTGCCCTTGCAGGAAACTGACTGATTTATACGTTGGTACACATTTTCCATTAAAGTGACAAACTGAACAGGATGTGGAAGGCGTACTTTAGATCCAATTAATCATTTAACAGAACACAATCTTCCTCAGATCTCCAGTGCTGTGCTGGTAAAGACATGATCAGGAAAGGAATAAATGACCAACAGCTGCAGATTATTATTATTATTAGCATACACAGCTGCAAGTTTTTCACACCAGTTAAAGAGCTCAAATCTGTAGATGTAATGAGTTTATAAAATTCTACGGGAAACATGGCAATTAAACCTAGCTAGCAAAGAACAGTGCATTTATTATCCTCTTCGAAGGAATTTTTTTGAAAGAAAGTGAAAACTTCTAATAGGTTATCATTCTGGTTTTCAAAAAAGACAATACAAACCTAGAAAAAAACGCAACAACGATGGTAAGAGATGAAAAAATGATTTTCTAAAGCAAAATTGAATATTGTGTTTTTGCAGTGCCTTGCAAAGTATTCACACCCCTTAAAGGTTTCCACATTCTATCACCCTACAACCATAAACTTGAAAGTATTTTAATGAGATTCAATCTGATAGACCAACACAAAATGGTGTTGGTTTTATTAAACATCCATCCATCCATCCATCCATCCATCCATCCATCCATCCATCCATCCATCCATCCATCCATCCATCCATCCATCCATCCATCCATCCATCCATCCATCCATCCATCCATCCATCGACTACACCCACTTGTCCTTGAGGGTCACGGGCCTGGTGCCTATCTCCAGCGATCTTTGGGGTCAGTGTACACCCTGGACAGGTTGCCAGCCCACCACAGGGCAGATTTTCTAAATATTTTAAGTAAAATTCAGAAAAGTGGGGCAAGTGGGGTGTATTTGTATTCGGCCCCTTTGAGTTAAAGCTTTGTTGAACCACTTCTGGCTCTGGCTGTAAATCTAGGTTGTTGTCATGTTAGAAGGTAAATCTGCGCCACAGTCTAAGTTCTCTCATCCTCTAACTCTTTTTTTCTGGACTAGCCTTTATTTAGCTCCATCTATTCTCCCTTCATCTCCAACCAGTTTCCATGTTACTTAAAAAAAATGAATTCCCACAGCATGGTGCTGCGGCAAACACTCGCGGTGGAGATGACATGTTCAGTGTGATGTGCAGTGTTAGATTTTTTTCACACACATCATATTTTTCACGTCATTTGACCAAAGCTCTTTCTTCTACATGCTTGCTGTATCCCCTAAATGACTTGTAGTAAACTGCAAACTGGAATAGCTGTGGCATTCCTTTTTTTCCATTAATCCCTAATTTACAAAGTGCATGACTAACAGAACAGTGTGCTGTCAACAGCGTCTCCCACTTAAGATATGGATCTCTGCAGCTCCTCCTGATTTACCATTGGTTTCTTGGCTGCTTCTCTGATTAATTCTTTCCTTGCTCGGCCTTGTCTGTTTAGGTGGATTGCCATGTCTTTGTAGGTTTGCAGCTGTGCCATATTGAATAATGGATTGAACAGCACTCTGTAAGACCTCTAAGTCTCTGGATATTTTTTTTAAATAACCTAACCCTGCTTTAGGTCTGTTGTGTTCCTTGGTCTTCGTGGTGCTGTTTGTTCGCTGATGTTCTCTAACAAACCCCTGAGGCCTTCACAGAGCAGCTGCATTTATACTGAGATTAGATTACACACAGGTAGACTTCATTTTCTAATCTTCTGAAGGCTCTGGATTTTATTTAGGGGTTAAAAAGGCTGAATACAAATGTATGCCACATGGTTCTTTTTAGAGTTTTTTTATTTGTAAAAGCAACATCTTTCCTTTCGCTTCACGCTTTTGCCATACTTTGTTTTGGCCTTCCACATAAAGTAACAATAAAATATTTTGAGGTATGTGGTTATAATGTAACAAACAAAAAAAAGTTCAAGGTCTGAAACTAGCTCTGTTAATAAGGAATAAAGAGTGCTACATAGTGTACATTTGGTATTATAAGATTACAATGAAACAATGCTATTTGTTGAAATTAGTTATTTATGTTATTTTGGTCTCATACAGGTATATATAATCTATCTTTTACATCTGTATACATTATGAATAAATTAAATGGGTTCAGGATAAATTTGGATATTTTTCTTGTAACATTTTGGTTTTTTTCTTCTTTTTGAACATCAGGGGAATTAGCAGCATCCTCTTATGCTCATCTGGGCTTTTACAGATCTGATATTTTCATGTGCCAAAAATAAAAGGTCACTTTAAGGTGGAGACGTCGAAAAAAATAAACCAAAAAGCACAACCCCCTCCTCAAACGGTTGCCTTTATGTTGCATGTTAGTTTCAGCTGTGGACAAAGTTGGCTACGGATCCTCCTCACTGTCCCTTTTCATTCGCCAAGCAATGAACTGATGACATATAATGGGCTGTATCGCTACTTCAGCTGTACTAGCTACAGTCTAGATGCCAAATTGAAGCAAAGTTAGCGGACTCAAAAGCGGAGCTGCCTGCGGTATCCTTGGTAACTAAAACCTATTCAAAAATGTTTTTTTTAACCCCACTAAAAGGTCAGAAGTGAACTAAGAAGAAGTGCAGAAAAAGACTTCCCTTCTCACATCGGAGACTTCCTCTAAGCTTATTTGGTTCTCGAGGTGTCCTTTGAGAATCTCTCTCTTTCTCACGTCTGAGAAAGTGACAAAAATGTGGGGGGGCTCTTCACCCTCACGCTCACTCATCATGATGACAGGAAAAAGAGAAGAAGACAGACTTCCAACCACATAGTTCCTTACCCCCCATTTTCAGACATGTAGTCACTGTATAATATTGAAGTGGGACTGAGGAAACTTATTAATATTTAATAGCCTGCTTTGGTGTCTCACTAAATAGGTTTGCAGATTTTAGTTCACAGAAGGAAAGTGCGAACATCATTTTAGGGGCTAGCCCATCACCCCAAATAGCACAATACAGTTGCAAACCTGCAATAATACAAATCTAATTTTCTTTAGAGAGAAAGAGGCATGCAGTACCTTAAGCACAAATGTGGTCACCATGGCTGCCACCATTAAAGAAGTCCCTTTTAACAATTGACACAAAACAAGAAAATGCCGAAATGCATAACCTGCAGGCAAAAATCCATTCAGAGTCAAAGTAAATGGTGTGAAGAGGTGCTTAGATGCACTAATGGAGATACACTCCCGTTGCTTACAGAAAAAAAACCCCATTCTGACCCAAATTCTAGATGCACTGCGAGCGTCGCATTGTACATCACATGAAAGACCTTAGACACAAGGTAGCAGGGAAAATAGTTTTTGCTACCAAAGAAGCAAACCAAGATTGATGAAAAAATAATTATATATCTATATGTTAGGTTCAACCTGCATTAGTTTAATGTACAAATCATTTATTTATGTAAGTATGTGTACTCATTGCCCACTATGTCATGTACATCTGTTTAATTGGATGCTGAGACACATAGTGGCTCAGACAATCACATGGCATTTACTCAGAGCATTTACACATCTATATGTGGTGAAGACGACCGGCTGAAGCTCAAACCGGGCATCAGAATAGGAAAGAAAGGAGATTTAAAGGACTTTGAACATGGCATGGTTGCTGGGGCCTATTTTAAACAATTTAGGTTGTGTGCCCAGGTTTAGAGAAAATGGGGAGAGGATGAAAAAAGTATCTACTGAGCTGTAGTTTGGACAAAAATGCCTTGTTAATGTCAGAGGTCAGAGAAGAATGGGCAGACTGGTTCTAAATGATACAAATCAACTACTTGTTATAAAACAGGTTGTGCAGAATGCCATTCCTGACTGCACAACATATTAAACCTTAAAGCGGGTGGCCTGCAGCAGCAGAAAACCACAGCAATGGCCACACCTCAGTTTCCAACCAGGGAGCTGAGGCTAAAGTTCACACAGGCTCACCTAAACTGGACACAGTTTGAAAAAAAATATTGCCTGGACCAATGAGTCTCAATTTCTGCTGCAATATTCAGATGGTAGGGGCAGATTTTTACCATCTTGTGGGACTTTTTCAGGCTGGTAATTAGTTTCATGGTGTGAGGGAAATCTTCTTGACACATTTTGGGTCCCTTAGTCTCAACTGAACATGAGTTAAACACCACCTTAGTATTTTTTGCTGAACATGTTCATCCCTTTATGACAACAGTGGACCCATCTTGTCATGGTTGCTTTCAGCAGTATCAATAATATCAAAATGCCTGAATCATCTCAAACATATTGAAGGTCCAGTAGAGCCCTTTAGGTGAGAAAAGGAGATTCACTTTCTGAACTCGCAGCCGACAAACCTACAGAAACTGTGTGATGCTATCATGTCAATACAAACCAGTATCTCAGCATAATCTCTCTGATACCTTGTTAAATCTATTCTATTAAGCATTAAAGCAATGTGTGGCATATTCAAGTGGAAGGTGATTGTGTTGTAAGCATTTATTCACAACCATCGGAAGCATAAACATCTGGATATATACAGTAAAAGGAAGCTAAATACCCAAATATTGTCAAGAGTATCTTAAACAAGTTGAAGTCACACACTCAGATTGCTGTGAATGACCGCTTCAATCATATGCGTCTAGTCAATTTTTTTGTGTGTGCCAAAAACAAGAGAAACTGTTCTGGAAGTTTTTGTTGGCTGACGTAAAAATGCAAAATGAAACCTGTTGCATCCCTGGATGACATTGAGCTCCAAAAGGATGACAAATATTTGGAGCAAAATCGTGATGTAGAATATGAAGTTAAATGCCTTGTCTCTGATATGTAGGTAGCTATGCTAATGCAGCATTGGTTAATGAAAAAAAACAACCAATCTGGTCATGCATGTGAATAAAATACAAGGTTAACTCCCATGTGTCAGATAAATGTTTTATTTAACCACAAACTAGATCCAAATTGGATTTAATATTTTAAATTGACAATTAGCTTTCTGTGCCCGCACATCCCCAAGATAAGGGCACATCAGTGGGAAAAATCTGAAATTATTCATTTCAGTCTTTTAAAGTGAACACAGCCTAAGCGACACTATGTAAGACCAGACACATTAGCAGACAAACTCAGGTAATGACAACACATTTGTTTAATGTGTAGTCTGTTTAGTTTGTTTAATTCACTTTTTCACTGTTTTTCTTATATTTGGTGGGATTTTAGAATTTTTCTCATCTTTTTGTAAAGCTTACAGTAGTTCTGACTTATAAAGAAAAATGCTACCTTGGAAAAGTATCCTCTTACACATTTTCACATCTTGTCATATTGCAACCACAAGCTTCAATTTGTTTTATTGGGATTTTATGGGATAGAACCACACAAAGTAAGGCACAGCTGTAAAGTTGAAGGTAGATGGTGAATGGTTTTGAATATTTTCTACAAATAAAAACCTGTAAATTGCTTTTACATTAAGCCCCCATAATTAAATACTTAGTAGAACTACCTTTGGCTGCAATTAGAGGAGCGAGTCAGCGAGTCTGCTTCGAACGTCTACAACATGAGCATTATGTACATTTCTCGTTGCAAAATTGCTTGAATTCGGTCAGATAGTGTGCCTGTTAACATCTGTTTTTAAGTTCTGCTCTAGATTCTCAGTTGGATTTATGTTTAGACTTTGACTGGGCTTTTCTAACACATGTATATGCTTTGATTAAAGCCATTTTATTGAAGCTCCACCCCAGTCTTTGGTCTTTTGGAACCTCTAATGTGTTTTCTTCCAGGATTGTCATCATCTCCCTTTATTTATCTCTCCCCATCTTTCCATTAGTTCTAAAGAAAATCTTCCACACTGCATGATGCTGCCACTACCATGTCTCACAGAGGATATGACGTGTTCAGCATGCAGCCTGTTTTGCCAATATGACTTATAATTACTATAGAAAGGACTTCTGATGGTGTTTTGCATATTTTGCCACATGTGGCCCTTTTGCCCCTCCACCATGGCTTTTACAAAATTAAATAAGATGTTTTTATTATTATTACTATAAGGGCATTAAGAACCTTTTAAAACTAATTTAAGGTTTTTATGACCTCCAAATATGTCATATTTTTAAGTAAGCCAACAATCATTTTTAATTTTACATATTTATGGAAAGGAGTTCCTCAGCTGGCCTCATTCTACTAAAAAGGTGTGCGCGCGCATGTGTGTGTGTTGGGGGGGTGTTACCTTTGTGAAAGTTTGTAGATTCATTTTGTGTTAAAATCTGAAAATAGAAAAATTTGTTATTAAATATCTTTAGTTTTTAAGACATTTTATTTTGGACATGCTTATGAAATCCATCTACTTTAGCAGCTTTAGGCAATTTTTAGTTTGTCGCTGCATGGGGCAAAAGTAGCTCTTTGAACTGAAAAGGTTGTTGACCCCTGGTTTAGGTTGACAGTCATATATTGTTAGGACCGCAGTTATGCCATACACTTTCTATTTTTGGATGATGATCTAACAGTGTTTTTGTGAGACGTTCAAAGCTTGGAACTTGTTTTATAACCTTGCCATGCTTTAATCTTCTCCGTAACTTGATCTCTGAACTATCTGCTTCATAATGCTTTTGGTTTACTAGTATTCTTGGACAAACCTCTCAAGCATTCACAGAACAGATGGATTAATACTCTGGTTAAGTTGCACGCAGTTGGATTTCTTTGCTAATTATGCCGACTTCTGAACAATACTGGTTTCGATAGATTTTATTTAGGGTTACAATACTAAATACTTAGGCTTCTATAAAATATTAAAATCTATAATTATATGCTTACATAATAATATATGGTAGATGTTACAGTTTAGTTCAGAGTAGGTTCCCAACGGCATCTCCCAAAACATCAAATGATGAATTTATTTACAGAACTGATGTCAACTGTGTGATAAGGCATGTAATGACCCGTGCTTTCAAAGCAGGTTGTCACTGTGAGAGACAGAGAAAGGTCAAAACACCATAAAGGTCATGGCCAATATGTTGTCAAAGTGTGATGGTAAATTAGGTCAGACACAGACTTAAACAGAGGAAGAGAAGATTGTTTAAGAACACGTGCAATGGGAAATATTTAGTCTTTCTTCTGCTTTGAATAAAGAAGACACGTAACTGATTATAATTAGCGTCACAATGCACTGAATGAACGCTTACATAAAGATTAGAACCCAGCAGTATTTACCAGAAACTGAATGCAGCCTCTACAGGAACATATAAAACAGCTGCAATTTAAATCAGGAAACATCCTGACTAGGGATGGGTATCGTTTAGGTTTTATCCGATACCGGTTCCAGACCGGTACTTTTGAAACGGTGCCAGTGCTTGAACCGGTGCTTAAAGAAATCAAAAACACACAGATTTTGTCCAAAAGCTTCTTATTTTTTTATTTCTAGCTGTTTTTTTGCAGAAAGATAACCATGTTAGCTTTTTCTGGGGATATACGCCATTGCTCTTGGCTGATGGTAAGCCCAGCACAAGAAAAAACTTTCAGAGGGCATTGATGAGGCTGGGACACACAAGTATGTTTCTGATAGGGCAGATAAATTGAGGAGTGTATCCCTCTTACTCCACCACCAGGCCACAGGGTCTTGTCCAGATGGAATTCCTTTTTTCCAAACAGAGAAAAGATGTAGCCCACCCCTTATTCATTAATTGATAGTTTACCTATAAACACCTAATTACATATTTACACCAAGCTAAGCTGCTATGAACATATTAACTGTCTTGAAAGTATGTATGTAATATTATTATATATAGGCTATTATACAGTCTGTACCAATACTATTTTTACATCATAACAATACATCATTTTTCACCTGAATGATGGTGACTCCACCGTCGAAAATGGATGGAGATCCTTTACTATACATTTAGTCACTCCCCTGTGAATTTCTTCCACTTTTTCTTTTGTCAAACGAGCCTTCTTGGCCAGGGTGAAGGGCATCACTGCCGTCAAACAAAAAGCCCGCTGCATGAGAATACAATGGTGTTTGCTAGCTCACCCTACATGCATTAATTTAATAATGTGCGCACTTGACGTTAATTACAAATGAAAAACATAAAGTTACTCACCCAAAGAAGAACGGCTGCTGCCGGCATCCTCCTCCTCATCTGTCCTTTGTACGACACTGGCAGGGCTAGGGCTAGCACTCTCGGTCCGGGATGTTGCTAGCTCCGAGGGCGGCAGTAGATGTGCTCGGTGTGGGGTCTCGTAAGCTTTCAAACACGGTGCATTTCTCGGCTTTTAAAAAAATGCAATGCGTCGTTAGATGCCTAATTAAATTCAAAGTGTTACCTCCCTTGCACAGCAACACCTTGGAGCACTTGTTGCAGGTTGCTGAATTAGCATCTTTTGATGTGAAGTACAGCCAGACTTTCGACCGCTTAGCCTTAGGCATTTTGAATCATTGAAAAAGTGAAATGATTGGCTTGAAACTGAAGTGTTTGATATTTTCACACACACACACACACAAAAGAAAAAAAAAACTTAAAAAAAAGAAGCGAAATGAAGCACCGAAATCTGCGCTGCTTTTCGGTTTGGTTACTACCGTTTACGACAGAACCGGTGCCATTATGGTACCGGGTATCGGTACCCATCCCTAATCCTGACAGCAGCTGACTTGTATGCATGTCAAAAGGGTGCATTAATCCTGAGGAATGAAGTCCATTTTTGATTCCCTGCCAAAAGCTTTTTAAACACCTCCTGAAAATAAATTAAATGGATTTTTTTTATTTATTATCCATCTGGATTTAGGAATGATGCAACATAGAATGCCTCCCACGAGTGATTATCCAAAAGCGTGCACTATCATTCCAGTTGAAATGATGTGTCTTACCCCGCATTGAACAGTAATGGCAGGCTTCACAAACTATGCCTGAAAAAGGCCAGCCAGAATTAAAGCTTTTGTTCTCAGAAATGATAGAATGTCATGCTTCTTCAGAGCCACCCTTGAGTCAAGTTGCTGTTTGTTTCTCAGAAAGTTTCATCTGCGCTACAAAGATAGAGGAATCATCTTCAGTTGTTGTCTTTAAGCATGATGATCAGTTGTCGTCTTCCACTCTTTTCCCCGTTCCTCTATCTTGTGTTGAGGCTGAAGGGTAAGTGCTTTGTTTTCCAAGGACAGGCAGCTCTGACAGGGATGGACATGCCCACTGTTTGGGAGGGAAATCCATTTATCACTGTGGCACTAATAGCTGCCTATCATCTCTAATGCGGTGAGAGCCAGCAGCCTCCCGCCCAAACTGGCAGGTGGTGAGTTATGCCGGGAAGGCCATAAAATATCCACTCCAGTGCTTTCCAACAATTAACAGCAGGGTAAAACAGACATCATAAACACCTTTACAACAGAAACAACCTCTTTGTGAATCTAGATGTCTCTGTCATTGTGAAAAGCTTGCTATCAAGTACAAAGGCCCAACTATGCAACAACATTGAGAGGGCATAGCAAATTGTAATAGTTTTTAAATTGTATTTGGAGATGCCATCTGTAAAGAATAATAAAAAAACTATGATATTTAGGAAACAACCATCTGATCAGAAGCTTTAAATCAAACCAAGCAATTAAAAAAGATTCTAAAAGTAGGATAGAAAATGTGCGTGTTCAGAAAAAAAAGTCATTTTATTCTGATTTTATTTGTGCTGTTTAAGAATTTCTATGTGTAGCCTAAGTCTGCTAGCTCTACTTTATCAAAAATATATTCATAGATTTTGAATCATGTAATAAAGCCGCCCTGCATTTTTTATTATTGCTTTAATTGCCAGTCATTCTGTTCCTAACATTTTAAGTCACTCGCTGCCTGTCAGCTGAGTAGTAGATTGTTCCTAGTTGACAGTCCTGCCATTTTCCGTTGTATTCTGACAATTGTTCCTCCTTTATCACCTTTTTTTGGAGGAAATTACAGTTTCACTCATGTCCTATGCTGCAAAGAGTGTGAGAACTTGAGTTTGTTTTGTGTGGTTGCTCCTCAAATAGAATAGCAAAGCTGCAGCACTCCTGAAGGGCCGGGGTTGTTGACTGATCTGCGAACAGTTCCAGAGCTTTCACTGGATAGATTTCATGTTTTTCAATAAGGCATAGCTCAGAATAAATACATGTAAATGATGAAACAAACTTTTTTTTTGTTTTGTTTATTCAATTCTAGATGGCGGTCCTACAGCGGTTTGGATTTTTTTTCCTGTATGAGGGTTATGTATGTGTAATCAATATTTTACTCGCAAGACAGTAGTCAGTATGTTCTCACATGTTTTGAGTTTCTGAATTATCGACAGATCAAGTTTTTCCTTTTTACCTTTACATGTTTCGACAGCATCTGCTGCCTTCCTCGGAAGTGTCACTCGGTGTTGATGTGACGCGCCTGTCAGCTGTTTTATGCAGACAGCGGTGGACGACCACGCCCCCCGCTTAATGTTGTATCCAGGAAATCCTGCAACAAAAAATACACTGGAGAAACAGGGAGTACATTCAACACACGAAAGAATGAACATAAAAAGGAATGTGAAAAAGAAACCATAGGGAGGCACAGAAGAGCGACAAAAGCAAAAGTAGAACAAAATCAGCCATAACTGACTACTGCAAAAGAAACAACCACATAATGGATTGGGAAATGGCCAGAGTTATCTGCTCGGAGAGGGACAGATACCATCGTTGGATAAAGGAAGCCATCGAAATTAGGAAACGGAACCCAAGAACCATGAACAGAGATGAAGAACCCTACACCTTGTCCCACACATTGGACATGGTCCTTAGGAAGACAACAGACAGCAGGGGGCGTGGTTGTCCTCCAATGTCTGCATTAAACAGCTGACAGACACGTCACATCAACACCTAGTGACACTTCTGAGGAAGGCAGCAAATGCTGTCGAAACATGTAAAGGTAAAAACAAACAAACAAACAAAAATTTGGATCTGTCGATAATTAAGAAACTCAAAACATATATTACAAATCTGACATCATAGCGCCACTATGTTCTCAGTTTGGAATAAGCTACATATACTTTTAAATATTCAAGAGAAGATGATCTGTTTTGCTTCTGTTACTTTGTTACTGCATTTTCTTTTTTTCAGAATTATTACGGCATAACTACACAATCCAAATTTGTTTTATTCTAACCCAAAGCAACAATTATTCCTACTGCTGCTAAAATAATTTAGCATATCGATCAATACATTATAGGCCTATTGGGAAGATCATAGCTTCATTAACATATTTTTCTATAGGATAAGAATTATTATTATTATTATTTAGAGTCACTTATCAGAAAACATGTTTAGTGTAATTGTCATTTATTTAGCTGTTTTTGCTAAGACTTTGCTTTCTTTCTTCGTTTTGCTCTTACAAAATATACAATATGCAAACTATGGTTAGCTTTTCACTTTTGTACTAAAGTTGAGTCTTACTCTGAAACCAAGAAAATAATTTCTTTTATTACAATTATGTAGCAATGGTCTGGTAGCATCAACACTTACCAGTACCTTAAGGTAAATTAAGGAAAATGGTGGATAAAGACAACTCTGGCCATCTTCATTAGAGTGGTGGTTGGGGCTTGTTTGGTTTTCACACCATCATGGTTCATGTTTACTGTGAGAAGAAATACTTTGAAACAAAATTGTCTTTACTATAACCAAACTAAAACTCCTGGAGTCTTATATTCGTCCAGTCAGCAGCATCCAGCAGCAGGTGTGGGAGGGGAAACACATTATAACTCAATGATTGATAAAACAGGAGAAATCACTGTTCACACTGATACTTTCCCTGCTACGTCATCAAAATCACTTCAGGACAGGAACAATATGACAAAAAACTTCAGTTCAGTTACAGGTTAAAACCTCCATATACATTGGTACGGATAACAAACCCATGGCTAGTTGCAAGTATATTGCAGGAAAACAATCCCAGTCTGTGTAACAGGCTGATGCAAACATGACGATAGCGGAGCAAAAATAAATGTCTTTTTTGGTGATCGGTGCAGAGATCATGCTGTCTCTCTCATATTTTTATTCCCCTACATCTCCTAACCCTAACCCATTCAGACTACTCATTGGTAGTTCACGATCTAACTAAAAAGAAGGTAATTTTCCCTTTAAATTTTAACCCATTTCATTAAATGTTAAGTTAAAACGACGTTAATTCAAAAAAAAAGGAAAACTTGAAAAAAGTTTCCTTTCAAATTCGTCTTCTCCCATCTGTTTATAAAGTGAGCTGAAAAATGTGTGTTTTTGGATGTACCCTTTCTGAATACTCTCAGTCACTTTATATCAAACAAACCAAGCATGAAAGCAGTGAATAGCCGCAGCTGAGTGATGGATAAAAAGCAGCCAAGCTGCGCTTTTCAGAATTTTAGGAGACAGTTGTTTCGCAAAAATGGTGCAATTCCAGTCATCATGTGGATCTGTGCTATAGACAGAGAAAGAAACTCTGGTGACACTTGACAAAACTTTCTGAATGAATTACTGTGAATTATTCTCCGGTCCACTCACGGAAGTGAGATAAATGAGCAAAGATTCTACCATTTGCAAAGGAAACTGTTGCTTCCAGCCTGTTCCGTATTTATTTCCTGGTCAACCCGTTTTGAAAATTTTCACCTCGCCTTCCAAACCAACTCCTGCATTTGAATATTTCAATGTGTATGCTCTCTCGGACATAAAAGGTTCGTGAGATGCCGCTGGTGATGACAGACGGCTGCTGCACACCATGGCCTCTTACAGTCTTTAAGTGCAGAAAATAGTTCACTTTACAGCGCTGTGGCTGGCAGCCTGGCAGAAGTAATGGAATGCTCCATTAGCTTGGGCATGCTTTTTGTCAGTGGCTGGGTAATCCCTGAGGGCTGCTGTGGCTGCGGATATGCCCCAAATCCTCTGGAGATCTGAAAACAAGCCTCTAAACTCCCCCATGTGTTTGCCACGCTCTCTGGTTCTGTTCATGCTGCTTAATGGGAGGTGATTATAATCGGATGCCACTGGTTTTTGACTTGATTATGTGCTTTTGAGGTGTCCCCCGTGGGTCTAAATATGGTATGCAGAATAAATTCCAGCATATTTTTAAATGCTGGCCTGAATAGTTGCACACTAAAAACACGCTGGAATGTAATGAAACTGCATTGATGAAATAAACGAGAAACAAGTTTGTTTTTAAAGTCATAGTATGGATTTTAGAACCCACACCAGCAGCTTTAAGCTTTCTGTCATAGCTTTAATTTGAGTTGTGCCCATTTAAAGCTGAAAGACAATACATTTCGTACATGAAATGAGATGGAAAAAAGCACACACTGAATATACAAAGCTCCTTTTTGCCATATGGATTGCAAGGAAGATACTACACCAGTTGGTGCATCACTGAAAGGATCATAGTGTGTATGATCTCTGAAAGGTGCAGAACATAACACTGGTTATCTCTTCCCTATGACAAGTGTTAATGGGGGAGGGTACATGAGGCAATAATTGAACACATGGTAGCGTAGAAGCAGTTAAAATGGGGAACGTAAGGATCTGTTAATAAAAGAGTTTAATTATTGTCAAAATATGATGAGCAGTGGTTTCCAACCTGGGCTATCTGGAGATCTTATGGGGTCCACACAATTACATGTATACAAACCAAAAGACAAAAAGAAAATGTCTATATAGCCTACAGTATGAAACAGGTGGCGCACAGTGGCACAGTTGATAGCACTGTTGCATTGCAGCAAGAAGGCCCAGGTTCAAATCCTGCCCTGGGGTCTTTCTGCACGCAATTTTCCATGTTCTCCCTCTGCATGGGTTCTCTCTGGGTACTCTGGCTTCCCCCCACAGTCCAAAAGCATGACTGTTAGGTTAATTGGTCTCTTTAAATTGCCCGTAGGTATGAGTGTGTCCATGCATGGTTGCTTGTCCTGTATGTCCCTTTGTTGCCCTGCGATGGACTGGCGACCTGTCCAGGGTGTACCCTGCCTCTCGCCCCGTGACTGCCCCCCATCTATATAAAATAGGAAAAACAAGAATAGAGCAGACCTCTGCCAAGGCAGCTCAGTACCAACTCCTCCCAGATGGTAGCAAAAGAAGTCAACCAACATGCTATTAGCCAGGTGTTCATAATGTTATGCCAGATTAGTGGAGGTCCTTTTTGCAAAGCCAGTGTTGGAAAAATGTCATCAAAATCCGTCCATAACTTATTGAGTTATGTTGTTAACGGACAAACTAGCAAACAAACAAACCGTGGCAAAAACATAACCTCCTTGGCGGAGGTAATAAGAACCAAAACCTAAAATTGGTGTTTATTTTTTGCAAATAAAAGTTGTTATTAATCACTTTTACTGTGTGTATTGTTACAGAAATATTAAAATATCTCAAGGTTATGTCAATTATTAATTAAGTAATTATTAGTAAAGGCATCTGGGGAATATGGTATAATTATTAGAGTCAGAGAAGAGGTCTTTCACCTTCGCTGATCTAACTGCGTTACTCCTCAGCTGTGAGGTGTGTTTTTTGGTTAACCTTGCAATGAAGACACAATATTTGGAGACTAAAGGCAGAAGCTGCTGGCAGAGAAGGCAAGGCAAGGCAAGGCAATTTTATTTGTATAACACACTTTCAACAGCAGGGTAACTCAAGGTGCTTTACATGATTTGGTGATTTAAAAGAAACACATAAAAGAAACACACATTACACATGATACACAATAAAGCAAGAGAAAAATAAAAAAAAGCAAGAGAGCATGAACACATTTCATACATATGACATCAAGCATTTACTCAAAGGCAATTCTAAACAGATGGGTTTTTAGTCTCGATTTAAAGCAGTTCAGAGAAGGCAGACATAATCTGAAATGCGAGAAAGTTGGCCCAGACGGGCTTTTGTACTAGACTGGCCGTAATAAAATAGAAAACGCCAATTCAGACTCCAGTCTCATCCATATGGAAGGAAGAAGATATTTTTTCCCGTGGCAGTATGCGGGTAGATGTTGGGGTCCTGACTTGTCGTGGACACAGGCAAGGGGGTCTTCAAAAAAAAAAAGGTTGGGAACCACTGGGCTAGACGACTGGGCCAGAGCATCGTCAAACCTTCAGCCATTTTATAGTGTTCCTGGTCTGCTGTGGTTTTGCACATGCTGGCCCCTGTCTACTTTGAGTAACAGAGATGGACAATGAAGCAATGGAAGATAGTTGCCTGGTCTGATGAATCACATTTTCATTTATTTCATCTGGTTGACCGGGTGTGTGTGCGTCGCTTACCTGGGAATATGAAAAGAATGGAAGTCGGCAATAGTAGAATTAGGGATGTCCCAATCCGATCACGTGATCGGAAAATAGGGCCTGATCACGTGATTTTTAAATCATCGGAATCGGGTGGGAATGATCGGATATAACCTCATAAAGCAACAAACATGAAGTTTTAAATTCATCCTAAGATACAGATTGTAAAACGGAATGACAGTGGCTTAGTTTTAATTTCAACAAGTTCCACTACATCAATATCTACTGTTGCATGGACGACAACAACACCGTAACGTCACACAATTTACTGCAGGGAATTGAGGCAACACAATAGTGAGCTGCTAGCTAGAAGTGCTAATGCAGGGCAAACATGTCGCCTCGTTAGAGCGAGAATGTCTGCAGTTTGAACATATTTTAAGCTAGACAGTGAAGCAGCCACATGTAATGTGTGCAAATAAGGCATTTTGCATGGCGGAAAAGACTGAGCTGCATTCAACACTGCGAATCTGATACGCCACCCTGACAAAAGCACTGAGCCAGCCGACACCAAAAGATATGTTGAAAAAACAAGGAGAAATTGCCTAAGGACAGCGAAAAGATCAAGAAGATTTTAGCCGGACTGATGGCACTGAATGTTTGTGGTTGCAAACCTCGGATTTTGCAGTCTCCCAGAGCTCCTGAAGCCACGGTATGAGATACCTTCTCATCATTACTTTACAGACACAGCTCTGCTGGGCATTCACAACAAGCTACGTGACCACCTGCTAGTTCTTGTATCAAAGGTGTCTGCTTTTGGGGTTACCACACGGACGTATGAATTTTGTCTGTTTGTCCGATTTCACTGAGCTTTACTGCGCAATCGGACGACTCAAGTTTTATTTACAACTTGCGACCTTGCATGCTCAACACTTTAGCAAATCTCACACAAAAGAGCATCATATACATACTTTAAAAAACGACAACTTGGATGTGTTGTCCTTTTTCTTTTTATTATTTTAATGCATTGCGGAAGGATCGGATCGGAACTCGGTGTCGGCAGATACTCGAAATCAAATGACTCGGACTCGACTCGGGGGGCATAAACATGTGATTGGGAATTCCCTAGGTAGGATTATACTTTGGGCAATGTTCTCCTGGGAAACCATTGGTCCTTCCATCCATGTGGGTCTTACTTTCACACCTAACACCAACTTAAGAATTGTTGCAGACAGTGTAGACCATTTCATGGAAACTGTACTCCTGTGCCTGTGGCATATTTTAGCAGGATATTGACCCCTGCCAGAATGCAGTCATAGTTCAGCAATAGTTTGGGGAAACATTAATGAGTTTGAGGTGGATGACTTGGTTCCCCGGATTTGACAGACGAAAAACTATTCTGACACAAGATGGCTGTACCTCACATCTAACATGACCTAAAGGATCTGCTGAAAACATTTTAATGCAAAATACCACCTGAACATGTCAGTATTTTTATGGTAGCTTAAGGTGTCACCAACATGCTATTAGGCAGGTGTTCATAATGTTATCCCAGTTTAGTGGAGGTCCTTTTTGTAAAGCCAGTGTTGGCAAATAAATTACTTTTCTTTTTTGTTTTAAGGAAAGTAAATGAAAAAAAAACTATCTCAAATCAAAATTGAAAATGAGTCATAGTTGTGGAAAACTGCCCTCAGCAGCTCCAGACACAAGATTACCCCCACAGACAGCTTTCTCATCATTCAATAATGCTGCCAGAGAAGCTTTCTGGCAATCCATTATGTACATTTAACAATCCCTTTAGCTTGATGAGAGCCAATCCCATGTTTGTTTCATATCTGTTTGATAATGCCCATCAGACTCTTTTTATCCCCCTTTGCATAGCTTAAGTGCATTTTAATTGAGTGTAGTTAACTGGTCAGACAAGTGTTTAAAGGCAGCACAAGCTAAATCTGTTATATAATACCCGTTTTCCACAGCTAACCTGAGCCAAGGGATCTTTAGGATGTGTGCATGAATAATACAAGATTAAATGGAAATCTGAGTCAGTATGTCGTCTTATGGCACAAGATTTGTCTAGTTATGCAAAAGCATGTTCCGTTGGGGGGGGGAAATCCAAGCTACAGCGATGCAAAGAGCAACTGCAATGCATAAAATAAGTGTTGGGGTTTTTTCTGTATAGTGGTCTTCACTATAAATAAAATGATGGATGTTTCACCTGTTGTTATGACAATGCTGATGTATTCTGATATGAAATGCATGCAGGTCATATGCCTCGTATGTCCTTCAAACTATACATGCGTGTGGTCGAGAAAGGAAGTGAAAGAGTAAAGTGCAGCGGTGTGCTGGTCTTTTTTCTTTTTTTTTATGCTGATAAAAAAAACTGATGTGTTTCAGATTTTCACATGATTGGGGACTGGGCTGTGTTTTTTTCTGTGTTCAAAAGCAAATGTGTTCACCTGCATGGCAGCCATGTTGTCTACACTAAATTATCCTGATCCAGATTAAGCTGCTAGGTGCTCACATGCAACAACACGCAGATTAGATGCTGTATGCTTCATTTAAAACAGTCCTTAAAGTTGAGATAAATGCAACGTTTGGACTGTTGCTTGACAGACAAGTGGTGATGCTTGTCCTGCAAATTTTGCTGCCAAGGATGAGTGACTAGCACCAACCTCTGTTGTAGAAAACACTGGAGCGTAAGTGTACCGAGGAAGAGCAAACTCAACATCTAAAAGCTTCTCCCCGAGAGCACAAATCCTTCCTAAGCTGACTGAGCTGAGTTTGATTTTCACTCTGGCGATATCATCGCTGCTGTACGACGGGGGAGAATTGCCTCCTGCTCTCCTAAGCTTTTCTTTATCTTTTGATTAACAATAGAGTGGAAACCAAGGAAAGAGCTTAAAGCCTTAAATGTACAACTTTTCATCAATGACACATTCACTGCTTAAGATGAATGTGGACATTGAGCCAAAATATGGTGTGAAGTAGACACACATTTTTCTTTTTGTGAGAATAGTGGCTATTTTCTGTGTTCTTCGCATATTCAAGCTTTTCACACCTATTTTTATTGCTCTGACACCCCTCAGCTGCTATTTGAATCCACTGTGCTGCCTATTTGATTGATGGCTCCTTTTTCCTGCTGCTAAGCTCTAGGAGCCAGAGTCTCTAGGCTATGACAACGATTATGACCTCTCTGTATTTCATGCCACCATATACTAAAAAGACCTCGTCAACTTTTTTTTAACATTTTGTTGCATTTCAACCACAAACTTTTTCTGGTCCCCTGCCTGATTGGACCAGTGACAACATTTATAACCGCATGCTGTCATTCCACCAATGGTTGTCTAGGTGGTGTCCTGAAAACAATGTGGGCTACATTGATAACTGGCAAACATTTTGGGAAAACCTGGTCTGATCCAGAGAGACGACATCCCTCCAACTTTGGATGGAGCAGCTCTTCTCTCTAAGAACTTGGCCAGATTTATTAGTCCTCACAAACACTGACAACCCAGGGTCCAGACCAGGAATCAGAGTCGTAGTTTATCCCACCTCTCTGCAGCTTCTGTACCATTACCCACCCATTACCCCATAGAGTCAGGGTGCTGCCCACAGCCAAAATCAAATGCATTAAAAGTTAACCAAACAAGAGCAAACCATGAAAAAAATAAAGATTAATACACTTTTGACTAAACAGAAAAATAAAATTATTAAATATGTTTTATTGAACATAGGATATTTCTTCTCAAAGACTTTGTTAGTAAATGACTTAATTTGTAATAATCAAATTAATTTGTTTTGTCTCACAGAAACCTGGCTGCAACATGAGGATTATGTCAGTATAAATGAGTCAACGTCTTCCAATTATTTGAATTTTCACATTCCTAGAAGTACTAAATTTCAAATTTACTAATTCATTTCAGACCAATCAATAGCTACAGTTCTTTTGAACATCTAATCCTTGGTTTTCCTAATCCAAGTTGAAAACATTAAAACCACTCTTGTGGTTTTGTATCGTCCACCAGGACACTGAAAGTGATAGCCTAAATGCGGCCTTTAATGCTATCTTAGACTTAATTGGCTTTACTCAAAAAGTACAGGCAACCATACACTTGGGTCAACACACTTCGGACCTTACGGAGTGTGAGAAAATAACAATCCTCTCACATAATAACCCACTCCTATTTGACCATTTTTTGATAACGTTTGAATTTACTTTAACTGAGCATCTTAAACCTGAAAGAAACTTTTTATCAGACAAAGCTGTAACAAGTTTTAAAGAATCTGTTCCATTCTTAATTTCCTTGGGGTCTCAGAGTAACACAGTGGACGGCAGCAATTCTATTTCCAACCTTTCAGAAACTGATGGTCTGGTTCATAGCGTTACTTCCTCGTCTTCCTGACTTCGTCTTACATTAGATAGTGTAGCCCCCTTAAAAAAGAAAGTAATTAGTCATAGGAGGTTGACTCCCTGGTTTAATGCAGAGCTGCATACTTTAAAGCAGAATACTAGGAAATAAGAGAGAAAATGCCGGTCTACACACCTAGAGGATTCCTATTTAAAAAGGAATAATAGTCTATTTGCTGTATAAAAAGACCCTTTGACAAGCTAGAACAGCATTTTTTCATCATTAATAGAGGCAAATAAGAACAATCCTAGGTTTCTTTTTAGTACAGCTGCCAAACTTACACAGAGTCATAGTTCTGTTGAGCCAACTATTCCCCCGGCTCTCAGTAGTGATGACTTCATGGGATTCTTCATAAATATAATTAATTCTACAAAAATAAATCATTGGCATCCTTCCAAATATGATTACTTCTCTCTCAGTAAGTGAGGCAGCATCAAAGGGAACTGTAGAACCTCATTTGTGTTTGGACTGTTTTGATTCAGTCGAGCTTTCGGAATTATCAAAAAATATTAGCCTAATCTAAACCTTCAACTTGTATGTTGGACCCAGTCCCAACCAAATTATTTAAGGTTCCTGGCCCTATTTTAGATATGATGAATCTATCCTTTGTAAATGGATACGTACCACAGGAATTTAAGGTTGCTGTAATTAAACCTTTACTTAAGAAACCTTCCCTCGATTAAAATGACTTAGTTAATTACAGACCTATATCTAACCTTCCTTTCTAATCCAAAATCCTTGAGAAAATAGTTGCTAATCTAATATGTCAGCATCTGAACAATCACGACCTGTTTGAAGAGTTTCAGTCAGGTTATAGAGATAATCAAAGCACTGAAACAACACTGGTGAAGATTACTAATGATATTCTCATGGCCTCAGATAATGGAGTTGTGACTGTTCTGAGGTCTCATTTACAAAACTTAGCATAGAATCATTACTAAAACCGTACTTAAGCCCAGCAACTTTTTTTCACTTACGCCTATTAAGTTTCCGATCTATCAAACTTGGAGTACGCACAGCTGCATGCACTTTCCGCTTTATAAATCCCACTCTCCCTAGAAATGTGCGCAGGTGTTTTTGGATCATATCCCACCTCCTACACACCCACTTTCTTCCATAAACGGTCCATGCAAAGTGTCTAGTTAATATTCTGCATCAACTTAAGCCAGCTAATATGGGGCGTTTCATGGGTAACCATGGCAACCGAGAGGCGGAGAAGGTAATTCCACAGAGACAGCTGCAGGCTCGTAGAGGCACGGAAAACCGTTTTATTTCAATCAATCACTCAATCAGCGCTTTACTCAGCCAAAGGCAGCCAAAGTGTCCCAATCCGATCACGTGATCGGAAAATTGGGCCTGATCACGTGATTTTTAAATGATCGGAATCGGGTGGGAATGATCGGATTTAACCTCATAAAGCAACAAACATGAAGTTTTAAATTCATCCTAAGATACAGATTGTAAAACGGAATGACAGTGGCTTAGTTTTAATTTCAACAAAAGACAAAAATACAGTTGCAAAAAGAAAATGTGTAACAAGAACAGATTAAAAAGGTTTAAAAATTTAATTAAAAAAGCAGTGATAAAAAAGATAAGAACAATAAAGTTTCAATTAGGCCTATATGATTACTACTTACTTGTAGCAACAAGATGACTGGAATTTATTAAAACAAATAAAACTAGATATTTAAAGCCTGACAGAAAAGGTGCATTTTAAGTCTGCTTTTAAAAGTATCATCCTTGCAAAATATTGATTTGGGGTCACAAACAAACAGAAGAGCTGCAAGTGACGCAGCGTTGATGCAGCAGCGTTCCTGACATAAAAAAGAAGAGTGGGGGAAGGACGCATGGTCCCAGTGGGTTGGTAGATCTAACACAGGGTCCAGTTCAGCATATAAGACTGCTTTAAGGAATCTACATCGGGTCCCCCATCCGGGTGCTTCCAGTGGCGTGATCTTCAATGAGCGCCAGCATCCATTGTGCATCATTATGCAAGGGACGCTGCAGTATTCGTACTTCACACAATTAATTCACCAAGAAGTGCAATTTCTATATAGTCTGAATACATAAATACATATAATATGTATAATTTATGTGTGGAACATATTTCCATTCAGATTCTCATTTTTATTCTCAGTTAAGAGACGGGATGGGGGCGGGGGGTGCTGCTGCTGGTTGTGTGTCTGTGTGTGCAAAGCTCTACAAGTTTGGAATTGTGGTTAAAATTAACATTTTTGCCATCTCTCCCGCTGCGCTGTCAGTGTCCTCTGTGTCCAAAAAGTGCATAAGCAAGATGCTTAGTGTGCTTAAAGTTGCACATTTTTGCGCCACGGTTTTTTCTATAAATCCTAAACTTGGCGTAGAAAGTTGCTTACGTATATTTCACACCCTGTTTTGTGCGTAAGCAAGCTTTATAAATGAGATCCCAGGTGTTGTTAGAGCTCAGTTCTGCTTTTGACAGTTGATCATAATATTCTCTTAGAAAGGCGTCAACATGCTGGAGGGATCTAAGGAACAGCACTATGCTGGTTTAAATCATATTTGTCCGACAGATTCCAGTTTGTTCATGTAGGCTAAATGATAAATCTTCCTCACACTCGAGTTACTTGTGGAGTACCACAGAGTCCTGTGCTTAGACCAATTCTTTTTATTATATATATACTTCGGATTGGTAAAATCATTACACAACATGGGAAAAATTTCCACAGCTATGCCGATGATACACAACATTCGAATCCCATTTCAAACAGGTTTCTAGGATTTCCTTCCTTCACCCCCGGAATAATGCTAAAATTAGAAATATCCTGTCCAGGAGTGATGCTGAAAAACTAGTCCATGCATTTGTTACTTCGAGGCTAGACTACTGTATTTTTTTACTATCAGAAAGTCCACAAAATGCAATTAAAAGTCTTCAGTTGATCCAAAATGCTGCAGCAGGAGTTCTGAGGAATATTAAAAAGAGAAACCACATTTCTCCTGTTTTACCTCCCCTTCATTGGCTCCCTGTTAAATCCAGAATAGAATTTTAAATCCTCCTTCTTACACATACACTACCGTTCAAAAGTTTGGGGTCACCCAAACAATTTTGTGTTTTCCATGAAAAGTCACACTTATTCACCACCATACGTTGTGAAATGAATAGAAAATAGAGTCAAGACATTGACAAGGTTAGAAATAATGATTTGTATTTGAAATAAGATTTTTTTTACATCAAACTTTGCTTTTGTCAAAGAATCCTCCATTTGCAGCAATTACAGCATTGCAGACCTTTGGCATTCTAGCTGTTAATTTGTTGAGGTAATCTGGAGAAATTGCACCCCACGCTTCTAGAAGCAGCTCCCACAATTTGGATTGGTTGGATGGGCACTTCTTGCGTACCATATGGTCAAGCTGCTCCCACAACAGCTCAATGGGGTTCAAATCTGGTGACTGCGCTGGCCACTCCATTACCGATAGAATACCAGCTGCCTGCTTCTTCTCTAAATAGTTCTTGCACAATTTGGAGGTGTGTTTTGGGTCATTGTCCTGTTGTAGGATGAAATTGGCTCCAATCAAGCGCTGTCCACTGGGTATGGCATGGCGTTGCAAAATGGAGTGATAGCCTTCCTTATTCAGAATCCCTTTTACCCTGTACAAATCTCCCACCTTACCAGCACCAAAGCAACCCCAGACCATCACATTACCTCCACCATGCTTAACAGATGGCGTCAGGCATTCTTCCAGCATCTTTTCAGTTGTTCTGCGTCTCACAAACGTTCTTATTTGTGATCCAAACACCTCAAACTTGGATTCATCTATCCACAACACTTTTTTCCAGTCTTCCTCTGTCCAATGTCTGTGTTCTTTTGCCCATCTTAATCTTTTTCTTTTATTGGCCAGTCTCAGATATGGCTTTTTCTTTGCCACTCTGCCCTGAAGCCCAGAATCCCGCAGCCGCCTCTTCACTGTAGATGTTGACACTGGTGTTTGCGGGTACTATTTAATGAAGATGCCAGTTGGGGACCTGTGAGGCGTCTGTTTCTCAAACTAGAGACTCTAATGTACTTATCTTCTTGCTCAGTTCTGCAACGCGGCCTCCCACTTCTTTTTCTACTCTGGTTAGAGCCTGTTTGTGCTGTCCTCTGAAGGGAGTAGTACACACCGTTGTAGGAAACCTTCAATTTCTTAGCAATTTCTCTCATGGAATAGCCTTCATTTCTAAGAACAAGAATAGACTGTCGAGTTTCAGATGAAAGTTCTCTTTTTCTGGCCATTTTGAGCGTTTAATTGACCCCACAAATGTGATGCTCCAGAAACTCAATCTGCTCAAAGGAAGGTCAGTTTTGTAGCTTCTGTACCGAGCTAAACTGTTTTCAGATGTGTGAACATGATTGCACAAGGGTTTTCTAATCATCAATTAGCCTTCTGAGCCAATGAGCAAACACATTGTACCATTAGAACACTGGAGTGATAGTTGCTGGAAATGGGCCTCTATACACCTATGTAGATATTGCACCAAAAACCAGACATTTGCAGCTAGAATAGTCATTTACCACATTAGCAATGTATAGAGTGTATTTCTTTAAAGTTAAGACTAGTTTAAAGTTATCTTCATTGAAAAGTACAGTGCTTTTCCTTCAAAAATAAGGACATTTCAATGTGACCCCAAACTTTTGAACGCTAGTGTAAAGCCCTTAAAAATCAAGCTCCATCATACATCAGAGATCTGATTGTTCCATATGTTCCTAACAGAGCACTTCGCTCTCAGACTGTAGGTTTACTGGTGGTTCCTAGGATTTCTAAAAGTAGAATAGGAGGCAGATCTTTTAGTTATCAGGCTCCTCACCTGTGGAAGTACATCCCAGTTTTTGTCTGTGAGGCAGACACTGTCTACTTTTAAGGCCAGGCTTAAAAGTTATCTATTTGATAAAGCTTATAAACTCAGCAAAAAAAGAAATGTCCCCTTTTCAGGACTGTGTACTTCGACAATAATGTTGTAAAAATCCAAATAACTTTACAGATCTTCCTTGTAAAGGGTTTAAACAATGTTTTCCATGCATGTTCAATCAACCATAATCAATTAATTAACATGCACCTGTGGAATGGTCGTTAAGACCTTAACAGCTTACAGAAAGTAGGCATTTAAGGTCACAGTTCTAAAAACGCAGGACACTAAAGAGACTTGTCTACCGACTGTGAAAAACACCCAAAGAAAGATGCCCAGGTTCCCTGGTCATCTGTGTGAACGTGCATTTGGCATGCTGCAGGGAGGCATGAGGACTGCTGATGTGGCTAGGGCAATAAACCGCCATGTCCGCACTGTGAGACGCCTAAGACAGCGCTACAGGGAGACAGGAAGGACAGCTGATCATCCTCACAGTGGAAGACCACGTGTAACAACACCTGCACAGGATCGGTACATCCGAATATCACACCTGCGTGACAGGTACAGGATGGCCACAACAACTGCCCGAGTCACACCAGGAACACACAATCCCTCCATCAGTGCTCAGACTGTCCACAATAGGCTGAGAGAGGCTGGACTGAGGGCTTGTAGGCCTGTTGTAAGGCAGGTCCTTACCAGACATCACCAGCAACAACTCTGCCTATGGGCACAAACCCACCTTCGCTGGACCAGACAGAAGTGGCAAAAAGTGCTCTTCACTGATGAGTCACGGTTTTGTCTCATCAGGCTAGGGCCATTCCCCCCAGAAATGTCCAGGAACTTGCAAGTGCCTTGGTGGAAGAGTGGGGTAACATCTCACAGCAAGAACTGACAAATCTGGTCCAGTCCATGAGGAGGAGATACACTGCAGTACTTCAAGCAGCTGGTGGCCACACCAGATACTGACTGGTCCTTTTGATTTTGAGCCTCCCTTCATTCAAGGACACATTATTCTATTTCTGTTAGTCACATGTCTGTGAAACATTTTTAGTTTATGTCTTATGGTGTTGACTCTTTTAGTGTTCATACAAATATTTACACACATTAAGTTTACTGAAAGTAAAAACAGTTGAAAGTCAGAGGACGTTTCTTTTTTTGCTGAGTTTAGTTAGAGTGGCTAAGGTCATCCTGAGCTCATCTGTAATTATGCTGCTATAGGCTTAGACTGTTGGTGGACAGACTGACCACTTTTCTTCACTTTGCTACTTTTCTCTACTACTACTCTCCAGTTGTATTTGTTGCTGTTATTTCGATTGTTAACTTTGTTTTTTCCCAGTGTTTTTCTCTCCATAGAAGCTACATCTGCTCTGCTATCCTGCTTAGCTGCAATGCCCTGTTGCACTGGGGGCATCTACTGGGATGATTCTCCCAGTAACTGAACATCCTCTGTGTCCTGTTGTCAACTTTTTACTTTCTTTAACATAGAAAGTTCTCTTATATCAGATCTTCTGTTCTTTCTGTGTTTCTGCTCTGTCTTCTCAAACCCCCAGACGGTCGTGGCAGATGGCCGCTCCTACTGAGCCTGGTTCTGTTGGAGGATTCTTCCCGTTAAAGGGGAGTTTTTCCTCTCCACCGTTGCTACATGCTTGCTCAGTATGAGGGATTGCTGAAGGATTGCTGTGGTTGGAAAGTGTGCATCAACGGGGCCCAACCTCACGCCAATGACTGACGCAATCTGCTGGGATTCCTTAAATAGGAAACTTTTTAACTGATTGGAATGTTTGTATAAATGTATTGAAATGACTTTTCTTGTAAAGTGCCTTGAGATGACATCTGTTGTTAATCAGCATTATATAAATAAACTGAGTTGAATTGAAAACTGAAATTGTTTGTTTGACATATATCAGTTATGGGACCTTTTTCTTTGCAATATAGCCTCAAACGGAGAGTGTCTGTGAACATCAACTTAAGAGCTTTCCCACATATTTCCCATTGAATTTCTGTCTGGACATTAACTGGGCCATTTCAACACATGAACATGCCTTTAACTAATTCATTTTCATTGTAGCTCTGGCTGTATGTTTGGGCTCATTGTTGTGCTGAAAAGTAAACCTCCTCCCAAATATTAAGTCTTTTGCAACATCTAACAGGTTTTCTTTCTACGTAACCCCACATTTGCCTCCATCTATCATCCTATCAACTCAACTTAGTAGCTCAACTGATGAAGAATAACATTCTCACTCATCATAAGTTTGGTGTGTTTAGGGTGATGTGCAGTGTTACTTGTCCACCATATGATGTTTTGCATCCAGGCCAAAAGCTCTATGTTGGTCTGGTCTAACCAGGAGACCTTCTTCCACATACAATCTGGGACCCCTAGGTGGATTGTGGGAAACGGCAAGCGGCAGCACAATGACTTTCTTTTTCCTACTGCTTGCTAAAGGCCAGATTATACTGCTACTATAATGCACCCTTTTAAATTGCCCCTTGGGGACAAATAAAGTGCTTTGAATTGAATTGAATTAGTCGAGGGCATCCAGTAGCTAAGAGTTGCCCTGTCAACAAATTCCTCCACCTGAGCTTTGAATCTCTGCAGCTACTCTGGAGTTACCCTAGACCTCTTTGTAGCTTCTCTGATTGTTACTCTCCTTTCTTGGCCTGTTAGTTTAGGTGGGTGGTCTTTTCTTGGTGTTGTGCTATGCTATTTCTAATATCAAATGACAGTTTGAACAGTGCTCAATGAGAGGTTGAAAGCTTGGATATTGTTTTATATTGTAACCCTAAACTTCTCCACTTTCTACCTGACCTGATTTCTGCTTTTCAAATCTTTTCATGATGCTGTTTGCTCACTAATGTTTTCTAACAAGCCCCTGAGGCCTTCCCAGACAGCTCGATTTATACAGAGATTAAAAGACACACTGGTGATTTCTAAAGGCAACTGGTAAGAAGAAGAAGACTGAATTTAAATGCACACCACAGTTACACGTCACGTGTTAAATGCTGATGTTTCTGGTTGTGTCAAAATGTAAAAGGTTCAAGTGGTATGAATACTTTTGCAATGCAATGTATAATAAATCTAACTCATGGTTTTAGAGTTCCAGAAAAAAAAGTGGACCACCCCAATGGCTGATCTGTTGCTAAAATAAAACACTGAGATTAATCCTGATGTCTTTCTGCTTCCTTTAATACAGATACCTTGGGATCACACGGCCTCTCACCTACCCAGCACGGCAGAATGGTCAGCTGATGGCTAAAATGATCCTAGGAGTGTGGCTGGTGTCAGCATCCATCACTCTGCCGCCTTTCTGCGGCTGGGCCAAAAATGTCCACACGGCCGGTGTGTGCCTCATTAGCCAAGACTTTGGCTACACAATCTACTCTACAGCAGTAGCCTTTTACATCCCTATGCTGGTAATGCTTTTCATGTACTACAAGATTTTCAGGGCAGCTCGCAAAAGCGGCGCCAAGCACCGCTTTACAGACCTATCACGGCGGGAGCGTCTTGAGACAGTGGCCAACGAGGCGGTGCGAATGCAGGGCCTGAAGCCGCCCGGCGTGGCAGAGGAGTGCGCCGCCTTGTCTCGCCTGCTGAACCGTGAGCGTAAAAACATCTCCATCTTCAAAAGAGAGCAGAAAGCAGCCACTACACTCGGGGTGATTGTGGGTGTCTTTGCTGTGTGCTGGCTGCCGTTCTTCATCCTGACCACTGCCAGGCCATTTATCTGTGGGGTGGAGTGCAGCTGTGTGCCCATCTGGCTGGAGCGCACTCTGCTCTGGCTGGGCTACGCCAACTCACTGATGAACCCCTTTATCTACGCTTTCTTCAACCGAGACCTGCGCTCCACCTACCGTGACCTTCTCCGCTGCCGCTATCGCAACATCAATCGCCGTCTTTCTGCTGTGGGGGTGCACGAGGCTCTAAAGGTGTAAACCTGGATGGTTAACTAGCATACATTGTGGCGTATAGTGGTCCGGATTTTAAAATGCACTTGTTGCCTAAAGGGTATGCCACACACAGCAGGCCTGTAGATAAGACGCAGACTGACAGAAAGAAAAGTCACTGTTGGTAGCTCTTAAGCCCCTCTGCGAAGCCATGGAGACAGCAGGATGACTTCAGTTTGTAGATGACTCAGTCATTCTATTTTAGGGGGAAAAAAACAACATAGTGCATCCTTGATGGGCCCCTTAAACAGAAACTGCTTTTGTGCATATGCCAACAATTATATCCTGGCTCCTGATTTATGATTCTGATATTGCAGCAACAAAAAAAAGACATGTAAACAAAAACAATTACCCTAGGGCTTTCAGCTAGAACAAAATCAATCAGATTCCTGTACATAAACTAAAATGATGTTTTATAGAGAAGAGTATTTGTTTTGTGGCCCAGTGTCTTTTGAGTCCTCTTCATGTCTACATTAGCACATCCTAAAAGTGAACACCTTCAGCAAGGATTGCAGTAAATATTATTTATGTCCCTTCATTTCCTGTTGTAGTTTTTACATTGGACTGCTCATAAAATTCCACAAATGTTTCAGAAACCTATAAAAGTTGCTGAAATCAAGGAGAACAGAGAAGAGGGGTGTATAAACAATGAAGGGAACCTTTTCCATTCTTATAATGGCAGTGATCATAATTATAAAAGTCACAAAGTATTCTGTTGAGTGTCTGCATGAAACATTTGTCTCACGTGTCACTTTGCACATCCACCAAAACATAGATTGGGGTAAGAGCAAGTTGGAATAAGCGTTTTCATGGCCAAACATTGCACTCCACGCTTGAACTGAACATGAACTCATTCATTACTGTATGTGTCTTAGTATTGTGGGTTTTGCTTACTCTTGTCATCCTGCCCTGATAGGCCTAATTTCAGAGTAGCTCCTGACCTTTTCACTTGAAAATTGGTCTGTTCCTGAGACTCTTGTTTTTCCACTGGTTGTCAACAATGTTTCCATTCCCGTTTGGAAATCAGGATGCGGTCACTTCCCTCCTGACTGCACTTCCATTTTAAACTCTGCTGTGACCTGTACAAACCCTTGTCAAATGTCATCATTGAACAGTGTGTGCTTTCTCTACCTCAATTCTTTGGAAAAATACTGTACATTTATTTTTTTTCAAAACATAAGTACTGCTATATTATTTTTTTGACCGCTATTTTTTATTATGTAAATTAATCTGTCTCAAACTCAGTTTTAGTGCTCAGTGTGAAGGCTTCGTCATTAGTTTTAGAAAACCTCTTTGAAAGAAGTGTATTTCATCACTTTGTAAATAAAGAAACACTTTCAATTTTTGTCAAATGTCTTAATTGGTAACACCACATATACATTACTGTGAGAAGATAGCTGTCCCCTTCTAGATATTTTCTCTTTTTGCTTTCAATGTCCCACTAGCTTGTTTTAGATTGTCATATAATTTTTTTCTTTATTTTAGACATAGATAAACCCAGTAAACATAAACTGCAATTTTGAGCTGATATTTTCGTTTACTGGGAGAAAAAGCTATCCATACCAGTTTGGACCCAAGTGGAAAAAAGCCCCCCTTGTTATCATAATTTAACTGTGATTAACCACGTCCTTTTTGAAAGATGCCCCCAATAATTCCAGCTACACCCAGGCCTGTTTACAGTCAGACCTGTCAAATCAATAAATCACTTAAAGAAAACACGTATTACAACCTGAAGTATGCCAAAAAACACAGAGCAACACATCATGCCCTTATTTAGAAAGCCAAGAGTAGATGGACAATGGGGTCGATGGTGGCTCAGGTGGTAGGAGTTTGTCCTGTGACCAGTGGGTTGCCGATTTGAGCTTTGTCCATCTCAGTTGTGGTGTCCTTGGCACCCTTTTCAAGGAAAACAAAAGATGTCTTTGGTTGCAAGATATCAGAAGAAATGATTGTAACGAGATGATAAAAAATGTAACAATCTGCAGCGATCACTTCATATCAGCTAAGCCTTGGCCAGAGATGGTCTCAAAATTTTTGTTGTCGGCCATTTTGACTGACGGGGTCAAAAATGTCTGGTCATAATCTATTTTTACCTGTCAGTTTTCAAAGTGATAATACCATA
This sequence comes from Valencia hispanica, assembly GCA_963556495.2. NCBI lineage: Eukaryota > Metazoa > Chordata > Actinopteri > Cyprinodontiformes > Valenciidae > Valencia > Valencia hispanica. Next base: position 16,636,589 of record OY747704.1, on the reverse strand, counting down.
TTCAGTACTATTTAATTGTCATTCATTTTCATTAATACTCAATCCGAACAAACTGGATAGAGAATCCTCATTTTCCCATCACACATTGAGCAGATTAATAAAATATATGAATTGTGAACATTTCACCTGCTGTGGCCTGAAACCTCGACCTGGACTAGAACTGCGCTCCCACTTATAGAGGCAGAATCCTTGCTGGAGATTGGAATTACCAGCGCCAGTTTTGAAATCAGGGAACATGTCTCTAATTGAAGTGATCAGAATTCCGCAAGACTGAATGGCAGGAAAACTCTGCATGTGCTCCTTCTGCGTCAGTGGTTAGGTAAACCTGCAGTGATCTGTCACTGCTGGTCTGTGTATGGTGCAGTCACAGATGCATTCCATGCCTCCGTAACTCCTCAACGTGCTGTCACCCCCTGGATAGCGAGATGCATTGGGTTTAGTGTCCAGGTCTGAGAAGATGCTCAGATGCTCGGATTGGAATCTTTTGTTAAATGATTAGTTACATGAACTCTGTGCATAAAGCTGAAAACATCTGCGCGTCTGCACCAAGTGGTCAGGGGCGGACCAAGCGCCATTTTTTGGGGGGGGGCTCAGTTTTTATTTGCGTTTTTACGTCCAGTTGGCAGTGTGTGAGCTACTTCCAAGTCAGATCTGCCTTTTTGGAAAACCTTTCTATGTGCATATTTATATTATACATCATTTGAAAGCTAAGATTCTTTCAGGGGCTGGCTGGCCATAGGCAGGTTAGGGAGTCTTCTCGGTCAGTCTGCTCTACACTGGTGGCCAGAACGCAGCCACGGCTGAGCCACTGTCATGATCCTGCTGTGCGTCTGCTTGTGTACGTTAGAGAGGCATCTTTCTTTAAAGAAGATCTTTGTAGGCGCTACTGGTGCAGCTGCGAGTTTTTAAACTCTTGCTGCTGCGCTGGATTCTGCTGTCAACTATTTTGTTATTGTTAGCTAGCTGCTACCAGACCTCAGTAGCTTTCTTCTGTTTTGAAAGGAAGCCCGCCTAACCTCGCAGTTCTTCCAAATATAGGTCTCCTCAGCGCCGGAAAGTTTGAGATCATTCATGCAAAAAAATTACAAATATTCTTATCCACAACTCACCGGAAGAAAAGAAACTTCCAAGTTTCCGGGCTGAATTTCATCACCATCCTATCAACTGCTTGTGATTCCAATGATGTGTGCCAATCAATGATACAATCACAACTGTAGACACAGTACATGCTTTTGTCAAACCACTCAGAGAGCAAATTAATGATAACTTAGCGTTCAAAGCCACATATCAAAACCCTGGACAGAGCCATCTCGAACAAAACCTGTCTTTTTACATCCACAACGGTCCAGTAATGTCCTTCTAATAATTAGTCCACAACAAATCTTATGTCTGAAATCTAACATCATCTGCCCCTCAATATCTTGATAATTCCATTCTTTGTGTGCATTTTTTCACAAAGTTTCAATAGAATTACATTTAGCATGTAAGTTAACCTAATAAATAACACAGCCCAGTCACGTGGTTCATGGAGCCCTCAATAGTTTCAAACATCCCAGCGCTGTCAGTCAGTTTGAGCGGCTTCTGGCGGCACAGAACGCAAAATCGAATATTTTCTCATTTCTCCTGTTGATTTTTGATAATTATTGACTAATGTGTACTGATTACTTTTTACGGAGTAGCCTGTGCATTTTTGTTTTATCAAAGGATTTCTAGAGGGACAGACATTTGTCATTGTTCTACATTTTAAGGGGAAATGAGAGTGCTAACACATTGTAGAATACATGTAGATCATCGATCATATTTATTGATAAATAAATGCATTACACTGCTCAATATAAGCATGTCTAATAACCTTATGTGCCACAAGAAACCCTAGAGTAATAATTCCCAATTTAAAGAATTTCTGACGTTTTATGAATGCTAGCATGTTAATGCCATACCTTGTCCTCCTATACACTTAAACATGCCAGTGTTAAAGACCTCTGCTCCAGCTTACCTTCAGATCTTCATCTTTCAACAAAGCATGTGATATCACTGTTACCAGGATTTACTCCCAAAACACCCCATGTCTAGCAGATGACATTCAGTCTGTGCTCTCGCTGCCTGGTGTCAGATGGGAAATTAGCTGAATGGCAGAGCTAATCTAAGTTACATGTTTTGAACAAGTTTTAAATAACTTGGAGAAAAATATGCGTCTGTCTATGCGTTGACTGAGATTAATTCTTCTTTTCGGTAAAATACATAATTCTATAATTATTTATTTTTCATATGAACTCAGTACATGTATCTATAACCCAGTTGATTGTGCTCCTAGCCTGACTACAGTAAAATAGTAATTCATTGATTAAAACCAGTAGATGTAAAAAATAAGTGTATGTTAATTGTGGAAAAACAAATAAGCAAACTTTTTATTATACAATATTATGCAAAATATAAAACAAGTTTTAATAAAGTATTTTTACTACCATTCTCACAGTCATTACATCTGCTCTAATAAATTGCATCTGATAAAATTTGGGCAATGTGGAAATGTGTTGAAGTCCTAATTAGAAATACTTTATTGATCCCAAAGGGGGAAATTCACATGCTACAGCAGCATTAACAAACAAGAACAGGAATAAGGTGCAGAGGTAAAAGATAGACAGCAGTATAACACTGGTGGTAGATGAAATAAGTAGAGTAAAATACAAAAAAGGAGTTTACAAAAGGAACTGCACATAAATAAATATAAATATACAACACAAAGTGTCTCCGAGTCGGTAGACTGAAAACAGTCCCTCAGTCTCTCACTAGATTCCTCTGTCCATACTTCCGACAGGCTCTCTTCTCACCCTGGGTGTGTATTCAGGGAGCATCAGGACCAGATTATGATCAGACCTTCATTAGGTGGACGTAGGGAGCTGGGGGGAGGGTGAGGCATGGTTAAATCAAGGTTGGTTCATCCATGGTATCATTAACATCTCCCTTTGATATCAACCTCTGGTGACCTCCGTGAAAACAACAATAGAGAAACAGTTCATTGGTAAAATGTGTTGCTTTGAAGGACTTAATGAAAAATTAAAATTACAAATGAAGATGTTTAGGGTGGAACATGAGAAAAATCTAAGGTATAATTATACATATAACTATATTTTTGGTTTTGCACATCATTTTATATGTATAAACATGTATATTTGAATAATACCTTTAGCCTTTAATTTGATTGCCTTACCATGTTTGGGTGTGCTGCATTTGGATGCAGCAATCAGTCCAAGAAAGGGATCAGAAAGTACGGCTTCTTAAAGAAACAGACAGAAGGAGGAAATGGTTGGCTCAAGTCAGCAGCCGAAACCTCACCATCACCAGAGGTCATAATAACAGAAAGCTGTGTGCGGTAAGTTTAATCTGCACACCCAAATATTTTTAATTAGAGGCTCTACCCTGTGGATTTAGGATTGGTCAAACAGGTAGCTGGAAACCAGTGCAAACAGGAATTGTGATGGCAACATCTACAATTTTATTAATCCAAAAAGACATGCTTGACCATGGATATCTGTTCGTGTTGACAAGCGTGTTTATCCAAGACTGTCTTGAAAACTTGTTCAGCTGCATACTGCAATAGAATCCTGTTCCAACACCAGTGGAGTTTCACCAGGCACTGCGATCAATCTCTGTTGGGCAGTTTTTTACGGCAGTCAAATCAGGAAGTTATCAGGAGGATGACGGCAGTCTTCTATCAGAGTTCCTGGACATTAAGGAGACATGGCCCAGTCCTGGGCTGAGTGTGGACCATTTGATTGGAAACAGATACTCCTGATCTCACCAACAGTGAAACCTGTATTCTGTACCCACTTACAGGATACATTGTAAATAAAGTCATCAAACATTCCAACATCTGTGATGGATGCACTAGTTCAATAGAGCAAAGTGATGACAGTTTGGAAGGAGAGCACCGTACCCTATTGACAATGAAGGAATTCAGACCAGGAGTGCTGTGTCGACCATCACATGAGGCCTTCAAGTCTGGTCCAGAAAGTTGAGGACCTATTCCGAACAAGGTCTGGTGCATCTCTCATGGAGCTCCCAAATGCCTTGGACACTCTAGAGAGAGATGCACATATGTTAGAAAGCATTCTCCCTGTAAGTCATGATGTGGAACAAAAAATAACCAGCAGATTCATCAGGCTGAGACTATGAATTGCAGCAAAACAGATCTTCCATGAGAGAAAAAAAGTGCTGTCCAATCCTGGGCATCTTGGAAGTAAAAGCCAGACAAAAAAGATAAAGAAAAAACAGCATCCGATAGCAGAACAAGCAAGCCCCCACCAAACACCTTGATCATTGCCATGGCAGCTTCAACACCAATATACACTACCGTTCAAAAGTTTGGGGTCACCCAAACAATTTTGTGTTTTCCATGAAAAGTCACACTTATTCACCACCATACGTTGTGAAATGAATAGAAAATAGAGTCAAGACATTGACAAGGTTAGAAATAATGATTTGTATTTGAAATAAGATTTTTTTTACATCAAACCTTGCTTTCGTCAAAGAATCATCCATTTGCAGCAATTACAGCATTGCAGACCTTTGGCATTCTAGCTGTTAATTTGTTGAAGTAATCTGGAGAAATTGCACCCCACGCTTCTAGAAGCAGCTCCCACAATTTGGATTGGTTGGATGGGCACTTCTTGCGTACCATACGGTCAAGCTGCTCCCACAACAGCTCAATGGGGTTCACCCCACAAATGTGATGCTCCAGAAACTCAATCTGCTCAAAGGAAGGTCAGTTTTGTAGCTTCTGTACCGAGCTAAACTGTTTTCAGATGTGTGAACATGATTGCAGAAGGGTTTTCTAATCATCAATTAGCCTTCTGAGCCAATGAGCAAACACATTGTACCATTAGAACACTGGAGTGATAGTTGCTGGAAATGGGCCTCTATACACCTATGTAGATATTGCACCAAGAATAGTCATTTGCAGCTAGAATAGTCATTTACCACATTAGCAATGTATAGAGTGTATTTCTTTAAAGTTAAGACTAGTTTAAAGTTATCTTCATTGAAAAGTACAGTGCTTTTCCTTCAAAAATAAGGACATTTCAATGTGACCCCAAACTTTTGAACGGTAGTGTATATATATATATATATATATATATATATATATATATATATATATATATATATATATATATATATATATATATATATATAGGGATATATGTACACATTTTGTCACATTACAGCCACAAACATGAATCAATTTTATTGGAATTCCACGTGAAAGACCAATACAAAGTGGTGTACACGTGAGAAGTGGAACGAAAATCATACATGATTCCAAACATTTTTACAAATAAATAACTGAAAAGTGGGGTGTGCGTAATTATTCAGCTCCCTTTGGTCTGAGTGCAGTCAGTTGCCCATAGACATTGCCTGATGAGTGCTAATGACTAAATAGAGTGCACCTGTGTGTAATCTAATGTCAGTACAAATACAGCTGCCCTGTGACGGCCTCAGAGGTTGTCTAAGAGAATGTTGGGAGCAACAACACCATGAAGTCCAAAGAACACACCAGACAGGTCAGGGATAAAGTTATTGAGAAATTTAAAGCAGGCTTAGGCTACAAAAAGATTTCCCAAGCCTTGAACATCCCACGGAGCACTGTTCAAGCGATCATTCAGAAATGGAAGGAGTATGGCACAACTGTAAACCTACCAAGACAAGGCCGGCCACCTAAACTCACAGGCCGAACAAGGAGAGCGCTGATCAGAAATGCAGCCAAGAGGCCCATGGTGACTCTGGATGAGCTGCAGAGATCTACACCTCAGGTGGGGGAATCTGTCCATATGACAACTATTAGTGGTGCAGTGCACAAAGTTGGCCTTTATGGAAGAGTGGCAAGAAGAAAGTCATTGTTAAAAGAAAACCATAAGAAGTCCCGTTTGCAGTTTGCCACAAGCCATGTGGGGGACACAGCAAACATGTGGAAGAAGGTGCTCTGGTCAGATGAGACCAAAATGGAACTTTTTGGTCAAAATGCAAAACGCTATGTGTAGCGGAAAACTAACACTGCCCATCACTCTGAACACACCATCCCCACTGTCAAATATGGTGGTGGCAGCATCATGCTCTGGGGGTGCTTCTCTTCAGCAGGGACAGGGAAGCTGGTCAGAGTTGATGGGAAGATGGATGGAGCCAAATACAGGGCAATCTTGGAAGAAAACCTCTTGGAGTCTACAAAAGACTTGAGACTGGGGCGGAGGTTCACCTTCCAGCAGGACAATGACCCTAAACATAAAGCCAGGCCAACAATGGAATGGTTTAAAACAAAACATGTCCATGTGTTAGAATGGCCCAGTCAAAGTCCAGATCTAAATCCAATCGAGAATCTGTGGCAAGATCTGAAAACTGCTGTTCACAAACGCTGTCCATCTAATCTGACTGAGCTGGAGCTGTTTTGCAAAGAAGAATGGGCAAGAATTTCAGTCTCTAGATGTGCAAAGCTGGTAGAGACATACCCTAAAAGACTGGCAGCTGGAATTGCAGCATAAGGTGGTTCTGCAAAGTATTGACTCAGGGGGCTGAATAATTACGCACACCCCACTTTTCAGTTATTTATTTGTAAAAAATGTTTGGAATCATTTATGATTTTCGTTCCACTTCTCACGTGTACACCACTTTCTATTGGTCTTTCACATGGAATTCCAATAAAATTGATTCATGTTTGTGGCTGTAATGTGACAAAATGTGGAAAAGTTCAATGGGGCCGAATATTTTTGCAAGCCACTGTATGTATATATATATATATACTTTATTTTAATTTTACAGATTCTACATAAATAATTTTTATAACACAAAGTCTTGGCATGTTCAAATTATTCCAATGCTTGCATTAGCTTTGGTATGAAATAAAGTAATTTTCAATCATTTTGATTTTATTTGGACAGCCTCCTTATCACCTAGCCAGCTCCAGCACTCCAACATTCCACTTACCGACTTATGCATCACTCCATCACTGACAGAACTGGGAAGTTCCACCAACTTGGCCACTAATCAACCCTCCGCTAAGCAACTGATCTGAAAACAGGAAGATGGACATGAATGCAACACAGTGTTACCTGTAATAGTTCAATAAGAGTTTTTTAGTTACTCTTCTACTGTTATTTTTTATGCTAATGTTATTGTTAATAATTCTTAATTTATTGTGTGTTGAAAAAGAGACTGTAATCTCTACTTAATCATGATTCCAAATAATAATTATATTTTAAATAAAGCGCAAATCAACAGTTCTACAGTAAATATCAACTTTGTAAAGGTTATGGTGTTCTAGCATTATTTTTCAAATGTCTTGTTTCAGCTCTTATTATTTTGGAGGAACCAAAACAAGAAAACTTTTCTTGTTACCCTGGCGATCCTGTGTGCCATATGCTTCAGCAGTTCATTGCAGTCAGTCTTATGTGGTTTAACTGAAAAATATAGAAATAATTTCTCATCTTCACAATCACATTTTTCTTTACTGATAGTATCTCCATTTATGCTTCCATCTCTGATGCATTGAAGTCAGTTAAAGACTATTGATACAGCTACCAGCAACTCGTTGAATGTATTATAAACACAAAAAATCACCAATAAAATTAATAAGATATATAAGTTTATAGCCTATTCCATCTGATGAATATTTTTAAAAAGCGGAATTAGACAGACTGAAATAAACCCTTCTATACCTCGCCAAGCTTGTCCAGACCCCTCCTGCTCACAATTAGCTAGCTGCAGTTAAACCACAACTACCTCATTAACAGAATTAATCAACTAAAATTGGCTACATTAAATATCACTGCTGACTTATTTTTTGTATGGAGCACTCAGCTAATGCTTTATGATGCCAAACACAGAGAATGAACTGAGTTCATTGCTGCAGCTGCTGCTGTTTGGAACTATCTGCAACTGCATGACCCACGTGACTTCCGCATCCCATTCTTTCCATGGAAGTCTATGGGAGTGTCAGAACTCACTCTCTATGAGGCTGGTATGGAGTGTGGAGCAGAGTCAATACATTGCATGGTTAGAACTACCCCGGCGTTGTAATCTGTATGGTCAGGCCCAATACCTGAATGGGCGGGCCCGTTCCCACCCATGACCATGGCACCAGGCCTGGTCAGGTGTGGGAATTGCAATCTGTCAAAATGGTCGATAACCGTCACATTTCTTCATCACTGTAAAAGAACCAAACTGTTACATGGGAAAATATTCAGTTAGTGCGAACCTTGGCCTTGGCTAATAAACGAGCTAATAGAGCTAACCAACACTGAAACAAGATAGTCGCAAATTACAACAATGGGAACTGGAGGTATGTAAACGTCCGGTGTTTTATTTTGCACCAAGGTTGTGCAAGCATCCACTGTATGCATAAATAATCCCTCTATATTTTACCATTTAATTAGTCTACAATGGGTTACAGAGCAATTTCTATAATTTTAGGAGTCAAACCATTGTGAGAGTCATTAACCTTACCAGAAGTAACTAACCTTAAACTCAAGTGCACTCAAGTTTTAAGCATGAGTAGCATCTCAGTTGGATAGTTCAGACTTTGAATTGGTCACTCTAAAATCGTCTGTTTGTTTTTTAGCATTCAGAGGTGGAGTTGCAGGTGTGCTTTGCATTATAACCCAAGTTATTGAGCTTAAGGTCACAAACTGATGGCCAAACATTTATTTTTTATTTTTCTTCTTTTTTCTGGTAGAAAGCAAAATTCATAGTTCCTTCTATAACAGCAAGTTGTAAAGAAGTCCCAGACCATCTGTTACACCCTGTTTAGGGGAAAAACGTAAAGCTTAAAACGACTAAGAAGAAAAGAAAAAAAACAACCTTTACATGATACAAATCAAAAATGGTTTATTTACAAGTGCAGGTTTTATCCAGAATATGTACAATATATACAATAAATAAAAATACTGCATCAACTTCAAGGTGAACCAAGACCAAAAATAAAAAACAAAACACAACTATCTAAACCCCAAGAAAATCTGACAAAGGCCGATCCAAACATAACAGAAAATACAAACATTAACTAAACCTAACTCCCTGTCTAACAAAAACAGGTGAAAAAGTAGGTCAAAGAAAATGGCTGTTCACTCCTACTGAAGCAGTAAAAAGAAAAAAAAAATCTAACTGGTCAAAGTAAAACAAAATGGTACAAACAACTTTCTCAAAAAGCCTACTGAAGTAGGTGTCTGATACTGGGGCATATTGTGATCTCTAGCTAAGCAAAGCTGGTACAGATCCTTTGGACATGTTTAAGAAACTCTAGGAGATCGATGTCACACCTACTTAGCTTCACAGATCCTCAGACTGAGACGTCTCACTCCGTAAAAAAACAGAGAAGAGCAAAAGAAAAACACACAAATAGCAGGGCCATAACACCCTCTCTCTCTACCATAGACGTGTTCGTCAATTGAGAAGTCGTTTTTTTCTAGTTTTAGACTGCATTTAGTGGGAGGCACCCACTTTCTTAGTTTCGTCTCGTCACTCCACAGAATATTTTCTTTCTTTAAAGTGATGTCAGTCACACGCCTACCTACCTAGTGGTAGCCACTTCTTCTTCAGAAAGAGCCACAGTCCGAGTACGAAGTACAAAAATACCTCGACGTCTTCCATTGTTTTTTCTCTGTCATATCCCGCTCTCAAGGCAGACCTCCACATTTGTTTACTCTTGTGGCGGTTACGAATGACATCACGGACCTTTAGCCCCACTTTTAGCTGATTCCGCCCATGTCCTCAGCTACATCCGCATTCCTGGGATAGTAATGGAAAGACAACCAGCCTGTTCTGGGGCGTGCTGACCCGACCCGACCCGTTCTGGGCTGACCCGACCCTAGTGGAAAAGGGGCATTTCTTAGTTTTGTCTGTCGCTCCACAGAATATTTTCTCTTAAGTCTTGGGGTCGTTGAAGATGTTTCTTTGTCAAATGTGTGACATGCTCTTGTGCTCCTTTTGGTCAGCAAAAGTTGTGGCCTTTGAACTCTTCCAAGGATGCCGTTTTGCCCAGTTACTAAAGATTAATGGACACACACCTTACCTGAGGCAAGTGAGCTGGGCATTTCTGGGAAGGTTTACCTCTATTCTATGTTTTACACAATTTGTGGATAATGGCTCTCACTGTGGTTCACTGGAGATCTAAAGACTTGGAAATAGCTTGTTAACTCTATCCAGGTTAATTTCTCATCTGTTCTTGACTTTCTTTAGATGATGGTATGATGTGTGGCTTTTTGAGATAGTTTGGTGTTCTTGTTGTCAGATAGGCTTTACTGAAGTTTTTTATTTATTTCTACAGGTCTGGAAGTAATCAGGTCAGAGTGTGGCTAGTAAGATTTGCACTGGTTGATAACAATTTAGACACCTTATGACCAGATTTGTTTGGACATATAGTACTGTACAAACAATTTAGGCAGGTGTGAAAAAAACATGAAAACAAACAATGCATTCAAAATGGAAGTGTTTATTATTAGTCTTACATTATTTATTTTCATCAATCAACAAAATGCAGGGAATAAACAAAAGAGAAATCAAAGGTTGCTTTCACACCTGTCAGTCCGCCTGACTCGGTATGATTGGGGGCCTATTTTGCAACATTGTTGCAACTTTGAGCTGTTGCGGTTCGTGTTGCACTTTTGACAAATATACTAAACCTTTTACATGTTGTATATCCCCTTTGCGTGTGGTGGCGCTGTAGCATGAATTGCCAAGAGAAAGTCCAAGAAAAAGACAAACAGAAAACGGATGCATGATGTCAGGCAGATGAGATGAAACTCCCGGAAATAAACAGACTTAGCTCTGCATACACAGATGGATTGCACTTGTCTTTTTGTTGTGGTGGTCGTAATATATTAAATTCACATCTTTCATTGTCCAAATCTCGATGAAGCACTGGACTTCCTCCCGACTCATTCAGTGTTGGCGCTAATGCTAACAAGTTACAACACAGAAGCGGTGCCTCCCACAGTGTAAAGAGCAGCACGCTACGGATGCCTACATAGAACAAAAAGAGCTTTTGTCAGGAAGTTGGACCGAACTGAGGCCGGTTTATATTCACACCTGAAGTGAACCACACCAGAGTCTGTTTGGAAGCGGACGGAGACCACCTCAAAATGTGAGTCTCAGTCCGTTTCGTTAGTCTGGACCAAATCTCACTGGTCCGCATTCACACCAGCTCAAATGAACCATACTAGCAAACCGTACTTGAGTTCGTTTTAATCAAACCAAATGCTGCAGCTGTGAAAGCACCCTAAATCAAATAAATATTAGGTGTGACCACCCTTTGTCTTCAAAATGGCATCGATTCTTCTAGGTACACTTGTGCACAGTTTTTGAAGGAAGGTGGTAGGTTGTCCAAACATCTTGGAGAACTAACCCCAGATCTTCTGTGGATTTAGGCTTCCTCACATTGTAAAATAAATGTCATTGTTTATTCTTATTGTTTCACTGATTTGTTTCATTTCATAAAATGTGTTTATTCAGTTAAAGATATGTATTTCAGAGTTACTTGTGTGCTGACTTCTCAGCTCCTGCTTCCGGAACTGTTTTTATCAATTGAGAATTATCTTCTGACCTTGGAGATGTTCAGCTCCTGCAGCTGCACTGAAAACCCTAATAAGGAGTTGTTTTCTCATAAGACACTAACTGAGGAACCAGGGTTAATTGGTTCGTGAGGATGGGAGGGGGTGGTTCAGGTGTATGACTTACAGATATATACTCATGTCTTTGTAATAACTGTAGAGTCTCTTTTGACTTCTACTTACTGCAAGTAATAAACTTCCATCGGAGACCTGACCGGAGGGTCTGATCAACCTGGGCCTCTCTAACCCATCTCCAAACCTCGCTTAGACTTCAGAGTGACTGGGACTGTGGTCAGCGTTCTTCGATCGACTGCACTGGGATTTACTAGTTCTCTGAGGAAAAAGTTAGGTGAGAAAAATTTATTCTTTAATAAATTAGTTAAAGGACCACATTGGAGTCCAACATTCTAAATAATAGTGATATTAAAGATCCAACTAATAATAAACACAGGAAATTATATCTTCCTGTTTTCCGTAGTCAGCTGCTTTCATAATAAGTATTGGGGGAACCATCTATTTGTTTTTAAGTGCAAAATAAAAACGCGTAATAGTATGTAGCGAGACCGGGTAACTCAGAACCGTGAGCTTAATACAAATAAATCTGTGAGCTGATGAGCAAGACCAGAAATAAACATGGGGAATGTAAATGCAAAGGATGGTTCCTTCACGGGCCCTGAAACTGTCATGGTTCCAGGGTGTTTGTGTTTTGTTAATTTTCCCTATTTAGTTCTATTATGTTTTAGTTGTTCTTTGTCTCCCTCTGGTGGTCTTGTGTTTGGTTGCAGTTGTTTGTGTTAATCTCTTTTCCCCAAGTTCATACTTATCCTTAATTAGTCCCAGTGGTTATATTTTATTCCTCCTTTTGTTTTCCGGTGTTTCATTAGATTCCCTTCCAGATTTATCTTTAGTTTCTTAAGAGTCTTCTGTCCACCTGCTCTCTACCTCCCACCTGCAGCTGCTCCCACTAATTGATCATTGGTCTTCTCAGTCACTTCCAGCCAGTTACTGGACCCAGCAGCTGACCTCACTGAGAATGACTGGAACAGACTGCATGTAACAGTAAAACTCTTTCATGACACCATGGCTGGGTCGCCCGATCCACAGACCAGGCTAAGGGTTGCAGAACTCAGTATTTGCCAACTTTTGAGACTGCAGCCCTATTTAAAGAAGCTAGGGCTGGAGGAGATGCTGGAGGATGCTGAATTCCATCGTCATCAGGCAATTGCAGAACTTCCTGACCCACAGACCTCTACATCAGTTCCCTCGTCCATCTGCGTCCCACGTTATTTGTTTGACTCCCAGTATGCACCAAGTGACAGTTCATCTCCCCCCATGGTTCCAGAACCTTCCCCAGCCACCAAGCCACGCCGTAACCGTCGCTGCAATAGAAAGAAGTCCGTTCCTACCATGCAGACCTCACCACCGTCCAGCACTCTAGTATCTAGTCCACCTCAGGTCAAGGAGGATGAACTTTTTGAGTTTTTTTACGGGGACAGAACAGACTATTTTTGTTTTACTGAGTGTCCACCAGCTTCCCAGCAGCCACTGTCATCCCAGCAGGCTTTCGCTTGGCCCCAGCCAGCAGTCGTTCCCTGGGGGTGCCAGCCGCAGCAACCCGCTGACTCCTCCAGTGGGTTCCAGCCCACTGATGACTCCGCAGAGGGTGTTCCAGAGGACACGCCCCTGGTTCCTGTTCCTGTCTCCGCAGGGGGGGTCCCGAGCGACTCGCCCTTGGCTCCTGTCTCTGCGGGGGGTGTCTGGGATGACACGCCTCGGGTTCCTGTTTCCGCCGGGGATGTCTGGGAGGACACGCCTCGGGTTCCTGTTTCCGCCGGGGGTGTCCGGAAGGACACGCCGCGGGTTCCTGTTTCCGCCGGGGGTGTCTGGAAGGACACGCCTCGGGTTCCTGTTTCTGCCGGGGGTGTCCGGAAGGACACGCCACGGGTTCCTGTTTCCGCCGGGGGTGTCCGGAAGGACACGCCTCGGGTTCCTGTTTCCGCCGGGGGTGTCTGGGATGACACGCCTCGGGTTCCTGTTTCCGCCGGGGGTGTCTGGGAGGACACGCCTCGGGTTCCTGTTTCCGCCGGGGGTGTCTGGGAGGACACGCCCCGGGTTTCTGTCTTCGCCGGGGGTGTCACGGGGGACACGCCTCTGATTCCTGGCTCCGCAGAGGGTGTCCTGAAGGACACGCCTTGGGCCCCAGACTCCGCCGAGGGTGTCCAGGGGGACACGCCTCGGGCTCCAGACTCCGCCGAGGGTGTCCAGGGGGACACGCCTCGGGCACCAGACTCCGCCGAGGGTGTCCAGGGGCACACGCCTCGGGCACCAGACTCCGCCGAGGGTGTCCAGGGGGACACGCCTCGGGCTCTTGACTCCGCCGAGGGTGTCCTGAAGGACACGCCTCGGGCTCTTGACTCCGCTGAGGGTGTCCTGAAGGACACGCCTCGGGCTCTTTACTTCGCCGAGGGTGTCCAGAAGGATACGCCTCGGGCTCTTGACTCCCCCGAGAGGTTCCCGAGGGACACAGCCTTGGGGTCAGCACGTCGCCGACGGCCCCCAAGCCACAAGGTCCTGCTCCACAGCCGGCCCCCTCGTCGCCGGCCCCCTCGTCTCCTGGTTCCTCGTCGCCGGCCCCCTCGTCTCCTGGTTCTTCGTCGCCGGCCCCCTCGTCTCCTGGTTCTTCGTCGCCGGCCCCCTCGTCTCCTGGTTCTTCGTCGCCGGCCCCCTCGTCTCCTGGTTCCTCGTCGCCGGCCTCCTCGTCTCCTGGTTCCTCGTCGCCGGCCTCCTCGTCTCCTGGTTCCTCGTCGCCGGCCTCCCAGGTTCCTGCTCTTTCGTCGCCGGCCTCCCAGGTTCCTGCTCTTTCGTCGCCGGCCTCCCAGGTTCCTGCTCCTTCGTTGCCGGCCTCCCAGGTTCCTGCTCCTTCGTCGCCGGCCTCCCAGGTTCCTGCTCCTTCGTCACTGGCCTCAGGACTTTAGTCTCTTGTTTTTGTTTTGGACTCTCACCCTCCTTCCGAGGCCCCCTCCGCCCACCCTGGTTGGGGGTGTTTTTTGTTTTGTTTTGGACTCTTGCCCTCCTTCCGAGGCTTCCTCCGCCCACCCTGGTTGGGTGTGTTTTTTGTTTTGGACTCTTAGGAGGCGTCTGGTATACGCCCTTAAGGGGGGGGGGTCCTGTCATGGTTCCAGGGTGTTTGTGTTTTGTTAATTTTCCCTATTTAGTTCTATTTTGTTTTAGTTGTTCTTTGTCTCCCTCTGGTGGTCTTGTGTTTGGTTGCAGTTGTTTGTGTTAATCTCTTTTCCCCAAGTTCATACTTATCCTTAATTAGTCCCAGTGGTTATATTTTATTCCTCCTTTTGTTTTCCGGTGTTTCATTAGAATCCCTTCCAGATTTATCTTTAGTTTCTTAAGAGTCTTCTGTCCACCTGCTCTCTACCTCCCACCTGCAGCTGCTCCCACTAATTGATCATTGGTCTTCTCAGTCACTTCCTCATTTCCTCCTCAGTATAAATTCGGTTCTCTCTCAGTCACTACTCGCTGGTCCGTTGCCATTCTTCCCTCTCTGGTTCCTGCCTTCCTGGTTGCCCGTCTGGTTCCTGTTTTCTTTCCCGTTTGCTGCCTTTTTGATCCTCCTGAGTTATGTAAGTTCCTTGTCCTTGTTTTCATTAAATCATTTTGTTTATACTTGCTGCATTTTGGGTCCTCCTTAACGTCAAAACATGACAGAAACTAATTTAATGACTCAAATAAAAAGCAAATATGGTGAGACTGTGTGTAAATGTTTGTCATACTGGAATAAAAAAAAAATAGTTTTCCTGAAGGTGGGTCTCTTAGTCAGACTGAGTTAAAAAAGCTAAGAAAATTTAGAAGGTACTAGACAAGCAATGTTAAAAGGTGAAGTGCAAGGACCTCAAAGAGATGGATAATTGTTTAAAGAAATGGGAAGAAGAAAGTGAGAGAAAAAATAGACAGACATGCCAACAGGCTTTTACAGCTCTGAAGGTTGGATAAAAGAAAAAGGAGTCTGATACGTGTGATGAAGCTGAAAAATGTTCTATGAAGAAATCTGATACTCCTTGCAAGGAACCTGGGGGGCCTCTGTGGACCCCTCTCTGGACAGCGCGCCGCCAGCCGACGCCCCACCACCTACTGCACCGCCCACCCAGG
Source organism: Valencia hispanica (assembly GCA_963556495.2). Lineage (NCBI taxonomy): Eukaryota > Metazoa > Chordata > Actinopteri > Cyprinodontiformes > Valenciidae > Valencia > Valencia hispanica. Next base: position 16,620,834 of record OY747704.1, on the reverse strand, counting down.
GTCTCGCCGCGATGCCCCCACCAGATCCCCAGCAACAGCGCTAGCCGCCGCCACCAGCTGATCAATCTCCAGCCTCCTCTCCAGAAAAAAGACCGCCTCTGCCTGACAGCTCAACAGCACATGCCTACGAGGGATCAGAAGGCTTTTCACCTCTCGCAACAAGAACCGGCAAAAGATATGGCCCAACGCATGACAGTTCTGTGACACAGCTCCCTATGGTACAAGTTATGGGACGGCAAGGACCAGCCTACGTGTTTAGAACTTGGACTTCCGAGGACATTGTTAATTTGGGAAAACACCTGCCCAGCTCTGAGAAAGGCAGCGAAGCCCTGGCAAAGACAGTCAGTGACTTTATCAGAGACTTTTCCCCCACAAAGCACAAATTGCTCTGCTGCAGTGTGGTGCTGCAGCAGCAGCACACTGCATCCATCCATCCATCCATCCATCCTGCTTCTCAATACCAAACTGACTCTGACACTTGTTTCTACGGAGGTTCCGATCACCGATTTCATTCCTGCCCAGTGATGGCCTTCCAACGAGGAAGAGGACGCGGCAGAGGGAATCCCAATCGTGATATCAGCAGAGGGCGAGGTCACCATCACTCCAACGATCAACAGGCTGACTGAATGGCACGGTGCGGTGGAGCTCCAGAGGGGGGAGAAGCAGCAGGTTCCACCGGGTCCTTCCAACGAGGTTATGCACACACACTCTACACACACGCGGTTTTATTTTCCTTCTACTGAAACTATACAAAGACTGCCTATGATGAACATCACAGTTAATGGAAAAATTATTTCACTTATTGTTGATTCTGGGGCCACTTATTCCGTCGTTCAGGCAGCTGATCTGCCAGATCAAAAACTTAGTGGAAGGTATCTTTTTTCTGTTGGAGTGAGAGGAAATGAGGTGAAAGAATCGTTCACTGTTCCCATCACCTGCTCACCTCCTGGAATGCCACCTCTAAAACACTCATTTCTCTATTCCAACTGTTGCCCCTTTAATTTACTGGGACGAGACCTTATGCTTACTTTGGGTTTGGTTTTAAAGTCCACATCCGAAGGCATGGTGGTTTCAAGTTCAAATTCCAATCTGACAATCCACTTATTAAAGGATCCATCCAACATACTACTCTATCAATGTTGGATAAATCAAAACCAGGCCGTACCCCTTGTAGCTCTTGCAGGTCAGCTGATGTCTCCTATGTTGGATTTTATGAAACCTGCTCACTTACACTGCACAGCTCGTGTTACCTCCATGCATGAAACTGAATATGAAAATGACTTCTTTAAGGATTTGAATGATTTCATTGCCACCTGTAATTTGTATTGGTCTGCAACTAGATGTGCTCTTTCTGCTACTCTGACTAAAAATCAGGAACAGTTTTTTCAGGTTGAGAATAGTGTACCACGACTTTCCCTGGTCAAGTCTCGTGTTGACCAGTGGCGTGATTTGGGTCCATGGACTGCACAGTGCACTCAGGTCACAGATTGGCAACCCACTGATGACTTAGACATCTTTTTCTCTCCATCACTGAGCGTGTATACCAAGACACACACACTTTCAGCCTTACATTCAGTTTATTCTTTAGACCAGAAATCAATCAAAATTCCACAATGTGTGTCAGCAGCTGTGCCTACAGAACCTCCTGAACTGGCCACAGTTCCATCTGAAGTGTGGGCTAAACATAAATATGATGTAGGACTGATAAAAAAACTGTGATCCCCTGGAGGTCACTCCTAAACCTCACAGCCCTGACCCACTCCAAACCCCTCACTGCCCCGGTTTCCTGGACACCTGAGGCATGAGAATCCTTCCAGACCTTGAAACTTGCTTTGCAGTCCCAGCCCACCTTGGGGCTTCCGGATCCATCAAAACCTTTTATTTAAACAGTAGATGAAAGGAACGGCTGCATGACCTCTGTTTTGTTGCAGCATCATGGGGATGTGATGCGCCCAGTGGCCTATTTTTCTAGTAAACTTGATCCTGTTGCAGCAGGAATGCCACGCTGTCTGCGTGCTGTTGCTGCTTCAGAGAAAGCCCGAACAGCGTCACGTGACATCATTGCCTACTCACCCCTGACTCTCTTGGTTCCACATGAAGTCTCTATGATTCTGTCTGAACATAAAACATCTCATTTCACCTTGCCTCGCTTTTTACGTTATCACACTTGCCTGTTTGGGTTACCAAATGTGACTGTTAAAAAATGTGGAGTGTTAAACCCGGCAACCCTTTTACCAAACGAGGAGGAAGGTGAACCACATGACTGTGCTGCTGAACTCTCACTGACATGTACCCCCAGACCAGATTTGATTGACACACCTCATCCTAATCCTGAACTTGTTCTCTTTGTGGATGGCTCTGCATCACGTACCCCCTCTGGTTTGTGCCAGGTTGGTTATGCTGTATAGACTGATCATTCTATTCTTGAATCTGGATCTCTACCATCTCATTACTCTGCCCAGGCTGCAGAACTTGTCGCTTTGACTCGAGCTTGCATTTTGGCCTCAGGTAAAAGTGTTAAAATATACAGGGATTCCAGATATCCATTTGGTGTTGTACATGACTTTGGAGCGCTTTGGCGCCAAAGAGGTTTTCTGAAATCTGATGGTAAACCTGTTCTTCGTGATAACTTAATTTCACAGCTCCTGGATGCCATTTATTACCTACATCCATTTCTGTTTGTAAATGTACAGCTCACAATAACTTAACTGATCCAGTCTCCACAGGTAATGCTCGAGCTGCAGCTAAATCTGTAGCAGAACACAAACACATGTGTCTGACTACTCTGAGCTCTGTTTCTGACTCCCCGCATCAGCTACCCCAGCTGAATTTTCTCTTTCTGCTGTCCAATCCCTGGCTACTCCAGCTGACCATAATTTATGGAAAACAGCTGGATGTGTTAAAACCCCTGCTGGATGGTTTGGTACTGACAAAAAACCCTGTCTCCCATCCTTTTTCCACATTATGCTAAATTGACGCATGGATTGGATCATGTGTCAAAGGGAGGAATGCTAAATGCTATTTCTGAACATTGGTTCATTGGTTCACAAAATGGTTCACAATTTCTGCCCAAAAATTCTGTCAAGCATGCATGATTTGTGCTGCTAATAATGTAGAGAAAATGGCACTTTAAAAAACAATTAGTTAAATGTTGTGCTGAAACAGGTCTTAATTGGATAAAAGCCCTCCCCATTGTGTTAATGTACATGAGGATGAGGAAAAGAGGCAGAGCAAACTTAAGTCCCTTTGAAATTCTTTTTGCTATCCCCCCTAACACAGGTTTGCACCCTCCAGGTCAGCTCCTCGCAGACACCACGATGTATGAGGACAGCGTGCTCAGATATTGTGTGTCCCTAACCAAAATGTTATCAGATATTCATTCTCAGGTTGCAGCAGCTCTTCCCTACCCAGCAGAAGGTCAGCTCCACAGACTTCAGCCAGGAGACTTCGTCCTGATTAAAAACTTCAGAAGGAAGAAGTGGAACCACAAGCGCTGGACTGGACCCTACCAGATCCTTCTGACAACCCAAACGGGTGTAAAAGTTGCTGAAAGAGCCACCTGGATCACACTGTAGGAAAGTTCCAGCCCCCTCTGACGAGCCAATAAGCGCACTCAAGCAAGATCGGTAAGGGAACTGGTGCCCTTACTGCTACAAGTAGCGTGCCAAGCTACCTACCCGCCTCACCATGGAGAGACCACGCCCCTGGCACCCTTTTCGCATACATGGATGGTCACTGCGCGGATCCATGTGTGCATTTCTTGTAATCAGCCTGATAATCACACTCCCGATCCTTCTCTGGCCCAATTCCCCTGAGGATCCACCAACTACGCCTACATCCAGTTCCTTCAACACTTCTACCCCTTCCCCCTCACTCTGAAGGAGAAGAAATGCCCCCTCTGCCAACTCCCAGTGTGGTGATACAAGCACACACCACAGCTTCATCCAAGTCTGCCTTCCTGCCAACTCCTCCTCAACTGTTTCTATTTCTTTGGCTAGTTTGGCCTACAAGGGAAAGAAAGCAAGTGCCTACGCTGGATATCTATGGTACGTGACAAATAATCAAAGAGACACGTCATGGTCCACCCTAGTGGCTGACCCTCCAGGCTAATACTGGTCCAGATACACTATGAACAGATATGCCCGGCACCAATGTCCTCTCATTCGTTTTACTACAACAAGACATGTACTGATGCTTTCGTTCAATCTCACTAGAGACAATTTATTCCCACTGTTTGTAGACTCTAAAGAACAATATTGTCATATGTTCATGTTCTGGGTTTGGAAACAGGTTAAAAATTTGCATTTTCCTATTATTGTGTGTCAAGAAGCATCAAGTGTAACTATCACTCCTGTACAAAGTAAACGGTCATCTTCTCTAGGAGTAATAACTGTTTTAAACATGTTTGGAAAGTATAAGACTCATTGTTTCGTTAATCATGGTGATAGCAGTTTTTACTTCTATACTCGTTCTATGTGGATGCTGTTGTATTTCCTGCATAAGAGCCCTCCTTGTGCGTTTAATCAACACTGCCCTCACAGAAAAAGTTCCTCAGCTCCTGTACAACAGACTTTCTACCACTGCTGATGATGAACTTGCTGCATCTATCCAAGACACTTCCTCTGACTCTGAAGAAGATGATGATACTGTTTTATAAGTTCCTTTTATTATATTCCTTTTGTTCCTTACGTAGTAACACCTTATGAAGAGTTGTCTTAAACCCACGAGGGTGTGCCTTCTCTGATGTTCAAGTGTTACCATTGTACATACATTAATCACCTGAAAGAAATTTAATTATTGAAGATTGGTCATGAAATGACCAAAAGAGAGGAAATGTAAAAGAAATTTCATTGTTTATTCTTATTGTTTCATTTAATAAAATGTGTTTATTCAGTTAAAGATAAAGATTTACTGTTTTTCTCCCCTAATCACCCAAAGCAACTTGAATTGGTTTGTTGTTGAAAGTGTGGTATACAAATAAAGTTCCCTTGCCTTTCCTAAGCTTAATGTGTCTTTCATCTGCTGCACTGAGTTTCCTTTGCCGACCACTGCGTCAATGATCCTCAATGTCGCCCGTTTCTTTGTGCTTCTTCAAAAGAGCTTGACCAGGACATCTTGAAACCCTAGTCTGCTTTGAAATATTTGTCTGGGAGATCCCTTGCTGATGCAGTATAACTACCTTTTGTCTTGTTGCTGTTCTCAATCTTGCAATGACATGAAACTGTCTTTCACAACCTCACCTTGGTTGCAGAGTTTGGCTGTTCCTCACCCAGTTTTAAGCCTTCTACACAGCTGTTTCTGTTTCAGTTAATGACTGTGTTTTAACCTACATGTGACATTGATGATCGTAAGCACCTGTTTAGTATAAATGGTTGATCATACACTGGGCTATAATCCTACAAAATCCCTGACTTTATGCAAGTGTACCTATAAGAATTGATACTGGTTTAAAGGCAAAAGGTAGTAACACAAAGATATTGATTAATTTTTTTAAAATTTTGTTTGCTCACTTTGCATTTTGTAAATTGATCAAAATAAACAATCATATTTCTGAAAGCATTTTTTGTTTACAGCATTTTTTTTAGCAGCTACCTAAAACCTTTGCACACTACTGTATTTTTTCCATTCATAAATTAAAAATCATTATTTGAAAACTACATTTTGTTTTACTTAACTAGTCATGGTCTGTCACATATAAATGTGATTCATGAAAAAAACAAAAACAGACGAAAACAATCCCCCGCTGAGGAGTCAAATACTTTTTCACAGTACTATACTGTCCCAGTTCTGCATCCTGATTGAGATTTTCTTTTTGATCAGGGGATGTTTCACTCATCTTTATATTTTCTTTCCTCACACAACACTTCCCAATCAAATGCCTCAAGAATACAGATTATCATTTAAAACTTATTATCCTCCCTTCCAGCTTTAATGTGCCCCATCTATCTGAAATAAATTCAAACTTTGAGGCAGGCCAGAAGATTTGAAGGCATTTTTTTCACGTTTATTGTGCCACTCACAAAGACTCTGGAGATGTGTTAAGGGACAGTGACCCCAAAAAACCACTTTCATTCTCTGTTAGCTTGGAGCAAGATCTTTTATTCAGTCTGACTTGACAGCGGTCTGTTCGCGGTCATAACTTAAACTGTTCGGAGACTCTAAGATGAGTTTGTATCTGACATCTGACATGGTTTGTGTTTTGATGAGGAACAATAAAAGGTGATAAATCAAAGTCAAAGGAGTGCAGAAAAAAGCCTCACTACAGCTTTATCATTTTAGAAGATCAATGCTGTGTGACTGTGTTTAATAATAAATTAAGTTGTAAAATAATATTTTACTTAAAATTTTTGGAGCTATTTTCTTTTGCTTTGCAACATTTCTTATATCTCTTTTAAAAAATCTAATTAGAAGTTGTTCTTAATGACAGAAAATATTCATACTTATCACATATGTACGGTGATAAATCAACTTTGGATGAATTAGTCATGACATTTGCTCCTGTAAAACTCTGTGTTGCAACTTTTGACCAACTGGAAAGTCTTTTTTTGCCTTTTATTTTGTGCAGCAGTCAGCTGCCGTTGTTCAACTGCAGTCTATGAATACATTCTGAGGCTTGTCAGTATGAACGACAGCAGGGGGTCTGGCCTGGACTGCAACATTTGAAACAGAGTTTCTATAGTGGGGTTTTCACAAAGCCAAGAATGGGTATTTAATTGATAATGCTGGGATTTCAGAATGTATTTTGTCTATGCAAAAAGTATGCAAGACTTTATTTTTTGCTCCACTTTGAAAAAAGTGGAGTGTGGAATTCAGTCAGCCTGTAGATATGTGGCGTCACCTTTAAACTTTATTTTGACAAATTATTTTGACAAATTATCTGAAGTCATGGTCAAAGCAAGGTTAATATTAAAACCTGCAATGTATTTGAAAGTAAGAAAAGACTAAATTGATTGAATACTAAAAAGATGAGAGAATATAGGAGATCAGGGAAGTATAATTTTTTTTGTTACGTTAATGGTCACAACACACGTGTGTATATATGGCTTTTCTATGAAACACAGAAATGTAAATAAAAAACACCACTTTCATGAGCATCTGATACAGTAGCATACATGGTATGATTTCCAGCATAGACAGGGTGTGGCAAAATTTTGTTCTGAAACGTTGAAATATTTGTTTGATATTGGTTTGAGTGTTGCAACACAGATGCTCAAATTATAATGCACATAAGGATCACTATGTATTATACAGAAATATGATCTAAATGTCGCAGCAATGAGCCAATGATAGTCTTAATTACTTTCATGCTATGCTAAGCAGATGTTCTATCTGCACTGATAAACATTCACTCACCTTGGCATGTCAGATATTTGGAGTAACCGTTCATTTGAGTCTTAAAGGTAATGGATTGCACAGCTAGACAATTTGACCAGACACGGTTATCTTTTCTGGTCCCCTGCCTGATCGGACCAGTGACGACATGTTTAGCCGCATGCTGTCATTCCATCAATGGTTGTCTAGGTGGTGTCCTGCAAACGATGTGGGCTACATTGATAACTGGCGAACTTTTTGGGGAAAACCTGGTCTGATCCAAAGAGATGGCATCCATCCCACTTTGGATGGAGCAGCTTTTCTTTCTAGGAATATGGCCGAATTTATTAGTCCTCCAAAACACTGACAACCCAGGGTCCAGACCAGGAAGCAGAGTCGTAGTTTAACCCACCTCTCTGCTGCTTCTGTACTGTTACCCACCCATTACCCTATAGAAACAGTGTCTTGCCCACGGCCAAAATTAAATGGATTAAAAGTTAGGCCAACAAAAGCAAATTATGGAAATCTCATAAAGATAAATACGACTTTGACTGAACAGAAAAATAAATCTATTAAATGTGGTTTATTAAACATAAGATCTCTCTCCTCATAGACTTTGTTAGTAAATTACTTGATTTGTGATAATCACATTGATTTGCTTTGTCTCACAGAAACCTGGTTGCAGCAGGAGGATTGTGTCAGTATAAATGAGTCAACTCCTTCCAGTCATTTAAATTTTCACATTCCTAGAAATATTGGGAGAGGAGGAGGAGTTGCAACCATTTTTCGTTCTGATTTACTAATTAGTCCCAGACCAATTGATAGCTACAGTTCTTTTGAACATCTAACCCTTAATTTTTCTCATCCAAGTTGCAAAACATTAAGACCATTTTTGTTTGTGGTTTTGTATCGTCCACCAGGCCCTTACTCTCAATTCTTGGATCAGATCTCACATTTTTTTATCTGATTTAGTATTAAATACTGATAGGGTCATTATAGTGGGGTACTTCAATATTCATGTGGATACTGAAAGTGATAGCCTAAACGCAGCCTTTAGTGCTATTTTAGACTCAATTGGCTTCACTCAAAAAGTACAGGAATCGACCCACTCGGGCAAAAACAGTTTGGACCTTGTACTGACATACGGTATTGAGTGTGAGGAAATAACAGTCTACCCACATAACCCGGTCCTGTCTGACCACTTCCTAATAACTTTTGAATTTACTTTAACTGACCATCCTAAATCTGAAAGAAAATTTCATTATAGTAGAGCTTTATCAGACAATGCTGTAACAATTTTTAAAGAATCTGTTCCATTCTTACTTTCCTCAGTGTCTCAGAGTATCACAGTGGATGGCAGCAATTCTATCTCTAACCCTTCAGAAATTGATGGTCTGGTTCAAAGCGTTACGTCCTCATTGCTTTTGGCATTAGATAGTGTAGACCCCTTAAAAAAGAAAGTGGCTAGCCATAGGAGGCTGACTCCTTGGTTTAACGCAGAGCTGCATACTTTAAAGCAGAATACTAGGAAGTTGGAGAGAAAAGGGCACTCTACACATCTAGAGGATTCCTATTTAACCTTGGAATAACAGTCTACTGCTACAAGCTACAAGCGACAAGCTAGAACAGCATATTTTTCTTCATTAACAGAGGCGAATAAAAACAATCCTAGGTTTCTTTTTAGTACAGTTGCCAAACTTACACAGAGTCATAGCTCTGTTGAGCCAACTATTCCCCCAGCTCTTAGCAGTGATGATTTTATGAGATTCTTCATAAATAAAATTAATTCTATTTAAAATAAAATCATTGGCATCCTCCCAAACATGATTACTTCTTCTTCAGTAAATGAGGCAGCATCGGAAAGAACTGTAGAACCTCATTTGTGCTTAGGCTGTTATGATTCAGTCGAGCTTTCGGAATTATCAAAAATATTAGCCTCATCTAAACCTTCAACTTGTATGTTGGACCCAATCCCAACCAAATTATTTAAAGAAGTGTTCCATTTGGTTCCTGGCCCCATTTTGGATATGATGAATCTATCCTTAGTAAATGGATACGTACCACAAGAATTTAAAATAGCTGTAATTAAACCTTTACTCAAGAAACCTTCCCTTGATCAAGATGACTTAGTGAATTAGAGACCAATATCTAACCTTCCTTTCTTATCCAAAATCCTTGAGAAAATGTTGCTAATTAAGTCTGTGAGCATCTAAACAGTAACGAGCTGTTTGAAGAGTAACAGTCAGGTTTTAGAGCTCATCATAGCACTGAAACAGCACTGGTGAAGATTACTAATGATATTCTCATGGCCTTCAATAATGGACTGGTGTCTGTTCTGGTTTTGTTAGATCTCAGTGCTGCTTTTGACACAGTCGATCACAATATTCTCTTAGAAAGGCTTGAACATGTTGCAGGGAACAAAGGAACAGCACTAGGCTGGTTTAAATCATATTTGTCTGACAGATTCCAGTTTGTTCATCTAAATGATCAATCTTCTTCACTCTCAAGGGTTACTTGTGGAGTTCCACAGGGTTCTGTGCTTGGACCAATTGTTTTCACCATATATATGCTTCCAATTGGTAGAATCATTAGACAGCATGGGATAAATTTCCACAGCTATGCCGATGATACACAACTATATTTATCCATAAATCCTGATGAACCCAGTCAGTTAGGTAGATTACAGGCATGTCTGCAAGACATAAAAACATGGATGTATCTAAACTTTTTGCTTTTAAATTCTGACAAGACAGAAGTTGCTGTCTTTGGACCAGAAGTTCTAAAAAACTTATTAGTCAATCACTTCATCTGGATGGCATTAAATTGGCCCGCAGAAATAACGTAAAGAACCTCTGCGTTATTTTTGACCAAGACTTGACATTTAAATCCCATATTAAACAGGTTTCTAGGATTTCCTTCTTTCACCTCTGGAATGTTGCTAAAATAAGAAACATCCTGTCCAGGAGTGATGCTGAGAAACTAGTCCATGGATTTGTTACATCAAGGATGGACTACTGTAATTCTTTACTATCAGGTAGTCCACAAAATGCCATTAAAAGCCTTTAGTTGATCCAAAATGTGGCAGCAAGAGTTCTGATGAATATTAAAAAGAGAGATCACATTTCTCCTGTTTTAGCTTCCCTTCATTGGCTCCCTGTTAAATCCAGAATATAATTTAAGATCCTTCTTCTTACATACAAAGCCCTTAATAATCAAGCTCCATCATACATCAGAGATCTAATTGTTTCATATGTTCCCAAAAGAGCACTTCGCTCTCAGACTGCAGGTTTACTTGTAGTTCCTAGGAGTTCCTAAAAGTAGAATGGGAGGCAGATCTTTTAGTTATCAGGCTCCTCTCCTGTGGAACCAGCTCCCAGCTTTAGTCCGTGAGGCAGACACTGTTTACTTTTAAGGCCAGGCTTAAAACGTTACTTTTAAAAAAAAGTTTATAGTCAGAGTGGCTTAGGTCATCCTGAGCAAGCTCTGTAGTTATGCTGCTATAGGCTTAGACTGCAGGAGAACATACTTACCAATTTTCTTCACTCTGCTGCCTCCTTTTCTACTACTACTCTCCAGTTGTATTACAGTACTTTCTGCTATTTCGACTGTTAACTTTGTGTTCTCTCAGTGTTTTTCTCTCCATAGAAGATATACCTGGTCTGGTATCCTGCTTGGCTGCAATGCCCTGTTGGATGGGGGGCATCGACTGGGATGATCCTCCCAGTGGCTGAACATCCACTGTGTCTTGTTATCAACTTTTTACTTTCTGTAACATAGAGAGTACTCTTATATCGGATCTTCTGTTCCCTCTGTGTCTCTGCTCTGTCTTGTCAAACCCCCAGACGGTCATGGCAGATGGCCGCTCCTACTGAGCCTAGTTCTGTTGGAGGTTTCTTCCTGTTAAAGGGGAGTTTTTCCTCTCCACCGTCACTACATGCTTGCTCAGTATGAGGGATTGCTGAAGGATTGCTGTGGTTGGAAAGTCTGCCCAACCTCACGCCAATTACTGACGCAATCTGCTGGGATTCCTTAACTAGGAAACTTTTTAACTGATTGGAATGTCTGTATAAATGCATTGAGATGACTTCTTGTTAAGTGCCTTGAGATGACATCTGTTGTGTATTGGCGTTACATAAATAAACTGAATTGAAATGAATTGACCTGTTGACTGATTAATTCAGTGCCACTATCGAAATAAGGGGCTTAATCTATTATACATGTGATTTACAGTAAACTAACAGTGTCAATTGCATTCATTAATTTTACTCTCTTCATTCAAATACATATACTATATATAAAATAAATAAATATATATCATATCAATTAAAATAAATATTTTGTATATAAATATGTAAAAAGGGGTGTATCAAGAACAACACATACTTCACAGAAGTGAACATCTTGATATGATGTTCCACGAAAACTATTTAATTTATTTTCATTTAACTCAACTCTAAAAGCATTTTGAGGTTCACAATAATGCAAACGTATCAAGAAAAGAAACAATTAGTAGTAAAACATTTTTTTTCTTTATAAAATTTATTTGAGTATTGATTCTTTTGGAAAATAAAAACTTCAAAAAAATAAGGAAAAAGCTCTGATCTGACAGATTTCCTGCTTTACAAAGCTAACCCCAATAATTTTTTTGTTTGCTAAAGAAACTCATGCTGCCTAACATAACAAGATGTTTATGTCACTACCAAGGTACTTAACCTGTCAGACTTTATGTAATTATTCACCTTTTTAATCTTTTAGAAAACACACATGTCTCTGTTTTTATCTCTGGCCCCACCCCCACTGTCGGCAGAGGAATTGGCCGTTTTAGCAGACTCCTATCCCTGAATACTTGGCTCTCCTCTATCACCGCCATTCACAATATTGGTTTTATAGACAATTTAAACATTTTTTGGGGGAGGAAGCACCTGTTTGGACCAGATGCCCCCCCCGTCAACTACACTGGACACAGCTGCCCCTGCCCTCTCTGTTCCCTCCGCCACATCCTGATGTGCAAATGGTCCCTGCTCCTACGAACTCACCCCTGATTTTAACAGTAACTCACATACTGGACTTGGACCTTGTTCTACCTCATGCATACCTGTTCTCATCAGCAGAGCGGACTAAAAATCATAAAAATCAAAACCGAACAAAAACAACCCCAATAATCTCAAAAAGTTACCAAAAGCCCCACTTTCAGTAAATCATGCAGTCACTCCATCTCCAATCACCATTAATATGGCACTTTTTAATCTCTGCTGAACAAAACTTTTATAATAAATGATCTGATTTTAGACCACAATCTTCATTGTTTATTTTTAACAGAAACATGGCTGAGTGCAGATTAGCCTCCCCACCTTATTTTAACTTCACTTATTCTATGAGGAGTAGCAAAAGGGGAGGCGGAACTGCTTTTATAAGTTCATCAACACTTTCCGCCAAACTTGTTTCATTTATAACTATTTTACTTTTAAATATAATGCAACTGTTTTTAGCACTCCTCAGATTTTATGTGTCACAATTTAAAGGCCTCCTAAAAAGAGTACACTTTTTATTCAAGAATTTTCAGAGTTTTGATCAATTTTCCACAACTCTTTTGAAAGGATCATTTTAGCTGGTGATTTTAATCTACATATAGATAACCTTTTAGATCCTTTATCGACAGATTTTAAAAAAATATTCTAACTTATATGAATTTTAGCCAACATCTCATGCAGCCGACTCACAACAAAGGACACACCCTGAACTTGGTCATCACGCATGACCTGTCCACCTGTGTGTCCTCTGTTGTTGACTTGGCTGTCTCTGACCACTACTGTGTGTTTTTTAACATCACCAGTTTTATCCAGCAGGGGACCTCTTTGAGAACTGTCAGGAAACGGCATCTAACCCCTGTAGTATAGCTGCAGGTTTTCTGGAAATTTTTGAAAAGAATCCTCTTATTGTTTTACCTGCCCCCTGTAATTTTATTGTTAATTATTTTTAACAGAAGGCTTCAGTCCACTCTTGACCGGCTTGCTCCACTACAAGTTAAAAGTTTAAAATCTAAGGCTGCACCCAGGGTTCGGATTATGGGGGAGCTAAGGGGAGCTCGGCTCCCCTTAAAGGAAGATGGGCTCCCCTGAAGGCCCTCAACTGACACACCAAGGGGGAGCTCTAAAATCTTCCAGTTTCAATTTAGTTTACATATTTTTTTTTTACAAGGATCCTAATGGGTTTTTGAACAAAATCAAATCCTAATTTGTCCACTTTGTGTGTTAATTTTCTCAAATTAAATTTCCGAACAGTGACTTCAACTAAAAAGACCTTTCAATTAGTTCCTTCTGTGACCATACATGTGTGGTGGAGCTGTTTTGATTGATATAGGCTACGTCAAGCATACTAATCTATGTTTGGTTCTTGCTAATCAAGTATGTTTGGAACATTGTGGACACTGCCTGGGATTAGATTGGGCAACATTTTACTCAAGGTTTTGACATCATGTCTAAAAGTATCAAAGCTTTTGGGGGAGCCATATTTTTCCAAATTTACCTGCACACACATATACATTTTATGGCATAACGGTCAATAACATGAAAAATTGTTTTGGTAGTTTAACAGGTTCTTAACAGACAAAAACACATCCAGTCCAACATTTTCTGCCCAATCAAACCCGTTCAAGAACAACAAATCCTGGAGCAACTTGGATCAGAAACAACCATCATCATGATCATGATGATCATGATCACCACCATCATAACCAAAATATTTGCTAAACCAAGAACTAATATCGGCCCAGTATATTATTTTACCATAGATCAGTAGGGACCACAGATGCCATAAGACTAATTCGTGATCCAATATGTTTAATATTTTTAACAAACCTACCTCTTAATTGATTGGCAATGTGCCCTATTATTTCAGCATAAGCGTGGTCTGATTTGCGCACACTTCACGCTATGAAGTTTTTGTACTCATTATGGCTGGGGGCTTTCTTAAAGCCATTTTCTTCTTTTAACACCATATAGACTGTTATGAAAGACATGTTTGTTTCTTGCATTAAATTACCATTCATTTTCTCTTTTCTGTAATTTCAACTCCCCTGTTTTGAGACAAACTTAGAGCCAAAATTTGTTCTTAGGTTGTTCTTTGATTCACTGCTGACTTCTCCATTTTTCTGATAGATACACCCTAGTTTTGATTTTAGCAAGCAGCAGACTTTTTGCATTGATACATACTGTACAACCTGACATGTTATTTCTAGTGTAGAGCAAGGTATTCGTACCCGTCCACTCGTTCCACTGCTTTTGTGTCCGGTTAAAAGGAAAGGCTGCATGACCTGATTCAGCCATCAGTGCACTGCAGGTACCCACTGACGGCAAAGTTACAGCTGATTTCGCTGTTCTACGTCCACTGCTGATGAGACATTAACTGCCGCTTTTACATCATTTTCTGTGACCATCAGACTTTTTTGGCGTATAAAAGAGAAATGCTCCAGTTTACTTTTAGACGATGTCAAAAACTTGAGTAAAATGTTGCCCAATCTAATCCCAGGCAGTGTCCACAATGTTCCAAACGTGCTTGATTTGCAGGAACCAAACATAGATTAGTATGCTTGACGTAGCCTATATCAATCAAAACAGCTCCACCACACATGTATGGTCACAGAAGGAAATAATTGAAAGGTCTTTTTAGTTGAAGTCACTGTTCGGAAATTTAATGAGAGAAAATAACACACAAAGTGGACAAATTAGGATTTGATTTTGTTCAAAAACCCATTAGGATTCTTGTAAAAAAAAAAAAGTATGTAAACTAAATTGAAACTGGAATATTTTAGAGCTCCCCCTTGGTGTGTCAGTTGAGGGCCTTCAGGGGAGCCCATCTTCCTTAGCTCCCCCACAATTCGAACCCTGGGCCACTGTTAAACATGTTTGAGGTTGACTTAGAAGGCAGGTGGAAGCGAGAATATGTTCAGAGAAAGGGTAGGCCTTGTTCAAGGACATAAAAAAAAAGAGAAAACAGGTGGCCGAGACACCATTAGAATTCCCCCAATAGGTAAATAAAGAAAAAGAGGTTTTAAGGGGCGTGGTTTTCATATGGACAAACTGTATAAAATGTGTGACATAAGATGATGTGATTCAGTTTTCCTTTGGGTAACCCACTGTGTTGTGCTTTTTGTGATTAAACAACAGTTCACAAGAACTCAACTGCCAACTCTTATGTTTGAGACACCATTGAGACATTTGAGATAGATAAATTAAAGTTCAAGTCAGTAAAAGTATAGTAAGACCACAAGCAAGATAAATGTCGTTCACCACAACTGGTCAGTAAATCTTCATCAGTGGAGACAGAGCATTGCATAGTGTAGCATGATATTAACTGATGGTATTATTGGGTCATCGCTGCCACATTTGATTGGTACGTCTGTCAGTTCCATAACAGTGGTATATACATGTGGTACATATGGCGATGCAGGACATTTATTTTCTTCAAGCAGCATATGTTCCAAGTCCAATGAAACGCAAGGCAAATATGCAATAGTGTGATAGGGATAAAACCAACCCTGTTAATTTTTCTCTGTCTAATTTCTCTGTATGTCTAACTCATAGTTTTATCTTTAAAAGCCTTTGGAGTCCAAGATAGCTTGCACCATAGCTTCTGTCTTAGTCTCCAACTCTAGCCTATTGCCATGTACTGCCCACCTTTTTACTAATGTGAAGATGACAAAGTGGAAACCAAAAATGAAACAGATATTATTCATAAGATATGTGTCAAATATAAGCCACACAAAAGAGATTTTGCTCCCCAAAAACTTCAAAACCACATTTATAGACCATACCGACTGACATTACAGCAATTGTCTTGGCCCAGCAAATGTTTTATGATGACTTAATGAATTTCACAGGAGACCATGCTTTGTACATTTGATTAAATGTGGCGCTTGTGCTTCCAAACAATGTCCAAACAACTATGCATTGATATTTCAGATTGATCTAAATTGTCTTATATCTTGATCAAATTTTTACAGTTTGAAACCTGTTATTTATATAATAAAAGTGCAACATTTGTTTGTGGGATATCTCCCAAACCCAAGCACACTCAAATTGAGTGCATTACACAAGTAAGTGCTGAATTAACAGTAGCAGCACTCTTAAAACACTTCAGGGCTCAAAATCTTATGAGAAGGATCTGTGTATTTATTTGCGCACGTACAAAAAAAATCTTTAATGATTACTAAAGTAAATAGTTGGAACACGACCCAAACTAGCTTGTTGACATTTTGCTTTCACAAAAAAACAAAAACAATAAGCAGCTCAAGTGAAGCTTTTGAATTGCCCAAAACATGTCGTATGTCTCAGCAGACTTTTCAGCAGGTGTTACTCTTGGGGGATGAGAACCACCGTGCCTGGAAACAGACACTGCTTTCTCAGTGAGTGTGACTCTCCGCCTGATCTGTCTCATCAGTATCAGTGAATAGGATAAGAGGGTGAAATGTTTACGTGTGAGGAAGCAGCTATAATTCATCAGAGGGAAGAAGAGGCTAGTAGCAGATGAGTCTTTCACATTAGCTGCCCACAGGCTCTGTTGCCAGTTCTGACAGGCTGTGGGGGTTGATGAGGTAATAGTCTTGCTATTTTTAATCTACCCTAGTAATTAAGTGGGGATGCTTTGATTAGGCATGGGAAAACAGAACCAAGAACTGCAATTTTGTGTCCCTCGCACCCCAAACACTCAGAGATCACGAAGAGCCTTTGTGAGACAGCAAATTCAGCCATTACACTCTGATGCCCAGCTAATTATAGCTGGAACGTGGAACATTTCCCCGCTCGGAACTGATGTGTATTTCAGTAGTCTGTACTGCAAACTTTTACAAAGCTGTACCATACTAGAATACTAGAATTATCTAGGCAAATTATTAAATGTCATTTCCTGATTTTTCAAGTAACACAATTGTGCTTTTTCTTTTTACACAAATTTAGGCAACATCCAACATGTGACATTCAGCCACGGTGTTAGAAATATTTTTTACACTATAGTGTGCGAGCTATTCTTAACGATAAGATTAGTACAGGTGAGGGTATATTAAGACTTGCACTGTTTGGTTGACTTTAAAAGGACCAGGGTTCTTTCCGAACGTTGGTCCAAACAAATCCTGGTGCGGATCAGAGAACCGGACCGAGACCCACTTTTTTAGGTGGTCTCAGCAGCTCTGTTTGTGTATTTAGGGCTACTGACCTGCTGGAAGGTGAACCTTCCATCTACCTATCAACTCTAGAAGCTTCCCTGTAACTGCTAAAGAAATGTTTCCCTACAAAATGAAGCTCCGACCAGGTTTTTTTCTATGAGGATTGCATTTCTTGAGTGATGTGCAATGTTTTCTGCCACACATAGCTTTTTGAATGTACTGTACCTCAGGAGGTTCAAGACTATCTTCTTCTACATGTTCGCGTTGTCTCCAAATTTGTAAATGTACTTTAGATACCATATACATCTGCTCCTGGGATCTTTGCTACCCTTAAATGTACTGCACTTCTATGCAGACGCTGAGGGTGAGGTTTGACCAAAACACTTTTAAAGAGCAAAAGCCAAGGGGAAAACTCAGACATTGCAGGTTGGCAAATTATATTATTTTATTAATCAATTGGGGATGTTTGTGTTTGCATCAACTGTCCCTTTAGTCTTTCCAGAAATATCCTGAACTTTAATCTTGAATGAATGAAACGACCCGCAAGGAGCATTGGTTAAAAAAACAAAAAAACAAAACTGCTGTCGTCTCAACTCTAAGCATCTCAAAAGAAACAAAAACAGCTTTATTTTTCTCCAGCGTAGAAGAAGACATAATCAAATGGTAATTGCAAGTACAATAAGCCTTTTTCTTCAATGACTATGTTTACTTACTTTCGATGCCTTAACTGTGTTTAAAGTAAACTTTCACTTCAATAATTTCACTGCGTAATATTAGAACTTTAATTTAAGTGTAACACTCAAACAGAGCCCTCAATTTACCATAAAATGGCTAATTCACTAAATGATGGCAACAATTTGCACTCATGCTGAATTTGTTGAAGCCCATAGTGATTTAAATCAGATTTGCGTGTTGGTCTGAGCATGTGTACCCAGCAATTATATTCTCAAATGTAATTGTGCTGTGACTGTAGCCATGCTCCCCACTTTCAAGCCGAGTGAAAGCTATAAATACACCAGTAAACATGTCAATTATATGATAATCCGATTTATGATGGGTGTCCTGAAAAATTCACTTCCTCCCACGGTCACCACCATTGGCCAATCATAGCATGCCAGACTGCTTGAAGTCTGTACCACTTCCTGTGGGAATGGGCCTGAAGCAAGACGAACATGTGAGGAACTTATCTGTACAGTGTCAAAGTGACAGCCAAAACAGTTTATTTCTCCTCTTATTATCTAGAGGCTGTGTTAAGTAATCATGCTGTCATGTTGCTGGAAGAAAAATGCTTTTTATGATTTACAGCATCAGAGGAAAAGAGGGCACCCACCCCTGTGCCACTCAAAGTCTTCTCTCTGTGCACTTTGTGCAGATTTTGCCGTCATGTATTTTGTGCATTACTGGAGCCTCTGAAGTCTTTGAATGTTGGCTCTTAGTCCTCTTTTGCACACATGTTCAGAAAGTAGACTGCCAAGAAGTCCTCCTACGCAGCGTTTATCAAATGAATCTGTCTGTTACTTGGCATTTTATCAGTGTTTCCAGAGTTTAAATGTGTGTGTGTGTGTGTGTGCGTGCGTGCGTGCGTGCATAAATGGAAATGCTGCACATCCACAATCCTGGTGTCACTTCGTGTCATCATACTGTGGCACTTTGTTTGGAATGGGCAGGTCTTTGAGAGACAGCATCACATCATAGATGTCATATTTTATGTTCGTATTCAGTTTTGTTTTGACAGTCTTTACTCAAGTTTTCTTTCACCTGGTAAAGCAGATCTACCTGATTTGTTTACAATAAATATGAAAACGTTATTTTCATAATAGCTAAAGAAAATCTATGAGTGAAAGCTGGTTAACCATGTTTGAATATTGTTTATTATTAGTCCAGAAGGGATAATATACCTCTCTAAATGGTGTACATGGTGATCTTTCAGCCACTCAACAATATGCTTTGTTTGAGTTTGCCGCCCTCCTCAAAATAATTCTTTGGTACCTCTACAAGCACCAATGACACAGCTTCCTGAAGCCACATCTGCAATGGCGGCTCTGAAAATGGTCAATTGGGAATCTATGTCTCCAATGTCAAACAGAACGTTAAAGGAACTCTCCTGGAGATCCGAGTTAAAGGTCTCCAGATTGGAGTCTTCTGCCGAATGTTTCCAGTTCTCCCTTGTGACTTTGGTTTTACCAGGTCTGTCCAGCATCCTCCACCACTCACCAACTCTCACTCAATACCAGGCTTTGATCAGTTGACAGCTGTGCTTTTTCATGAAGACTGTTCTCATGAGCATCCAAGAGAATTAGCTTCAGGCCTAAAGATAATATTCCAGAATCTATCATCTGTTAGGCCACCTTTGGCATATATTGGTCCGATACCATGTTTGAACATGGTGTTTGTAATGAATAGCTATAACTAGAGGCTTAACAACTAAACACCACTTGGATTCACATTTGGTAGGCTATTCATACTAATAACACCCATCTTGGGGACTCCATCATTGCTCACTTGGAGAGTAAAGTCCCCCCAGTAGTTCAATGGAATTTAGCAGATGGTCCAACCTATAGAACACCATTCATAGACTCCAAGAAGGTTGGGTACGATTTAGCTACTCAGTGGCTCTCTTAGCAATTCTGGAATAGGAGAGAGTCCAGCGCTCTCCAGGTGAGGGTTCTAGATTGTGATGCCAGGAACTGACATGCCCCCTCCCATTCCATCTCCCGCACCATAACCGTGTGCCAAGGTGCCCCCCAAGGGTGTGTTCTTTCCCCACCTGTGACACTCCTGAAATTTGCACATGACACCACTGTTATTGCACTGATTCACAATTAGCTAAAATTTTTCATAACTCAATGAACTTTAAACTTTTAAGGCACATTTGACTCTTTTGAATACCTAGCCACCCAGATAAATGAGCCTAACAAAGCTCTATTTATAAGTTTATCTAAACCCCCAAAAGTTAACTTTAACTCCTTTAATGACTTAAGCGAACTTCTTTCTGTAATGTATATCGATTATGACCAATTAATCATTGTGGGGGACTTCAACATCCATACTGACAAACCACAAGATAGACAAGCAAAAACATTAAGTGACACTCTTTATAACTTCGGCCTGACCCAGCATGTCAAACAACAAACACATAATCGAGGACACACTCTGGACTTATTTATCAGCAAAGGTTTAAATATATCCGACATCTAGGTAATTGATATAGCATTATCTGACCATTTCTGTATTTTTTTTTAAAGTACCATCTCTGCTAAAATATCAAGCCACAGTGAGACAACTGTAAGAAATCGTTTTCTCTAGGACAGTTTAGTTGAAACCTTTAAACATATTTACCCTTCCACCAAATCCCCCTCTTATCCCAACTCCAACTCAGTAAATAAGCTGGTGGATAATTTCCTTGCGAAAATCTCAGACATCATTGATTCCATTGCTCCAACTAAAGTGAAAATAGTCTCAATGAGAAAAAAGTCTCGGTGTCGACGAGCCGAGAGAAAATGGCAGAAAACTCAACTCCAGGTTCACTGTGAGATCTACAAAGAGATACTGAACATATATCAGTTAACTTTAACTTTCTTCTCTGAAATCATTAACAGAAACATTAATAATGCACGGACTCTGTTGGCAACAGTGGAAATACTAACTAGTTCTTCAGTGACAGTAGCCCTTGAACTAAATTCTACCAGGGCCTGCAATGAATTTGCCAGCTTTTTCATTGAAAAGATTCCAACAACTAGGCGGTCGGTCTGTACCGCAGTATCAAACCCAGTATTATACCCAATTAACACCAATGTAGAGAAAATGTCAGAAATCCATGAATTAATCCCAAAAAAACCTTGAAGAAATCATTAACTAATTAAGCCCCTCCTCTTGCTGTCTTGATATCCTTCCCACAGCTTTCCTTAAGAAAGTTTTCCCTGTCATTGAGTCTGATCTGATTCAAACAGCGAACTCATCTCTCCTGTCAGGCGACTTCACCCAGGCATTAAAAACGGCAGTTATTAAACCACTGCTAAAGAAGAATAATTTGGACATGTTGATGCAGAACTACAGGCCAATTTCTAATCTTCCATTCATCAGTAAGATCAATGAAAAAGCTGTGTTTCAGCAGTTAAATAGCTTCTTAACAATGACCAACCACTCTGATGTTTTTTAGTCTGGTTTCCATGCTCACCACAGCACTGGGACTGCCCTCGTCAAAGTTTTCAATTACATCAGCATAAATACAGACTGTGCTTGGCTGTACTTTTGGATCTCAGTGCAGCATTTGACACTGTTGATCGTGATATACTATTGGAACGACTGGAGAGCTGGGTCGGACTGTCTGGTACAGTACTTGGCTGGTTCAAGTCATACCTAAAGAACAGGGACTTCTTTGTATCAATAGGAAACTTTTCATCAGAACGAACAGAAATCACATGTGGGGTGCCCCAGGGCTCCATCCTGGGGTCCCTCTTATTTAAAATCCACATGTTCCCACTAGCCCAGATTATAACAACTAATACGATTAACTACCATAACTTTTCAGATGATACTCAGCTCTACATTATGATGTCCCCAGGTGACTTTGAACCATCCAAACCCTAAATAAATGCATTAAGCAAATCAATGGATGGATATGCCATGACTTTCTCCAGCTGAATAGAAACAAAACAGAAGTAATTACTTTTTGTACCTAAAGTTGAACGATCTAGAGTCAGCACACAGCTTCAGTTATTACAGTTAGAAAATACTGATCAGGCTCGAAATTTAGGTGTAGCAATGGACTCAGACCTGAACCTCTAGGGTCACATAAAGGCAATAACCAGGTCAGCCTTCTATCACCTGAAGTACATTTCTAGGATTAAAGGTCTGATGTGACAAAAGGACCTTGAAAAACTCATCCATGCGTTTATCTTTAGTCAGATTGATTACTGCAACAGCGTCCTCACAGGTCTGCCTAAAAAGTCAATTAGACAGCTGCAGCTGATCTAGAACGGTGCTGCTCGTGTCCTCACTAGAACCAGGAAAGTAGAGCACATCACCTGATTTCTAAGGTTCTTACACTGGCTCCCTGAAGGTCAGAGACTTCAAAATACTTTTACAAGTTTAGAAATCATTGATTGGCTTAGCACCAAAGTATGTTGAAGATCTACTGTTACTATACCAACCCGCCAGACCACTCAGGTCCTCTAATTCCAGTCTACTCAACATCCCTAGAATCACAACCAAACATGGAGAACCAGCTTTCAGTTTCTATGCTCCTCTAATCTGGAACAAACTTTCAGACAACTACAAAGCTGCTAAAACACTGAGTTATTTGAAATCAAGGCCAGAAACTCATCTGTTTAGAGCTGCCTTTAAGTAATGTTTTCATGTATCATATGTTTTTTGTGTGCTTCTTGCTGTTTTTATTTTATATGCTTGTCTGTGTTTTACTGCTTTTTTATTTTATCCCCTAATCCTGTAAAGCACCTTGAATTACCTTGTTGTTGAAAGTGTGCTATAGAAATAAAATAGCCTTGCCTTGCCTTGATACAGGACAGTGATGAGGCAGACAGGAGGTGGATCAGTGGTCCGCCAGTGTAGTCAGAACCACCTGGAGCTTGACCCGCTAAAAATAATGGAGATAAAGGTGGACCTCTGGAGAACCCCTCCTACACTTCCTCCCCTCACCATCTTTAACAACACTGTGTCTAGACAGAGTACATCTGTAAACAACTGAATCCAAACAGCTGTGTGTGTGCTTATGAGCGTGCTGGTGTATTTAAGGTTTCTCCATGTGAGTGTTCAATAGCAGGTGTGAGGAGACACAGATCTGCCCACCAGAACTCGACACAGACATGAAGGAGATCAGAGCCATAAATATCCAAAGGACCCCCAGAACACAAGAACCCCAAGAGGACCACCACAGGAACGACTGCATCCCCCACAGAGGAGCAGAGGAGAATCCCGGGGGAACCACCATCTGCTACAATGCAGAAGCCCCAGGGGATGAAGTGGGAAGGCTGCAGCAAGCCCACAGGCCCCGCAGGCAGTGGGCTACACCAGGGCAGATCCAGCCATGGACTCAGAGACCCGAGGGCACACCACCACAACCATACAGAGATCACCATCCTCTGCTCGCTCCCCGCCTTCTATGCAACGCAAACAAAAACCGCCCAATCAAACGAGGCACTTCTACAAACAACATGACAAAAGGCCCAAGCAATCAACGGTGCCCCTGAGAGGGCAACGAGCAATGCCACAGCAAATCGATGAACACTTAACATTTCCGTAGATTGATACCATGCATATTTGCACTAACTCAACCTTGTCTTTCTCTTTTGTAAAAACATTGTATATATGCATATTTACAAGAAAGGAACTGATAATGTGTGCTGATTTTTGATATATTTTTTTGGCAGCCTGTGTTTAACCTGCTCAGCAGCCATTAGTTATTCATCATTTTGCTTGTACATCTTATACACAGTCACCAGGGCCTGTCAGCTGCTTGTTATCTGCACAACTCCCTTGATTGCATTCTCTCTGCCTTTTGGAGGAGTGAAAGAAAACAGCAGTCGCCTAAGATTGTGCATAATAGGCTGCCCTCTGCACCCAGCTGTTGTGATATGCCGCATCGGAAATGACACATAAATAGCTTGACCTATAAAAAACATTGCTCACTAAGATTTAATTCTTTGCCAGTAATTGTCTGCCACAGTTCATTTTTTATGTGATGCTATTTGATGCTATTGTCTTCTTGAGGGGGTTTAAGTAGAAGCTTTTTATGCAAGATAATACGCAAAGCACACTTTTTTAAAAGTCATTAGGCATGTGGGTCTATTCTGCTCGAACCCTGTGTAAAATAAAACACAATAGTTATGTTAATCTATCTACTTGAAGATTAAGTGTACTAGTCTCACAGTTCAAAATATATTTAGTTTACATAGGTCTAATAACTACTTGGCAATTGAAAATAATAACAGTGATTTTGCAATTTCACAAGGGACCTTACTTCTAGTCTCAAGGTAAAATATAAAGACTTAAAAAACAACAACAAAAAAACAACAAAAAAACACAAAAGAAGGCCTCATACCTATGAAGATTGGAGACTATGCCAAAGCCAACATTTTTGTCCTCCTTATAAGTGATCAAACTGGTATTTTTTTTAAAACTTTGATCAAGTAAATATAAATATATGTTCTTTAACACTTTTAGTTGTAAGGTAAAATCTAAAAAGCATCGAACTGCACAGAAATAACCTCTTTTTTGCAATGAAAGTGTGTTTTTTAATTGCCACAATAAATAGCAAAGACAATATGCCGTCATGTCTTAAATTATGACATTCTTCTTTTTTCTGCTTGTAAACTAAAAACTTAAACTAAAATGTTATATTAGAAGTAATTGTTTAAACAAAGACTGTCTCCAAGGAGAAGAAAAAATATTTATTTGGAAAAAAGGATGGCCTTGACATCCAGTAACTAAACAGAAGGTTATTTGGTTTTAACTGTCTTTGTTTCCAGTTAATTTTAAGATGCGTTTTGGCAAAATAATTTCTACTAACTGCTGTAAGGTGTTATTTTTAGCTGTGTTAGACAGTTAAGAATGTGCAGCCTTTTTTAAGAGCAAAAAATTAGATTCTTGTTTTGACAATATATTTTACATAATTTAGCTCTTGCATATTTAGCTACTTTTGCTTTGAGGATTTAATCAAGGCAAATACCAACAAATTAAATCTAATTCTACATTATTTTCTCAAATACTCATTATTATTCATATTTTGTTTTATCACTATATCATATTCTAAGCACTGATTCCCTGATTCCTGTATATACAGCTGCTTGCAAAAGTATTCGGCCCCCCCTCGCCCATAGACATTGCCTGATGAGTGCTAATGACTAAATAGAGTGCACGTGTGTGTAATCTAATGTCAGTACAAATACAGCTGCCCTGTGACGGCCTCAGAGGTTGTCTAAGAGAATGTTGGGAGCAACAACACCATGAAGTCCAAAGAACACACCAGACAGGTCAGGAAAAAAGTTATTGAGAAATTTAAAGCAGGCTTAGGCTACAAAAAGATTTCCCAAGCCTTGAACATCCCACGGAGCGCTGTTCAAGCGATCATTCAGAAATGGAAGGAGTATGGCACAACTGTAAACCTACCAAGACAAGGCCGTCCACCTAAACTGACAGGCCGAACAAGGAGAGCGCTGATCAGAAATGCAGCCAAGAGGTCCATGGTGACTCTGGATGAGCTGCAGAGATCTACAGCTCAGGTGGGGGAATCTGTCCATAGGAGAACTATTAGTGGTGCATTGCACAAAGTTGGCCTTTATGGAAGAGTGGCAAGAAGAAAGCCATTGTTAAAAGAAAACCATAAGAAGTCCCGTTTGCAGTTTGCCACAACCCATGTGGGGGACACAGCAAACATGTGGAAGAAGGTGCTCTGGTCAGATGAGACCAAAATGGAACTTTTTGGCCAAAATGCAAAACGCTATGTGTGGCGGAAAACTAACACTGCACATCACCCAGAACACACCATCCTCACTGTCAAATATGGTGGTGGCAGCATCATGCTCTGGGGGTGCTTCTCTTCAGCAGGGACAGGGAAGCCGGTCAGAGTTGATAGGAAGATGGATGGAGCCAAATACAGGGCAATCTTGGAAGAAAACCTCTTGGAGTCTACAAAAGACTTGAGACTGGGGTGGAGGTTCACCTTCCAGCAGGACAACGACCCTAAACATAAAGCCAGGGCAACAATGGAATGGTTTAAAACAAAACATATCCATGTGTTAGAATGGCCCAGTCAAAGTCCAGATCTAAATCCAATCGAGAATCTGTGGCAATATCTGAAAGCTGCTGTTCACAAACGCTGTCCATCTAATCTGACTGAGCTGGAGCTGTTTTGCAAAGAAGAATGGGCAAGAATTTCAGTCTCTAGATGTGCAAAGCTGGTAGAGACATACCCTAAAAGACTGGCAGCTGGAATTGCAGCAAAAGGTGGTTCTACAAAGTATTGACTCAGGGGGCTGAATAATTACGCACACCCCACTTTTCAGTTATTTATTTGTAAAAAATGTTAGGAATCATTTATGATTTTCGTTCCACTTCTCACGTGTACAACACTTTCTATTGGTCTTTCACATGGAATTCCAATAAAATTGATTCATGTTTGTGGCTGTAATGTGACAAAATGTGGAAAAGTTCAAGGAGGCCGAATACTTTAGCAAGCCACTGTACTTAAACCACATATTTGCATAGACCTTATATAAAAAAAAAAACACATATCACAAATGCTGATGTCTTGCCTTTGTAAGCTGCTGAAAGATTAATTCAGATCTATGGATTCATTTTAGGGCAACACTTTATACACACAGTTTTGTTGAGTGAAATGCAAGATTTAAGTGATCAGGAAGAAGATCTCCAAAAATCTTCATCAACCTTGGATGCAATTTCCAGATGCTTTAAAGAGCTATATTAATCTGTTCAAACAATTATATGCAAGTTTAAACACCATGTGCGAAAATAGAAGCATAAGATCTTGAGTAGATGCTGAATAATGCTAGTTAGAGTGTCATTACTAACAGTAAAAAACAGTCCTTTCCAAAAAAACTGTTCCGTGCTGGTGCCAGTCGGTTCTTAACTGGTTCTTTTAAAGAACTAGCTGCTTTTCCACCGACACAGGGCCTTGTCGTTCCTGCGTCATAGCGTCATCTAAAGCGTTGTAAAGCAAATGTATATGCCCATACGCTAAGACGAAAACAGGAAGCGTGAACAGAGAGAGAGGTTTTTAGCAACGGAGGAGTTCATCGTGCCCTTACAAGTCCTGGTTGGAGAGAAAGAAGCTGTTACTACAAAAGCGACAAAAATAACAGGTTTCAGTTTGTAAATACTTTCAGGGACAAATACCTTACATTTTTGAAGATGTCTCTTGTAGTCTGATGCTGCTTGGGGCTTATGGACAACAAAGTCAGTGTTTTGGTGGTGCACTAACAAAGGTTTCATCTCAGTTCCATAAAGAATAGGTGGACAGCGCTGAAAAGGTGTGTGTGAGCAAGGTAGTCTACAAACCTGACTGTGTTACATCAGTTCTGTTGGGTGAAATAGGCCAAAATACCAGCAATCTATTTTGAGAAGCCTGTGGAAAAATACCCAAATATTAGTCACAAATCATGCAACTTAAAAGGAATTGCACCAAACACTGTAGTAGATTTAGCACATAGAAATCCTTTTGGTAACCCTACTGTCCAAAAAATAGGAAGCTTTCATCTGATTTAAAGTCAGACAGTGAGAAAAAGAGTTAAGCATCTTTTCATACAGTGTATATTAAAATCAGTTTTCAACTTTATAGTTTTAATAATATCTTATAGGAAAACATGGCATTTGTTTTACAATCAAAGCAAAACAATATGTAAAAATGACAGTGATTGCAAACCTCTAAGTTAGTATAGATTTAGATTTATCTTTATTCAGTCACTAAGTGGGATAAAAGTTGTTTTGCGTGAGGGTGTGTGGCAGAAATGTGAGAGCTGAGTGAAGTCATGAAGTGTGGGTGAGGTGGTAACTAAACTGCACAGCTTGCCTTTGTCAGTTTGTTAGGACTCTGGCAGTGCAGCGAGATGCCAAATGAAGACTGACAGCAGTTGGTTTGAGAGCATGGAAATTCAAGCACACTCAGGTGTTCCTATGCTGTCCAAACCAGTAATAGCAGCAGTCAACCACCTGCCTCTTGTCACCCCACATTGCTGCTGAGTTGTGAGGTTGAGCCAATGCAAGGATTTCTCACTGTGACACTTTGTCTTTGTCTTAAATCAGCTCTGTTCAACCCTGTGAACTCTCACAGCGGACATCTCTTCGTCAGTGGTGAGTAACATGAACAAGACAACACAAAGAGGTCTTCTAAAAGGAATACATTTTTAAAACCCTTCCTTCTCAGTTGTGTTCAGGCAAATAGCTTGTTATGGTTATATTCATTTTCATGTCTAAAAGCAAGAACTATAAACAAAGAGAAAGTTAAAGAATGAAAGTGAGGGAAAGGTACTCAAGGATGGAAATGAAGTTTCCAAATTCAGTTTAAGTTCAGAAAGAGAAAATATGCACGGCAATTTGAGGAAGGGGTAAAGATAAATATTTTGTATAAGACAGCCACTAAGCTGCGATGGACTGGCGACCTGTCCAGGGTGTACCCTGCCTCTCGCCCGTTGACTGCTGGAGATAGGCACCAGCCCCCCGCAACCCTGCATTAGGATGGACGGGTATAGAAAATGGATGGATGGATGGATGGAAGACAGCCACTAAGAGACCAAAAAGGCCCTCTCCGTAATTGTCCTGTCCTGTCAGCCTGTAATCCACCCTAGTGTCGAATGAACGTTTGTGACATAATTTATACAAACATTCCAATCAGTTAAAAAGTTTCCTATTTAAGGAATCCCAGCAGATTGCTCTTTATTCTGAGTAAACATGCAGTTAGAGGGTTTGAAGAGAGCAGTAGTATTTAATATCTAAATCCACAATTCGTATCTTGTCCCTGGGCAAGACACTTCACCTCCATTGCCTACTGGTGGTGGTCAGAGGGCCCAGTGTAAGGCAGCCTCGCTTATGTCAGTTTGCCCCAGGGCAGCTGTGGCAACAATGTAGCTTACCATCACTAGTGTGTGAATGTGTGTGTGAATGGGTGAATGACTGGATGTAGTGTAAAGCGCTTTGGGGTCTTTGGAACTAGATAAACGTATACAAGTACAGGCCATTTGTCATGGATATAAGATAAGATCACTGGTATCAGTGGATGTTTTAATTTTCTTACCCCTTAAACCTTGTGCTCACAAAAAACCTGTGTTTCCATGAATCCTGAAACAAAAAGTATTTACACATAAAGCCCCTTTCAAACAGGCCATGAAAAATGGTAATTTTCCAGACTTCGTCTGTTTCGCGTCTGAGTCTGAAAGCTACAGTATCTTCCAGACTTTGTCTGGATACCCTTTACCGGTAATTTTACGGATTAAGACCTAGTAAGATTTAGTAACAAGAGCGGACTTTTCGCGGTAAGGTGTTTGCGTTCAGACTGTCAGGTAATGTTCCGAGAAAGCTGGAGGGGTGTGGGGCGGTGGGGAAAAGGGGAGGGGGGCAGAGAACGCTGTGAGCGCACACATTGATGACGTATAAATGTCACTATTTTCCTTTCAGCTTCTTCATTGATTTCTCTTAAAGCTACATTGTGTATTTTTTTGAGTTAATTCTTAGCAAAAACCCCTTTGTTCTTTCAAAAATATGTGCTCATTCATGTGTAATTACTTCCAACTACTAATGAAAGTATTCCCATAAGTGTAGAATCTGCTATTCAGAATACATACACGCGAGTCATGCGAATGGCTGAATCCATGTTGAGCCTCCATCTTTGAAATACATTCGCCAACGAGGGACATTCCTGGAAATTCTAGCTCCGCCTTTCACGCTTTGGCTACACTCAGTTGCACTGTGAGAAATGCCAGAGGGAGATTGTCTACTCGCGACGCGGCAGACGTCTGAATATATAACTAAATGCAATGTAGTTTTCTAGAGTAACCTCATCACTGGAAGGAACACTGGACGAAGTCGTAGTACTGGAAGCCATGTTAACCTTGGCGTGAAACGGCCACCGTAGGAGTTAAAACGCGTTCGGAATGGGGGGGTGGGAGGTGGGGCTAGAACGTAATATTCAGTTGGTTGTTTCACCGCTAGATGGGAGAAGTTCTGACACAATGTAGCTTTAAGCGTTTCCATGTGCGCAAAATTGCACACATCGCAAAGACGAGCAGTAGATCTGCTGTTTTCGTCAACCATCTTTGCAATAATCCCTTTGTTTGGGGAAATGACATGTACGCCCACCGCACTAAGTTTACGTAATATCCACATACAACCCCCCAGACATTCATCAGGATCCTCTGGTACATTTCTTGCTGTGTGAAAGCAGCCGAAAGGCAATGTTCCAGAAAAAGGTGGTGTATTTGAAAACACAACTCCGGTTAAAGACCGGGTGGAATTGTCTGCAAATATTCCAGAACTTCTGTCTGAAAATGGCTAGAGAGACGTGCTGGTGGATAAGAACTTCTCATAAGAACTCTTAACCTGTTTCACAAAGCTCACCTACTTTCCTTGCCGTAAGCAAGGTTTATCATTTTCTTTGTTGCACATACACAACTAAAAATCCATTCAATGTGTAGATGTTTTTCAGGAAAACATTTCTGTTTACAACAATGGGCAGTTGTGTATTCCCAGACAACATGTCATGAGAAAAAAAGCCTATAATATTTTTTTTATCTGCTTTGAAAATTTATGGATGGTCATCAATCTTTTTATTAGTGGGATTTGCCAGCAAGGATAGTCTAACACAGACACACACATACACGCCTGGGAACATAAGAAAACACATTTTCAGCGTTTTTCTTTTTAAGAAGGCAAACAAACCCATCTTAGGCTAAATACACAGTGTTATCCCCATGGATGCCCAGCAATTTGGATGCCAGTTATACATCATTGCAACAAAATATTATAAACCGCTAGTTTGCTATTCTCTTTACCTGATCAGATAAGGAGTTCAACACATACCTTTTCTGTATTGATATTTCACTGTGTAGTCCTATTCCTTGCTTTGATATCAAGTGATGAAACATAATCTTTGTGATGTTTCTAAAGCGTTAATGACGTTTTTTGTGGGCAGCTGAGTTCTGCAGAGGCTGATGCATGTAACCCGAATAACTTATGTGGAAGAATCTTCAAAGGACAGCACTGGTTACCGCTTCTTTCTTGAGATTTCAGCGCTCCCAGACAACGAGACACTGGTGCTCAGCTGATCTGTGCGTATTGATCTGAAAGCATGAAAGAGCAGATACAGTCAGGAAAATGAGCTGGAATAATGTCTGGAGAACATACTACTTCACTGATGGAATATTAAAAGTCCATGTATGAATTACATCAGCAGCAATATTGTTCATCGTTTGTAAGATCTCACGGAAGCCTGTTGACTCACATAAACTGACAAAAAATAACCCACCACCTCCTCGTTTAAGTGCATCACACATTCTGTGAGGTGACAGGTGCAGAGAGGCTTGTCTTTTTCAAAATCAATAAACGGCAGGTTATAATCAGTAATACAGGGTGCGCAGTGTTCTGTTCTCACCATGAAGGCTTTTATCCCCACAGTTCTTGAAAAACATAATTTATGATAAAAATCCACTGAAGTTATTCATAGACACATGTAATGGCTGTGCACTTAAGGCTCATATCAAAATTCAAAAGACTTGCAAGTTCCATCTTCTGTTTTGCATAAAGCGCCTTACATAAACAAGATTTTTTTTTCATTATGGTGTGTTTAATGTTGAAGGAGATTCTGAGCTGCTGAAATCAAAGGTTAAACTGAATCTGAGCTTTGCTGCGTATATGACACATATCCACTTTTAATCCAAAAGCCATTTAATACAACCTCACTGAATAACAGGGGTTTCATTTCCAGAATAACATAGCGATTTTTTAAATGACAGAGTGTGAGATGCTATTAAGTTGAAAAAGGACATATGCAGTCATGTTAAAAATGATATTCACTCTCTTTGAGTTCATCGGTTTTTCAGCAGGGCATTTTTGGTACATTGACTGAAAAAGCACTATACAAATGCAGGCAGAGGACAACAAAGAGCTTTACACTACATTCAGTAATTCACTCATTCATACACACCATCAATCTCACATTTTCATGATGTTAAAAAGTCACTAAGAAATCTTTGGAACTTCTAAATGTTGAAAAGGATTTTATCCTAAAATAATAAAATCGGATTAGGATTTCTTTTACTTATTTTGATTAGACTTGAATCCACAAATGTGCAAATTATTAATCTGATGTGAGACATTTTAAAGATGTAATCCATCCATCCATCCATCCATCCATCCATCCATCCTCTTCTGCCTATCCGGGGTCAGGTTGCGGATACAGCAGCCTAAGCAGAGAGACCCAGACTTCCCTCTCCAAAGCCACTTGGGCCAGCTCCTCCCGGGGAATCCCAAGGCATTCCCAGGACAACCGAGAAACATAATCCCTCTACCGTGTCCTGGGTCTTCCTCTGGGTCTCCTCTCAATGGGACAAGCCCGAAACACACCACCTGGGAGACCTCCAGGAAACATCGCAACCAGATGCCAGAGCCACCTCAACTAGTTCCTCTTGATGTGCAGCAGCAGCAGCGGCTCTACTCTGAGCCTCTCCTGGATTACTGAGCTTCTTACCCCATCTTTAAGGGAGAGCCTAGACACCCTGTGGAGGAAACTTATTTCACCCACTTGTATTCGTGATATTGTTCCTTTGGTCACTACCCAAAGCTCGTGACAATAGTTGAAATTAAGATTGTAGATCAACCGGTAAATCCCTTCACAACGACAGACCGGTACAGCCCCTGCAATACTGCAGACACAGCAACATTCTGCCTATCAATCTCCTGCTCAATTTTTCCCTTATTCGTGAACAAGACCCTGAATTACTTAAACTCCTCCTCTTGGGGCAGGACCTCTTCCCCAACGTGGAGAAGGCTCACACTCGGCTGCGAACTGCTTCAGCTGGAGATCACATCCTGATGAAGCCAACAGGACCACATCCTCTGCACAAAGCAGAGATCCAAAATCATTAGGCCACCAAAACAGACCCCCTTAACATCTTGGCTGCACCTAGAAATTCTGGCTATAAAAGGTATGAACAAAATCGGTTACAAACAGCAACCTTTGTCCATCTCTTACAAAAAACCAGCCTGACTTACTGCAGGCAATGTGGACCAAATTCTGAAACTGTCAGGGATGTGGTGTGAAGCATGGACCTAAACACAGACACCGAGAAAGGTGCAGGATATTTATTTGTGCTGTTGGTGAAGTGATGCTGGTGATCACGACGATGGCAGTAACGGAGACAGGACATCGGACGAGCAGGCCAGGATAAAGCAGGACAACACACCATGGGGACATGGTTGTATCAACAACTCAATGATCCGGCGCTGGGTGAAGGGAAGTGACGGGTTTTAAAAGGCAGGAGGTGAGGAGGATCAGGTGTGGATGATTGGAGAGACACAAGTGAGGACAATGATGAGAGGGTGATTAAGGCAGCATGACAGAAACAGATTGTGCAGGGACATAACAGCCCTTATCAAGGGGCCCGGTACCCCATATTCCTGGAGTACCCTTCACAATACTCACCACGGGACACGGTTAAACACCAAGTCCACAAAACACATATAGACTGGTTGGACAAACTCCCATGCACCCTCCAGGACCCTGCTGAGGGTGTAGAGCTCCCACAGCCAGGACAAAAACTGCACTGTTCTTCTTGAATCTGAGGTTCAGCTATGCTGTGGACCCTCTTCTCTAGAATCCCTGAATAGACCTTATCAGGGAGGCTCAGAGGTGTGATCCCCTGTAGGTGGAACCAGGCATGTCACAATAAATTAATTACATGACAAATTCAAATGAGCTTGATCATTTTCCCAGGCACAATAATTTTCATTTTCATGCTTGTTTGTTTTCCTCGTGTGTCTCACTTTTTCTACCTAAGACTCTGGGTAAAAAAATTTATAATAGATCCATATATCCATAGTGGCAGAGTAAAATGGAATATATTTTTTTATTCAACTGAGTGTTTTTGTTGTTAGTATTAACTTTTTGTTTACAAAACTAACTGGAAGTGTCAT
The DNA here is from genome assembly GCA_963556495.2 of Valencia hispanica. NCBI lineage: Eukaryota > Metazoa > Chordata > Actinopteri > Cyprinodontiformes > Valenciidae > Valencia > Valencia hispanica. The sequence goes on along the minus strand of OY747704.1, from coordinate 16,586,705 downwards.
GACCTTGTGGAGGATATCTCTACTTATGCAGCACTGAATAGGGATCCAACAGGCTCTTACAAGAAAAAAGGTCACCAACTACCTACAAAAACTGAATAAAGACAAAATGATTGGTCGAGTCTTCTATACTACGATTTATACCATGGTGAGGCAACTCACCAGAGTATAACTTGTATCATTTATGTATGGCCTGTCAAAGATGAACAAAGAAGATGAACTGCTTAGACGCATATTTTGATGCTACGTTGAAACTATACGACTTTGCTAAACATCTTGTGTCCATTTTGGCTCCATTAGTAGGGGAAGCTCCACATCACATACAAGACTCCAAAGATTTTTTTAGCAAATTCACTAAATTGAAGCTGCTACAAGAAGAAACACTGGTGTCCTTTGATGTCACGTAACTTTTCACATGCATACCTACTTTAGAGGCAATTGAAACTGTTAGCGAACATCTTCAAGAGGACGGTTACAACAGAGGACCAAGTCCACTCCAGACTAGATTTGACCTCTTTTGCATCTTTGTCTTTGTACTACTTATTTCAAATACAAGGACAAGTTCTACAAACATGAATATGCCATAGGATCTCCAATTTTTCCAATTGTTGCTAATCTCTACATGGAAGAAGTGGAAAACAGAGCACTGAACTCACATAAGGGAACACCACCTAGTTATTGGTTCAGATATGTCAATGACACCTGCCCTTTACCGGTAATTGTACAGATGAAGACCTAGTAACAAGAGCTGACTTTTCGCGATATGGTGTTTGCATTTAAATTATCAGGTAATGTTCCGGAAAAGTTGGAGGGGTGTGGGGCGGTGGGGAAAAGGGGAGGGGGGCAGGGAACGCTGTGAGCGTGTCATGTTTGGTTAGATAAAGGACCCAAATGCAGCAAAGTACAAAAAAGGATGATTTAACAACAAAACAAGGAACATGGACTTACAAACTTAGGAGGATCAAAAAGGCAGCAACGGGGAAAACAGGATCAGGCAGTAAAGACTGACGACAGGGAAGCCAGGGACCAAACAGGGAAGAATGACAACGAACCAGCAGTTGTGACTGAGTGAGAACCGAATATATACTGAGGAGGAGAGTGAGGATGTGAACAGAGAAGGAGCAGGAGACCAATTAAGGGAAACAGTTGCAGCTGGTGGTGATTAGAGAAAGCTGGGTTAGGAGTAGAGTGGCAGAGAAGCAAGAAGGACAAGGGAAACAGAAAACTCTTAAGATACTAACCAAAGTAAACATATCTAGGAGCATGGAGGGAATGAGAAAACAATGGAGTGCCATAATTAAATACATAAACATAATAATTAAACTGAAAGAGGAAAACTACTAACTTGATACACAAACAGGAGGAGCAAAACAAGAGAGCACCTTGGGGTAAAAGAGGAGAAGGAAACGAAGTGGAAGGAAAAGCTCCAAATCAAAACACCCATGGTACCTAACAGAGCGCACACATTAATGACGTATAAATGTCACGTAAACAGCAGTGCATAAGAACATGGGTTCTTCAGCTACTTCATCGATGTCTCTTAAGCGTTTCCATGTGCGCTCATTTGTTGAAGGATGGAAATATATAAGGATCTTTTATATTCACATAAAGTCTAATATTAAGATCTTCATTAGCATCTTGAAGAATCAGTTGTTTTTCTTAAATTGTGCATCATGTGATAAAAACCATTGTTGAGCGGTATTTATGAACAGTACAATAAAATTTATCTTCTTCATCAACTTTACTCAACAGAGGTAGTACCACTCTGCAACCATCAGTGCTAATAATTTTTCCATTAGTGATGGTCTCTTTCTACATAAAGTATACAAATTACTCTGTTCACTCGCAGTCTGTTAGTCGAAAGCGAAGAGTTCCTTTAAATACAATGCGAGTAAAAAGCACAAAATGGCAGCTTTGGACCAATATGGCCAACTTCTTGTGGGGTTTGGACAATGGCTGAAAGAAACATTTTTGTAGGTCTTGGGAAGTTCAATAGTTGTACCAAATTTCATAGAAAGTATGGCTTTGGGCTGATTGATATAATCATTCCAGAGGGCTTTGGTGAGGAATTAGGCCACACCCATTAAATACTTATATAAATATCTGTCAGGGACTGGATTCATATCCATCATGTTCATTTTGTTGCAGATCAGATGTTGTATGTGAAAATTAGAGCCAAACGTATGGTCATGGTATGACATCAGACTGCCACTCCGCCAAAGCCCCAGCTTCTAGAAAACACTCAGTACTGGACATGCAGTTACACCAACTTGTTTCCTGTCCCTGGGCACAGTTTGATGTTCATTAGTTAAAATGAGTCAAAAAGGGACCTTCCAAAGTAAAACAATAGACTTCCTGTTCTCAGGGGGTTGGGCTAAAGTAAGTCCAGCAAGTGACCATTTTAAGGTGTTGAGTACTGGTCTGTGATGACATACACAAAGTCTGGTACAGGTCCAACATTGTGTGTGAAAGGTTTTTACACGTTTGTTTTTCTTAATGACAAGTTAGAATTTGACCTATGGCTATGACTACATGCTTTGATGCAGCAAAAACCTTTGAACAACTTTTGATCCTCAATGCCTTAATAGTATAGTGGGTCATTTTGAAGTCAAAAGGTCTAGGATGCGTTTGTTCAGATAGGTTACAATGTGTGTAATAGGTTTAAAATTGTGCATTCAATCCCAAATGGCTGACTTCCTGTGGGATTTGGACCATGGCTCCAAGATACTTTTTTGTAGGTCCTGGGAAACATGTGTACCCAAATTCATAATCCTTGGAAATATTAAGGCCTGGGGATGATTGTTTTAATGGTAAAGTTATTTTCAAAGGGGAACTGTTAAGGAATTAGGCCACTCCCTCCCAAAAATTGCATAAATATCTTTTAGGGGGTTGGACCACAATTAAAACATCCTTTCCTGGAGTGATGCTGAGAAACTAGTCCATGCATTTGTTACTTCAGGCTGGACTACTGTAATTGTTTACTATCAGGAAGTCCACAAAATGCAATTAAAAGCTTTCAGTTGATCCAAAATACTCCAGCAACAGTTCTTTCCCCAGGCTTTAAAAACAGCAGTTATTATACCACTGCTAAAAAAGAATCATCTGGACAACACGTTAATGCAGAACTACAGGCCGATCTCTAATCTTCCATTCATCAGTAAAATTATTGAAAAAGCGGTATTTCAGCAGTTAAATAGCTTCATAACAATGACCAACCGCTTTGATGTTTTTCAGTCTGGTTTCCGTGCTCACCACAGCACTGAGACTGCCCTCGTCAAAGTTTTCAATGACATCCGCATAAATACAGACTGTGGTAGAACCGCAATGCTGGTTCTGTTGGACCTCAGTGCAGCATTTGACACTGTTGATCATCATATACTATTAGAACGACTGGAGAGCTGGGTCGGACTCTCCGGTACAGTACTTCGCTGGTTTGACTCCTACCTAAAGAACAGGGACTTTTTTGTTTCAATAGGAAACTTTTCATCAGAACAAACAGAAATCACAAGTGGGGTGCCCCAGGGCTCAATCTTAGGCCCCTCCTATTTAATATCCACATGCTCCCATTAGCCCAGATTATGACAACCAATAACATTAGCTACCATAACTATGCAGATGATACTCAGCTTTACATTACGATGTCGCCAGGTGACTTTGAACCAATTCAAACCCTAAGTAAATGGATCAAGAAAATCAATGAATGGATGTGCCATAACTTTCTCCAGCTGAATAGAAACAAAACTGAAGTAATTACTTTTGGACCTAAAGAGGAACGATCAAGAGTCAGCACACAGCTTCAGTTAATACAGCTAGAAACTACTGATCACGGAATTTAGGTGTAGTAATGGACTCAGACCTGAACCTCCAGGGTCACATAAAGGCAATAAAAAGATCAACCTTCTATCACTTGAAGAACATTTCTAGGATTAAAGGTATGATGTCGCAACAGTACCTCGAAAAACTCATCCATGCGTTTATCTTTAGTCGGATTGACTACTGCAACAGTGTCTTCGCAGGTCTGCCTAAAAAGTCAATCAGACAGCTGCAGCTGATCCAGAACGCTGCTGCTCGTGTCCTCACTAGAACCAGTAAAGTAGAGCACATGACCCCATGTCTAAAGTCATTACACTGGCTTTGTTTTGGTTGGTAATCTTTTCATGTGAGTTGAACTTTTGTAAGTAGCCCTTCTGGTTTGCAGTTCAGCTCAATTCCTTCTTCTTTGTCTGATTTAATAATCACATGTCTTCAGCCAGTGCATTCACCCAAAGTGAAACTGGATTATTCCTGCAATCTGTAAATACTTTTCCATAGGTTACCAACAGATGAGGAATGAGAATAAATGTGGCATTTAAATTTGAAGTGAGCAGTACAAACCCATGTGCTTTCTCTTTCTTCTCAAGCTATAACAGAAAATTGCATACCAGGGCAGAGACATGCTGTTTCTCAACCCTGGTGGGAGGCATATTTTACATGTTTCCCTATTGCCACAAGTCTAGTTTAAATGAATGGATCATTTACAGACCTTCATAGCATGCTGAGGTAGTAATACAGTCATTAGAGGATCGTGGAACCTGAGGAAAAAGGTTGAAATAACTGAAATAATTAAATAATGTGGTCTCAATGATTTTAGGGCATATAATACAGAAGATCAATATCGAGATGGCATATGTTATTGGAGATTGTTTCTTCAGGCCATCTTTTGAATCTCTGAGAGATGAAGGTGCAGACGAGATTAACATATTGAAAGTGTAAAAGTTGACATCCTATATGTTTTAATTCATATCTACAGTACAAGAGTTCTTTACATGTATGAATACTGATCCACAAGGTGCAAACATAATTCCAGAAAAGCGTCATAGGCTATAGGTGTATATATATATATATATATATATATATATATATATATATATATACATACATACATACATACATACATACATACATACATACATACATATATATATATACATATATATATATATATATATATATATATATATATATATATATATATATATATATATATATATATATACATATATACATACATACATACATACATACATACATACATACATACATACATACATACATACATATATATATGTATATATATACATATATAGCAAAAAGGTCCAGGAAAAAAAAGGCAAGAGTTCCATGCAAGAAAATCCAGGAGATCACCTTGTATGATTATTAAAGAATTTATTTGTATAACGGTGCAGAAGATATTTGGCCAACAACAAAAGTTCATTTCAATTCTTTGTAAAGTAACCTTGGTTAGCAATAACAGAGATCAAACATTTCCTATAGGTCTTCACCAGGGTTGCACACACTGTAGCTGGTATTTTGGCCCATTCTTCCATGCAGAGCTTCTCTAGAGCTACGATGTTTTGGGGTTGTCGCTGGGCAACACAGACTTTCAACTCCATCCACAGATTCTCTATTGGATTAAGATCTGGAGACTGTTTAGGCCAAAATCTTTTTTGCCCAAACTCTCACAATACATGGCCCCATTCATCATGTTCTTAATATGGATCAGCAGTCCTGTCCTCTTTGCAGAAAAGCAGCCCTAAAACACACTGTTTCCACCCCCATGCTTCACAGTGGGTACGGTGTTCAGCATCTTCCTCCTCCAAACACGGCGAGTGGCGTTAATACAAAATAGTTCTATTTTGGTCTCATTTGACCACATGACATTCTCCTTATTCTCTTCTGGATCATCCGAATGGTCTCTGGCAAACTTTAGGCGGGCTTGGACATGTGCTGACTTAAGCAGGGAAACTGCAGGTCTTTAATCCATGATGACATACTGTGTTATTAATGGTAACTTTTGTTACTGTGGTCCCAGCTCTCTTCAAGTCATTGACCTGTTTGCCCTGTGTAGTTCTGAGCTGTTTTCTCACCATTCTCAAGATCATGTGTACCCCACGAGGTGAGATCTTGTATGGAGCTCCAGGTCGAGGGAGATTCTCAGTAATCCATTTTCTATTAATTCCTTGAACAGTTGATCTCTTCTCACCAAGCTGTTTGTCTATTGTAGATTGGCTCATCCTAGTCTTGTGCAGGTGTACAATCTTGGTCTTGGCCATGGTGGAGGTTGGAGTCTGACTCTTTGAAGGTGTTGACATGTGCCTTTTATACAGATAGTAAGTTCAAACAGGTGCCATTGTTACATGTAACTAATGGAGGATAGAAGAGCTTCTTAAATACGGACTAACAGGTCTGTGAAGGCCAGAATTGCTTGGTTGTAAATACTTGAAATGAGAGTGAAAGTCCATCCAGCTGGCTAAATATGATATATTATACTATATATATATATATATATATATGAAAACTATTTAATCATTCTGTACACCAAGTCAAATCAACTTTTGCACACTTCAGCAACAAGGCAGTTCAAAGTGCTTTACATGACAAAAACATAACACAATAAACAAACAAACAAACAAACAAATAAAAAAAGACAGAAACTTTACTCCTGAAACTCACAGTGAGTGCCACTAATCGCAAAACCAGAAAACATGAAAGAGTGGTGATCTTTCCCAGGAGGAAAGTTCACCAGTTATTAGGTTTAGGGGGCAAATACTTTTGACATAGGGCTAAGATGGGATAGCTTTTTCCCTTAATAAATAAATGATCATCTTCTTTTAGTATTTACTCAGCTGATCTTTGTTTAATATGAAAATTTGTTTTGAGGTCTGAGACATTTAAGTATGACAAAAATAAATAAACGTTTAACTTTTTCCAGTCTTTGGCCCTGTCAGCAAACCAGGTCACTGGTTTTAAACAATTACCATTTTTACTTAGATTGTGCAATGCTGTCTTTGAAATATGTATATTTTATTCCTCATAAAAAATGGATATGTGGATGAAAGCACAAAAAATATTTGGTGAGAACAGAGATGAAGAAAAAAATCCGTTTCCTGTATCGTGGTTTTAATTTACTGTAAAACTTACTGGTAAGTTTAATTAGGTCTTTGCCTCAGACTGAATAATCTTAATTAGGTCATTTGCAGAATAGAGTATGTTCAGAACATGCTGATTGCATTGCTAATGGGTTTTTTGCACTTTAGAATACATAAAGGGTCACAATTTCATAATCTAATAATTTTGGGAAAAAAACTACACAGGTGCATTATAACATCTAACACAGCCCTAACTACTTTATTCCACATATAAGATACAAGGGATACTTCTCTCTGATAAGATACTATCACATTATCATCATCTAAATTTCTGTCCATTCCCCATTTTGTTCTTCAAAAATAATAAAGCTAAAACATTTTAGATTTTTTTGTTTTATTACAAAGCTATTAAATCTACCCTCTATTAGATCCACCACAGCTTTGTATTTTGTATTCTATAATGGTGAATAACAAACACCCCTCCACAGTTCCTGAGGCTCATCTCACTGCATGACTGAGAGGTTCAGAAGCTCCTTCATCCCCACAGCCATAAGGCTTTTTAACAGTGACTGTAATTCTATTCTATTCTATTCTAAATACAGTATAAATTGCAGAATATGTGAAAGTGACTTGAAGTAAAACTTCATCCATTTCATATTATAACAAGAGTAAAAGCTACACCTGACTGAGTCAGATGGGGTCAAGGTTAAAGGCTGGAATGAAGCCGAGTGATCCATCTGGATTTATTTAGGATGTAGTCATTTCCATTTGTGACCCTGTCGGCAAGAGGAGATTTAGAAACTGAGATCGGTTACTCAGCTTAAAATTGCTATTCTTTTCTTTGTTTTTTTAAACTCCATACCATTTTTTTTTAAATAGGAAAAACTTTTATTAGAAATATTTCATAGAAGTAAGTTCACTGTAGAGTGTTTTTATTTCAGCAAAATCAAACTCTAAATTCAATGAAACCACTTTACAGTCAATATCCTAAATATTTTTTATGTAGAAAGTGCCTGTAGATGTCTTTATTACTTAAATTACACAAACAGCATAGCTGGTATGTATATTCAATTTGTTTATCAGCATATTTCCAAAAAGGCTAATATGTTGTTCGTACTGAAACAGCGACATTAGATGTGAAGAGTGCTTCAAAGAATGTGTGAATTTCAGAGGCTGTCTTCACATGTTTGCACTAACTTTAACCCACATAGGAGATTGGCACAGTAAAACATGTGGGAAGACTTTTAAAACCTGTCTCTGTGCCACGTTCTCGTGCTCAGATTAAAGTGTATTTATGAACCTATTTTGTGTGTTTTTAGTTGCAACAGAATAAATAAGATCATTGCCTTTTTAAGCAATTCTTTTACTGAAAAATAATTCATATTAACTCACTGGTATAACCATACATTAAAGTGATTTTTTATGTGACTCTTTTAAAAGGTTAGAAGCAGTTAATACATTACCTGCAGAATATATCTTTCTTAACTCTTCATTTATTAGGAATACAGATTATCTGGTATGGAAGGCTAAGGTAGCTGCAAGTCTGAGACGAACAAAGACCAAAGTAGAGTTCTACCATCTTAAAACAACCAGTTTATGCAAACACTGTTTTCTGAACTTTTGAATCATAGCTGCATTTCCCTTGAAAGGATATTAACACAGAGGCCTGTGATTATTGGCTGTAATGATGGATGAAGGAGACAGTGCGCCACAAATGATCACCCTATATGAAACACCTTTTGAGAAAGGAATATATAAAGGGTCTGGACAGCTCAACTACCGAATGGAAAAACAGGGCAGTGTAAACTTAACTACAATGGTGTTCATTTAAACTGCTATATTAGGTTTCCTTTTTCACTTATTTGCTTTTCATATCAGACAGCTGAAATACTTTAAGGCTCTTATTTATCAAAGGTTTGCGCTTGTTAAAACATGCGCAAACCTCACAGCTGGCGCAAAATTATGCAGCAGGTGTTTTACTAAGCAAGCGCAGGGAGGACTGCGCTAAACACGCAGCAAGATGCGTGCAATCCCTTTGGCACTTTTGCCCTTGATGAATGTTTAATATGGGTGTTGCTCTCAGAAGGAGAACATGCAAACAAGTAGGCGTTCCATGTTCAGTGTGATTTATCAAACATGGAAACTGTTTGTGGCGGCTGTTTTTGCGTCTATTTATACCGCCTCTGAAAGGAATGTCTTAAATTTGAGCCACCACGATTCAGTATAAGTTTAACACAGACAAATGAAAAGCATCATACACAGAAATTCTAACCTAATAGTAATTAACCTTCTAATGTCCAAAACCTGACAGTGAAGGGGATTATTCCCTTTTTTTTCCAAAGGCGCATAATAACTCACTGTGCATCTGCACCTGCTGTCTCTGGAATACGGCGCCTGCATGGAGCCGAAGGCAGCACATGTACACATCACGAATTAAGTTTATTAATGACAAACAAAAAAGAACCTTCACAGACATTCTAGTCTAATAGCAATTAACTCTCTAACAGCCATAGATTTGACAGGTATGCCAGTTTTTCCACTTTTTTTTGCCAAGACGCATCATGAATCCACTGCACCCACTCCTCCTCTCTCAGTGCATGAGGCGGAAAGGCTGGCACACACAGCAGCGGACTCAAAGTCCTCATTTGAATACTGCTCTTGCATCTGTTATGATTTGCGCACACAATCTTAGTAGATCACCCACAAATCAGGAACACACCTCTTGCGCAATTTTTTAGCATCGCACGCAATTTTGTGGTCTTAATTTGTAATATTGATAAATCAGGCCCTAAGTGTTTGATTCACAGTACGTGTTTCCCAAGGCGATCACTAGTGGCGCAATGTTTTCTACTTTCTTTTAATAATGTTGTGAATAACCTATTACATTAAAGTGTTTTATTTGCATAATCACATACGTAAGTTTTATTTTCATATAAGGGCTGTACAAAAGCAAAACTTCTAATAGCATTGTTGAATACTGTGATTGTGATATATTTTGCAATTGACCCACATTTTTCTCATTCCTCTCTTTCATTTCTGTCATTGTGATGTCCACATAGATCTTCTTCAGTTTTAGCATCTTGGCCACTTAGGTCTATATCATGTTCAAGCAGTGGCCATGTAGAAATGAGAATGAAAGTCCATCCAGCTGGCTAAATATGTTATATTATACAATATACATATATATATCATATATATATATATATATATATATAATAAATAAAAATATTATTATCAACAGAACTTAATTGTATGGCACCTGAGACATTCCAACAGTGCTGCAACCGAGCAGTTCTTTGCAATTTATATGCTTTGAAACTGTGATCAGGAATGCACTTTAACACATTTTGTAGTTTTATGAAATATAAAAAGTTATGTGGCCGTGAAAATCCAGCTCCTAACAGTGAATGGTGTCTGAAATGCTTCAACAGATGTCTTTCTCCATCTCTGTCTGCCTCGTCTTCTATAAATCCATTTCAATAGGTGAGTAGCAGAGCATATGTCAGAGAAACAGAAACTGTTTGATGCCACTTTGTCTCAGACTGACAGAAGTCAGACAATCATTTTTTGTAAATTCAGAATTTTTTTTCAGCTTTCACCTCTTCTGGCTTTTAACAATAGAGCAGCAACAATACATGAATAGCAGCTCATTGAGGAGGTCATTGGCTCTTAAACGAACGACACAGCTGAGCTAAAATGTTTGGACATGTTTGGATTACATCATGAAGAGATGCTTCAGGCTTGAATGTGTTTTGTAAGTCAAGGTTTCAAATTAATCGTTTGAACTCACTGACATGGCCTGTAAAACAGCAGCTTATTGTAATGTCATAACAAAAGTGGATGCGATAGTCTTTTGAGGCATTTAGGTTTACATATACTGGTGTATAATCAACTTATGTGTGAGTGAGGTAAAAGAGGAATACTTGTACTGGTTGCACAGTGCTCGAGTTGTAGTGGACCTAAAAATGAAGCTCTTTGTTTTTTGTGTTATTGTTGCCATCAATGCCTGGAATGTGTTTAATATTATGGTCAGACCAGCTGACAGCCTTGCCTGGGCCTAGGACAAGACAATCTGCCCCATACTTTGGGTTTTGTAGTCTTCCTACCTAGAACAGGTTCCTAATGGTACTCCCTTATGGAAGGCTAACAGCAGGGGTGAAAGTAAGCCGATACGGTCCGGTACTGCGTACCGTTAAAAGATTCTGTGGTGGTACTCAGTACCAGGAAGATGGAAGTGCGGGTGACTGTCTTAAAGTCCTCATTCAGAACCAGTCTATTTAAAAATTTATTTTAACTCATACCGAATTGTTTCTGAATTATTTTATTTTTTAACCATACAAAACAGCTCAGAAAAGAAACTTCTTATGAGCTAATCCCGGTGTCGTGCAAAGGTAGTTATCCCCATCAGAAATTGTATCCCCCTGAGTCGGGAGCGCGCACGTAGAATGAAGCTCTGTTCCACTTGACTCCGCCACAATCACAACCAACAACACGTTGAACTAGTGATGTTTTGTCTTTGAATAAGTGAAAACCAAGTGTCTTTACTTCATCGTTCTGTTTGTGGGTTACCACAGAAATAAATAGATTTATTTTTCTAACGTGGTGTCGCACGGTCGGCTTAATAAGAAAACGGTCACGTCTGTGTAAACCTTGATTCATATAAAAATTACACTAAATATAAATTGTTCTCGGCAAGTAAACGACTCTTTGACAATCTCCTATTAAAATACTATTTTCTTTCATTGTTTTACGACGCCCAAAGTTCTGTCTGCAAGAAACAAAAATCCACCTCCCTGAGTTCAACACTGAAAAACGCTGTTTATTTTAGTGTTATAATAACTATAACAAAGTAAAAGAGAATCAGAATCGGGAAGGTTTTATTGCCAAATAAAGTGGCTTGCAAAAGTATTCGGCCCCCTGGAACTTTTCCACATTTTGTCACATTACAGCCACAAACATGAATCCATTTTATTGGAATTCCACATGAAAGACCAATACAAAGTGGTGTACATGTGAGAAGTGGAACGAAAATCCTACATGATTCCAAATATTTTTTACAAATAAATAACTGAAAAGTGGGTGTGTGTAATTATTCAGCCCCCTTTGGTCTGAGTGCAGTCAGTTGCCCATAGACATTGCTTGATGAGTGCTAATGACTAAATAGAGTGCACCCGTGTGTAATCTAATGTCAGTACAAATACAGCTGCCCTGTGACAGCCTCAGAGGTTGTGTAAGAGAATGGTGGGAGCAACAACACCATGAAGTCCAAAGAACACACCAGACAGGTCAGGGATAAAGTTACTGAGAAATTTAAAGCAGGCTTAGGCTACAAAAAGATTTCCCAAGCCTTGAACATCCCACGGAGCACTGTTCAAGCGATCATTCAGAAATGGAAGGAGTATGGCACAACTGTAAACCTACCAAGACAAGGCCGTCCACCTAAACTCACAGGCCGAACAAGGAGAGCGCTGATCAGAAATGCAGCCAAGAGGCCCATGGTGACTCTGGACAACCTGCAGAGATCTACAGCTCAAGTGGGGGAATCTGTCCATAGGACAACTATTAGTGGTGCACTGCACAAAGTTGGCCTTTATGGAAAAGTGGCAAGAAGAAAGCCATTGTTAAAGGAAAACCATAAGAAGTCCCGTTTGCAGTTTGCCACAAGCCATGTGGGGGACACAGCAAACATGTGGAAGAAGGTGCTCTGGTCAGATGAGACCAAAATGGAACTTTTTGGCCAAAATGCAAAACGCTATGTGTGGCGGAAAACTAACACTGCACATCACTCTGAACACACCATCCCCACTGTCAAATATGGTGGTAGCAGCATCATGTTCTGGGGGTGCTTCTCTTCAGCAGGGACAGGGAAGCTGGTCAGAGTTGATGGGAAGATGGATGGAGCCAAATCCTGGGCAATCTTGGAAGAAAACCTCTTGGAGTCTGCAAAAGACTTGAGACTGGGGCGGAGGTTCACCTTCCAGCAGGACAACGACCCTAAACATAAAGCCAGGGCAACAATGGAATGGTTTAAAACAAAACATATCCATGTGTTAGAATGGCCCAGTCAAAGTCCAGATCTAAATCCAATCGAGAATCTGTGGCAAAATCTGAAAACTGCTGTTCACAAACGCTGTCTATCTAATCTGACTGAGCTGGAGCTGTTTTGCAAAGAAGAATGGGCAAGAATTTCGGTCTCTAGATGTGCAAAGCTGGTAGAGACATACCCTAAAAGACTGGCAGCTGGAATTGCAGCAAAAGGTGGTTCTACAAAGTATTGACTCAGGGGGCTGAATAATTACACACACCCCACTTTTCAGTTATTTATTTGTAAAAAATGTTTGGAATCATGTATGATTTTCGTTCCACTTCTCACGTGTACACCACTTTGTATTGGTCTTTCAAGTGGAATTCCAATAAAATTGATTCATATTTGTGGCTGTAATGTGACAAAATGTGGAAAAGTTCAAGGGGGCCGAATACTTTTGCAAGCCACTGTACATAGTACAGATAAATGCGTGAAAATTTAAGGAGTAGAAGTAAAAAGAAGGCAAATAGATAATTATTCCATTATTCCAATTAAGTATAAATACCCAAATTCCTACTTGACACTTTTGGTCCAAATTAAGGTTTATTTTCTTCTCAAGGACCCGATCGATGTAGACCAAGTCCTTTGTCAACCGGAAGTGATCGACAAGGAATATTAAAAAACATGTCTATGCAAATTACAAAAGCCACCTTAACACAACCCCTTTAAACTTGTAATTTTTGTACCGCGAGATTTTAACATGCTTATAGTTAAAAATTTACATTTCTCCTGCTCTGTCAGCATTGCATCTTGGGATAGGGTGGGCTGTGAAGGATACACCTGACCTGTCCTTCAAATCCAGATAAAAGAAGGATGTATTTGGAGGAGCCTTTGAATTTGGACAGACTTCGTTCCATCGCTGTGACGCCTTCAAACGCGTTCTTTAAAGGAAACATGTCTGAATTTGATCACACACTATGCCGCTGCAGTAAAAAATGAACTCAGTTAAAGATTATTTAAACTCTTGACCAGACTTCACCCTTGTTCATACCCATGAATGCTAAACTTTAGCACAGCTGACTGTCGTGGAAGAAAAATATCTTCTTTGTTTAACAAGGATGAGGCTGCAGTCCGACAGGGATTTTTCAGATATTTAATAAGCAGATCAGCAGAATCATCAGACAAACAGGGCCCCAGACCTGGGCAATGCTCGAACTCTCCTGCAACCTCCTATTCCTAAAGCCTAGTATAAAGTAATCCCATATTATCCTCCTCAGTCCCTCCTACGCCGTCTCGATGTCTAGTCCCCCAAGGCTAAAAACACGTCACACTGTAGAGTGAAGGGAATGAGATCAGAGGGCCTCCTGCTCAAATCTGCTCCTCACTGATGTCTGTTAAAGCACTCTGATAATCTCTACATGACATATTCCCTAGATGCATCTACCAACGTGTAACTTATCAATTAATTCACATTACCTTGAAATATTTCCCATCACACCGACCCAAAATTTAAAGGCGGCAAATTTGCAAGCATGGTCCTAATCAGTTCTTCCAAAAAATGTGGATTTTGTGTAATAACTCTAAATAATTCTAAATGCAAGTGGCCAGCATTCAGATTAGACTTGTTAACACTAAAGGGACAGAATCATCATGAAAAGATAGAGGGTGAAGTAATGCTATATTTTGGTGCGATGATTGTATTTTAAACTAGTCCCCGTTTCACAGTCTACCTAACGCTACAAGTAGACATTGCAGGTGAAAATCACGAAGATAGAAAATGTGCATATTTTACTTTTTTTCTACTCATGAATAAGATTCCACATTCAGGTACTAACTTTATAATCCTAAATTAGAAGCTAACATTTATTGATTTTAGGAAAAATAACAACTTACAATTGTCACTTCAAAGAAATGTGCTACAACCTCTGATCGGTCACTACAAACTGACCACTGATATGTAGCAAATTGCAGAAATAATAAACAGCATGACTAAGGCATTTGCATGAAAGAAAATTAACACTTCTCTGTTCAAACACCCTCAGTTTTCACACTTCAGAAAGAAGAACAGAATCCTTTCAGTTATCTTCCTCTAATGTGCGTCAATTGTTGCTCCCTTTTCAGGTCCGTCATTACAGTTTTGGGGTGTCAGTGGTGACAAGGGCGCCTGGGGTAGGTGAGGAAGCAGATGAACCAACAAAATATTGTAGCAGGCAAAGCTGGTTGACAGCAAGCAGGTACCTATGAGTTTGATGGAAGATAAGGTCAACAGGAGACACAGCTTATACTACTGTAAAGAAAAATCTATTAAACGTTTATGTTAGGAAATTAAATGTGACAAGATAGACTTTTTTAAAGTCCAATACTACACAAGGTTGAGATCTGAGTGAACAAAAGTTTATTTTATTTTATAAGCTTGCATTTCACATCATGTTGATCAGTCATTCTGAAGGCTGTCATTATTTTATTTTTGTTATGATAAGTGTCGGCTTTTTTCTCATAATGTGCTCTGCAACTCACTTCCTGCTCAGAGAGGTGGGGGCGCCGAACTCCAAAAACCCCAACGGGAACTGTTTCAAAATAAGACCCAAAGCTGAGAGACAAAGAGTAACAAAAACACACACAATCAGACATCTGATTTTAAGACACATCTGCAGATGGGAGCCAGACAAGATCTGACTGACTCGTTCTCTTACAAGGCTGTATCATATTTATTTCAAAAAGAACAAAGAACATATCACATGACTCCTCTCTCCTCCTTCTACATCTTGACAGGCCATTTATTTTCTCCAGGTCTCTTGACCTTACCATGAACTGGGTTATAACATGACTTAGAGTTATAGCTGATCCTCCCTGCTTTCAATTCATACCTTTACTCAAGAGTTTGTTTACTTAAAACCTTCAACCCTATAAAATACTGGTAACAGAGTCATGTTTTACTACCCTGAATAATATAAACAGGCCTATTACTTCTAAAACTTAAAAAAGATATAATTAAAACATATATACTGCATAATAAAAATAGCCTCAAAAAAGTAGAATACAACATAAGATAAGAAAAGATAAGAATAACTTTATTGTCCACAAGGGAAATTTGTCTTGGGCTACAGGGTCACGTGTATGCTGCAGTGGCTGTTGGCTGTTTTTTCAGGGCAAAACTTTAGCAAGAGCTCCAAAGTATAGGCCAAAATATAACTTTTCTTTTTGTAAGGAATGGTTGTTTTACACACAGTGTATTTCAGTCGCGCAAAAAAAAAAAAAAAACTCTGGGTAAGTGCATATCACAGAGAGGAGTTTTAGTTTTTTGTGTGCTAGAAACAAGTACGTAATTAATTGAAACACAAAACATAACAACAACAAGCTTAAAGCACATGGTCCATGCCTCCTTTTTTGGGTTTGATGCATCTTGGTGACTGATTTATATTGGACAAAACAGCAGGTTAAATTTCACTAGTAACATCCAGATCTGATAACTGCCTGACTAAAATCAAGAAATCCCATTAATAGAACCTGTATCGTAGTCTGAAGTAAGCTAAAGATCTGAAAGAGCAACCTGAACTGAAGTAAATGAACTGAAGAAAATTAAAAATAAAGCCATTGACCTATGCCCGAAAGAGTTACAAAACCTTTTCTAATTCTTTGTGGCTTCAGCAAATCACAGTGTGAGCCATTAAATGGTGAACCTTCCCATGAGTGGCTGGCTTACCAAAATTACCTAAAGAATGCATTATTTGACCCATCCAAGTAGTCACAAAATAACTCAGAACATCTAAAGCACTGGACACGTCAATTGCTTCAGTGAAAGTGAATGTTTAGGATTCAACAAGAAAACGAAAATGGCATTTGTGGGTGTGGTTTCCAAGCAATATCTTCAAGATAAAAGTGGACATTTTGCAAGGGTGTGTACCATTGTGTGTTGCAGAAAAATTACACAGAAATTCTGAAAAATAACATTATAATGACAGTCAAGCCTGGTGGTGGTACTATGATGGTTTGGGCCTAAATTTGTCTCTTCAGGACCTCACCAACTTGCTGGAACTGATGGAACCGTGAATTCAGTTTTTTACCAGAAAATCTTTAAGAAGAAATTCTGACCTAAACTGTCTGAACACCTGTTTTCGACATTAAGCTCAAGCGCAATTGGGTTATACAGAAAGCAAGTAATCCAAAACACATCAGCAAGTTCACCTCCGGATGGTGGAAATTGAAAGACAAAACAAAAAACAGAGCGAAGGTTTTGGGATGTCCTAGTCAAAGTCTGTTGGTAAACAAACCAGTCTGGGTGAATTAAAAACATTCAGCCAAGAAGAATAGGTCAACGTTTCTCCAGAGCAATGAGAAACAGTCATTACTAGTTCTTGTAAATGCTTAAAGGTGTTCATTAAGCTAAGCTGTACTTTTTCACACAAGGCCAAACGTTTTCTTCCTTGACAAATAAAACTATTTTTTGACAACAGCATTTAGATTTCATCAGGTTTTCTGAGCAAAAATTTGTGAAATGCGAAATGTTAAACTATCAATCTACTGTAATTGGCATTCATAAAATAAACTTTTAAACCCTGACTTTAGCTCAAGGGGCCACTTTTGCCCTGTAGTTGTGTCACTAAAAGACCAGAGAGCAAATAATACCTCAGCTCGACAAGGCAATTTTATGACCAACACCGCTTTCTTTAATAGCCTCAGCAGGCTACTACTCAACAGGAATACAAAAGCCATCCTTTGTTTTGTTGACAATGTGTTGACAAGAAGTGTGGGATTCAGACACTTGTTGTGGGTTGCTGCTGTGAGCAAGTGGCCACCTCGATCTGCTTCACACACTTCACATTTCCAGTAATACTTTACACACTGTACTGATTTGGTGATGAAATCCGTGTTGAAAACAGGCTTCCTGTGTGGAACATAAAAACATAACACCATGAGTACTCTTTAAAGATTCATATTACTGTGCTTCTGAGAGACATTTTCTTTTCAATGGATCTTGCGTTGAACTTCAGGTGCCAAATCGGATGTGACATAAATTGTATGAGTGAACATGTCAGTTCTCTTTCTGGAGACATGTCCTACCTGCTTTGGGACTTTCCTCTTCATCTTTAATGCTGATGTTAATTCACATTTATATCCTAGTCAGTGTCTAAGACTCTATGATACACTTTAAATGAATGCATTTCCAAAAATCTACAGTAAAATTAGAAAATATATTTTCTGGTTATTGTACAGGTACAGAATCCAAAAAAGGTTTGATGTCCCCTCTCAGGATTCGGGAGAAAATTATTTCTAAAAATGAGACAAAGGCATATCCTGGATAAGCTTTATAAGCTAAGCTACTTTAAATCTATCTCCAAAAATCTGCAGTAAAATTATGAAATGTTTATTCCAGGTATAGTTGGCCTACAGGTAGGTCAAAGTGATTGGTAGGTCATAAATATAAATTTTTGATGCTTCTCATTTTCTCTTCATTTAATTTTATTGCCCACAAGGGCAGCCCTGCGGCTCGATTACAGTAATGCACTATGTTTGCACAAAGATAGCACTAACGTACAGTCGTGGCCAAAAGTTTTGAGAATTACATAAATATTGGAAATTGGAAAAGTTGCTGCTTAAGTTTTTTAACTCAGGTGAGAATGTTGACGAGCACAAGGCTGGAGATCATTATGTCAGGCTGACTAGGTTAGAATGGCAGACTTGACATGTTAAAAGAAGGGTGATGCTTGAAATCATTGTTCTTCCATTGTTAACCATGGTGACCGGCAAAGAAACGCGTGCAGCCATCACTGCGTTGCATAAAAATGGCTTTACAGGCAAGGATATTGTGGCTACTAAAATTGCACCTAAATCAACAATTTATAGGATTATCAAGAACTTCAAGGAAAAAGGTCAAGTCTTGTTAAGAAGGCTTCAGGGCGTCCAAGAAAGTCTCCTAAAGAGGATTCAGCTGCGGGATCGGAGTGACACCACTGCAGAGCTTGCTCAGGAATGGCAGCAGGCAGGTGTGAGCGCATCTGAACACACAGTGAGGTGAAGACTTTTGGAAGATGGCCTGGTGTCAAGAAAGGCAGCAAAGAAGCCACATCTCTCCAACAAAAACATCAGGGACAGATTGATCTTCTGCAGAAAGTATGGTGAATGGACTGCTGAGGACTGGGGCAAAGTCACATTCTCCAATGAAGCCTCTTTCCGATTGTTTGGGGCATCTGGAAAAAGGCTTGTCCGGAGAAGAAAAGGTGAGCGCTACCATCAGTCCTGTGTCATGCCAACAGTAAACCATCCTGAGACCATTCATGTGTGGGGTTGCTTCTCATCCAAGGGAGTGGGCTCACTTACAATTTTGCCCAAAAACACAGCCCTGAATAAAGAATGGTACCAAAACACCCTCCAACAGCAACTTCTTCCAACAATTCAACAACAGTTTGGTGAAGAACAATGCATTTTCCAGCACGATGGAGCACCGTGCCATGAGGCAAAAGTGATAACTAAGTGGCTCGGGGACCAAAACGTTGAAATTTTGGGTCCATGGCCTGGAAACTCCCCAGATCTTAATCCCATTGAGAACTTGTGGTCAGTCCTCAAGAGGCGGGTGGACAAACAAAAACCCACTAATTCTGACAAACTCCAAGAAGGGATTATGGAAGAATGGGTTGCTATCAGTCAGGATTTGGCCCAGAAGTTGATTGAGAGCATGCCCAGTCAAATTGCAGAGGTCCTGAAAAAGAACGGCCAACACTGCAAATACTGACTCTTTGCATACATGTCATGTAATTGTCAATAAAAGCCTTTGAAACGTATAAAGTGCTTGTAATTACATTTCAGTACATCACAGAAACAACTGAAACAAAGATCTAAAAGTAGTTTTGCAGCAAACTTTGTGAAAACTAATATTTGTGTCATTCTCAAAACGTTTGGCCACAACTGTAGCCTGATTTGACTGCTCACTTGACTCAGACCACAGTATGCCGAAACCATACCCACGATTTCTGTAAACCACAGGGAATGGAATTATCTGGATGCGCAGTTTAATAAACCAAGGGAACATTTTATGGCATTAAATTATATTTTTAGACCTGGCACCCCGTGGGCTCCACAGAGTTGCTTAGATGAAGGGCAGGGCTTTAAGTGGGCCGGTCTGTAATGGTAAGCAAAGGTTATGAAAGGGTCATATAATATGATGAGACATGAGCATTCAGAATTGGTGACTTATGCACTACTGTCCTTCTGTTATCTTTGCACTTATCCATGTACACACTGTCACCTAAATAAAGTTTCAGCTCTCTAAAACCTTTCTTTCATGAGTGATGGAGGTGTCACATAATAGGAAAATCTGTTGTTCCAACTGGTGACCTCTGGAGGAATTAGTGAAACAGGGCCCCTTAGACTCAAGGAATCTGATGGAAAGTGGTGTAACACCGCAGATGTTCTGGCGGAACAACATACCCATCGAAATGGCATACCGTTAGGTAATGCGCATTCGCAGCAGTGAAACTTGCATAACTGAGCATGAGTTTGATTAAAACCATAATTTCAGCAAACCTCCAACTAGGAGTGTTAAGTTTTGATGTCTTTATCACATATTTTTTTACACATTACCTAATTGCATGCCTTATACAATTTGCAAAAACAGAAGTTTTCTATTTAGATTTTTTTTAGCAAGTGGAGTCATAAAATTGTGTAATGTGTTAAACCGTTACATCCGTTGTTACTAGTGTTTAATCAAATAACTATCAAAACAGGAAACCCCTTCATAAACATTGGTATGCTATTTTGGTAAAGTAGCGTAAACTGACAGGTGGACAGCAAGTTTAATGAATAATGACAGAAACGTCTCAGAACACTCTAATATGTTTAGTCAGAGGAATCAGAGCCAAGCAGCTCAGCTCTGATGTTACTGAAGCATCAGGAAAACCCCCTGATAAAAGTGCGACCACAGGACTGAGACACCGGCCACATCTGCAAACAATTGACACGGTGCCGCAGAGTGCAAACAATCCATTTTTTGTTTTCTTAAATCCTTTTTGCAGGTTTAGTAAGGTGAACTTATTCAATTCAATTCAAAATTCAATTCAAAATTACTTTATTAATCCCAACGGGAAATTAAATGTTGTTGTAACTCATTATGCAAGTTCCTTCAAAGATTTGTTGTAGATGCTGATGGCTGTGGGTAGGGATGATCTCTTGTAGTGCTCTGCAGATCTGAAGAAGCCTCTGACTGAAGACGCTCTGTAGTTGTATGACAGTCTGATGTAGAGGATGCTCTGGATCTATGGCGTCTTCTTTTCAACTCATCAGGGTTTTGTGGCTGTAGTTGAGGTATTATTTGAGCTTTTGTGATGTTAATCAGCTGCTGCCAGTTGTAAACCACCTTGTTGCCATGGTTATGCATCATAACAAATGTCCAAAAATAAAAAGTATCAGCAAAAATCCTTCCAGCTGCACAGCATTCAAAACCAGAGAGAACAGTTGTCCACAAAAACAATGTTTCTACCAAAAATGGAAGAATTAAAGTTTTAAAAAAGAAAAAAATATGAACCAAAGTAACAGAGCTACTCCAACATGCTGCCACCTTGAGCGGCGCAATTCCGGAATATCTTATTTTATTGTATAAAATACAGAATGAAATGGAAAACAACACTCCGTTTTTGGGGGAATTTTTTATTTATTTCACCCATATTAAAAGGGCATAAACAAGGTTTTCTCAATATTGGGGTTATTCATTAAAAATCTGGAAGCCCTGGTCTAGTGGCAAATATCTGCTTTCTAATAGGTAAAAACAATCAGTGATGAATTTTATTAAACAGCAGAAATGTCTGAGGGCCATTCATTCTAATATTTGATGCAACCTCTGTGATTAGCTGATCTCTGCAGCAGGTTTCCAGTTTACCGCAGATTATTTAGGTTACTGTCCTCTGTTCCTCTCAACAACAAGCTGTAACTCTTTGACACTTTCATATTTCTTCATTTTTCTACACCTGCAATTTATGAGCCAAACAAAAACTGATATTTTCATGTTCACCTGATTTGAGTATAAAAACACACTGCTGCTATGTCCGTCAGTCCTGTCTCAATTATGCAGTGAAATCTCTTTCTCCCACTAAAACATGGAGACAATAGAGACATCTAGTGACTAGAAAGGCCTTTTTGAGCCTCAAGGGGGACAAAAAGATAAACGTAAAAAAAGTTTTATTCACTTTTCCCCTTTTAAATTCGGTTTCCCCTGAGCTACACACAGAAGGGCTGGTGAAGCACCAATAAACAATTGCTGACACATGTATGCAATACAGTTTATTCATATAGCGCCAATTCATATCAGATGTCATCTCAAAGTACTTTACAAAAAGTAATTTCAATTGCACATATAATCTAATCAGTTTAAAAGTTTCTGTTTAAGGAATCCCAGCAGATTGCGTCGAGTCATTGACTTGCTGCAATCACTCCTCCTGGACCAACATGGAGAGACAGTCGCCTGCGTTGTGTCATTGACTTCACAGCAATCCCTCATACTGATCAAGCATGTAACAACAGTGGAGAGGAAAAACAAACCTTCTGCAGAACCTGGCTCAGTATGATCTGGTTTAGTACAATCTGCCTCAAATGACTGGGGGTTCAAGAAGGCATACAGCTTTGAGTGGTGACGAACAAAGACAACAGTTGTTTGCTAAAACTTTCCTATGTCAGCTGCTGAAGCTTGTAAGTTCTTCAGAGTGGGCACTGGTGCCCTGTTGGCCTCTCTCACTAGTCTCCTTCTTCCGTGGTCACTCAGTTTCTCAGGATAGTCTAATCTAGGCAAATGTACACATGTGCCATATACCTTCCATTTCTTGATGTATATAACTGAACTGCAGAGAATGTTCAGTGCCTTACAATTTTTATTGGTTCCATCTTCTGACTTATATTTTTCAAGAACCCTTGCTCTGATTTGTCTGGAGTGTTCTTTTGTCTTCATTCTGTAATAGTAGCCAGGAATACTGATTAACCAGTGAATGGACCTTCCAGACACAGGTGTCTTCATGCTACAATCCCTGCACAGCACTCAGGTGATCCACTCTTTATGAGACTACTAGCACCAGTTGGTTGGACCTCCGTTAAATTAGAGTCAGTTACTTTAAAGGGAGTGAATATTTATGCCATCACCTATTTAATGTTACATATTTTTATTTCATTGTCAATATTTTGTACCAGTGTGAAACCAGTGTTTACACTGCAGTGCTAAGTAGCGTGGCCAGAAATTGTACTCATGTAAGAGTAGCACATCAGCATAGGTTTACTCATGTAAAAGTAAAAAGCAGTCATCCAAGAAATTTAGCTTAAATCAAGCCTAAAAAAGTATTGCATAAAAAGGCTACTCAATTACTGATTAAATGATTATAACAGGAAATAAAAGGTATTACAAAGTTGTCATGAGTCAGAAAAAAACTGAAGTATGCAAATTCTGTTATTTTGAAGACCAAAATTTAAAAATACAAAGAAATAACATGATCACAAAATACTAATTTAAAGCAGTAGAAGCACTTTCAAAATATTTATTTGCTTATTAAATAATACTTAATGTAGGTAATATGTATGTAGAACAGGGTAAAGTACTTCCAATGACAGTGTATCCTGTTTACCATATTTTCACTTGACCTCTAAATGACACAGCAGGCTAAGCAGATAGAAAATAACTTTAGAACACTGAAGTTTGTGTACAGGCACTACATGCGGGACATACAGATGTTAGGCGCCCGATGTTGGAACCATACATCTGTACGCCTCACATGCCATGCAGTGCAAAGATGTCTGGTCCCATAATTTTCAAAATTGACAAAGCTGAGTTTAAGAACATCTAACACAAGCTTTCTGTAAAAAGCTCTGGGTCAGACAGGATTTAGATGTTCTACTGAACATTCATGTGTGTAGCTCCTCTGCCAAGCCTAAAAAACTGTGGTTCAGACCTTCTTTGCAAATTAAACAGGATAATTTTCTTTCTGACAGTTGTAATAAATGTTCCCGAGCACCTGTTACCTTGTGTGTTTATTTTTGTCTATAAGGGAGAGAGAGAGAGAGAGAGAGAAACTGTATATGTGCTTTCCCATTATTCAGTGCAGCACTTTGTTTGAGGTTGGATGTTATCAAAGGATATTCCAGATTTTCTCTTTTTGAAAAGCAAGCAACGTGGCTCCAATTACCTTTAGTGCTTATCTAAAAAAAATTCAACTCTGTTGGATGTGTTGCCCTGAAATTCCTTTCACAGATAAAAACATGGTCATACTTATTTGGGATTTTTGGCACAAATTTGGAAATTAAACAAATGTCAAATGTCTGCTTGAACATGTCTCAGTCAGGCTGGCATGTCTGGATGTTGGAACTTTTCTACCATCCTATAAAACGGCTTCAACTGTTTTAGGTTGCTTGTAGATTAGGTGCGAACAGACATTTTCAAGCCAATCTCCAAATTGTCCATAGGATTAAGACATGGAATTTGTTTTGGCCACTCCAGAATATTGATTTGTTGTCTTTGAACCATTTCTGCATAGCTTTTGCTGTGTCCGTGGGGTTGAACTAATGGAAAATAAATCTCCTCCCAAGTCGCAAGTCTCTTTCAGACTGAATATTAATTATCCTCCGGGATTTGGCAGTATTTTTTTTACTACCCCTGCTGAGAAACGTCCCTAATACATGATGCTACCACCACCATGTTACATGGTGGAGATGGTGGGTCCTGCTTCCCTGCAGTGTTCAATGTTTGCCTGTGTGTGTGGTTCGATGACCAAACCAAAATCAGTTTTCCTCCTCATCAGACCAAATGTGCTTGTTCTTGGAGTCTCCTAAGAGTCTTTGGATGAATTCTGATAAGCTTTTCAAATTTTCAAATAAGCATATTGTGAGACTGTCCCGTGTCCTGCAGAGAGTTAGCAGTGTCTTGGTGGCCTTCCTCACCAGTCTTTGTCCTGTTTGATTGTTCACTTTGGTCAGTTCAAGGCAGATTTAGAAAGGTCTTCTTCCATTTCTTAATGATGGATTTAAATAAAGTGTTTTTTGAAAAATTCTAATCATATTGGCCATGATTTAATTTACAAAAGCAGTAAAAAGGTCAAGGGTGCATATACTGTAGGGCTAGTACTCTTTATGTGAGTATATATGCATCCTGATCTGATATAAAATTGTTTCACATATACAGTAGGAATTGTTTTCTGTAAGGATATCCTCAAACACCCAGTCCAGAGTTTTTCTAATTTTACTCTACCACACGATTTTACTCTCCAATCTTCAGCAAATGGAGGAAGCATTCTCTCAAAGTTCCAAGGGTCAGCATCAGGTGAAACCACAACAGTGATCTGTTTCACAAACTCATGGTCAAACATTTATTCTGAAGCAGATGTAGAAACAACATTTTGAGATGGTGGGTAAAGAAAAGATTCGTTCTGTCTTCTCAAATCCCCAGTTGGTCGTGGCAGATGGCCGCTCGTACTGAGCCACGTTCAGCTAGAGGTTTCTTCCTGTTAATGGGGAGTTTTTCCTCTCCACTGTTGCTACATGCTTGCTCGGTATGAGGGATTGCTGTGAAGTTAATGACACAACACAGGCGACTGTCTACTGTTGCTATATGTTCATTCAGGAGGAGTGAATGCTGCAAGTCAATGACTTAACGCGATATGCTGGGATTCCTTAAATAGAAACGTTTTAAACTGATTGGAATGTGTGTATGATTGTACAATTGAATTGAAATGACTTTTCTTATAAAGGCCTTGAGATGACATCTGCTATGAATTGCCACTATATAAATAAACCAAATTGAAATTAACTCATGGACATTCATCAGAGCAGTCTGAGGGACAATCGAAATTTTAAACCAAAGCTAGAACGATGCCTTCTTGGAATGCTGTTTATAGACGGTACATTAAATTCATACGTGTTTGGTTGGAAACAGAACCAAGACGTGAAGTAATTTGACACGTTACAAGAAACACAGCCGCAAGATCTATGTAATAACTAGAAACATTGGAAACCTTTCAGATTTTTGGAATGTTCTAAGGCTTTTCACCTTGTACTCATGCTAAAAGTTCATGCTGTACCCCAGCTTAGGTATAAAGGATATAAGTAACACAAACACAGTGTGATACTTTAGTACACTCCATAAGTGATAGAATTTCCGCATTGAGTTCTGTGGAGTCTTTATCAATCAATGACATAAATCTTCATGCGAAATCCACAGGGCTGTAGGGCAGACTGAGGTCCCCCTCTGGAGACCTTGAGCAAAAACAAAAGTCCATGAGATGTTGTAGAGTAGATTGTGTAACATGATTAAAAACAAGCTAAGGAATGCTGCTAGAATACACAGTTGCTCAGGATTCTGAGAAGAGAAATAAAAGCCTTTAGTGAAACTCACTTTGACCCTGGGAAAAGAATGTCTTTGGCTGTATAGCAGTGGGTAGAAAGAAAGCTCCGGCATGATCCAAACTGTACAAATTTAGATCTTAAATTACATAAATTCAGAAATCTTGAAGTAAATGGAGATGCTACATAAATAGAGCAGACTTCCTGCTATTAAGTAGATTAATTCCATTTTCTATGTTGTAATAAATTATCTCTTATTTTGTTGATCTGTTAAGCTATTTTTTCTGCATACAGTCAGGGCCAAAAGTTTTGAGAATGACACAAATATTAGTTTTCACAAAGTTTGCTGCAAAACTACTTTTAGATCTTTGTTTCAGTTGTTTCTGTGATGTACTGAAATGTAATTACAAGCACTTTATACGTTTTAAAGGCTTTTATTGACAATTACATGACATTTATGCAAAGAGTCAGTATTTGCAGTGTTGGTCCTTCTTTTTCAGGACCTCTGCAATTTGACTGGGCATGCTCTCAATAAACTTCTGGGCCAAATCCTGACTGATAGCAACCAATTGTTTCATAATCGCTTCTTGGAGTTTGTCAGAATTAGTGGGTCTTTGTTTGTCCACCCGCCTCTTGAGGACTGACCACAAGTTCTCAATGGGATTAAGATCTGGGGAGTTTCCAGGCCATGGACCCAAAATTTCAACGTTTTGGTCCCCGAGCCACTTAATTATCACTTTTGCCTTATGGCACGGTGCTCCATCGTGCTGGAAAATGCATTGTTCTTCAACAAACTGTTGTTGGATTGTTGGAAGAAGTTGCTGTTGGAGGGTGTTTTGGTACCATTCTTTATTCATGGCTGTGTTTTCGGGCAAAATTGTAAGCGAGCCCACTCCCTTGGATGAGAAGCAACCCCACACATGAATGGTCTCAGGATGCTTTACTGTTGGCATGACACAGGACTGATGGTAGCGCTCACCTTTTCTTCTCCGGACAAGCCTTTTTCCAGATGCCCCAAACAATCGGAAAGAGGCTTCATCGGAGAATATGACTTTGCCCCAGTCCTCAGCAGTCCATTCACCATACCTTCTGCAGAAGATCAATCTGTCCCTGATGTTTTTGTTGGAGAGATGTGGCTTCTTTGCTGCCCTTCTTGACACCAGGCCATCTTCCAAAAGTCTTCGCCTCACTGTGCGTGCCGATGATCTCCAGCCTTGTGATCCTCAACATTCTATTAGAGTACCAGAGTACCGTGAATGCAGTGTTATGTGTTTTACGGAGACGTGGCTGCTGGATCATATCCCCGACTCCAACGTCTGCCAGCCAGGCTTCAGGACTGTACGAGCAGACAGAGATCTGAAGACGAGCAGAAAAAGGAAAGGTGGTGGAGTAGCAGTGCTTGTAAACAACAGATGGTGTCATCCAGGACATGTTACTGTGAAGTGTCGTCTCTGCAGCCCAGATGTCGAACTCTTGGCAGTGAGTTTTCGTCCATATTATTTACCAAGAGAGTTCCCCAGTGTAATTTTGGCAGTTGTTTACATTCCACCTTCAGCCGTTGCCGACAATGCATGTGATCTCATCAGTTCCATTGTTGCTAAGCTACAGACACAGCACCCCAATGCATTTGTGGCAACATCTGGTGATCATGCCTCGCTCTCTACTACACTTCCAACATTTCATCAGTTTGTCAGCTGCTCTACAAGAGAAAACAGGACCTTGGATTTGTTTTATGCAAATGTAAAGGATTCATACATGTCCAAACCAAGACCTCCTCTGGGACAATCAGATCACAATCTTGTTTTTCTCTGTTCAGAATATAAACCCCTTGTTCAGAGGCAACCTGTGACAAAACGAACTGTGAGAAAATGGTCCCAGGAAGCTGAAGAAGCCCTGCAGGGTTGTTTTGCAACCACAGACTTGATGACTCTTTTCTTTGATTTCTCTAGTGCATTTAACACAATTCAGGCTGATTCGCTTTGTCAGAAACTCCTGAAGACACAGGTGGAGCCCTCAACAATCGCCTGGATCAATGACTACCTGACCAACAGACCACAATTTGTGAGACTGAAGAATTGTGTGTCAATATAATACCTCGGAGTTCACCTTGACAACAGACTGGACTGGAGGCGCAACAGTGAAACCGTCTACAAGAAGGGACAGAGCAGACTGTACTTCTTGAGGAAGCTTAGGCCCTTCAAGGTTTGCAGCAAGATGCTGCAGATCTTCTACAAGTCTGTTGTGGAGAGTGTAATCTCTTCAGCCATCATCTGTTGGGGTAGCAGCATCAGCGCCAGGGATTTAAAAAGGCTAAACAACCTGATAAAGAAGGCTGGATCTGTTCTTGGGACAACTGTGGAAAATCTAGAGATGATAATGCAAAGAAGGATTCTTCATAAAATCAAAAAAATGATGGACAACCCTGAGCATCCTCATCATGAGACAGTCATACAACAACAGAGCATCTTCAGTCGGAGGCTTCTTCAGTTTCGCTGCGATAAAGACCGCTACAGGAAATCCTTCCTGCCCACAGCCATCATCATCTACAACAACTCCTTAAAGAATTAATTATATGAGCTATACCAACACTTCATTTCCCTCTGGGATCAATAAAGTATTTTTGAATTTGAATTGAATTTGAATTCTCACCTGAGTTAACAATTACTGAAATGATCTCAGCAGGTCCTTTAATGACAGCAATGAAATGCAGAGGAATTTTCATGACAAAGAAGGACTATGCTATTCATCTGATCACTGTTTATAACATTCTGGAGTATATGCAAATAGCTATTATAAAAACTTAAGCAGCAACTTTTCCAATTTCCAATATTTATGTAATTCTCAAAACTTTTGGCCACGACTGTATGTTTGGGTATCAACAGCAAGAAAGATGTTTTCTTACATTCTTTTTTGGCTGCTGGTGTTTTCAGATTTTTTGGATAAAGTATCCGTTGCATTATCCCTACGCATATATTCACTTGATGTTTTTTACCTGGATATATCACTTTCACAGCAACAACCTTAACTAACCGCCAACATGGCTGCATATTGGTGTAATGAGTAACAATGTTGCATTGCAGCAATAAGTTCATAATGCTACTCTTTCTAACAAACATTGTGGAATGTTTGGATTAAATAACTAACTGTATGATATGGTTACTGCACGGCGAGTACAGATTATGCATGGCCTCATGCAGAAAACCCAGTGGCAACACACGCAGCAGTCAAAGTTAGCACAAATATGTACAAATATGCTTGTGTAGGAGGATAACCTACAAGAAAATTTTTATTTGGTGTATTTGCTTGAGTAGTCATCTCTGAACCATAGATGTCTTCTGGTTCCCTGTTGTTTCCCACCACACAATGGGGTTGTGAAAAGAGAGAACAGATGTCTGGGGTGGAAATGGGCCAGTATAAGATACTTACTGTATCAAAGTCTTGAATAGAAACACTTTGTTATGACAGTATTAACAGAAAAATTTAAAACCAACATGATCTAATAATTTAATTTAATACATAAAAGCAATAATGATCCCTAGAGCTACTAAAAAGCATAATATATTGTAATATCATGATATGTTTTTATTAAGGTTCAAATAATATCCACAACCTTCTTTTATTCTTATTTTGAATCAAGCACAGAGGCACATGAGGGAGAGACAAAAAGGTGTGTAGTCACTCTGTCAGTTGCCATGCGTTCATCTCAACGGTTTTATTAATCAATTTCTTAAAGCTAAAAATATTTCAAAAATGAAAGTAAATTTTACTTCATAAAAGAAGTGAGTGAGGATGTGGTGTTCCCTTTAACTGATTTACAAAGTGGTAGATCATAATTTAATAATAAGTTTTTAACCAAAATTAAGAAGTTGTCATGACGAGGAGCAGGAAGTACCCAAACCCAGATAACTTGAAGTAGAAAGGAATGATTTGATTTACAGGATTAACAGCAGTAACTTACAGCAACAAAGTGACATGACTTAGAGGAAGAAAAGATGGAGAGACCAGCAAGGTATGACCTAATGTGATCTGCTTAAATACTGAGGGTAGAGTGTGAAATGACGAAGGAAACAGAGAGAGACTTAATCAAGGAGATCAGATGCAGGTGGGTAAGTGACTGAGCAGAGGGAGATTGGAGATGTAATGCAGCTGGGAGAGGAAGCAGAATGGCAGGGAAGAAACAGAGAAGGAACAATAAAACAGAAGAAAAAGACCAGATAGAAAACAATCCTAAATGCATAAAGATAACGAAATGGCAATTAATGCAAAGGAGAAACTGAAAATAATGAATTAATAAAAAAACGAGGAAGCACAAGAAAAAAGTTTAAACAACTAGGGGATGACAGAAAGGAAGAAAAAGAAACATAGAAGATGCAGAAGTAAAATAACAAAGGAATAATCCTGAAGGGGAAGAATGAAGCACAAAAAAACTAACACGAATAATGAGATCTAATTCGAGACATTATCAATAAACCGAACAAATAAACTCAAAGTCCATCCATCCATCTTCTTCCGCTTATCCAGGGTCGGGGGGCAACAGCTTAAGCAGAGAGACCCAGACTTCCCTCACGTCCGGGCGAGGGAACATTAGGTCTATATGTCTTGCTTATCATAGGGGTCTACAGGCTGCACTTTGTCTGATCCCTCACATAGGACCAGTTTCCCATGGATGACCCTATGAGGGGCAGAAAGCAACTTAGGTCCGAGGATCATTGGGACACTCAAACCCCTCCACCACGATAAAGTGGCAGCCCAGGGTTAAAGCAACTAATGAATCCTAACAGAAGTAGTTTTAGGTAAATGTGCTTATTGAATAAAATGTTATATCTTTTTCTCTTTCTGTTTTTCAAAGAGTAAAACTGGGGGTATACTGTAGCAAGTTATTAGCCCATTAATTAGATGAGCAGTCTCCACCTGAACTTGGAAATATGATAGATATGCATGCTTGTGGCTTGCTAACTGTACTTTACTAACAGCACTGTCTTAATAGGAGTAATGAGTGGTACTCATTTAGTTTCCAGATCATGACTTTCCAAACTGCCAGCATTGTCTTTGATGTAGGGAATTAAAGAGTAACTAAACCCCAAAACAACTTTTTTTTTACTTCTAAACTGTGTAAATGGGTCTTTACCAATGCAATTTTTCAGTTTCTGGGATTTTTTTACATTTTGGTGTAAAATTGTTTAATTCTACACTTTTTGGTCTAAAAGCGTCTTAGTGCTGCCCCCTTAGGGTTGAAGGGTGGCTACTGCATTTGAATTTTGTGATTGGTGGAGAGCGGTACATCTTTACGTCACAGGCATTGACTGTGTCACAGGCATGGTCTCACAGACATACCCCTCCGT
The DNA here is from genome assembly GCA_963556495.2 of Valencia hispanica. Lineage (NCBI taxonomy): Eukaryota > Metazoa > Chordata > Actinopteri > Cyprinodontiformes > Valenciidae > Valencia > Valencia hispanica. The sequence goes on along the minus strand of OY747704.1, from coordinate 16,555,131 downwards.
TTTTACTGGCACCACCCACTTTGTAGAATTTTCAAATGTTGTCTAGGGGCGGGGTTATGATTTTTCAGGGTGTTCAGTTACACTTTAAAGAGAGCAGTGACCAACAGAGCACAGAAACAGATGAGGAAGGATTTAGAGTGTCCATGCCCTGCCCTGTTTCACCAGAGAAGACATTGATCTCTTGGACACTTTCTCTAGCATTTCATCAAAATCAGTTTAGCCAAAGGAATGGCATAATATTTTTTTTGGGTGGTTTCTAAATTATAACTTTTAACAACCTTTGGTATATCCTGAAGCTGGCACCTTGCCCATGCTTAGTCCAAAGAACAAACATTAGTTGATTTATCTGTATGAGCTTCAATGGAAGTTGAGACTTTTTGGTTCTTGTCAACATTTAAGCTCTTCCTCCAAAACGCTTCTTCAACTCTGATGGGTGAGTGGGAGTTTAATCACATAAACTAGATGTGAGAATCACATTTTAATACATGGTGACGAGTTGGAAAGAAAGTGAAGTCTGTATTCTGGGAGTTTAAGTTGATTTAATTAAAAAACACATTTGTTTAATACAGGCCTTCACTGTTCATCATAATTTGTTCCTTTATTTCTTTTTGTAAATAAATGATCTTCTCTCTCTATAGATTTCTTTAGCTATGACAGAGAACTATCTGGAGATTAAACCTTGACGCGGCTGTATGATAGCACTAAATTAAATTCAAGTGTTGCCATTTATTTCAATCATCTTCTTTAAATTATAGTTTTGTTGATTCTCTTAAATGTTAATGGTTTCTAATCAATTTCAGACTCAAGGCCAATTCATGTTTTAGCCAAGAGTGATAACTACTACACCCCAAAAAAGGTAGGCTAATTGTTATGGCATCAGATTACTTTCTTTAATATGGGGGTGCAAAGTAAAAAGAGCGTAAAAACAGGTTGGGGAGAAGGTAAAATTATATTGTGTAGCGTAAAACTGTTATCGTGATTTTTCAAACAGGGTGCACACAATTAAATTTTTTCCTCACATTTCCAAAATCTTTTCTTGTGTTTGTAAAACTCGCTCTTAGTCTTTTTTTTAATCCTACACTTACTCATTCGATGCACGCTCAGGGCTGCGCTTTCTCGCTTCCCAGATTTCTCTGAGAGTGACGCCACAGATCCAGATGATGGCTAGATGATGCACAATTTTACTTCCTGCGTTTCTGATCATATCTGTGCTCCATGTGCATGACAAATGTGTGGCTGAGTACACCGTGGTTATAGCTGGCATATGTGTTTTTGTGAATGAGAGGTGCCAAAGATCCCATAGGTCACATGGACACAAAAAATACATAAAAAGACAGTGGAAAGGGAGAGTTCATCTATCAGACTGACATTAAAACTAATGACTGGAGTATATGTTTTTATTTTAGTGTCTTTGTGAGATTGCTGCTTTTTTATTGTTACATTAAAGAGAAAAGTATACTTATTTTCTCAGAACATAATTTCAGATTATTGTGTAATTTCTTTCCTGAATGACTTAAAAAGTGAGCTGTTATTGTTTCAGTGTAATTTTCTAATACAGAACAGTAAATATTTCAATTAACCTATTTATTTCCAGACATTTTTGACTCAGTTTTGTAATGGTTGGCCAGGAAAAGCCTGTCTGAAGTTTGTTATATAACCATTCTATGTTTAATATACCATTTACCATATTCTATCTAACCATATAGAGAAGGAACTTTTTAAATATGTTAAAATCAAAAGCCTTCTTTAGGTAAACAGAGCATGACTGAGGTGTTTCAGGACTGGACTAAGTTCGTGTTTCTTTTTTTTGGAAATCAAAATATGGTCATCCTAAAATAAGGCGTGATGGCATTAGCCCCAAACTTAAGTTTACAGTCTGGTAATTAGTTATTTTCTAACTTGGATGAACTAATTTAGGCTGCATTGTTTCCAGGATCTCATTCTTTTTGTACTGCTCTAAATCATATTTCAGGCAAAGATTCGGTAACCATAACAACAATGTGGTTTACAACTGGAGATCTCATTCATTCACAGGAAGTATTATCGTGCATCCTCTAGTCTTGTCTGGATATGTGACATCACTCCAGCAAAAATCTGGAAGCGAGAGAGCACAGAAGTGAGGGGGCATGCATCGAATAAGTAAATGTTGGAAGAAAAAAACTGAGTTTTGCAAAAGTGATAAAAGACTGGAAATGTGAGGAAAAAATTTAATCGTATGTACCCTATTTGAAAGTTCTTGTGCCCATGATAACAGTTTTAATCTCCATCATATCATTTCACCCTCTTCCCAACCTGTCTCACGCTCGTTTTGTTATGAATTGCTATGAACACTTATATTATAGAAAGCAATCTGACGCCATAGGATTATTAACGACAGGTAATCCTTGTGTGAAATTGTTAGGTATCCATACACAAAGGGAATAGAAGTACTCCCTAAAGGGAGCGTTCTCCACCACTGTCCTGCAGGTTTTAGATGTAATGACCATGCATGATATGATTGGGTGATCAACAGGGTTTCTGAAGCACTTGATGGCATGCTGAGGAGTTATGGCAATCACATTTCACACAATCACAATTCCGGAATTGCGTTGCTCAAGGTGGCAGCATGTTGGAGTAGCTCTGTTACTTTGGTTCATATTTTTTTCTTTTTTAAAACTTTAATTCTTCCATTTCGGGTAGAAACATTGTTTTTGTGGACAACTGTTCTCTCTGGTTTTGAATGCTGTGCAGCTGGAAGGATTTTTGCTGATACTTTTTATTTTTGGACATTTGTTATGATGCATAACCATGGCAACAAGGTGGTTTACAACTGGCAGCAGCTGATTAACATCACAAAAGCTCAAATAATACCTCAACTACAGCCACAAAACCCTGATGAGTTGAAAAGAAGACGCCATGGATCCAGAGTTTCCTCTACATCAGACTGTCATACAACTACAGAGCGTCTTCAGTCAGAGGCTTCTTCAGATCTGCAGCGCGCTACAGGAGATCATCCCTACCCACAGCCATCAGCATCTACAACAAATCTTTGAAGGAACTTGCATAATGAGTTACAACAACATTTAATTTCCCTTTGGGATTAATAAAGTAATTTTGAATTTGAATTGAATTGAATTGAATTGAATTGAATTGAATTGAATTGAATTGAATTGAATTGAATTGAATTGAATTGAATTGAATTGAATTGAATTGAATTGAATGAATGAGGTGTGCTGGAGCAGGGTTGCATCTAAAACATGAAGGACTCTGTGCCCTTAGGGCCAGGGTTGAGAACATATCCTGTCACAGAGGGAATCTGAGCTTAAGCCGGCAGGACAGTCTCTGACCTGAATGCAGCACCTTGGATCTCTACAAACCTTGACAGTTTTATCAGTTTACATGCATCATATTCGTTGAATATTTTGGAAATAGCTATTCTTTCTCTAGTGGTCAGCTCTATCATCTTACTGTAGCAGGATATCTGGTAAAATCTTGGCTGTACTGCATAGGTTTGCATGTATTTTGATTTCTTGCTATGCATCTGAAATTGTGTGCTCACCTAAACCTCTGTTGGGAACTGGCTTTTACTCCAAAGGTCATCTCAGAAGTGGTATGATCCTGTACCCGCAACTCTCGCCAAGGGGGCTCTGCTTCCTACTTTATCTCAGCAGCCAGCCGCACTCTCTACACACTTACTGTACAAACAAGCATGATCAAACACTACTCACAGGGCTGTAATTACTGTCAGGGCAGGCTGTGCAAAAAAAAAACAAAAACAAAAAAAAACTGGCTGCAGCCAATTTGTTCAAAAGGTCTTCCTGCGAGCTCAGCATGCAGGTTTCCTTTATTCATGCAATTCTGAGAACGACAAGGGTCTGATTTATCAGAGAGCAGCTCAGTGACTGTATGGTAATTTAAAAGCAACCTGTTATGGCACTAATGCCCCCATTTATTTGTGCCCTTTCATATGGTATTATTTACAGCTGTTGTTTCCTGGGGGTCCTACTATTGAATATCCAACCTCTACAGTAATCAGACCTCCATTTATTTTCCCAGTATGCCAAAAGACTGCACAATGGCCAAATTTCAGCTGCCGAGCTTTATTCTCTATGTTATCTTACTGCAGTCTATCAACATAAAAGGAAATAACAGAAGCCCAGCTGCTTTTGCCCTTAGCTTCTTTTCTTTCAAGAGTAAGAGCGATGAATGTGGGTGGTACGTTTGTGTATCATTTGCATCACACAGACAGTGTGGTTCAAACAGCTTCATTTATTCAGCTGCTCTTAGTGAAGGGCATTAAAATGCCTTTGGATCACTGTTTTTATAAGAGAAGAGAAGCAATGTGGTCCATTTATTTACCTGTATGCTTTAGCTTCTACTCCACCACCCTCTGACGATGAACCAGATATGTGACCAAACGACTTCTGTGGAGAGGATAAAAATGAAATGATTTTGAGTGATTTTATTGTTGGTACCAAGATAAAATGTTATATATGACTTTTTCTTGAAAATTAACTAAAAAATGTGGTGCCTCAACCAGTTTTTTAAGAGCACACTGATATCTCCACCGCATATTTGCTTCGCCTTTTCAATGATCTAGGACAATAAGCGACTTTAAGTAATTAATGTTCCAGCATTGTCTTTAAATTCATCTCAAAAATATGTTTTATTAATCAATTTATTAATCTCAAGTGTTACTTGAATGCTGCAACAACACCTTTATAACATTATCTAATTTCATAACCTAATATTTAGCTTCCTACACTGATTCTTAATAAAATGCAACTTTGAACTCTGCCTGGGCCACTCCAAAAATGTTTATGGTACTTTGAGTCAGATAAAACCAGGGTGAAATTATAAGGACATCTGCCAGGGGTGTGACTAATTTTGGGCTTAACTGTAAATAGCAAAGGTTGTGTTCACGGTTCAATAAATGTGCTTTTTTAAATGTTTAGATCCATGTAAAACATGTTTTCATATGCATCAACGTACGCAGCCAAATAAAATATGATAGCAGCTTAAATTTTTATGCAGTGACTGCTCTTTGATTGTTTAGAAATTGGCAAATGCCTTAATGTTTGTGATGAGATTTGTATTATTATTAATGGGGGGAAGTATAGGGTATTTTCCTGGGATTCCATTGTATTTTATTACAGTGTGTCGGGGTTATGTCACAGAGCTCCTGTGACCCACAAGCACCCTCAGTTTGTCTGTCTTTCCCCTTCTCTGCGTTGTATTTGATTAAGTACATACGCTGACAAAGTACCAAACAAAAGCTGAAATATTCGGGTCAGTTGATAAGCAGAAAAAGAATGTCCATTATTCGTAGGCAGTCAGCTGAGCCTAATTTATGGAGATTGTAAGTTTTGGCTCATGTTTGAATAACATTTCTCTCAGTTGAAACCAGATACTTACATAGACTGTTAAGACATAGAACCCTTTTTTCCTAACTGTCTGACAATAAATGAGACCAGACCTTTCCTGTTTTGAGTGAATTAAGATCACCAAACCTATGTCAATTCCTAAATGCCATTTTTAAAATAAAATAAAAATTGCATTACCCTCTTAAAATTCAGATTTTTGCATATGGATTACTATTCTTTCAAGCTATTTGTGGAAGACCACATGATAATGGCATGGTTTTGTAAGCTTCTGGTGAATTAATTCACAACCTCTGAAGTAAAGGAGGTATACTTTTAAATGTATTTCAAGGAAAGAGCTCAAACCCATGGCCTCCTTTTGTGACATCATGGATGAATCAAAAGAAATCAGCCAGGACATTAGGTAGGGAATTGAAGACCGTCCTAAGTCTGGTAAATGTTTGAGTATGATTTTCAGATACCTCAAGACTGATTGAACAATCTATAATACAAAATACCATATAAACATCCAGACACCATACCATTTAGGAATGAGATGGTTTCTTTGTCATTTAGGTTTTTTTATTACCTTTTTTTTTACAACAGTGAGTGAGAAACAAACAATAAACTGGTAAAACAAAACAATAACAAAAACATACACACACAAATAACCTAAATAGTAGGCCTAATAACTGTACTATTGTTAAAACCTCCACCGCGTTAGCTGAAACTGTTAAAATGGAAATAGCTACGTAATAAATATAAAATGTATGCTTTTAATGTATTGAATGCTTTTGGTGTGTGTGTGTGTGTGTGTGTGTGTGTGCGTGCGTGCGTGTGTGTGCATTTATTTTCATCTTAAAGCTTTTTTTTTAGTTAATTCTTAGCAAAACCCCCTTTGTTCTTTCAAAAATATGTGCTCATTTATGTGTAATTACTTAAACCTACTAATGAAAGTATTCTCGTAAGTGTAGAATCTGCTATTCAAAAATTATATGCGCGAGTCGCGCGAATGGCTGACTCCATGTTGAACCTCCATCTTTGAAATACATTCGCCAACGAGGGACACTCCTGGAAATTCTAGCTCCGCCTTTCGCGCTTTGGCTACACTCAGTTGCACCGTGATGAATGCCAGAGGGAGATTGTCTACTCGCGACACGGCAGACGTCTGACTATATAACTAAATGCAATGCAGTTTTCTAAAGTAACCTCATCACTGGAAGGAACACTGGACGAAGTCGTAGTACATGAAGCCATGTTAACCGTAGGAGTTAAAAATGCGCTCGGAATGGGGGGTGGGAGGTGGGGCCAGAACGTAATACTCAGTTTGTTGTTTCACCGCTAGATGGGAGAAGTTCTTACACAATGTAGCTTTAATGTGCGCAGCAATGGAGGAATGATTGAATTGAAATGGAAATACAAAGGAGGGGTTTAACACCACCGCAATCTGAGCGACTTTTCACCAGAATTCTAAATAGTGTGAGAAATATTGAATAATAGGTAACCAAATATGTTCAAACTCTGATAATGTGTTTTCTTTCTCAGCAGACATTATTTCAATGGAGAAATGGTCTAGCAATACATTTTTAAACTGAATGATGCTGATATTTTCTTATTTGTTTTTTTCTTTGCAATGCTCAGTATTGTAAGCAACATGTAGGCCCATGAGTAGCTTCTTTTAATATAAAGGTTTGTGGTAACACTGAGCAGGCATGCAGGGAGATACAGGGATGATGTGCCCTAGACATGCTGTCATGTCTCCACAAATTCGATGCCAAAATTTATTGACTGGAAGGCAGATCCAGACTCCATGTAAATAATTATCTATCACCTCCCGTGCAGTATTCACAGGTGTTAGTGTCTCTGAAAGTCATCTGGAACTGTCTTTGTCCTGTATAATGAATCCTCTGAAGAATTTTGTTTTGTACAAGCTGTAAATTAGTGTTTTTGTCATTTTAAATGTATTAGTACAAATATTAATCCAAAAGTCTATATCTGGACTGATTAATAAATCTGTTTCCCATTTAGCATTGGGGAAAGAGTGTTGAATTAATTTCTGATATATTTACATTGATTTTGGGGCCCCAGATTTAAAGAAAACTAGCGACAACTGTGGGGAGATCTAACTTCTACTGTTTTCTGTTGAAATTGATTGGATGATTGATTGGAGGTATTCTAGAAACTTATCTTTATCAACACCATGTAAAGCTATTAGGACATTGAATGATATGAATTCTTCATCCTGATAAATATGTTGGAGCTGAGTTACCCCCACAGTGCCATCCTGTAAAATGTAGAGCCTTTTTACTTTGAGTGATGTCGGGATTGTTCCAGATGGGTGTTAATCTGCATAGGGAAAATTGAGAACCCACTTAACTTAAGATACTCCCACCAGGCTTTCATACATGTGTTGATACTGATGCTTTTGAAGCATTTGGGGTGTTTACAGTTTTTCTGAATTGCTAAATCACATTTCTTGAAATCTCCACCCATTTTCTCAAACCCTGAATCACAAATCCAAAAATCTTATCTACATTCACCAAACCCCAGACTTTTCCATCAATAAAATATTTTGAGTATTTAACAAAAGAATTTTGTGATTAGAGAGATATGAAGAGCTAAATGTAGATATAAAATAAATACAACAAAATAGAAATCTACCAAAATAAAAACCACATTACTGTAATTCACAGATTCACAATAGTTTAATATAGTTGGCTGAATTTCACAGTAATGACCATTCTTTGTCATCCTCGTCACCTTCCTCCTCGTCCACCCCCTCTCACATGGACTCTTCCTCCTCTTCCTCTCTACTATATGGGTCTATCAATTGCAGATGCACATGCGCCACCACTGAACTCTGAACGAACTTTCATCCTGTCCAATTGGTCTGATCATATCACTAGATACATGTGTGTTAAATTGTGAGTTGCTGTGTGTAAAAGTTGACAAACGCGTTTTAGTTGTGTTCACATGTTGCTGCCAGTGTTAACAATTTTTAATTGAGAATGTGTTTAAGGTTTTGAAAAAAAGAGTGAAGGAGCTTTGCAAATTGTGTCTAACTACCTGAGTGTGAGGGATATTTCCCTCATTAACAGGTCATGTCCTTCTGTTTTTCTGTTTATTAAATTTGTCTTTTTCTTTTTGTGATGATCTTCTAAAGCTGGTTTAAAAAAAGCTGGTTTAAAAAAATTGGGCAAAGACAGAAAATATTCTGTTAACGAGCCCCTTGGCCTAACCTGCTTTAATTTGCTCCACATCTTTAACCCTGATCTGTCTGCTGTGTCTCTTGATCTTCATGATGCTGTTTGTTCATCAACAATTCTGAGACCGTTACAAAACAGTTGGACTTTACTGAGATTAATTTATACAGTGGGAGACTGGCTTTACTAGTTAGGTAACTTCTGAAGGCAATTGTTTTTACTGGATTCTATTTTAGGATTTCAAAGCAGTGGGGTCTGAATAGATATGCATGACAAACATTTCTAATTTTTTGAAGGAACTTTGAAAACCTAGTATCCTTTATTTTATTCTTTTTTTCTAATATGTAATTATGCATTTTATTCTTGCCTCTCACAGAAAACCCAAATAAAATACAAAATTGAAATTAATGGTTGTAATCAAACAAAATGTAAAAAGTAGTTCAGTGGGAGGCATGGTAAATTTATCTTTATTAGCACTAAAAATGTATGGCATATTTATATATAGTCTTTCTATAAAACCCATTTCCCACTACTTGAACTTTTTTGGATCTGTGTCTGGGAACTTAGTTAAGTCTGCCATTAATTATAGCCTGCATGAGGCAGAGTGATCATGACCCTGAATTTAGTTTCTTACCAAAACTGACTGATGAAATTGCTTGCGATAGGGCAAGTCTGGATCTTTACAACCTTAGGCTGATGAACGAAAATCTCTTATCGACAGCAATGAGAATCTCTGCTCTCATCACAGATGACAAAGATCCACAAAACATTTTCAGCCTTGGACTCCCCAAGGAGTGAAAGCATTCACATCACCCACAGCAACTCCACCGCAAGCTGTTTGACGGCTGATGTGAGCCAGCTGTACAGCCGGTGGTGTTCCAGAATAAGCAGTAAACGCAGCTCCATCATTTACTGTCGGTGGCTGCTGTGCTCCTTCAGTTTACTTTTAGTGGTTGTTTCCCAGTCTGCCAACTAGAAAATCATCCCAAATCAGTGAAGGTGAGCATCAAGTAGAAGCGAAAGCAGCTTGGCTAGTGGAGGCTACACTGCACAGTAGGATTTGTCAGCTGGGTGGCTGTGTGCTCGAAGCTCAATAATAGTCTCTTTTGAACATTTTGATGTGCTACAAAAGCATGAATAACGGAACTAGATATTACAAGTAAAGAAGATCTGTTTCTGCACACACGTCCCCATGAATGGTATTCAGTGTGCTGCTTTTGGGTTGCAGCTTTTTTTAAACCATGTCATGGGAGTCCCATGACTTCAAAGCCTAGCATTATTCTAACCTATGTGCCTCAGCACAAGCTATTGCTCCCCTGCTTCACATTCTGATGGGGAGCAAACAGCCAGCGGGTCCCTGGTTCTCATTCATCATCCAAAGCTGCTTGTATCCCTGTCTTCTTCTCTCTGCTCCCTCTTTCTTGATAATATTTTGATTGTTTTAATCTGGTGCCTTGGCACTCCAATAGGTGTTAAAAGGAAAGTTTGGGGTTTTTGACATAAGGTTCTCTAAAAAAGGATATAAGCAAGTCATATCTTACCTCCTGCAAAAAACTCAGCTGTTGTGCTTTTTTCATATAAATAAAGTCAGTCCCTGAGACTGAATCAAATGGTTTGTCCCAGACAGGCCAAGAATAAAGTAGATTTCCACCTTCTTTGAACAACAATGAAAACTGCAGATTATAAATGGATAATAAAGATTTAACTTAACTATGAAAACTGTTTTTTTGATTTTTATTAGCCTACTACAGAAGTCTATTACATTCACTTGGATTGGTGAGAATGATGTAGATATTATTTTATTGTTGGTTCGATGTGTTTTTGAATGTTGAAACCGCTGTTTGCTCACTAGCGCCGCCAAATGCATGTTTAAATTGTTGAATTTCCTGTGTTTTAAAGTGGTAAACCCTTTTATTTCTCTCTCTCTCTTTTTTTTCTCCCACACTCTTCCACATTTGGTTATATATTTTGTGCAGTATTTCGGATTCTGCCCAGCCGCTTCATGCCTGCAGCTGAGCTACACGCCTTCCACTGTTAGCTCGCAGACTAACTCCATTGCTCTTTGTTCTCCACGCTTTGTTTAAGCCCCCTGGAGTGAGGGAGTAGTCGCCCCCCCTCAAATAAGACGGTTGTTTTGAAGTAATTTCCTGATACTCATTGTTTGTTTCATTCACATGTTATTCATTTTCTACAATTTTTTAGTAGTTTGGTTTGCATGCTTGTAGGATAGATGGGATCTATTGATGAAATGCTTTGGCTGTAAGGTTGATCTATTTTCTTAATAAATTCTCATACCTTAGAGAGAAGTTGTTTGCACTTATTCTGGTGTATGCATGCACTCATTTTGTTCCACTACATTTGGACTAATACTTTCAGAAGAGACTGGGTGTCTTGTTCTATTTTTCCTCATAAAGGAAATTGTGACCCAAACTGTTAACTGTAAACTAATTAAAGGTTAAATTTAATCAATAATTATATTCTTTAAATGTTGATCACAATTATTTATGGTTATGTTAACCAGACATTATTTCACTATGGGTCACAACAGTAAAGCTTCTCAGAGTATATGGGAGGATGGTTTAAGCTAAATTCTGAGATGTAGTGAATGTCCCAGTTTGGCCCAGTCAAAGCACAGGCCTGTGGCTATCTGTTGCAAGGTTTGAAACTGTAATGCTCACAAATTCTTTTCATCCAGTCTGAGTGAGCTTTAGCTATATTAAAAACAGAGAAGAGGCAGAAAGAAAGTTTAAATGGTGAACAAGTTTAGTCCCAGTGTACTTGCTTAAAAAACCCAGCTGGATACCAAGTAGTAGCAACGCTGACCTACAGCCTTTTCAGGCGTTCAGGTGAGCGTTTGCTTATAAAGATTCTTTTACCCGCTCATTTGAAGGCTTTAAATTTAAAAGGGCAGCATGCGAACATGTTCAAATCAGCACTGAAATTATAGTTTAGTTTTCTGATCAAATGTATTAAATACAAGAGTTTAAAACAGTCCTGTCAGAGAAGAAAAGGCAAAAACAAAAGGCTCAAACAAAAGCCAGTCAAAATTAATTTAATCTCAAAGAAAAAAAGACATGTTATTTCTTTGCTTCATCATCCATAACTGTGCATTCATTTAACCTCAAACTGTATTACTGCTTAGATTCCTTAATCCTCAAATGAGGCATAGAAGGAATGTGTGTGGTTATTCCGGAGACAGAAAATTAATTGTGAGGGTGTTATGCCCAGTGCTCATCACATGAAATGAATCAAATTGCTGGGCCCAAATCTGCTCTAGTAAAGGGTTTGGTTTCCATTTGCTTTTCCAGCCCAGAGCTTAGCATTTGACAAAGTGTTACCTCATCACACAGCTTTATTCATTCCATGACTTGAAGATTTTTTCCCCATGCTGTGTTATTAAGTTACTTCAAAGGAATGGTTTCCATTAGTAAGACAAGGTGTAAACGCTTTTGATTGGAATACACACATCTGAGAATGTTCCACCCTGAAATAAATCCCTACTATATTTACTTGTTCATAAAAGCTGAGGAAAGGATTTTAATTTCAGAGAATGCACAATAAAGTTTTAATGAAAAGTAGCTTTTACTGTTTTGATGCAACAAACATTAGGTTATGATGATGTGTTGGAGATATGTGGAATCTATCATTTACGTGATGTACATTTGAGAATATGTTGGTACCAGAGGTGACACCAGGAGTTTGCCCTAAATTACCCACCAGATTTAGATGAGTAAAAATATTTTAGAGTTGAAATGCAAGAGGTTCTATACATCACATCAGGTGTGGGTCACTGGTTTGAGAGGATGAAATTATCATGGGGTATCAGAGCAGATCCTCCATTATGGAGAAATAGCAGGTATTTTAATGTGTAAATTCACACAAACGGATGAAGTGACCTAATATTGTTAGAACTGTTCTAAAGCTCTGCGTTTCTCACTTTGTCAATCGGAACCAGATGACTCGACTCCTTGCAAACAGGAAGTGCAAGGAATTGATCTAAGGCAGAACTGCATGTGCCCTGGGTCTTTTAACATGAGTATAAATGGGGACTGACCCAATTTTTTGGAAATGGTCTCAGCTGCAGCTATGGGACTTTGTTGAAACTGTTTCTGATTATTCTCTTTGGATTGGGTAAGATTGCCTCCATGGAAGTCTGTGAATCACCTAACGGTGGCTCGGTAATCCACGATGACCCGGGTTCTGGCTAACGGTGGCTAGCAGCCGCACCCAAAGCTTCGTTGTTAGCGCCCCACGCAGCTACTGCTAACTGCTTACTGACCAGCTATAACACCTGGTTTCTCTGCTTTATTACCAGACATTTCAGACAATGGAGCCACCCTTGAGTGGAGATCTAAGAGTAAGGTTTTGTCTGGGCAGAGTTAAATTAGCTTAAGATAAACAAATTAAGGTTTGTTTTGATTGTCTATTTCACTGTGTTTTTGCTGCATTTGTAAGATTTCATTCTTCAATGGTTTGGATATGAACAGTGTTTTAAAGGTCTGACTGATAGTCATGCAACATGAATTCAATTCAATTCAATTCAGTTTATTTATATAGCGCCAATTCACAACAGATGTCATCTCAAGGCACTTAACAAGAAGTCATTTCAATACAATTATACAAACATTCCAATCAGTTAAAAAGTTTCCTATTTAAGGAATCCCAGCAGATTGCGTCAGTCATTTGCGTGAGGTTGGGCAGATTTCCAACCACAGCAATCCTTCAGCAATCCCTCATACTGAGCAAGCATGTAGCGACAGTGGAGAGGAAAAACTCCCCTTTAACAGGAAGAAACCTCCAACAGAACCAGGCTCAGTAGGAGCGGCCATCTGCCATGACCGTCTGGGGGTTTGAGAAGACAGAGCAGAACACAGAAGGAACAGAAGATCCGATATAAGAGAACTTTCTATGTTACAGAAAGTAAAAAGTTGATAACAGGACACAGTGGATGTTCAGTTACTGGGAGGATCATCCCAGTCGATGACCCCCGTCCAACAGGGCATTGCAGCCAAGCAGGATACCAGACCAGGTGTATCTTCGATGGGGAGAAAAACACTGAGAGAAAACAAAGTTAACAGTCGAAATAACAGAATGTACTGTAATACAACTGGAGAGTCGTAGGAGAAAAGGAAGTAGCAGAGTGAAGAAAATTGGTAAGTCTGTCCTCCAGCAGTCTAAGCCTATAGCAGCATAACTACAGAGATAGCTCAGGATGACCTAAGCCACTCTAACTATAAGCTTTATCAAAAAGGAAAGTTTTAAGCCTGGCCTTAAAAGTAAACAGAGTGTCTGCCTCACGGACTAAAGCTGGGAGCTGGTTCCACAGGCGAGGAGCCTGATAACTAAAAGATCTGCCTCCCATTCTACTTTTAGAGATCCTAGGAACTACAAGTAAACCTGCAGTCTGAGAGCGAAGTGCTCTTTTAGGAACATATGGAACAATTAGATCTCTGATGTATGATGGAGCTTGATTATTAAGGGCTTTGTATGTAAGAAGGATCTTAAATTCTATTCTGGATTTAACAGGGAGCCAATGAAGGGAAGCTAAAACAGGAGAAATGTGATCTCTCTTTTTAATATTCATCAGAACTCTTGCTGCTGCATTTTGAATCAACTGAAGGCTTTTAATGGCATTTTGTGGACTTCCTGATAGTAAAGAATTACAGTAGTCCAGCCTTGAGGTAACAAATGCATGGACTAGTTTCTCAGCATCACTCCTGGACAGGATGTTTCTAATTTTAGCAATATTCCGGAGGTGAAAGAAAGAAATCCTAGAAACCTGTTTAATATGGGATTTAAATGTTAAGTCTTGGTCAAAAATAACGCCGAGGTTCTTTACGTTATTACTGGGGGACAATTTAATGCCATCCAGATGAAGTGATTGACTAATCTGTTTCTGTTTAAGAACTTCTGGTCCAAAGACAGCAACTTCTGTCTTGTCAGAATTTAAAAGCAAAAAGTTTAGGGTCATCCATGCTTTTATGTCTTCCAGACATGCCTGTAATCTATCTAACTGACTGGGTTCATCAGGATTTATGGATAAATATAGTTGTGTATCATCGGCATAGCTGTGGAAATTTATCCCATGCTGTCTAATGATTCTACCAATTGGAAGCATATATATGGTGAAAAGAATTGGTCCAAGGACAGAACCCTGTGGAACTCCACAAGTAACCCTTGAGAGTGAAGATGATTTATCATTTAGATGAACAAACTGGAATCTATCAGACAAATATGATTTAAACCAGCCTAGTGCTGTTCCTTTGATCCCTGCAACATGTTCAAGCCTTTCTAAGAGAATATTATGATCGACTGTGTCAAAAGCAGCACTGAGATCTAACAAAACCAGAACAGACACCAGTCCATTATCTGAGGCCATGAGAATATCATTAGTAACCTTCACCAGTGCTGTTTCAGTGCTATGATGAGCTCTAAAACCTGACTGAAACTCTTCAAACAGCTCGTTACTGTTTAGATGTTCACAGACTTGATTAGCAACTATTTTCTCAAGGACTTTGGATAAGAAAGGAAGGTTAGATATAGGTCTGTAATTCACTAAGTCATCTTGATCAAGGGAAGGTTTCTTGAGTAAAGGTTTAATTACAGCTATTTTAAATTCCTGTGATACGTATCCGTTTACTAAGGATAGATTCATCATATCCAAAATGGGGCCAGGAACCAAATGGAACACTTCTTTAAATAATTTGGTTGAGATTGGGTCCAAAATACAAGTTGAAGATTTAGATGAGGCTAATATTTTTGATAATTCTGAAAGCTCGACTGAATCAAAACAGCCTAAGCAATACTGAGGTTCTACAGTTCTTTCCGATACTGACTCATTTACTGAGGAAGAAGTAATCATGTTTGGGAGGGTGCCAATGATTTTATTTTTAATAAAATTTATTTTATTTATGAAGAATCTCATAAAATCATCACTGCTAAGAGCCGGGGGAATAGTTTGCTCAACAGAGCTATGACTCTGTGTAAGTTTGGCAACTGTACTAAAAAGAAACCTAGGATTGTTTTTTTTTGCCTCTATTAATGATGAAAAATATGCTGTTCTAGCTTGTCGAAGGGTCTTTTTATACAGCAGTAGACTGTTATTCCAGGTTAAATAGGAATCCTCTAGATGTGTAAAGCGCCATTTTCTCTCCAACTTCCTAGTATTCTGCTTTAAAGTACGCAACTCTGCGTTAAACCAAGGAGTCAGCCTCCTATGGCTAGCCACTTTCTTTTTTAATGGGGCTACACTATCTAATGCCAAACGCAATGAGGACGTAACGCTGTGAACCAGACCATCAATTTCTGAAGGGTTAGAGATAGAATTGCTGCCATCCACTGTGTTACTCCGAGACACTGAGGAAAGTAAGAATGGTACAGATTCTTTAAAAATTGTTACAGCATTGTCTGATAAAGTTCTACTATAATGAAATTTTCTTTCAGATTTAAGATGGTCAGTTAAAGTAAATTCAAAAGTTATCAAGAAGTGGTCAGACAGGACCGGGTTATGTGGGTGGACTGTTATTTCCTCACACTCAATACCGTATGTCAGTACAAGGTCCAAAGTGTGTTTACCTGAGTGGGTCGATCCCTGTACTTTTTGAGTAAAGCCAATTGAGTCTAAAATAGCATTAAAGGCTGCATTTAGGCTATCACTTTCAGTATCCACATGAATATTGAAGTCCCCCACTATAATAACCCTATCAGTATTTAATACTATATCAGATAAAAAATGTGAGATCTGATCCAGGAATTGAGAGTAAGGGCCTGGTGGACGATACAAAACCACAAACAAAAATGGTCTCAATGTTTTGCAACTTGGATGAGGAAAATTAAGGGTTAGATGCTCAAAAGAACTGTAGCTATCAATTGGTCTGGGACTAATTAGTAAATCAGAACGGAAAATGGCTGCAACTCCTCCTCCTCACCCAGTATTTCTAGGAATGTGAAAATTTAAATGACTGGAAGGAGTTGACTCATTTATACTGACATAATCCTCCTGCTGCAACCAGGTTTCTGTTAGACAAAGGAAATCAATGTGATTATCACAAATCAAGTCATTTACTAACAAAGTCTTTGAGGAGAGAGATCTTATGTTTAATAAACCACATTTAATAGATTCATTTTCAGTCAAAGTTGTATTTATTTTTATGAGATTTCCATAATTTGCTTTTGTTGGCTTAACTTTTAATCCATTTAATTTTGGCCGTGGGCAAGACACTGTTTCTATAGGGTAATGGGTGGGTAACAGTACAGAAGCAGCAGAGAGGTGGGTTAAACTACGACTCTGCTTCCTGGTCTGGACCCTGGGTTGTCAGTGTTTTGGAGGATTAATAAATTCGGCCATATTCCTAGAAAGAAGAGCTGCTCCATCCAAAGTGGGATGGATGCCGTCTCTCCGGATCAGACCAGGTTTTCCCCAAAAAGTTCTCCAGAATTACTCCATCCGACCGGAGTTTTCTCTTGTTCTTTGGAGCTAAATTAAAACAGAATCGCTCTAAGCTGCGCTACATAAATTAGCTCCGCAGGCTGAGTATGGCCGGCTTTCACAGACTGCCAGCACTTCAGACACAAAAAAGATTGCTACCTACGGTATTCAAAATACAGATCGGATTTAAAATAGACAGTTTAAACATCGAAAACTAATTGTATAAGTCGTTTTTGAAACCGCCTTCTTAGTATGTCGAAATACTAAATTAGATCAATCACAGTGGTGACGATCCATAAAATAGACTAAATTCTCGAAAAGGTTGTTAATTTCAAATTCATCAAATGACTTAATTAAACATTACCTTCTCCAAAGAATGTTTTTTGTCTTCATGTCTGCTTTGCATTGTGAATTGGTTTGAACACAAACCAAAATGTGATTTATTTAAACTAACTTAGCTTCACTACCAAAACTCTTCAATATAAGCCTCGGTCTTTAAGCATACATATTCATACTGAACTGTGACGTCACGATCAATTTATTGATAATGTTTTCTACTTCTTTGCATATTTGTCCATTTTACTGTTTTGCTTTTGGTAGTTACTTTTATTATTCATTCTTCTTTTACTTTGTAGTTTAGTTGGGTGTTACTAGCTTTGTGAGTTTGTTGATTTGAGTATTTCTGACTGAAAGTTTAATTCCTTTTGTAATAAACTCTTGTATTTTTGGAAAGTTGTTGTTTGTTAATGTTCCAGATACATGTGTAGTAACTTGCTGTTCAAAGTACGCCAAGAACGTATCCCTTCATCTATTGTTTAATTATCTCTTTTGTTTAATCATAAACATTAACCGAGACGGAACTATTAGGCTATTATTATTTCCTGGATCCCAGGTGGTGCACCAAACGTGTTAATTTTGACATAAAATTATTAATCTTAATAATAATTGCCCTAAGCAATTATTCATAGCCAAAACCTACATATCTTAGTCAACATGACCCAGGTTTGGATTTTTCTTTATGGATCTTGTAGTGCTATCAAAGCCATACATCTCCATCAGTGAACATGAGGAACATGCACAGAAGTGCGTATCACATAGTCATATTCATTTGTTAGAGGGTGAACCCTCTGTAGTGTACAATGCCTTGTAAGTTCAACCTTTTTGACTAAATTCCTTTTTTTATCGTCTGGTTTCTGTACAATCTGAACCCAGAACACAACCGACAACCCAAGGGAAGGTTCCAAATTTTGTTTAAAAAAGTAAAAATGAATTTTGCACATGCAGTCTCTCAGGTCCTGGATATCTCTGAAAGGGCAGAAACTTGTCTCACTGCTCATTAGTGGAAGGGCCCAGAATCCGTAATACAACTGCAGCTTCAAAATCTAGGCAAAAGATCGAAAACCGTGGATCAAAAAAGGGTTCTCACAGTACCAGCAAGGCAGAAGCAGTGGTCGATGAACAGGATCCTAAACATGGACAAAAAGGGTTGAGAACTTTATCAGACCGCATAGGCAATCTAGCACTGAACCTGAGGGTGTGAGGGATTTAAATAGAAACCTGACAGTTGGAAGCAATCAGAGAGGTCAGACCCAAGGAAAGTGGGTGTGGCCAATAAGGGTAAATGTAAAGCCAGGAAAAACAGCATGAGCAGACAGACTAATCCACAACATTTATTGCCTTACAACTTTGCAATCCTATATTGCCTTAGAGCCACAAATCAGATTTGTAATGTTGCTTAACACAACATGGCTACCAGTCTCCTTTCAGAGGTAGATAACACAACATGGCGACCAGTCTTCTTTTAGAGTTTTGCAACTTTGGCTACTTATATGTGAGTGATATTTCTGATCATGAGGAAGGTTTGGAAAAAGGATTGTGGGAGTAGATAAAACAAACACTCAAACCCCAGAAAGGTAGATAACATAACATGGAGCAAAGGTATTTTAACTCACAAGAAATTAGATTGAAAAATTATATTTTTATAGAGTGTTGTCACAGGAACAAGCTGTGTTTTCGGGAGCTCTAGCAAAAACTGCCAGCTGACCACAGAGTCAAAATAGTCTTGTTTCAGTTTAGACAGCAGAATGTTAGATTTCAGTCGTTTCTATGATACAGAGCAACCTTTTTGTAACAGCTACAGGTGCAGTTCCCAGAGGGTGTATTTCTACAGCTTCAGGTCATCCAGTCACTGTAATGCATTCCCAAAGCATGATGCTATCTCTACCAAGCTTGACTTTGGGGATTTATCTGGATAATTTGGCAAATTACATCTTTGATATATATATATTTTTTTTTTTTATTTTTTTTTTTTTATTATCTTGTTTCTGGCAACTCTTTCATACAATCCTGCTTTTCTAGTAAATATTTTAAGGTGGTCTTTTAAACAGACCATCCAATCTTTGCTGTAGACCCCCATTTAAAGTTCTAGAAGTGTTCCTTTGATTTCTAGTATGTATGTTCAAATATGAGTTCTTATGACTCGTTTTCCACTGAGCGTTCCGGTCCAGCTTGGTACGTTCCAGCTGGGTCCGGTCCGGTGCCCCTTTTTGTCTGTTTCCATTGTAAAAGTGGCCATACAGCTGGCCCATACCAGTCCATTAATGTTTTCTCGTCAGGTGTAGGTCCACAGTCTTTTGATTGGGTTGGGTGAACTCATACACACTGCAGTAAGTTTAAACGTCACCCCAGAGACAACTTTACACACCGGTCCTCTGTTCAGAACATTCACGTAGCAAGGACAACACTGCATGGAACCTTTTATTAAACACAGTGGTCGTATTTGTGTAAAGAAAAAACTAAAAGCAAGAAAGACAACCATGAGGTGCTGGATGGACTCCATTGTTGTTGTTTCTTGCTCCTCTTCTTTTGTGTTTTTTGCACGTCGCCCACTTCCTCGTCCCTCCAGTATGGAGGGACTGCTCAAGAAGAGTTTAGTAGGCAGTGGAAACGCTCCAATGAAAGTCAGAATTACACAATAGTGGACCATACCGGACCGAGCCGCATTGTTCCACTCAGTGGAAACGAGGCTTAAGAGATATTTAATCTCCTCTTTTCACAGTTTGATACAGTTCTATGATGTCAAAAGGAAACATGCAATGCTTTGTGAAAATAATACAAGGTTCGTGGATAGAAGTTTTTTTCTTTGGAGTGGATTATAGGGACTGTGTGAGAGACTCAGCTCCTCTTCTCCATAACTGTTCTGCAGGACTTGTGTTTTGGGGCTGCAGTGCAAACATTACTAACCAACAATTTAAGAAAGCTTCTGGTTTCTAAAGTAAATGCTGATGACTGCTTACAGCAACCGAGCTAAATGTACTATTTACAAAGCAGTTGAAAAAATACTTATACTGTTGTTGTGCACATTTGCTTTTTACAAATACTAAATGAATTTAATGGAACAGATTCCTAAATGGAGGTTAATGCACCAGTCAATCTCCCAGCATAATTTTTTCTATCAAGTATAAACTCCAGAAGCATATTTTTAGACTTGCTTAAAAATGTCTGCATATGTTTATTTTGAAAAAAACAAACATGTTTTCTGTTTAACTTATTTTATAAATTAGTAGATAAAAAAAAGAAAATCATAAATGTACTTATTCAGCAATATTATTAAATACATATCTAAAAACTAAACAGTATGTATTTCTCTAAAACGTTTGTTTCTAATATGCTTGGAGACCTCCCTGGACTTTGCTATGGCCACTTGCTAAAGGTTAGCTCATGGTCAGAGATGTAGACCTCACAGTTGGTGCAGGGCCAACACTGTAATCACAATATACTTCAAGCACTTTGCTGCAATTTCGGCTGTTTGTCTTCTCTTAGAGTTTTGAAACTTTGGTTACTTCTATGTGAGTGGCATTTCAGATCATGAGGAAGGATTGGAAAAAGGATTGTGGGAGAAGGTAAAACAATCAAACCACAGAAAGATAGATAAAATGCTAAAACTGTTTAACACAGAGCATATTCATCAAAACTGAATGACTTTAATACGTCATTGATTTAATTCTTGCATAACTCTACTGTTTTTGTGATTTTCTCAGAAACGGGTCCTGTTGTATGGCATAATAAAGGCTGTATGTGGAATGTACCTCAATGTCAACGATAAACCCTCCCCAGGCATTTCACCTCTACAACAGCTAAAATGTCTTATGTTGTAAATGTTACAGTTCAAGCTCATTTGTGTTGATTTACTAGATCCAATATGACAGACAAGAGGGTCCTGGAGACGATAGTGAGGGGAGATGGAAAGGTCATTGTAATCTGTCAACTGTGTCCTGGTTCGGTTTAAGAGCTGCTACAGCAACAAAACACTGAGCATATTCAGAGACTTCTCACCATAGGCTCTTTGAGTAAAACTGTTACAGAGCATTCTGCCTCAAGCTGTTGAAATATTGAACCATGGTTGGAGCTATATACTATATATCAAGGGAGTTAGTTCATATGTTTTTATCTGTGAAACCAAGGATGAATCAGACTTGTGAACAATCTGTCCACATTTCTGTTCCGGTATCTTGGCTGATTAATTTGATGTTTGTCGATGATGTCAAACAAGGTAGCAATGTGCTTAAGGTGTTGCCCTAAAGTACATACACAGGTGTTCCTTCCGTAAACTCAAACTTACATATTTAAGATGTTTTTAGAATGTGTAGCATTGAACAAGTAAGATTTCATGAGTATGTAAACTTCAGAATTTGAAAAACAATACAAAAAACTTGTAGTTTTATTTACTGTATCTAAATATCTGGTTTCAGTTGTACATACATCCAGAGGTTGGTAGAGTACCCAAAAATTGTACTCAAGTAAGAGTAGCACTACTTGAACATATTTTTACTCAAGTGAAATTAAAAAGTAAAAGTTATTTGAGTAATAGTGAAAAGGTAAATGGCTACTTGAGTAGTGAGTAACATCTGATCTAAAAAATTTCAAATTTTGTCATTAGACAGACAAAAATATAAAACTATGTGCAAATTCTGGTATTATAAAGACTAAAATGAAAAAAAGATAAAAATAAATAACAATTACATAACAAATTTTAAGCAGAATAAATACTTTTCTAAGTCAATTTTTTCAATATAATAGCAATACTTACAGTAGGTAATGAATGAATATAGAACAAGGTAAAAAGTACTTCCAGTGACAATTCATGGTGTGTACTATATATTCACTTGACCTCAAAATGCAACAACAAGCTCAACAGTCAGAAAATTACATTAGAAAACCAAAGCTTGTGTAGAGACAAGTGGTTTCCTTTAACAAACTGTAGGGGTGGGTCTGTGTCTAGTGTATTTTTGGTTAAAATATGTTTGCTCTCCATTCAGTGAATTTACTCACAGTGGGTAGAGCATTCAGAAATTTTACTTAAGTAATTTTTAATTCAATTCAGTTTATTTATAAAGCGCCGATTCACAACTGTGACAAAGTGGGTGAGAACACCATTTGTCCAGAGCTTACTCTTATTCTTTCAAGTTAGCATTCTTTTAGATTTAACCATACATTATCTGGATTCTGTAGTCTGCAAACATCAACTATTTGTTTGTGTTTTGCACTTTACAGATTTTTGGATATAACATCTTGGTTTAAATCCACTGACAAGTTTTGTCAACATTTTATTGCTTGAGCTGTCTTGTGCATTTTTTATTTGTTTAAAATCTTACCTTACTTGCCTGTTTTCCAGAAGCTAAAGGAGGAAGTGCTGGCTGACTTCCTGTATGTATAGCTTGCTGTTTGCTGATGTCACAGGAAAGAACCAGGTGAAGAGGGGGATGAAAACTAGTAAAAAATTTTAAAGGATCAGCTTTAGGGTTTTCCTTGCTGTATTTAATTGTAGGTTTTATAGTAAACTGCAATGGATGCCCTCCAAAGTGTGTTTTGGTAAATGATATGCGTAAACTACAGTATGTAGATGATATTTCTGTTTAGTCTTACCTCTGGAATGGAGTGTGCGAATTGAAACCATCTTGTGTGGATGTCTCCAGAGAATATAAGCAGAAGTACTTGGTGGCTCAGAAAGAATAATTTTTTTTCTCGCTCTTACTCCGACCCACACTCCAGTACAGTAGGTGGCGGAAATGCACCTTAAAGTTAGATGCCACCCGCCAATAAATTACAAGAAGAAGTAGAAAAAGAAGAGGCTCAGAAAGAAAATGGATCAGGTCAGTGTAGCTGAGTGCACTTGATGTAAAATCTTCATTGGTATAAGTTTAGTTATGCTTGTTTGTACCAGTTTACCTTTTGAGTATTTTTTGGGATTTTTGTAAAAAAATTTGGTCACAGATTTTTTTGTAAATATAACACCTGCTACACTGGAGAACATCTGCCTACTCCCCTTCTTCAACCACCTTGGCCAGACTACCCACAACATCAGATATTATCTCAAGGGACTTTACAAGAAAAGTAATATTAATACAATCATATAAACATTCCAATCAGTTTTCTGTTTAAGGAATCCCAGCAGAATGCATCAAGTCATTGACTTGAGGTTGTGCCCCATTTATGCAGACTCCAACCACATCAATCCCTCAGAAATCCCTCATACTGAGCAAGCATGTAGCGACAATGGAGACAGGAAGACACCTCCAGCTTAACCTGGCTCAGTACAAGCGGCCATCTGCCACAACTGTCAAAGTACTCAAGTAAGAGTAGTGATACTTCATAATAAAAGCGCTCAAATAAAATTATTCCTGCATTTTGTAGATCATAGCAAAACTACTCCTAAAAGTACATTTCCAAAAAGTTACTCAAGTAAATGTACCTGAGTAAATGTAACTAGTTACCATCTCTGCATACATAACAAATAATGTAACATTTTAGCATTAACATTTTTATTAATTCCCTACTTCTGACCTACTTAAGCCAAATAGAACAAATATTAAAAATAAAAGTTGCTTGTATTGCTACTGTTGGGGATTTAACTAATACGTAAGACCTTGGATAGCTATTTTTAAAATTCAGACATACCCTGACTGTTTAAAACAGCATTTACAAATAAAGAGGAAGACAAATTTAGCAACAAGTGTCATAAAAAATTGGAGCTTCTTTACCAGCCCCTTCCTCTGCAACCCCTTTCAAGTGCCTACTTGACTATGCATTGGCAAACCTTCCCTCTTCAACATGTTTCAGAAATGTCCCCTTCTTATGCAGCACAGTTGTATTAATCTGATCAAATAACTGCATACAAGTGCAATCAACTGCACTTTGAAAGTTAATGCCAAACACTGGATGGATTGTTAACAGCTTTGAAATGCATGATGGGATTCGGCACATTTTAATGCAGCGGACACAAAGCCTTGTTTACCAAAGGGTGTCAAAGAAATGCAGTTTGCTGTCATTATAGCTTTTATTATAGTTTATCTTTCAGCATTGTGCCATGAAGTCAACACATTTTGATATGCAAAGATGACCAGTGCTGTTATCTCACATTCTCTCCATGCCATTGTTGGTCTCATTCCCGCATTTAAATGGATGAAGGTATAGATCAGAGCAAACCACAGAGCCTGTCGGCCTGTCAGTAACTATGAAAGCAGCTCACAACGATCAAATGTCAGACTCCCAGTTGAATTGCAAACAGATTAGAAAGCAAAAAAAGAGAAAAATCAGAAGGTAAGGTAAGGCAACGCAAAAATCAAAGGTATATACATGTCATATCTTTTTATGACACTTCTTTTTTTAATCATAGCTTTTAAGTCAGCAACAAATGTGATCCAGTTTTTTTAATTAAATATATACCTTTATTGTGATAGCGTTGTGGAAAACTTGAGGTGAAAAGCAGATATATTTTAAATGCATTTAAATGATTACTCCAAATATATAAAACAGTGTCCGTAAGAGGTCTACATGGAATCATCGTTGGCAAAGCAGTTTTTATATGTATCTGAGACCATTGTTCTGTTTGAACACCCAGCTGTGTCCAAGTCTCAACGCTTTCACCTAAACTTCCCCGCTCAGATGAAACAAAATTAGTTTGTACACTGCCTGGCCAAAACAAAAAGTCACCACCGGGATTTAACTAATCAAATAGGTACGAGCCTCCTTTTGGATAATTACTGCATGGGCGATTATCTTTCAGCTTGCAACAAGTTATTTAACCCCAACTGGTGCAATAAGTTGCTTCTCATTTCATTAACAATCATGTCGAAAGAGACATGTCGTGGTCATGGAAAAGAAATTAGTGTGTTTGAGAAGGGTCAAATCATTGGCATGCATCAAGCAGAGAAAACATCTAAGGAGATTGCAGAAATTACAAAAATTGGGTTAAGAACTATCCAACGCATTATTAAAAAGTGGAAGGATAGTGGGAACTCATCGTCTTTGTGGAAGAAATGTGGCCCGAGAAAAATCCTGAATATTCATGATCGGCAATCACTTAGCATAAATGTTTGGTGAAATCAAATTGAGGAAAAACAACAGTAGAACTCAGGGCTATGTTTAATAGTGAAAGTAAGAGCATTTCCACACGCACAATGCAAAGGGAACTCAAGGTATTGGGACTGAACATCTGTGTAGCAATAAGAAAACCACTAATCAGTGTGGCAAACCAGAAAAAAATATTTATGCTCCCAATTTGCTAGGGAGCATATAGATTGGACTCAGGAGCAATGGAAGAAGGTCATGTGGTCAGATGAGTCCAGATTTACCCTGTTCTAGAGTGATGGGCGCATCAGGGTAAGAAGAGAGGCAGATGAAGTGATGCACCCATTATGCCTAGTGCCTACTGTACAAGCCTGTGGGGGACTACCTGAATATACTGAATGACCTGGTTATTCCATCAATGGGTTTTTTCTTCCCTGACGGCACAGGCATATTCC
This sequence comes from Valencia hispanica, assembly GCA_963556495.2. NCBI lineage: Eukaryota > Metazoa > Chordata > Actinopteri > Cyprinodontiformes > Valenciidae > Valencia > Valencia hispanica. The sequence goes on along the minus strand of OY747704.1, from coordinate 16,529,357 downwards.
AAGATGACAATGCCAGGATTCATTGGGCTCAAATTGTGAAAGAGTGGTTCTGGGAGTATGAGTCATCATTTTCACACGTTTTCCCCACCACAGAGTCCAGACCTTAACCCCATTGAGAATCTTTGGGATATGCTGGAGAAGGCTTTGCGCAGCGGTAAGACTACCATCATCAATGCAAGATCTTGGCAAAAGATTAATGCAACACTGGATGGAAATAGATCTTGTGACATTGGAGAAGCTTATCGAAACAATGCCACAGAGAATGCGTGCTGTAATCAAAGCTAAAGGCAGTCCAACAAAATATTAAGAGTGTGTGACCTTTTTTTTGGTGACAACTTTTTTTGGGATAGGCAGTGTATGTTCAACAACACAGGAACTACCAAAGCTCGAGCTGGAAGATACTGGAACATCAACATAGACCAAGATGGTGCCAACCAAGAAAACTCTCCCAAACAGTAAGAGGTATATCTTTTTTTAAAAGAGGAACAATGTACCAAATTTTCAAGCATGGTGGTGGTAACATCATGCTGAAGGCTTGTTTTACTGTGGGTGGTATTATGCATTGTTCAAATACTTACGTATCACGTAATTCAGCACTTTGTGGTTGCAGTCATCATCAGCTGCTGGCCCAGTCATTCCACTATGAAACTAATAATAAATCAAGCACATCGTATAGAGCAGCCACCTGTACTGTTGCTCTGTGGCATTGCTCATTACCAACTCATACACCAAAGCATGACATGCTGTGGAAGTAAAAAATACAAAAAGCTTTTTCATTTTGACCCATTTTTAATTAATTATATATTGTTTAAATTTTCTCCATACTACTAATATTTTGCATGTACAATAATTAGGCTATAGAAGGCAAATCTAGTAAAACCTTATCAGTCAATATAAAGTCTTATTAGTCAAAAACAAAATGTATAAAGTTACTCTTCACAGACATGGCAAACTGTCTATTTGGTAAAAAAGCTATTCTGCAAATGTTATGACTCCCGTTAAAAAGCTATTTTAGGGTTTTCGTTGGTTTCAGTAGGTTTTGGTGGCTGCAACCTTCAATATTTACTGTATAATCCTGTAACTCATACAGACCATGAATTTTGTCCAGCCACACAGTGCTGGTGTGGTTCTGTTTCTATTCTGTTTCTAAGACTATTAAGGGAGAAAATTGAATTGCAGCAGATAATTAAATTGATAAACAGTAAAAACCATAAACAATCAATTACAACACAGTTATTTTTTGTATAGATATTTTAGATGGAGTCCAGCCATTAGAGTGAGAAGGTAGGAGATGTAATCAGATTTTAGTTTTACGATTATTTTTGGGCATTCTCTTAATCAGAGGACAAAACAGGGTGTTCCATCTTTCCTATCAAAAAGCACCATCTGCCATATCTTATTCATCTTCAAATGTCCTTAACATATGTTGTCAAAGCGTAAAAACAAAACATGTCACTGTAGACAACTATAACTTTGAGTGGTATATTTTAACAGTGTTAAAATAAACAATTTAGTATTTGAACATCAGTTTTTAATTACGTTTGTGTCCAGCCTGTTTCATTTGTACTTAAAACTTTGCAGTTGTTGCTGGCAGTAAAACGGTCAAGCTCTATTAGAACTCAGGTTGCAACCTTTTATATTCTTGGAAGTCTGTAAAAACACATGAAAGAAAACAGAGGAATAATTTGTGTAATCGCTTAAATCTGCCCATCACGCGCGAATGCACAAAATGCACCACATAAAATGACGTGCATATTTTCTGACGCGTGTCAAACGCTTTATTCGCGCGAATGAGACAGAAATGCGTTTTCGCGACGCAAAAACGTGCGGGTCGCAATGCAGAAACCCTGATGAGCGTCAGTGCACTTCTGCATTGACTCTACATGTAAACCTGACGCCCTTGACGCTTCAAACGCGTTCGGTGTGATTCTAAATCTGAAAGTAATTAATTACGATAAGCATTAGTCACTTTTGCTTAATGTTGCGCATCATAGGGTTAGAAAACACTCCATTGACTTCTAACATAAAATATTTGAAATGCAGATGCCACACCAAACGGTGTGAATGTCCATCCATCCATCCATCCATTTTCTTCCGCTTATCCGGGGTTGGGTCGCGGGGCAGCAGCCTAAGCAAAGAGACCCAGACTTCCCTCTCCCCAGCCACTTGTTCCAGCTCCTCGGGAGGAACCCCAAGGCGCTCCCAGGCCAGCCGAGAAACATAGTCCCTCCAGCGTGTCCTGGGCCTTCCCCTGGGCCTCCTCCCAGTGAGACGTGCCTGAAACACCTCACCAGGGAGGCGTCCAGGAGGCATCCTGACCAGATGCCCGAGCCACCTCAACTGACTCCTCTCGATGTGGAGAAGCAGCGGCTCTACTCTGAGCCCCCCCTGGATGACTGAGCTTCTCACCCTATCTCTAAGGGAGAGCCCAGACACTCTGCGGAGGAAACTCATTTCAGCCGCTTGTATCCGTGATCTCGTTCTTTCGGTCACCACCCAGAGTTCGTGACCATAGATGAGGGTAGGAACGTAGATCGACCGGTAAATCGAGAGCTTCGCCTTTTGGCTCAGCTCTCTCTTCACCACGACAGACCGGTAGAGCGCCCGCATAACTGCAGACGCCCCACCAATCCGTCTATCGATCTCCCGCTCCATTTTTCCCTCATTCGTGAACAAGACCCCCAGATACTTAAACTCCTCCACTTGGGGAAGGACCCCATCCTCGACCCGGAGGAGGCACCCCACCCTTTTCCGGCTCAAGACCATGGCCTCGGATTTGGAGGTGCTGATTCTCATCCCAGCCGCTTCACACTCGGCTGCGAATGTCATCATTACCAAAATATGAAAATACTGATGACATTAGATTTTTTTTTTTAAATGATACATTTTAATACTTTTTATAATTTCAAATTCAAATTCAATTCAAATTCAAAAATACTTTATTGATCCCAGAGGGAAATTAGGTGTTGGTGTAGCTCATATAATTAATTCTTTAAAGAGTTGTTGTAGATGATGATAGCTGTGGGCAGGAAGGATTTCCTGTAGCGGTCTGTATTGCAGCGAAACTGAAGAAGCCCTCGACTAAAGACGCTCTGTTGTTGTATGACAGTCTCATGAAGAGGATGCTCAGGGTTGTCCATAATCTTTTAGATTTTATGAAGAATCCTTCTTTGCATTATCATCTCCAGATGTTCCACAGTTGTCCCAAGAACAGAACCAGCCTTCTTTATCAGGTTGTTGAGCCTTTTTAAATCACTGGCTCGGATGCTGCTACCCCAACAGATGACGGCTGAAGAGATTGAACTCTCCACAACAGACTTGTAGAAGATTTGCAGCATCTTGCTGCAAACCTTGAAGGACTTAAGCTTGCTCAAGAAGTACAGTCTGCTCTGTCCCTTCTTGTAGACGGTTTCGCTGTTCAGTCTCCAGTCCAGTTTGTTGTCAAGGTGAACTCCGAGGTATTTATACTCCTCAACCACCTCCACTTCTTCTCCCATGATGGAAACAGTGTTTGACTTATCCCTGTTTCTTCTGAAATCTACAATCATCTCCTTTGTTTTGTTCACATTCAAGGTGAGACGATTGTTTCCACACCATCTCACAAAGCAATTTTCTCTGTAATTAACTTTTATAGTACACAAAGTTTAATGCAGGATAAAGATAACATGTTTTATCTGTAAGATTTTACATCTGGGATCTGTAAAAATAGTGATATACTGTATTTTTGATAATGATACACAGTTTTAGCTAAACATGTAAGTGTACATCACTGTAAAAATACACATATTAGTTTTAGGGTACAACTGTAGAAAATTGCATTTTACTGTAATTGTGCCAAAAAATATTTTTTATAGTAAATACTTGTGTTTTATACCTTGCGAGACTGTAAAAATTGAAAACCTATAAATATTTTTCATTTATAATAATTGATCATATTTACTACAAACATATACTCTTTTATTAAACAGTCTAAAGGTGTTAGTATTCAAACAAACACAGTAATTTGAACGATGTTTTGACATTTTGTTACTGTTAAAAGTAAGGTATGTTTTGGGTGAGTCACTTACAGGTATAGATTGCAAATTCAAATGTAAAATGCATTAAAGATAAAGCAATTTATACAGAAATATTAAGGAACTTGTAAGGTGATTAATTAAAAAGAATTTTATGGATATTTCCTGGGGGGTTTTGTGACATATTTACATTGACATATGTGACAGATTTACATCAGTAAATCAATGTTTTTCCAACATATTAGTACCATAAAAAAACATTTAACATTTCTCGATTTACAGTAATTTAACAAATGTATTACATTACTCATTATTTACTTTTTTTAAATCTTAATAGTAATTTACCGTAGCCATTTCATAGTTATTCACTGTCATTTTTACGTACATTTTTGCAGTCTATATAACAATTAATATTTATTATAATTTGTCTGTAACAAAGCTATAAGTAATTTAAGGAGCTATTACAATTTTAAAGTGTTATTTTCTGCAATTCAATTAACCTTTAGATGGTATCAGGGCAGCACACAGCTGTCATCCTGTTGTCTGGGGTCTTTCTGCATGGAATTTGCATGTTTTGCCTGTGCATGGTGCAGATTCTCTCCTGGTACACCAGTTTTCTCTCACAGTCCAAAAACATAACTGTTAGGTTAATTGGTCTCAAAATGTTGCACTAAAGTGTAAGTTTGTGTACACTATTGTTTGTCTTGTGATGGACCGGTGACCTTTTCAGGGTGTATCCTGCCTCTGGCCTAATAACTGCTGGAAATAGCACCCCATTCCCCGGTTTTTCTGTGTTTTCCTGCTTCCACCCATCTAAAAAATGAGACCATGATGAATCATTTTGCAAATTCTTTGCATGTATAATGTGACTTACATCCTGCACAATCAAACTGAAAAACAATCACGTTTTTAAAGAAAATAATGTGCAATACTTGTGCACACCTATGTAAAGTACACACATTTACTAAAACTTTGGAGAACCTTTTGATTTCTTTTCAGGTTTTAGTCCTATTATATGCACATTCAACATCATTTACAGTGGGGCAAAAAAGTATTTGGCAGCCACCAGTTATGCAAGTTGTCCCATTTAGAAAGACGAGAGAAATCTGTAATTTTCATCATAGGTATACTTCAATTATGAGAGACAGAATGTAGAGCAAAAATCACATGGTGTGATTTTTAAAGAATTTTTTGTATAATGGTGCAGAAAATAAATATTTGGTCAGTAACAAAAGTTCACCATAATACTTTGTCATTGCCAACCAAGGTTACATTATAGAGGTCAAACGTTTTCTGTAGGTCTTTACCATGTTTGCACACACTGTAAGTGGTATTTTGGTCCATTCTTCTATGCAGATCTTCTCTAGAGCTGTGGTGTTTTGACTTTCAACACTCTTCACAGACTCTATTGGATAGAGGTCTGGAGACTGGCTAGGCCACTAAAGAAACCTTGAAATGCTTTTTACCCAACCACTCCTTATTTGCCCAGGTGGTGTGTTTGGGATTATTGTCTTGCTGGAGGATCCAGCCATATTTCATCTTCAATGCTCTCACTGATGGAAAGAGGTTTTTGCCCATATCTCACAATACATGGCCCCATTCATCGTTTCTTGTAATGCAGATCAGTCGTCCTGTTCCCTTTGCAGAAAAGCAGCCCCAAAGCATAATGTTTCCACTTCCATGCTATACAGTGGGTATGGTGTTACTGGGATGCAACTCAGCATTCTTTCCCTCCAAACACGGTGAGTGGTGTTTGTACCAGAGAGTTCGATTTTGGTCTCATCTGACCAAATGGCGTTCTCCCAACCATCCTCTGGATCATCCAGATGGTCTCTGGCAAACTTTAGATCCGTATGGACATGTGCTGGCTTAAGCAGCGGGACTTTTCAAATGCTGCAGGATTTTAATCCATGATGATGTAGTGTGTTACTAATAGTAAACTTTGTTACTGTGGTCCCAGCTCTCTTCAGGTCATTGACCAGTTCCCTCTGTATAGTTCTGGGCTGTTTTCTCTCCGTTCTCAACATCATGTGTACCCCACGAGGTGAGATCTTGCATGGAGCCCCAGGTTGAGGGAGATTGTCAGTGATCCATTTTCTAATAACTGCTCCAAAAGTTGATCGCTTCTTACCAATCTGCTTGCTCAGTGGCGTCGTCAGCCGATTTTCCCGGGCCTTCTGCCCCTAATGATTTCAGTCTAGCACTGGATGTCTTAAGTCTGTTGTTACACTCACCCGCTGCAGGCTCACCGCTCCCTCAATCACTCACAACTGGCTTGGTGTGCTCTACTCTGATCAGCGCTGCTGCTGACTTCACTCGGTGTCAGGTTACAGTCAGTTATGGCAAGCCATCAGTATCAAAAATAAGATGTGTATTAACGCCTTATTAAGGTATTTATGTCTAAGGCATATGTTAATGCCTTGCCATACCATGGCTTGCCATAGACAGTATGTTGCTTCTGTTTAGTTTTAGTTTTCACGGGGTATTGACACTGTTACATTCTAAATGAATCTTGAAGTAAAAACACTGCACTCGTCGAGGCTCTCTCTATTTCTTCCTTGGTCTGGGGGACTGCTACACTAACAGAAATCAAGGGATCATAGAAAAATTACGAAAGAATGGTAGCAAACTAGTTATCCTTAGTAAGCACATTGACTAAGGACAGGCATGAAAAATTAATGACACAAAAGCCACAAAATATCTTTTTAATTACATAATACCTATTAAACTATAGATAGAAGCAAATTCAAAATGGGTCAATAGACATAATACATTAAATAAGGTAAAGCTTTGCAATACCTCATTTGCCATTTTGGTATTATTGACAAAGCCAAACAGCTAGACAGTACCAATGATGAGAAAACAACAGCTAGAGATAAAGATAGAGAGAGACAGCAATAGGTGGATAGTGTATGAATGATAGTATGTGAACGGTGTTTGTGAGCATGCTCTAAATTAATTTTTTTGGGAGAGTTCACTGGTGGAAGGAGAGAGACGGAAAAAGCAAAGACAAATGGGAAAAAGAAAGGGACATTCAAGTAAAGAATAGAAAAGGGAGACCAACAAAGCAAATGAAGAAAGATTGATCTAACTAAATTATTGTTTGGTTTTGCTGTTTTCAAATGTAATTATCCAAATCACAAAACATTAAATTGAACATTAGATATAAAATTATAAGTCATTGTATATTAGATGACATATTACACTGCTTTAACATGCATGCATTGAAAATAAATTATAATTTAGGCACCTCACTATGTATACTATAGTCTTTAATCTATTGGTTTTTTCCTATTAATATTATTATTATTATTATTATACAAAAATATCTCCTCTTGTCTGGGCTAAGCCCAGGTAATTTTAAAGGCTGGAGACGCCCCTGTGCTTGCCTATTGTAGAATGGCTCATCCCAGTATTATGCAGGTGTACAATCTTGTCCCTGGTGTCCTTAACAGCTTGAAGGTGTGGACAGGTGTCTTTTAAACAGATGACGAGCTCAAACAGGTACTATTAATACAGGTAACGAGTGGAGGATAGAAGAGCTTCTTAAAGAAGAAGTAACAGGTATGCAAGGGCCAGAATTCTTGCTTGTTTGTAGGTGCTAAATACCTACTTTCTGCACCATTATACAAATAAATTATTTAAAAATCATACAATGTGATTTCTTGGATTTTTTTACATTCTGTCTCTCATGGTTGAAGTGTAACTACACTCAACAAAAATATAAACACAACACCTTTGTTTCTGCTCCCATTTTTCATGAGATGGACTTAAAGATCTAAAATTCATTCCAGATACACAATATTACCATTTCTCTCAAACATTGTTCACAAATCAGTCTGAATGTGTGATAGTGAGCACTTCTGCTTTGCTAAGATAATCCATCCCACCTCACAGGTGTGCCACATCAAGATGCTGATCTGACATCATGATTAATGCACAGGTGTACCTTATACTGCCCACAATAAAAGGCCACCCTGGAATGTGCAGTTTTTTTGCTTTATTGGGGGTCTGGGGACTCAGAACCGGTCAGTATCTGGTGTGACCACCATTTGCCTCATGCAGTGCAACACATCTTCTTCGCATAGAGTTTATCAGATTGTCAATTGTGGGCTGTGGAATGTTGGTCCACTCCTCTTCAATGGCTGTGCGAAGTTGTTGGATATTAGTGGGAACTGGTACACGCTGTCGTATACGCCGGTCAAGCACATCCCAAACATGCTCAATGGGTGACATGTCCGGTGAGTATGCTGGCCAAGAACTGGGACATTTTCAGCTTCCAAGAATTGTGTACAGATCCTTGCAACATGGGGCCGTGCATTATCTTGCTGAAACATGAGGTGATGTTCATGGATGTAAGGCACAACAATGGGCCTCAGGATCTCATCACGGTATCTCTGTGCATTCAAAATGCCACCAATAAAATGCACCTGTGTTCTTCGTCCATAACAGATGCCTGCCCATACCATAACCCCACCACCATGGGCCACTCGATCCACAACATTGACATCAGCAAAGCGCTCACCCACACGACGCCACACACGCTGTCTGCCATCTGCCCTGAACAATGTAAACCGAGATTCATCCGTGAAGAGAACACCTCTCCAACGTGCCAGACGCCATCGAATGTGAGCATTTGCCTACTCAAGTCTGTTACGGCGACGAGCTGGAGTCAGGTCAAGACCCCGATGAGGACGACGAGCATGCAGTTGAGCTTCCCTGAGACGGTTTCTGAGAGTTTGTGCAGAAATTGTTTGGTTATGCAAACCAAATGTTTCAGCAGCTGTCTGAGTGGCTGGTCTCAGACGATCTTGGAGGTCCTGGGTTGCTGTGGTTACACGTGGTCTGTGGTTGTGAGGCCGGTTGGATGTACTGCCATATTCTCTGAAACGCCTTTGGAGACGGCTTATGGTGGAGAAATGAACATTCAATGCACGAGCAACAGATCTGGTTGACATTCCTGCTGTCAGCATGCCAATTGCACGCTCCCTCAATGCTTGTGGCATCTGTGGCATTTTGCTGTGAGACAAAACTGCACATTTCAGGGTGGCCTTTTATTGTGGGCAGTATAAGGTACACCTGTGCACTAATCATGATGTCAGATCAGCATCTTGATGTGGCACACCTGTGAGGTGGGATGGATTATCTCAGCAAAGCAGAAGTGCTCACTAACACACATTTAGACTGATTTGTGAACAATGTTTGAGAGAAATTGTAATATTGTGTATCTGGAATGAATTTTAGATCTTCAAGTCCATCTCATGAAAAATGGGAGCAGAAACAAAGGTGTTGCGTTTATATTTTTGTTGAGTGTATAGTAAAAATTACAGACCTCTCTCATTTTTTTAAGTGGGGCAACTTGCAAAATCAGTAGCTGCTAAATACTCTTTTGCCCCACTGTACATGAATCTGGTTGATCTGAAATGAAGTTCAACAGTTGGATTTTCCCGACGTTTCTAGATGGGCCTCCTTAAGTCGTTAAGTTAAAGCCATAAATCAAAGAGAGGCTTTATATCTTCAAAATGATCAGAAGAAGGATTAAAATGTTCCATAGCATTATTTAGATACTATGCAATGTGAAAAGACATTTATTGTTATTGGAAAAAAATGGGACAGTGGTGATATTAAAAGAAATGGACATTTCTTCCAAATTATAAAAAAAAGAGAAGATAGAAACTATACCAGACAGTTTTACCCAAAACCTTCTGTCTGCTGAAACACAGAAAGTTAAAGTATATTTTGTTTTTCATGATCACAGTGTTGGGTCACTGTGATCATGAAAAACAAAATATATTTCCTTCTTTCAAATCCACATAAGAGGATTTGAAAGAAGTTTTATAAGAGGAAAATTAAAGCTTTAAAATGACGCCAGAGTTCTGAACTAAAACTTAAATAAAATCTGTGGGTTCACCTCAATAGCACTTGGCTCCTGATCTGAGAGATTTGGAGAACTTTTTCAGGTAGAGTGATCAAATACTATCTACTTAGGATGTGGGATTCTGATAGACTCCAACAAAAGATGAATAAATGCTGAAAGTGAATCGAAACGTTGCTTTTTATTAATGCAAGTTATTATGCTTTTTTTCATTCTATTTCAGTTTTTCATTTAAACAGAGATCATTACGGTTTTGAGAGCCTCTGTACCTTGCTCAACTCCCACCTGCCTGCTAGCATTTGGATCATTCACACAAACACTATGTGCTATAATAAATATACAGTTTTTGTTGTTCACCAGTAATAACTTCTGCATTTAAACCACTTTTTCCCTTGAGAAATGGAACTGCATATCCCAAAATAAATATTGAGCAAACATTCAAAAGTTTTTCATAATTCTAAAAATGTAAATGTTGCTTCTCCATCAGCGGTTTTCCTCTTGATCTTTAGAATATTTTGTTTTATTCCAATTCTAATGTTCTGCAACAATCACATGATGCATAAAGAGTCATTGTTATGTGGGATAATTACTAAATGAGCAGAATTGTAAAATTGCCCCTCTTTATTCCCAAAGCAAATAACACATTTGCATCCCTGATTTACACTTGTAAGATGGGTCTTGCTGAGACACCAGAGTTTCGCTACATTCAGCTCGCCTTGTATGTGAAGCCTAGAGTGGGAAGTGAGTCACAGTGCTCCAGTGTCAGAGTGAAGAGATGAGCCACATGACCCCGGTGCATGATTAATTAGTGATCATTATCCCATCTCCGCTGCTCACAGTGGGAACCATGCTTTTGTCCTTCCCTTTAATTGCATAGCTAGCTGCACCACCAGTGACTCTGGAACGCAGGAATGTGTGTCACAGAGGTCTGGCAGTGGCTGTCCAATACTCTGAACACACACTTAAATCCTTTTCAGCTGCTAATATTTTCTCTGTGAAGTCTGAATGAAGAAGGAAGGATCGTAAAAAGAAAGGAGGGAAATGTTCAGTGGTTTACAGCAAGGATATAATTAATTCCCCCAGAGAGACGCGAGCACCAGTGTTATTGTCTTCCGGATAGAACGCCACCCTTTGAGAAAAAGTACTACCAAGGAAAGTTTTGAATCCGATTATTAAATAATTAAAGATAACTTATATTAGGTGGAAGGTGGATTATAGACTGGCTGGAATGAGCACTCCTTAAACTGACATAACCACAAACATCAGTGAATCTTAAATGATTTAATGTGGTAGAAAAATACAAAGTTCTGCATAAAGTATCTTAAAAAAGTGAGTACACCCCTCAGATTTTTGTAAATCTGTCATTGCTTCTTAAAATGAGACAACAATGAAGATATGACACTTTGATACAATGCAGTGTAGTCAGTGTACATTTTGCATAGCTGTGAAAATTAACCACTGGCAACAAAAGTAAGTACACCCCTAAGTAAGAATGTCATATTGGTGCCTTGTTTTCCCATTTGTCCTCCCTGGCGTCATGTGACTCATTAGTGTTACAAGGTCTCAGGTGTAATTGGGGATCAGGTGTGCTAAATCTGGTGTTATCGCTCTCACAGTCTCATACTTGGCACTGGAAGTTCAACATGGCACCTCAAGGCAAAGAACTCTCTGAAGATCTGAAAAAAAGAATTGCTGCTCTACATAAAGATGCCCAAGGCTACAAGAAGATTGCAAACACCCTGAAACTGAGCTGCAGCAAGGTGGCTATAGGATCATAACAGGACAGGAAAGGTTTAACAGGACAGAGTCCACACAAAACAGACTTCACCATGGTCAACCACAGAAGTTGAGTCCACGTGTTCAGAGTAATATCCAGAGGTTGTCTTTTAAAAATAGACTTATTAGTGCTGCCAGTATTGCTGCAGAGGTTTTAGGTGTGAAGGGTTTAGCCTGTCAGTGCTCACACCATAGCCTCACAGTGCATCAAACTGGTCTGCATGGCTGTCATTTAGGAAAGGAACCTCTTCTAAAGATTATGCACAAGAAAGCCACACAAACAGTTTGCTGAAGACAAGCAAACTAAGGTAACCATGTTCTTGGAACCATGTCATGTGGTCTGATGAGACCAAAATAAACTTATTTAGTTCAGATGGTGTCAAATGTGTGTGGTCGCAACCAGGTGAGGAGTACAAAGAACTGTGTCTTGGCTACATTGAAGGATGGTGGTGGGAGTGTCTTGGTTTGGGGCTGCATGAGTGCTGCAAGCTGTGGGTAGCAAAAGTTCGTTTGAGGAAACCATGAAGGCCAAAATGTATTGTGACATACTGAAGCAGAGCATGATCCCCTCCCTTTGTAAACCGGGTCATAGACCACCAACATAACAACTCCAGACATGCCTTCAAGACTGGCCAAGTGTGTCTTCAAACACAAACCCTTTGGACCTCAGTGGAAGAGTAGTCATCTTGCAATAAGAACTAAGTAGATTGTTGGTTTAATTCCACTTTCCTTCTGTCACATGTCAATGTACCCCTGGGCAATCCACTAAACCCAAAGTTGCCTACTGATGTGTATCAGAGTATAAATGTGTGCACAATTGTTAGTGCGAATTGATTAATTTTTCTGTTGTGTAAAGTGCTTTGAGTAGTCAGCATGATTGGAATGGTATATAAATTCAGTCCATTTACCAATTTGAGCATCTGTGGGACACATTTTCATTAAGGAGTGTGCTCACTTAGTTAATGGCTGTGTGTCAGGTTATTTTGAGGGGACAATACATTTATACTGTTATACAAGCTGTACACTGACCGCTTTACATTGTATCAAAGCGTTGAATCTTCAGTGTTGCCCCATGAAAAGAAAATATTTACAAAAATGTGAGGAATGTAATAACTTTTGTGAGATACTGTAATTGTGTACTGCTCCTTTCTACCTTCTGCTGTGGCCAGCTCTGCTTTGTTTTCTATGTTTTGTATCTCCATGACATGCTGAGCAGCATGGTCATGTAGTGATTGAGTGCTAAACTCAAATGTTTACAATTTTGGCTAATAAAGATAACTATAAATGTTTAAACATTTATAGTTGTCGGACTAAAGTTATAATTGTTGTGTCAAGAAATTCTCTCACTTGAGCTGTGGATTACTGCAGCCCCTCCAGAGTTACCAAGGGCCTCTTGGCTGCTGCTCTGGATAACGCTCTCCTTGTCCAGCCTGTCGATTCAGATGAATGACCATGTCTTGGTAGGTTTGCAGTTGTGCCAAAAGATGATTTTGTTTTGTTAATCTAACTCTGCTTTTCTCCCCAACATTATCATGGTGTTCCTATATCTTCATGATGCTGGACAGAAAAAAGATATACAGCATGGCTTCCCACTAATACAAAGATATTTACACCACTCGATTTGCCTATATTTTTAGTACATAGAAACACAAAAAACAGGCTACCTAGAGTTGGTGGATGGATTTTAGCAATTTTTCTGAGATGAGAACAAATACTAATTGAACCATTGGATGTGCTTTTATTTTGAATAGGAAAAAAATGATCCGGTCAAAATAGAAATAGTTCATATGGGTGTGGGTCGGCCTTTATATTTGCATGTTTGATTGGAGTTTCTTTAACCCCTAATAATGTCTTCAGTGAGCCAGACAAAATGTCTATTGGAAAGGTCTGGTACGGTGGCCCCTAGAGACAAAGCACGAACAAATCCCACAACACATACAAGTTCCAAAAACACAAATTTGAAAACACATACATTTGAAAACACATATAAAATCCAAAAACACATACAGATCATGTCAGTCAAGGGCAGTTGTGAGCTCTTGTTAAAACTAAACGGGAAATTCTTTTCTTTTTTTTTTAAATCCTTATGAATTGCTGGGGGGTTTATTTCCTGATGTTATGGACACGGAAAATTAAGGGGAAGAAAGAAAGAAGATGAAGAAGAGAGGTAGGAAACAAAAAGTCAAGAGAGAGGGTAAGTTGAAAATACAAGAGAGGAAAGGGAACAAAGAAAACATTGAAGTCTGCCTCCATACCCACAGGAGAGCAGAGAGAGGGGAAAAAAAACAACAAAAAACCCCCGAAAAATGAACATCGACAAAACAAACCAAACATTGTGAACTAAGAACTACACAACCACATCACACAAAAATGGATAAAAATACAACAACAATGTCACAGAAAAACTAATGGTACTGATTAATCAAGACCTAGTAATGATAACCTCAGCCCAAGAATATATCTGTAAACACCAGAGACCCCACACCTATGTGTGTGTGTGAGCATGCTGGCGCATAGGTTTCTCCATAAGAGTGTTCGATAGCTGGTGTGAGCAGGCATCAAACCGTCTCCCAGGAATTGATGCAGACATGAAGGAGATCGGAGCCAAGAGGTCCAAAGGACCCCCAGAGCCCAAGGCAGACCCGGGCGGGGCCGACCGCATCCCCCAAGAGAGGAGCAGAGGAGAACCCCAGGGGAACGTCCAGCGGCTACGATGCAGAGGCCCGGGGGGCAGCAGTGACAAGCCCACGAGCACCACCGGCAACCAGCTGCGCCAGGGCGGCCCGGGACCCAGGGTCGCCCCACCCCCCAGCAGGGACCCGACAAGGGACCGGCCGACGAGGGACCCCCGCCACCGCAGGAGCCGCGGCAGGCTGCCACCACCCTAGGCGAATCCTCACACAATTGGAAGCACATGTGTAATGTTTGTGTATATACACACACACATATATATACACATATATATACACACACACACATACACATATATATACACATATACACATATACACAGATATACATACATACATACATACATATATAAGGGCGGGGAAAATTAGTGCGTTAATGATTTGCGTTATTTTTCTTATTTTAACGCGTTAAAAATAATTGCCGCATTAATTAATTGGGCCACCTCTCCTTCCTATGGCGCAGACATGCAGTACAAGTAAGCTCTATACAGAGTAGGGGCAGTAACGTGCCATAGACACTCGGGGCGCTGTTTTCTCAAAGAAGAAGACATGCTTCCACTTCACATAGCTAATGCTGCTACAGCCTGAGCTAGCAATGGAAAAAACCACACTTCTAAATGGACAGTTCAGCTTTAGAATATTGCCAGAAGGAGATGTGGACAAGACAAAGGTTATATGCGTGCTTTGCAAAAAGGAATTTAATTACCACCGCAGTAATTCTTCCTTAATGTACCATCTACGAGCGAAGCATCCGGGTTCGGCAACGGCATCAGGCGGACCACGACAAACAACTCTGGAGGAGAGATTTGATGGGAGAGGGGGACCGCTTTCCAAACAGGTTAATGACAAAATAACCGATGCAATTGCTTGTTGGATAACTACAAATTGCCGCCCTACAAATATTGTTGAAGATGTGGGATTACGTCAGGTACTTCAAATTGCAACGGGGGACACCGCGTATAAACTGCCTGCCAGAAAAATTTAATATTGCAGAAAGCACCTTATGTTGCCTTAACCGGAGATCACTGGACTTCATGTGGAAACGAGAACTATTTGGGGGTTACAGCTCACTTAGTTGACGATGACTGGCGTCTGCAATCGTTTGCTTTAACGGTGAGCAAATCCAATGATCGCCACTATGCTGAGGCCGGCGCACAGCACTTTGAAAGAATTGCAAATGAATGGAATATAGACAAAAAGATCTCAACGCTTGGAACAGACAGTGCACGCAGTATGAAAGCAGCTGTGAGACAGCTTCCCTATGAACATCTGCATTTTAGGTTAGGTTAGGTGTTTTTGTGGTTTAAGCATAGTTTAAACTTAGCTCAGATACAATTCAGTCACACTTTAGTCAATTTTAGAGCCTTTTTAGACTTGTTTTAGTTCTGATTTGGTCTCTTTTAATCTGGAAGTGTACTAGTGCATTAATGAGTTAACACATTATTCCTCTCTTTGCAGACATGTCACAGAAATACTGGGTGGGGAGCACTACATCTCCTGCTCAGTTGTGCTGCCTGCCTTGTGCCACCTCTTCAGAGTCATGGAGCCTTCAGATGATGATTCAGTGAACATAGTCCGGCTAAAAAAGGCCTTTTCTGAAGACCTGTCTCAACGAAAACAAAATGCCAATCTCAGGCTCAAGATGGCAACTGCACTTGATCCAAGATTCAAGGACTTAAAATGCCTGCCCAAATCTGAGCGAGGTGAAGTGTGGGGTGCTTTAACAGAGTTACTGAAAGAGCAAGAAATCCTCAGGACTCCTGAAACAACACATGTGCCAGCAAAGAAGATGATTTTCCTACAAGGATAATCTGATTCAGACACTGATGAAGAAACAGACACCATCCAAATTATGCTGAACCGCTACAAGTCAGAATCAAAACTTGAATACCAATGAATTTTGTTTGATGTTCTACTGCTGCTGTGAGAAATTACATTTACATTGAATAACATAAGCTAATTGTGCAAGATTTATTTTCTATTCATTGTTTACATGATAGAGTATTTCAAACAATGTTTTTGTACAAAAACTATTTGTTTTAAGTTTTCTCTTTTAAAGAGTATTAAGTTTTTTGTTACACTTCAAGAGGTTATGCACTTTCTAAATAAAAAACTTTTTGTAAATTTTTGCATGCTTACATGTTGACAATGTAAACTGCATTAATTGGTTGCATTTTCTGAAATACAAAAAAGGCAATTAATTGCGATTAATGTTTTTCAGATTTGCGATTAATTAGTCAATTTATTTTAATCGATTCCCGGCCCTAAAATATATATATATATATATATATATATATATATATATATATATATATATATATATATATATATATATATATATATATATATATATATACATATATATATATATATATATATAAAAATGGTGAATGTGGTCCATCTTTCCAGTGTATTTTGGGAAATGGTTCCTTCTTCTTGTCTTATCTAATGATGGCAACCAACAGTATTGCTTCCTGTTTGGAATGAGGATCTTCTTCCTGGTTTGTGTAGACACTAAGTAACAAAAGCTCATGACTGCCCCTAGCGTCCTGGAGCACTTCCGTTGTAGAGTTTGGATGTGTTTTGGGATTTGTATGGTTTGGATTTTGCATGCGTTTTGGAATTTGTATGTATTTTGGATTTAGCATATGTTTTATGATTCGTATGTGGTTTTGAATTTGTAGGTCAATGTGTTTAGGGATTTGTACGTGCTTTGCCACTAGGGGCCACCATACATAAGGTATCATTTCAAGAATAGATAAAATGTTTAAGAATCACAAGCAAATCTAAATCATAAATCTTACGATCTACATCTGCAGAACATCTCTAGTCCTCAAACACCTTATAGGGCAGGTGTTTCCCTCTGGAAGTACTGCAAGTACGGAATGGAAAGAAGGCCCTATGACCTCTTTGAAGACCTGATTGATTTTTCTCAGTCTGGCCCTGTTTTGTTTTGTGGCTAAGCCAAACCTAACAGTAATGATGCCATTAATCACACCTGAGACAGACTGAATAATGGCATAGTAGATGAGCGGCAGATCCCGGGGCAGGTTTTACTTCTTGAGTTGCCACAGGAAATGTTGTCTCTTCCTCCCTTCTAAACAGTGTTTATGTGCAATAAAGGGTGGTTCCTAGGAACTGGAAATGATCCTCAGTAGACAGTATTGTTGAGGAGGTAAGGGGAGATAGTGTGTGAGGTGTTCTTTGAAAGTCAACCCTCTTCTCCACTGTCATGAGTGGGTTAAGCTTCAGGTGGTTCTGACTCCACAAGTGAACCAGCTTATCCACCTCATGTCTGTTTGCAGAATCATTTTTCAGAATCAGACTAGTGAGAGTGGTCTCATCTGCAAACTTCAGGTGTTTGACATACGTCTACCCTGAGGTGAAGTAATCTGTGCTGAGGGAGAAGAGTATCGGAGAGAGGACTCACCCCTGGGGTGCACCGGTGCCAATAGTCATTTTGTGGGAGAAAATGAACCTAGCTTCACCCGCTTCTGCTTGTCAATCAGGAAGTTGGAATCCACTGACATGTGGAGATCGACACTGATAGCTGGGTAAGTTTCTGGTGGAGGATGTCTGAGTTGATAGTGTTGAAGACAGAGCTGTCCAGTCCATAAAGTCCACAAACAGGATCCTGGCACATGTCCCTGGGTGGTCAAGGTAGTGTAGGATGAAGTGTAGTCCCAAGCTGACTGCATCATTTGTCAAGTAAAGAAACTGCAAGGGTTCCTGCAGGGTGCCTGTGATGTCCGTCAGATGGTTCAATACCTGTCGCTCATGACCACAGGGTGAAAGGTCTGTAGTTGTTAGGATACTGGGTTCTTGGTCTGTGTGGGGTTTTTTGCTCTCTTGTAATTCCATAGGTTGTCCACTGGAGGGTGCAGCAGAGGCACTAGTGCTCAGTCCTGGTGGAAGGGGATCTGCAGTTGTGTGTCTGCGTACCTGCAAATCATCACCATAAACTGGAGGTTAAAGGGTATTGGCAGCCAGTCATTCAATGCCGGAGTGTTAACCTAAACCTGGTACACCTCGCCACAGAGTTCCTGAGCTCTTAGCTTATGAAGATAACTCTACAGATTTTTACTGTGAATTGTGTTTTTTGAAAACTTACTTTCCTCGTCTCTTCTCCAGGTATCCATGGTATCTACCTTGCTCCAAGATTCCTAACAGCCCTGCTTAAGTTTGTTCCCAGTTCTCCTTCCACGACTGGCAGTCTAAGTTTTCTGTTCCATCTTTATCCTCCGGTTTCATCTCTGTTCACTCCATTGGAGCCTCCACGATCATCTCTATGTTCATGTGCCTCCTGTCCACCCTCTAACAACTACCTCTAAGCTCATCAACTTCTCTCATCTCCAAAGTTAGTTTTGTGCATGTGGGTCAGGCAGCTTAATAAAACCATGACAGTAGTGGTTTAATTCTGTTTCTTGGGGACTGGAATAATGGAAGTTTTGAACGAGAAGGGAACCTCACACAGTTCTAAACACCTGTTAAAGATATAAATGAAGAGGGGGAGGCATTTGGTTAGCACATACTCTCAAACAGAAGTGACCACACCATCAAGACCCATAGTTGGTTCTGCAGACTATTCCGAACTATGGGTCATTGCTGTTTTTTTAAGTTCACACTGTAGCTTCACTTAACTGCTTTGATCTCCTTTGTCAGTTTGTTCCTGGCGTTCTTGTATATATTTGAGCCTGCATGTATAGTTTTTTAACCTTATGAATTAGAGATCTGTAATAAATTGAAACTTGTGTAACCCCTTCTTGTTTTAAAAACTCACTGAGGTTGATTGTTTTACAATCTTTACAACTTAGAAAAAGAAAGGTTAAACAAACTCAATGAAATACCTAAAGTATTATGTCTTTAAAGCCCATGATAAGTGTATGTAAGTTTCTCACCTGACAATGTATCCTGAACACAGGGTGACTGCACCGAATGTTTGAGTGAAACCTGCAAACACTCTCTAAAGTTTCACTAATGGAAAATAATCGTTGTGCCTCAGATTTTGGAGTGCTGTTGGTTTAGAGAGGTGTTCTCAATAACAGCAGCTGTAAGCCATAAGAGCTGAACTTTCTCTTAACACCTCCACTGACAGACCACACACCTTGTGATTACCTTTCATCTAGTGCACCGCAGCACTCAGACACTCCAATTACGCCCGCTACTGGAGCAGCTTCTTCTCCGATGTGGCCTTCCTTCAGGATAGATGTGATGTAACTGTATGAGATGTGAAAAAGGATGGGTTATCTAAAATCAGCAGGGTTGTACATGCTTCTTTATACTTTGCAAATCCCAGAATGGATGAAAATTATGAAAAAAGGTATTCAAAGAAGCTTTATTCAATTCAGTTATTCAGTGATTTTTGCTGAGCAAATAAGTTCTTCTTTACCTGGTTGAAACGTTTTTTATGGGTCACACTGTAATTGGAGACAGCTCTTAAACAAAACCTCAAAGGGATAAATGTTGTACAGCTTACAGCTCCAGTTATCACTATTTGAAACAATTATCAAGCTCTGCAATTTAAGTCCATTTCTCAGAATCTTCATTTCAGAAATGAGCTTTTCTTTTTAGCTTTTCTAAAGTTCTGAAACTGATTGAGCTTTAAGAACATGACTCCTGGCTTTCATATTTAAAACTTTGTCTACCAGAATTTTAGTCAAAACAAACCCAAAGTAATGTCTACAAGAAATTATATTTTCACATTTTGAGGGTTTCATCAGTACAATATTGCTTATTGTCATGAACACTGTTTCTAGCCAGAATAAAAAAACAAAAACAAAACACTCCTTGTCCAAAAACTAATTCATCACCTGGATTTAATAAACCAAATATGTAAGAGCCTCCCATTGGAGATGGCAACAAGTTATTGAACCCTAACTGATACAAAGATTGCTGAAACTAGAGCATTAAGGCTTAAGAACGGCCAAAAATCAAAAGGACAGAGACGAAAGATCATCTTCGTGGAAGAAATCCATCTATTCATCCTTTGTCTTTAACTGCTTATCCATGCAGAGTTGTGGGGGTTGGTGCCAATCTTCTGAAGTCACCGGGCAAGAGGTAGAATATACACTCGGCCATCAAAGTTATCCCCCTAATGATGTTAAGGACCTTGAATTGCCTTGTTGTTGAGAGTGTGCCATGCAAATAAAGTTGCCTTACCTCACCTTTCCATGTGATTGTAAAATAATCTTTCATGATCACTGCAGGTGGTCACTTAAATGCTTAGTGAAATCCAATCGTAAAAAAACAAAAACAGCAGAACTTACGGCTATATTCAACAGTGAAAGTAAGAGCATTTCCACACACACAATTTGAAGGAAACTGGAGGGATTGGAATGTAAAAGCGGTGTGTCATGTTTGCTCATAAAGGACCCAAATGCAGCAAATAAAGTTGAGCGATTTAACAACAACAAAACAAGAAACAGGGACTTACAGACTCGGGAGGATAAAAGGCAGCAATGGGGGAAAAACAGGACCAGGCAGGAAAGATTGATGACAGACCAGCGAGTATGGACAGAATGAGAGCTGTATTTATACTGAGGGAGGTTTTTTGTTTGTTTTTTTCTTCTTCATTTTATTGGCGGATCACATCTCATTGGTGCATACCGCCACCCACTGTACAACAGTGTGCAAAGGGACTTAGGCTATTATCAGGCTAAAAAAACAAAATCCTAAATTGTTTTAATTACCCCTGTCTCTGTCAAAAAGATAAGTAAGGATTTGATCTAGAAGTGACTAAAAAGGCTGAGGACTAATTAAGGGAAGCAGTAGCAGGTGAGGGGAAGAGAGCAGGTGAAGACAATCAGTAGCTGGGAGGAATGAAAATGGCAAGGGAAACAGAGACATGAGTAGACAAAACAGAAAACAATTCTAAATTCTAAGAACAAACTAGAAAGTAACTAAGATAATATATCTAAGTATCTAAGTGAAAACTCAAGGGAACTCTGGAAAACAAATTAAACCAAAACTGGAGGAACAAATTAATAAAAATGACCTAACTAGGGAAACACAAATAAAAAGGTGGACACAGAAACAAAAGGGTGAAAATATCTAAGAGCAGAAGAAAATATGGAAACAAGTAAGTGCTAGAAAGTAAACAAGAAAAACAAGGAATAAACTAATATAAGAAAACTAAATAAAGAAAAGAACCAACAACAACTTAAACACAACACCTAACATCATGACACTGTATAGCTTTAAGTAAGCCAAAGATCATTGAAGCTAATCAGAGAAATGCTTCATTTTACTTGGGAGGATGAAGATTGAACCCTGGAGCAATGGAAGAAGATTATGGGGTCTGATGAGTTCAGATTCAGTCTGTTCTAGAGGAGTTGGACGGATCAAAGTAAGAAGAGAGGTGCATAGTGTTGTGAGCTGAAGTTGCTGCAGTTTGTTAGATCTATGTTCATCCCCAAAGAATGAAATCCACAGAATAATTGAGTTACCACATTATTCTATCAGCTTACTTCTTCCCTGATGAGGTGAGTATATTCCAAGATGACTTTGGCAGGATTCATCAGGCTTAAACTGTGCAAGGAAAGTTCAATGAGCATAAGACATCATTTTCACAAATGGATTGGTCATCACAAATTCCAGACCTGAACCTCTATTGATAATCATCTCCACAAGATGTTGGCGAAATGTATTACAACTCTGGATGGAAAAATGATGTCAGCTCATTTACATCTCTGACGTGTCTGATGTTGCTTGGACTCTATAATCTTCCACAATCTTTCGGGTTGAGTGAACGCTGCAGTAATTCTTTGCTGCTGCTCGTTTGATACTTTTTTTATATTTTCAACCTCATTTTATGTGGTTTTACTATGGTATCGTTTATCGTTGCTCTTATAGTCAATCGTTGCATACCAAATCAAGACTTCCTCTGGGACAATCAGATCACAATCTTGTTTTTCTCTGTTCAGAATATAAGTCACTTGTTCGAAGGCAAGCTTTTACTAAGAAAACTGTGAGAAAATGGTCAAATTAAGCTGAAAAAGCCCTGCAGCGTTGTTTGGAGACCACAAACTGGATGACTCTTTGCCAAGCACATGGAGAGGACATTAATGCCATGACTGAGTGTGTGACTGACTATGTAAACTTCTGTGTGGAGAACATCACCCCCACCAGAACAGTGAGATGCTTCCCTAATAACAAACCCTGGATAACCAGTGACCTGAAGGAACTACTAAACAAGAAAAAAAGAGCCTTCAGGGAGGGAGACAGGGAATTACAGTATACAGAAGTATACAGAGTATACAGAAGTGACTTAAGGTCAAGATCAGAGACAGCAAAGAGGTATACGTGAAGAAGCTGGAGAACAAACTACAGAGGAACAATATCAGAGATGTCTGGTCAGGAATGAAAAAGATCACAGGCTTTAAGGGCAGGAAGGATTGGATAGATGAAAGTCTGGACAGAGCCAATGAGCTGAACACATTCTTCAACAGGTTCAGTTCAGGAACTAGCTCAGCATCCTCCTCTCCTGTTCCCAGCCAAGCAGACATCCCACTTTTCTCTGACCAACAGCTTTCCTGTTACACCTTGGATGTTTTATCCTTCACCTCAGCCATGGACTTTTCTGATTCCACAAGTTTGACTTCAACCAAGTCAGGAAATGCTGCTACCCCCTTTACCTCCCCCTCCCACTTGTCTGTCTCCAAAAGTCAGGTGAAGAGGCAGCTGGAGAAACTGAACTGGAACAAGGCAGCAGGTCCAGATGGTGTCAACCCCAAAGTCCTGAAGGCCTATGCAGAGCACCTCTGTGGGATTCTGCAGCACCTCTTCAACCTTAGCCTAACTTAGGAGAAGGTTCTAGTGTTGTGGAAGACATCCTGCCTTGTTCCAGTACCAAAGAGAACTCACCTATCAGTCATCAATGACTAAAGACCTGTTGCCCTGACATCCCACATCATGAAGGTCCTGGAGAGACTCCTGTTGGCACCCCTGAGTAATCAAACAAGAACATATGAGGACCCGCTGCAGTTTGCTTATCACTGTGGAGTTGGAGTTGAATATCCCATCATACACCTGCTTCAACCAACCCACTGTCATCTGGACAAAGCAGGCAGTACTGTGAGGATCATGTTCTTTGATTTCTCCAGGGCATTTAACACAATTCAGACTCATCTGCTTTGTCAGAAACTTCTGAAGACACAGATGGTGCCCTCAACAATAACCTGGTTCAATGACTACCTGACAAACAGACCACAGTTTGTGAAATTGAAGAATTGTGTGTACAATTAGGTGGTCAGCTGCACAGGAGCACCACATGGGACCATACTCTCACCATTCTTTTTCACTCTGTACACCTCAGACCTCCAGTACAAATCAGAGACCTGTCATCTGCAGAAATACTCAGATGACTCTGCAATTGTCGGGTGCATCAGAGATGGACAAGAAGCTGAATACAGAAAGCTGCTGGACCGCTTTGTGACATGGTATGGAGACAATCGTCTTACTTTGAATGTGAATAAAACAAAGGAGATGATTGTAGATTTCAGAAGAAACAGGGATAAGTCAAACACTGTTTCCATCATGGGAGAAGAAGTGGAGGTGGTTGAAGAGTATAAATTCCTTGGAGTTTACCTTGACAACAGACTGGGGAGACTGAACAGTGAAACCGTCTGAAAGAAGGGACAGAGCAGACTGTACTTCTTAAGGAAGCTTAGGTCCTTCAAGGTTTGCAGCAAGATGCTGCAAATCTTCTACAAGTCTGTTGTGGAGAGTTTAATCTCTTCAGCCATCATCTGTTGGGATAGCAGCGTCAGAGCCAGGGACTTAAAAAGGCTCAAAAACCTGATGAAGAAGGCTGGTTCTGTTCTTGGCACTAATGTGGAACCACTGGAGATGATGATGCAAAGAAGGATTCTTCATAAAAGTAAAAAAAAATATGGACAACCCTGAGCATCCTCTTCATGAGACTGTCATAAAGCAACAGAGTGTCTTCAGTCGGAGGCTTCTTCAGTTTCACTGCATTACAGACCTTCCTGTCTACAGCCATCATTATCTACAACAACTCCTTAAAGAATTTATTATATGAGCTACAACAACACTTAATTTCCCTCTGGGATCAATAAAGTATTTTTGAATTTGAATTATACATCTACCTCAGGCCTTCGCTTTTAGTGGATCTTGGATGGACTGAATTTATAATCATCAACACCTCACCGAGCATCTGGAAACATCCACTCACCCAAGCAACAACTCACCTGTAAGTTAATGTTCCCTGGTCAACTTCAGCAATGTGGATTACTGGTTCAGCTCTCTGGTTCACGCTTCTCTGGCCACTCCTGTCGCTCGTTCACCAACCCGCGACAGGGTTGTTCCAGTATTCGGGCGCTGATCTCCTCAGGCTACATTTTCACTTGCCTGTAATCCCCTTTATTGACGGCGCTACATCTTCACCCAGACATCTTTTATCAGCCCCACCGGAGATACATTCAATGGGGGTCCTGAAGTAACATCCATCACAACACGCCGGCTGCAATAAAATCATTCTGGTCCAATATGCGCCACTGTCCTCGCCGTAATACGCTGACTGTTGACCACAGCATGTTAGCCATCCTAGCACGGTCGGCTAGCACCTCTTCCACACACAAAAAAACCTCCTTTCAACTTCGGCCAACTCAACATCTGCTTTCTGGCTAGCAAGGGGCAGCTCATCCAGGATCTTATCAATGACCACCACTTTTACATATTCCGCCTTACTGAACCATGGCAACCACCCAACAATTTCTCCTAGCTAAACGAATCCACACCACCGGGAAATGCCTACACCTGTCAACCACGTTGCTCTGGACGTGGCGGGGGTCTTGCGATGATTTATCATGATACATTGAAGATCTTGCCTGTCTTTGTCCCTATCTTCAACACTTTTGAATGCTTGTCAACTCTCTGGTCCGACTCCCACCATTATTTCAATAGTTTACCGTCCCACCAAACCCCAGACCCCTCTATCTTATGCCTCATCTCAAATCTACCCTTCATCTCCAAAATTCTAGGAAAAAAACTCTTGCACCCCAATTTCATTCCCATTTGTCTCAAAGTAACCTCTATGAACAGTTCCAGTCTGGCTTCTGTCCCCTCCACAGCACAGAAACTGAACTAGTAAAAATTACAAAATTACCCCCTCATGGCAGCTGATACCGGACTCCTCACCATTCTCATCCTTCTTGACCTGAGTGCGGCCTTTGACACCATCTGCCACGCCACCCTCCTCAGTAGACTGTCTTCTATTAGAATAACACATACTCCATTAGACTGGTTTAAATCCTACCTCTCAGGCTGCACTTAGTTCATTCAGCTGAAATCTTCCAAATCACACCCTTCTGCTGTTACCTCAGGTTTTCCCCAGGGCTCAGTCCTGGTGCCCCTTCTCTTTTTAATTTATTTACTGTTATGCGGATGACACCCAGCTCGGCCTAACCACCAAACACACCTCCAACCACCCCACCTTTCTCTCATTGACTGCTTAGCAGCAATTACATTTTGGTTCTCTTCAAATTTTCTCAAACTTAACACTGATAAAACCGAGGTTCTCCTTGTTGCTCAAAATCTATTTTGTCCAAAACTAACAGCTTCTCCCTCTCCATTGACTCCCACTCTGTTTCTCCTTCCCCTCAGGTTAAAAGTCTTGACATACTTGACATTAAATTATCCTTTCACTCTCACATAAATAACATTACCCTGTCCGCATACTTTCATCTACGTAATATTAATTGCCTTTGCTCCTCCCTCACCCCCCATACCACTGTGGTTCTTGTCCATAGCTTTGTCACCTCTCGATTAGATTATTGTAACTCACTTTTCTTTGGTCTCATACTACTCTGCATGTTATAACTGATTAGAATACTTTCTTTATTAAAGAAAGTAATAAAAGTTGATAACAGGACATGGGAGATGGTCAGTTACTGGGAGCATCATCCCAGTCGATGCCCCCCATCCAACAGGGCATTGTAGCTAAGCGGGATACCAGACCAGGTGTAGCTTCTATGGAGAGAAAAACACTGAGAAAAAACAAAGTTAACAGTCGAAATAACAGCAAATAATACAACTGGAGAGTAGTAGAAGAGAAAAGGAGCAGAGTGAAGAAAAATGGTCATTCTGTCCTCCAACTGTCTAAGCCTATAGCAGCATAACTACAGAGATTGCTCAGGATGACCTTAGCCACTCTAACTATGAGCTTTATCAAAAAGGAAAGTTTTAAGCCTGGCCTTAAAAGTAAACAGTGTCTGCCTCATGGACTAAAACTGGGAGCTGGTTCCACAGGAGAGGAGCCTGATAACTAAATGATCTGCCTCCCATTCTACTTTTAGAAATCCTAGGAACCACCAGTAAAGCTGCGGTCTGAGAGTGAAGTGCTCTGTTAGGCACATATTGAACAATTAGATCTCTGATGTATGATGGAGCTTGATTATTAACGGCTTTATATGTAAGAAGAAGGAGCTTAAATTCTATTCTGGATTTACGAGGGAGCCAGTGAAGGGAAGCTAAAACAGGAAAAATATGATCTCTCTTTTTAATGTTGATCTGAACACTTGCTGTAGGAATTTGGATCAACTGAAGGCTTTTAATTACATTTTGTGGACTTCATGATATTAAAGTATTACAGTAGTCTAGCCTTGAGGTAACAAATGCATGGACTAGTTTCTCAGTATCACTCCTGGACAGGATGTTTCTAATTTTAGCAATATTCCGGACGTGAAAGAAGGAAATCCTAGAAACCTGTTTAATATGAGATTTGAATGTCAAGTCTTGGTCAAAAATAACGCAAAGGTTCTTTACGTTATTAAGGGAGGCCAATTTAAAACCCTCCAGATGAAGTGATTGACTAAGCAGTTTCTTTTTTAGAGCTTCTGTTCCAAAGACGGCAACTTCTGTCTAAAGCAGAAAGTTTTTTAACTGGGATAGAAGGATGGACAATGAATAAATATTTGCTTTATTGTGATAGCATTATCATATTAGTCACAAGAAATATTGTATGTATATTTATAATATTATGGTAACTGAATAATTACAAAGCATCTATTGTTTTTATTCTACTCTCTGTTAATGCGTAAGAGTATTTAAATAAAAATCCACTACTACTTTACAAAAAATATTTACTTTAATAGTGAAAATGTACAGTTTTGACCCTGTTATGTTACCTATCAGAGGCACAAATATACTTTATTACCTTGTTGTTACCGTAACTCTCCGATTAAGCCTTGTCCTAACATTTAACAACTGTTTTGATATTTTCCAGTCTGGTTTCTGTGTGCACCACAGCACAGAGAGTGCCCTTGTCAAAGTTTTTAATGACATCCACATTAATACAGACTGTGGTAGAAACACAGTGCTGGTACATTTTGACCTCAGTGCAGCATTTGAAACTGTTGATCATGGTAATATATTGGAACGAATGGAGAGCTGGGTCGGACTTTCTGGTACAGTACTTGGCTGGTTTGAGTCTTTGTGTCAATAGGCAATTTTTCATCAGAACAGACAGAAATCTACCAATAAGATTAATTACCATTACTATGCAGATGACACTCAGCTTTACAATACAATGTCACCAGGTGATTTTTAACCCATCAAACTCTAAGTAAATGCATTGAAAAGATCAAAGCATGGATGTGCCATAATTGTCTCTAGCTGAATAGAAATAAACTGAAGCAATTGTCTTTGGTCCTAAAGAGGAACGATCAAGTGTCAGCACATAGTTAATACAGCTAGAAACTACCGATCAAGACCAAAATCTAGGTGTAGTAATGGACTCAGACCTGAACCTCCAGGGTCACATAAAAGACGTAACAAGGTCAGCCATCTATCACCTGAAGAATATATCTAGGATTAAAGAACTAATGTAACAACAGGACCTCGAAAAAGTCAACCATGCCTTTACTTTTGGTCGGATTGATTACTGCAATAGTGTCCTCACAGGTCTGCCTAAAAAGTCAAAGACAGCTGCAGCTGATCCGGAACGCTGCTGCGCGCATCCTCACTAGAACCAGGAAAGTAGAGCACATCACACTAGTTCTACAGTCTTTACACTGGCTCCCTGTAGCTCAGAGAATAGACTTCAAAATAATTTTACTAGTTTATAAATCTTTGAATGGCTTAGCACCAAAGTATGTTGAATATCTGTTGTCACCATACCAACCTCCCAGTCCACTCAGGTCTTCCAACTATAGTCTACTAATCATCCCTAGAATTAGAACCAAACATGGAGAAGCAGCTTTCAGTTTCTATGCTCCCCTTATACGGGGAGCATAGTTTATCTTAAACTTCCAGACCTGCTGAAGCTGCTGAAACACTGAGTTCCTTTAAATTCAAACTAAAACCTCATCTGTTTAGCACTGCCTTTGAGTAAGTGATTAATAATAGCTGGAATGTCACATGTTTAAATGTGTCATGTGTTTTGTGTACTGCTGTTCTCCCCTAATCATGTAAAGCACCTTGAATTGCCTTGTTGAAAGTGTGCTATACAAATAAAGTTGCCTTGCCTTGTCTTGTGTGGTCTTATTTCTTTTACAATTCAGATGAAGACTGTATTTAAGTAGAGAGATAATATAGGGTATTTTTAGATACACACTAAATCTTCAAAGTGTGAGCTACTAGCCTTTCAAAATAACTATAAATGAGTTTGAATTCAGGGATAAATTACATCATATTTGCCACCATGGAACTTCTCTGCTATCCAAACATTATGCTTATGTAATGCGGCTTTGTGAGTTATCCAATCCTGCTGTAAAACCCAGAGTGTCAGCCGACTACAGGATATCCTGCTGAGAAATGCGGCAGGGATAACAGCAGCCTTTCATTCTCCGGGCTCAGTCGATCATGTCCAATGCCAGCGAAGCTTTCAGAGGACAGTCACAGAGTGCGGCCATTATACTGACTCTGCACCCCTCATCTGATAGGAAAAAGGCAGAACCCATCAAAACAGCTCTGAAAGCTGCTGTACTGACGGACAAAGTGAATCTATCATAGCTCTCCTCACCGTGGGAAGCCTTTGACGTCTCCAGCAAGCTGTGTTTATTGACCTGTAGCTGGCCTCTGATTGAAAAGAGCAGCAAATGAGGACTTTAATTTCACTCTCTTTTCATGAATTAATCATCAATAGCTTTATGAATGACTAATCAATGACTGTGAAAAACTCAAATGAATCCCCATGCAAAACTTACGTTTTTATCATTAAAGTCAGGAGATCAAACATCTACAGCCTGTGCTACAAGCAGCAACTATTCTATTCTATGTACTGTGCATTGAACATATATCCATACACCACTCTTTGCTATTGCATTTTATTGGGATTTTATGTAAAAGACCAACACAAAGTAAACTCAGGAAAAAAAAGAAACATCCCTTTTTCAGGACTGTGTATTTCAACAATAATGTAAAAATCCAAATAACTTTACAGATCTTCATTGTAAAGGGATTAAACAATGTTTTCCATGCATGTTCAATTAACCATAATCAATTAATTAACATGCACATGTGGAATGGTCGTTAAGACCTTAACAGCTTACAGAAAGTAGGCATTTAAGGTCACAGTTCTAAAAACGCAGGACACTAAAGAGACTAGTCTACCGACTGTGAAAAACACCCAAAGAAAGATGCCCAGGGTCCCTGCTCATCTGCGTGAACGTGCATTAGGCATGCTGCAGGGAGGCATGAGGACTGCTGATGTGGCTAGGGCAATAAATTGCCATGTCCGCACTGTGAGACGCCTAAGACAGCGCTACAGGGAGACAGGAAGGACAGCTGGAAGACCACGTGTAACAACACCTGTACAGGATCGGTACATCCGAATATCACACCTGCGTGACAGGTACAGGATGGCCACAACAACTGGCCGAGTCACACCAGGGACACACAATCCCTCCATCAGTGCTCAGACTGTCCGCAATAGGCTGAGAGAGGCTGGACTGAGGGCTTGTAGGCCTGTTGTAAGGCAGGTCCTTACCAGACATCACCAGCAACAACGCCGCCTATGGGCACAAACCCACCTTCGCTGGACCAGACAGGAGTGGCAAAAAGTGCTCTTCACTGATGAGTCACGGTTTTGTCTCACGGGTGATGGACGGATTCGTGTTTATCGTCGAAGGAATGAGCGTTACAACGAGGCCTGTACCCTGGAGCGGGATCGATTTGGTGGTGGGGGGTCCGTCATGGTCTGGGGCTGTATATCACATCACCATTGGACTGAGCTTGTTGTCATTGTAGGCAATCTCAATTGCCTTGCGGTACAGGGAAGACATCCTCCTCCCTCATGTGGTACCCTTTATGCATGCTCATCCGGACATGATCCTCCAGCAGGACAATGCCTCCAGCCATATTGCTCGTTCTGTGCATGAGATTCTGCATGACAGCAATGTCAGTGTTCTGCCATGGTGTTACAACCCAGCTCAGCTAGGGAAGGGGGAAGTAACATAAAAATCCTGAGTCAGGGTGTAGGAGTAGGAGAGTACATGTATTTAATAAGAGATTCAGGACAAAGTACAACTCTGGTGGACAAGCCAAGTATTTACAAAAAAATAAGAGAGACCCCAAAAACACAGGCTAAGAGAAGCCTTAAATAAAAATACAGATAGGGTGAAACGGTCAAGTTTTAAATGCTTAGAGTTCACAATAAAGAGAGGCTGAGGCTTAAACTGAGCCTACAAAATTCCCACCAATATGTTCAGCTCAATCCTTAACAGTTTCTCTAAAGAAGGGAAAAAACAAAGTATAGAAGTACTTCAGTGCTCTAAAGCTACTGTGACAAACATACAAAGTTGTGGACATAAACAGCCAGATGGTTCTGAAACCAAGCAAAGGAAGTGTGAAAACAGCACTGCAGTCAACTGCTCCCCCTTTGCAAGCCAAGCAGAGAGTCTTTTAAAGGCCAAGGGCCCAATCAGCAGGTCTCATTGGTTAATGAGGTGCAGCTGGTTTTGAGTGGCATGGTGAGTCTATTGCAGCCAGGTCAGGTCTGAAGAGCAGACATCAGGGCGGGGCTTCACATGAAGGGGAAAAAAAACAGTAAAACACAACCAGAAGTAAACAGCCTTGGCTGTGAAAACAATTGGCCGTAACACATGGCCAGTGAAGAGCCCGGATCTCAATCCCATTGAGCACGTCTGGGACCTGTTGGATCGCAGGATGAGGGCTAGGGCCATTCCCCCCAGAAATGTCCAGGAACTTGCAAGTGCCCTGGTGGAAGAGTGGGGTAACATCTCACAGCAAGAACTGACAAATCTGGTCCAGTCCATGAGGAGGAGATGCACTGCAGTACTTCAAGCAGCTGGCGGCCACACCAGATACTGACTGGTACTTTTGATTTTGAGCCTCCCTTCATTCAAGGACACATTATTCTATTTCTGTTAGTCACATGTCTGTGAAACATTTTTAGTTTATGTCTTATGGTGTTGACTCTTTTAGTGTTCATACAAATATTTACACACATTAAGTTTACTGAAAGTAAAAACAGTTGAAAGTCAGAGGATGTTTCTTTTTTTGCTGAGTTTAGATCATTATTGTTCAACGGAACAGAAATTATATATGTTTTTAATTATGGAGAAAGGTGGTGTCCATTTTTATTGAGTGACTCTTTACTCCGATACCTCGAAATACAGTTTGGCACAACAAATTGCTTTCAGCAATCACCTGAATAAAAAACAGAATCTACATGTGTGTATTTAATCTAAGAATAGACCCATCAGTTCTGTGAAGGCCTCACAGGTTTGTTCAGAGAACATAAGTGAACAAACAGGATCATAAAGAACGAAGAACAGGAAGGTAAGGTAGAAATTTCTTGAGAGGTTTAAAGCAGTTAGCTTAAAAAACAACTTCCCAAGCTTTAAACATGGCACAAAGCACTGGTCAATGTATCATTTGAAAACTAAAAGTGCATCGAACAAATAGAAATGCCAAACCATCTGCTTGCCTTTACCAGTGCAGGAAAGAACCTGAACTGAACAAAAATCAGACTGAGTACAGCATAGAAAATATAAAAAAAATCAATACTCTCAAAAAACTCATAAAATAATGCAGCTATAGTAACAAACATAACATTTTATCCTCTTCAAAAATACATTTAGAATTACATACAAAATATTATTTGTGTTTTTACCATTGAGTGGATTCTAAATAGAGTGGATTGTTAATTTGGATCTTGCACACACATTATGCATAATTTTAGGTATTTAATATGCAAATAGCAACAAATTGCTTTAAATACAGTCCTTGGTGTGTGTTCAGTATAATTCAGTGGACATTAATGGTATATCTGCAAATTAGCAACAAAAGTCTACAAGGGGTTTAATTGAAGTCAGACCTCAGCTCTGAAACATAACTCATTGCTAGCCCTTAACCTGCAGAGACCACAATGCTTGTTGGCTGATGAATTCTGTGCTTCTGAAGAGTCCTTAAGGTCTTCGTTTTTTTAACGTAGAAAACATGGCATTAGTTGGCTCTTTCCAAAATCATAAGTCGATTTCAGTTTTAATTAACGTCCTGTTGGTCATGAAGAACTTATCTTAACTAACAGTCATATTTAGAGGCAGACTCAATCTCTGATAGATGAATCAAGACCTTTACACGTAGGAACTTAATTGACAGATATTGTTACTCAAACCTAAACATGTCACATTTATATTCACAACAGATCTCTTAAAGTTTCTAGAATCAATTTACCCTTTTTTACTTATTATTTGAATTGCTTGTCCAAGGTGACCCTAACGCATGCCCGTATCTTTAACTAAAGGGATATCTTACATGTCATTGCATCTTTTTCTGAGGTTCGGTGTCAACATTAAGAATATAATGTCAACTGGATCATAAAATTGGGTCTTTTTTATATGTTACTTTCTTTGTTTCCAATACAAAAGTGAACCACTGACCACTGTCTAGTGACTGATTCAATTATTTAAAGACAAATACAAACGTTATTTGCATTTTTTTTTACATTTCTTTGAAATGAAGTAGAAGGAAAATACTACACAGTTGACAATTTTCTTATAAAAATAGAATTCTGAAAAGTGTGGCATCCTTTTAATGTTAGCTGCCTGGTAACGCTGGATGAGCTGCAAAGACTCTACTGACAAGACCACTACTAGCAGTGCATTCTACTGATCTGGCCATTACAGAGATTGGTCATTGTAAAAAGAAAGCCAATGTTGCAAGAAAACAAGGACGTTCCATTTGCAGATGTTATTTTGGCCAACATGCAAAATAAAATGTGTGAGGGAAAATCAACACAACAATTCACCCTGAATTTACTATCCCGATGGCATATCAAATACATTCCAAAAAAATCATTGAAGTTTGTGGTTATAATGTAACTTTCTATATATATATATATATATATATATATAGAAAGTTCAAGTTGAATACTTTAGCAATACTATGCACATATCCTTTCATAAAACCAGCAATTTCCAAATCACAACGTTCTTTGGAAATTCTTTGAATTAAGTAAATAGTCTGACCTTGTGCTAAACTAGAGAAAGGCAAAGTCAGTTTACCTCAGACATCATACATTCTGGTGAGCATACCTTGTGAGCAAGCCAAGAGAAGAAAAGGTCAGCACTAAGTCCTAACTTCTGTTTAGATTCTTGTGAGGACACAGCTCCAGCATTTTGCAACCCCCTTATGCTACATAAACGCAACCACACAAACACATACATCGTTAGTTTGGCTTTAGCATCTAGTGTCCCCCATGTGGGAATGATTACATTATGTAGTGCATATCAAGCAGGACGAAAGGCATCTGAACAGAAGTCTATGAATATTATGTTCCATGATGACATCCTGTTCAAGTTCACATCCATCTAATTTAGCAATTCTAAGATTGTTTCCGATGATCGTTTCTTGTGGCATGATTGTCTTCATCAGCTGTTAGTCATTCAGCAATTGGTTACTTTCTCACTGACTGCTATGTATATAGTCCAGAAGCTGCAGCTGTAGCTAAAATTGATTTAGGCGGATAAATTGTCTCGGAAAAGAATAGCTATACTCCATGAGACGTTCCATCTTTGATCACATTACAAACAATCTTTGATGTATTCTATTGGGATTTTACTTGATAGAGCAACAAAAAGTAAGGAATAATTGTGAAATTGCAGGAAAATGACAGTCTTCAAAGTTTCTTAAATGAAAATCTGAAAAGTATGGTTCACATACATATTTAACCTCACAAAGAACCTGCCCACAGTGCGAGCTGTACTCAAATGCATGTAACGCGTTTCAGAATGTTATTTTTTAGTTCACTTCAAAAGGGCTTAAAAGAAGACCGTTAGCAAATAAAGTTTATATTTGATTAATATTTTAATCAGTCACCTAACAACACTTTTAGTTAAACACATTTTACTATACTCAATTAGTATACATTACATTAAGACCATTTTTGTATGTGGTTTTGTATCGTCCACCAGGCCCTTACTCTCAATTCTTGGATCAGATCTCACATTTTTTATCTGATTTAGTATTAAATACTGATAGGGTTATTATAGTGGGGGACTTTAATATTCATGTGGATACTGAAAGTGATAGCCTAAATGCAGCCTTTAGTGCTATTTTAGAATCAATTGGCTTTACTCAAAAAGTACAGGGATCGACCCACTCGGGTAAACACACTTTGGACCTTGTACTGACATACGGTATTGAGTGTGAGGAAATAACAGTCCACCCACATAACCCGGTCTTGTCTGACCACTTCTTAATAACTTTTGAATTTACTTTAACTGACCATCTTAAATCTGAAAGAAAATTTC
This sequence comes from Valencia hispanica, assembly GCA_963556495.2. Classification (NCBI taxonomy): domain Eukaryota; kingdom Metazoa; phylum Chordata; class Actinopteri; order Cyprinodontiformes; family Valenciidae; genus Valencia; species Valencia hispanica. The sequence goes on along the minus strand of OY747704.1, from coordinate 16,494,268 downwards.
ATTATAGTAGAGCTTTATCAGAAAATGCTGTAACAATTTTTAAAGAATCTGTTCCATTCTTACTTTCCTTAGTGTCTCAGGGTAACACAGTGGATGGTAGCAATTCTATCTCTAACCCTTCAGAAATTGATGGTCTGGTTCACAGCGTTACGTCCTCATTGTGTCGGGCATTAGATAGTGTAGCCCCATTAAAAAAGAAAGTGGCTAGCCATAGGAGGCTGACTCCTTGGTTCAACGCAGAGTTGCGTACTTTAAAGCAGAATACTAGGAAGTTGGAGAGAAAATGGCGCTCTACACACCAAGAGGATTCCTATTTAACCTGGAATAACAGTCTACTGCTGTATAAAAAGACCCTTCGACAGGCTAGAACACCATATTTTTCATCACTAATAGAGGCGAATAAAAACAATCCTAGGTTTCTTTTTAGTACAGTTGCCAGAGTCATAGCTCTGTTGAGCCAACTATTCCCCCAGCTCTTAGCAGTGATGATTTTATGGGATTCTTCATAAATAAAATTAATTCTATTAAAAATAAAATCATTGGCATCCTCCCAAAAATGATTAGTTCTTCCTCAGTAAATGAGGCCGTATCGGAAAGAACTGTAGAACCTCAGTTGTGCTTAGGCTGTTTGGATTCAGTCAAGCTTTCGGAATTATCAAAAATATTACCCTCATCTAAACCTTCAACTTGTATGTTGGACCCAATCCCAACCAAATTATTTAAAGAAGTGTTCCATTTGGTTCCTGGCCCCATTTTGGATATGATGAATCTATCCTTAGTAAACAGATACGTACCACAAGAATTAAAAATAGCCGTGATTAAACCTTTACTCAAGAAACCTTCCCTTGATCAAGATGACTTAGTGAATTACAGACCTATATCTAACCTTCCTTTCTTATCCAAAGTCCTTGAGAAAATTGTTGCTAATCAAGTCTGTGAGCTGTTTGAAGAGTTTCAGTCAGGTTTTAGAGCTCATCATAGCACTGAAACAGCACTGGTGAAGGTTACTAATGATATTCTCATGGCCTCAGATAATGGACTTGTGTCTGTTCTGGTTTTATTAGATCTCAGTGCTGCTTTTGACACAGTCGATCATAATATTCTCTTAGAAAGGCTTGAACATGTTGCAGGGATCAAAGGAACAGCACTAGGCTGGTTTAAATCATATTTGTCTGATAGATTCCAGTTTGTTCATCTAAATGATAAATCTTCTTCACTCTCAAGGGTTACTTGTGGAGTTCCACAGGGTTCTGTGCTTGGACCAATTCTTTTCACCATATATATGCTCCCAATTGGTAGAATCATTAGACAACATGGGATACATTTCCACAGCTATGCAGATGATACACAACTATATTTATCCATAAATCCTGATGAACCCAGTCAGTTAGGTAGATTACAGGCATGTCTGGAAGACATAAAAACATGGATGACCCTTAACTTTTTGCTTTTAAATTCTGACAAAACAGAAGTTGCTGTCTTTGGACCAGAAGTTCTTAAACAGAAACTGATTAGTCAATCACTTCATCTGGATGGCATTAAATTGGCCCCCAGTAATAACGTAAATAACCTCTGTGTTATTTTTGACCGAGACTTGACATTTAAATCCCATATTAAACAGGTTTCTAGGATTTCTTTCTTTCACCTCCAGAATATTGCTAAAATTAGAAACATCCTGTCCAAGAGTGATGCTGAGAAACTAGTCCATGCATTTGTTACCTCAAGGCTGGACTACTGTAATTCTTTACTATCAGGTAGTCCACAAAATGCCATTAAAAGCCTTCAGTTGATCCAAAATGCGGCAGCAAGAGTTCTGATGAATATTAAAAAGAGAGATCACATTTCTCCAGTTTTAGCTTCCCTTCATTGGCTCCCTGTTAAATCCAGAATAGAATTTAAGATCCTTCTTCTTACATACAAAGCCCTTAATAATCAAGCTCCATCATACATCAGAGATCTAATTGTTCCATATGTTCCTAACAGAGCCCTTCGCTCTCAGACTGCAGGTTTACTTGTAGTTCCTAGGATCTCTAAAAGTAGAATGGGAGGCAGATCTTTTAGTTATCAGGCTCCTCTCCTGTGGAACCAGCTCCCAGCTTTAGTCCGTGAGGCAGACACACTGTTTACTTTTAAGGTCAGGCTTAAAACTTTCCTTTTTGATAAAGCTTATAGTTAGAGTGGCTTAGGTCATCCTGAGCTATCTCTGTAGTTATGCTGCTATAGGCTTAGACTGCTGGAGGACAGACTTACCAATTTTCTTCGCTCTGCTACTTCCTTTTCTACTACTACTCTCCAGTTGTATTACAGTACATTCTGTTATTTCGACTGTTAACTTATCCTGGTATCCTGCTTGGCTGCAATGCCCTGTTGGATGGGGGGCATCGACTGGGATGATCCTCCCAGTAACTGAACATCCACTGTGTCCTGTTATCAACTTTTTACTTTCTGTAACATAGAAAGTTCTCTTATATCAGATCTTCTGTTCCTTCTCTGTTTCTGCTCTGTCTTCTCAAACCCCCAGACAGTCGTGGCAGATGACCGCTCCTACTGAGCCTGGTTCGGTTGGAGGCTTCTTCCTGTTAAAGGGGAGTTTTCCCTCTCCACCGTCGCTACATGCTTGCTCAGTATGAGGAATTGCTGAAGGATTGCTGTGGTTGGAAAGTCTGCATCAACGGGGCCCAACCTCACGCCAATGACTGACGCAATCTGCTGGGATTCCTTAAATAGGAAACTTTTTAACTGATTGGAATGTTTGTATAAATGTATTGAAATGACTTCTTGTTAAGTGCCTTGAGATGACATCTGTTGTGAATTGGCGCTATTTAAATAAACTGAATTGAATTATTGTTTAAACATAAAGCATAATAATGCTATCAATCAGATAAGAATATTCTTTTTGTTCCATCTTCACCTTATAAACACTGAAGGCTGTAAAAGGAGAGAAGTATTTCAGTGCACAGAGATTAGTTAATATCCCAAATATTTCCATTTGTAATCCAAGACATCCAGTCTTGTATTGGAAACAAAAAAAACATACATCAAAAGATGATCCAGTTTAAGTGACACAACTGACATTAGGTTGGCACAGAACCTGAGGAAAAGGTGTCAGAAATCCCTTTTAGTTAAGATGTTGGCACGTGTTATATTCAGCTGTGATCAGGAATTTGATTTTATAAAGCAAAGGTGCTGGAAATGTGAATCTTTTCTGTGAATTTTAACAACAGACCTGTTGTGAATATAAACCTGACACAATTCGATGTGATGTGCTTATTGCTGTCATTAGAATGTGGCTTTTGGAAGTGACTGAGATATTTAATTCAGACATAAACTGCCTGTCTCATGCTGTGAATACACAGAAACAAATGCCATTTAAGGCTTAGATTGATGGTCAGGTTATACATCTGTCTTTCTGTCAGAGATCCACAGAAACCCAGTTCCTGGGACGATTAAATGATTACTAATCCCTTAGTCTTTAGTAAACCCCCACACGCTTTATAAATATGAATACGAATGAAATGTTGAATAGGGTTACAACAATTAGACCTAGTTATGGTGTCACCTAAAATTAACCACTAGATCCGAGATTAACAGCCTGATGTTTTACAGCGATCTGGAGTAACTTGAACACAGAATAAGCTATAATTATCCCAATCATTGGTACTTTCACAAGATGTTCATTATAAATCCTGCAAGATTTTCCAGGTTCATTTTACAGTAAAATGTATTCACATCATACGGATCAGCACAGGCTGACATCTATCAGAAACCTGGCTGTCAGCAAGGGAGAAGTGGACTCATTGAACATGCACGGCTTTTGTGAAGCACTCAATGAGCTGCAGCAAACAGCCGCTGAATGGTGGAAAAGGAGCTGATCAGGGCCAACTGTAGCTTACTAATGCATCCCTCAAGGGGTCAAAAACTGACTGCAGCAGCTGAAGAATTTATAAACAGTTTAGAAGACTAAAAAAAAAGTCACTTTCCTCTGCTTACCGAAAATGAATGAAAATAACACAATCTGTATTCCTTTCCTGTTATGAAACTTGTGAGTAAAATTAACACTGGGATTAAAGGTGGCACACCACATCGGTATTACGAACGGTTATATTATGCATATGAATAAAAAAAAAACTCCATTAATATTTTGGATTTTAGGTTTTGAGCTTAGATTAATTGACATTGTCCTCGTATTTTTACAGAAAGTTTAGAGATGCATCAGTTACTGGCAGAGATCACAGTTGGCAAATTTCCTCTTGATAGGTTGTCATCAGTTACTGGCAGACTAGAACGGAAAAGCCCAAAAGAATGTGGGAAAGAAAATCCTAATTAATTAAATGCCTAAAAATATAAGATCTGTCTTTGCATTCAGCTTAGACAGTAGTGTTACGGCCAGCATCCAGTTTCTGATACCAGGATTAGGACAGCTTGTTTAAAGTCAACCCACAGCATATTTCTGATTCCCCGCCACTCCTTAGTAGAATCAGAGCTATGTTCGGGATCATTGTCACATTTTAGGACCTAGTTCTGCTTCAGTCGTAATTATTTTTCAGAGATGGCCAAACATGTTCCTCAAGCACCCTCCAATGCACAGTAGAATTCATGGTGGATTCCATTAGGTTTAGCTGACCAGGTTGTGTTGCAGCAAAGCATCTCCAAACGTTAAAGAAAGTGAAACCCATATAGATTCATTACACAGAGTAAATTTGATTTTCATGACGCTCAGATAACAAAAACCCACATTTCAGCGTCTTAGAAAATCTGAATATTGTGAAAAAGTTAAATATTGGACGTGGTGTCACACCTTTTTCAGCTAATTAACTCAAAACAAGGTTCCCTGAGCCTCTAAGTAGTCTCTCTCTCTGGGGTCAGGAGGGTACACAGTCATAGGGAAGATTGCTGACTGGACAGATATCCAGAGGGCAGTCTCTAACACTCCTGGACCAGAGACAACTCCTGGACCAGAGACCGGATAGTTACTTTGTGCTCCACAGTCCTCTTTTCAGATAAGAGTAAAGTTAGCATTCAATTTGGAAATCAAGGTCCCAGAGAATGGAGGAAGAGTGGAGAGGCACAGAATCCACATTGCTTGAAGTCCAGTGTGAAGTTTCCACAGTTAGTGATGATTTAGGCTGCCATGTCATCTGCTGGTGTTGGTCCACTCTCTTTTCCCGAGTGCCACAGTCAACGCAGCCATCTGCCAGGAACTTTTACAGCACTTCATGCTTCCTTCTGCTGACAAGCTTTATAGAGATGTGAATTTCATTTTCCAGCAGGACTTGCCCACACTGCCAAAGGTACCAAAAGCTGTTCAGTGACTATGGTGATGATACTGTGCTTAGTGCAACAGAACCACAGGCTGATCTCCTCCATGCCACATTGCATTAAAACAGTAGTTCATGCAAAAGGAGCCCCAACCAACCATTGAGTGAATTGAAATGAACATGATTTTCAAAAACCTGACAGGTCGTGTGTAAAATATCGTTTTTCATTTATCATATTTACATTTTCAGACAAGAGTTTTTGGTTTTAATTATCTGCAAACCATAATACTCCAAATTGCAAGAAATAAAGGCTTGAAATATTTATATCCAAGTGACAAAAACTTTTGAACCTTTTCATATTCTGCCTTTTTGAGACGTACCTTTAGTGCCTTTATTTGACTTTACACACATTTTTATTTTTTAAAATAAAGAGAAGAAAAGTTATGATTCAAAAGCACTGGGAAAATTTTGTACAATAACTCTTAAAAACTAAATATTGTGGTTTTATTGCAATTACAGAAATATAACAGGAGATACAAGCTGAAAATGACTGAACTAGTATTTTTTTCCTTTCAACAGAATTTAATAAATAGGATTTACAGAACATGTTCAATATTTCACATCAAATATACACACATTTTGACAATATCTACGACATGATCACTGTTATTGATGTGGCGTGTCTGAGTAACCGATGAAGGCTCTCATCAGTGATACTGCACAGAGAGAAAACATTTAGTAATTTGACTTAAGCTCACAAGCAGCAGTGGCTCATCTGACTTTTAAGTGTCACCTGAGGTTATTTTAATGAAGAGCAACACATGTCTCAACATCGCTGGATAAACCAATAAGGAAGAAGCAACACAACGTCTCATTTATTTCCCATTGTGCAATAACAGGGCTCTAAATAAAAGCGGTCTGTAACAGCTGCCTCAGTAACAGGAAAGCGAATCCACAGCGCCATTGATGATGGACGTGGCCCAGCTTGCTCAGTGGGTGCCAGAGAAACAGCTGCGGGACACCCACAGCAGATCCATTTTCCACAAACTGACCAGATGGCCAAAGGTAAGGCTTCAACTAACCGACAGCAGAAATATATGCAAAATTAATGGCTTAAAAATAAAAAAAGCTCCTGGAAATACAATTCTGTAAGAGGAAAGATGACAAACTGTATAATTATTTAAAAGTTCTCACTGGGCACAGAATAGATCTTTTGATCTGACAACTTAGTGTAAAGGTTTAAAACAGAAAAGCAACAATTTCTGTTGCTGCTGCTAAAATATTGATAATTCCGGTTCTCATCAAACTGTCTGGCTGCACAGTAGTGCATTTGGTAGCACTTTTGCCTTTCAGCAAGAAGGTCCAAGGTTTGCATCCCGGCCTGGGGTCTTTCTGCATGGAGTTTGCATGTTCTCCTCTCTGGGTACTCTGGCTTCCTCCCACAGTCCAAAACCATGACTGTTAGGTTAACTACTCTCTCTAAGTTGTCCTTAGCTGTGAGTTAATGTGTGTCTATGGGCTGCCCTGTGAAGGACTGGCGACCTGTTCAGGGTGTACCCTGCCTCTCGCCCAACAACTGCCGAAGATAGACACCAACCCCCCCCCCCCCCACACAACCCTGCAAAGATAAGCGGCATACACAATGGATGTATGGATACTACTTTCTATAACATACCATGTACATCTATTATTCATTTTATTTTGATGCATAAACTTGAGCAAATTCTGAAAAATAATATCCTTAAATGCACAAGTAGTTTACAAATTAACATGCTTATTGCTCTGAAGATCTTTTTTTTTCTATGCTCTGTACAGAGCAACATGGGAAGCTGCTTTAGCTGGTTAATTAGTCAGGCTATCTGCTCAGGTAGCCAGCCTAAAGTCAGCTGTTAAGCAGACATGCCGCTCATAGCTTTCTAACTGTAGCTTTAAAGCAGTTACTTTCACAATAAGAGTGGGAGGTACACTTTCCGTTTCCACTAAGTGACTGTTGACTGACTTTGACTATGTTTTTCTAAATTGATTTATCAGTCTTCTTTCAGCCAGCTGAAGCAGTGCTTTCACTGTGTCTTTTCACTTGATCACTGCATTTGGCTCCAATTTCACTTCAAGTTAGATAACCTCAGCAAGGCAGCGTTGAAACTAAACCATTAGACATTGTTGTTATTGCCAATGTCCAGCCAAAAGTTTTATCCAACATAATTACTTCATAGGCAGCATTTAGAATGAAACTCCTCGGGAGCAAAAGTCCTAAGTCTCACATGCTGGTTTACAGTTTGACTATACGTGTATGGATTCATAATATCAAAATAAAGATATAACTATTGAAAACAAAAACAACAACAAATAAACATATCCACAAACAGAAGACACTGATCGAACTATATGTTAAATAAAAATGTCTTTAACAGGTAGTCAGTGAGAAAAAGGACTAGGAAATTGTGAATGGAGCCAATTTTAGATCTAATGCGCTAAATAAAGCTAGTGCTGAAAAATATTTCTTTGATTCACTTTTTTCACGATGCTTTTGCATTCAATCTGACAATTTTGAAAAATAAGGCTGATTTGGAATTTGACTAAACCGAGTAGGTCAGCACCCTGCTCCAAAGGCCACTGTGCCTAAAGGTCATGTGTTTATCAGCTGCTCTGTTTCAGATGAACTATTTGTGCTCCCAAACAAACAGTGAGTGACAGTTCTCTCATGCATTAAATTAGCAGCCAGCATTGCACAATTCTCATACTTTACCTGGTCACGTGTTTGTGTTTGGGGGGGTATATTGAATATTAACATGCCATGGAGAATTCTAACAAGCCAAAAAGCTGTATTTTTGGTGTCTTGCCTTTCCAGAGACACCTTCCATAATTAGTCTGCTTTCAGAGTTGGAAGACACAGCAACTAACAGGGTAAATGGAGTTTTCCTAACAGAGGTGCTCAGTCCAGAGGAACCTCAGCGACACTGGGTGAGATGGTAGAAGTGGCCTGCTTGGATTCCTTCATCTTCTCGAGGCCGAAGAGGAGGTCCAGCTGCGTGACTGGCCGTAACCGATCCTCGTCAACAGGCCTGAAATGAGAAACGTAAGAAGTCTGAGATCCTCTGCACACCATATAATACACATCAGTTTTCACTATAAACTGTCTTTTTATGGTGGGTCAAAAACCTTTGGGTATTTGGCACTGCATGATATTTTGATAATTAATACTTAATGTGAACTAGGGAATCGAAATGCCTTCTGGAAACAAACTACAGATCTTTGTAAAAGTATTTGTACCTGTTTAACCTTTTCACATTTTGTCACTTTTGTCACATTACCGCGACAAACGATTTCATTTATTAGGATGTTTTTAGCGCCACACAAACCAGCACAAAACTGGGAAGTTGAAGGATCTTACATAATCTAAAAATGTATCTATTTTAACAAATAAATCTGAATGTGGGATACAATTGCTTTCATCCAACCTGAATCAATACTTTGTAGAACAATATTTGCTGCAGTTATAGCATTTCGGATTTGTGTGTCTACCAGATTTGTATATATAAAAACTAACTTTTTTGCCCATTCTTCTTTGCAAAAATAGCTAGGAGTCAGTGTGTCTGAACAACTTTTTTCAGGTCTTGCCAGAGATTCTCAATTAGATTTTGGTCTGGACTTTAACTAGGCCATTCCAACGCATGATGAACATGCTTTAATCTAATCCATTCTATTGCAGCTCTCACTGTATGTTTAGGAGTGTGCTCTGCATCAGTCTCAAGTCTTTTGCCGCCTCTAACAGGTTGTCCTCCAGGAATGTCCTGTTTTTAGCTCCCTTCATCTTCAGCTCTGAGCTGCTGCCTTGTCCCTGCTAAAGTATCTCCGCAGCATGATGCTCCCACCACTGTGTTTCACAATGGGGATGGTATGTTCAAGGTGTTGTTGGGTGTTAGTTTTCTGCCACAGAGCACATTTTTTTTTATGGTTTCCAGCAAAAACATGAATTCTAATTGGTTTCTTTAATTACGTCTTTCTTGTTGCCACGTTTCCAGATTCTTATTAGAATTTATGGGTAGGGAATGTTCTAGTTTTTATTACTGTTAATGAAGCAAACTAACTTTTAAATGGGAAAGTCGATGTCATCATTGAGACTTAATGAGAATTATATTATTGTCAGAACCTACATTAGAGCTGTGTGTGTGTGTGGAGAGTGTTTGTTGTTTTCTCTGAATGCTCATTTTACACCACATGCCTCTTGCTGCCTTAATGGAACTTTCTATGCATGAAGCTCTGGGAAAAAAAAGTTATTTCTTCAGCAATCATGCATTTCTTCATCAAGGGATTTCAGTGGTTGCCTTAGCAACAGCGCAGCAAGGGGCTACACAAATCAGATAGTCCTATAAAAGCTGTTTGCATAGTCAACCAGATCCATCTGGCATAATGACTTACAGAAGTGTGTTGTGTTGATGTTGTTTGTAAGGAGTCAACAGAAATTTTTATTGGGAGGATGAATACAAATCTTAATGAGAAACAAATACTTGCTTAGTGTCTTTTGATCAACAGAGATCACAGTTTTACAAACTTATGGTTGTTTTGCTTTTCTCTTTTACAAGGACTTTAATGCTCATCTAAGATGTGTGCAGTCAGCATTTTCTCTCAGGTTAGAGGTCAAGAAACAGCAGATCAGGCAAAATGTGTCTTTTACATGTGCTGTTAACCTCAATCTTAATCAGTCTGAAAAGCAGTCAAACCAAGAATACAATTTCAGCTGTATTTAAACTTAACATTTATTTGGCTATCCACAAAAAAAAATCAAAGTTTAACATAGTACTCCTTTTCTTTAGTCCTTGGAGTTGTTTTAGTGCCTTGATAGTGAAATGACACTCAGCCCTTTCTGTTCAGTTGTGAAGGACTTAGCAGCTAATGTGGCTAATAATAAGAACAAGTAAACATGATCATATGGTGGACCCAGACTGAAGCTGACAATGTGAGCAGAAACTTGTCAGAAACCATGACAACCTACCCTCTTCACTCTGGTTGATCACCAAAAGAATATGGGAAATAATCTGCACAGGCTGCTAAATATATTTGCATGGAACGGATCTTGTTGAAAAAAGCATCCCAGTCAAAACCTAAAGGTGGTCTAAAAGAACTGTACACAAAACACAGGAGGTGGGAGTCACACCTGTATTCAGCGGTGCCTGAATGTGATCAGATCTACCATGGGAGATGTTGGGGCCAATTCTGAATGGAGTAAAGACGCATAACTGAATTCAGCTATCAAGAAAATTTGTGCTGCAGATTACACTTTAAGCAGAATATATGGTCAGTTTCTGACATTACAAATTGGGCTGTAACGTGGTGTAGTGATAGAGCAGATTCCTCTTAAACAGTGAGTCAAGTCCTCGATACGGCAGTTCAGGGTTTGATTCCCAACCTTCAGACCTTTGGTTTTCTCTGTCTGCCCATTTTCTGTCTGGTAACAGTCGATAAAGGCCGCTAGTGCCAGTTAAGAATTTACAATTACGACACAAATAACTTTTCTTTCTTCAAATATTGACATGAAGTTGCTGTCTTTGGACCAGAAGCCCTTAAAGGTTAACTGCTTAGTCAATCACTTCATCTGGATGGTATTAAATTGGCCTCCAGTAATAACGTAAAGAACTGTTGCCGCAATATTCCAATGCAATTAGGTTTTAATTACATATTCTCTGTCTACTGAATGTATCTGGATGTGCTGCTTCGTGCTTTACTATCAGACTGGCATGAACCAGTTCTCCAGGAGCTGGACATGAAGATTGGAGAAGATGTGCTGGAGAGATGCTGAATACTATTTAAACTGTTAGTCAGAAAGATTGGGTAGGGCGATGTAAGAGTAATCTCTATCCCCCTCCATGTTTTGGCCAGACATGTTTAAATTAAATACTTTCTGAGACTCTGTCTCATCTTTGTTTTAGAAGAGCTACATTTTCAGCCATAACATAACCATGTCGTTATTTTTGACCAAGACATGGTATTCAAATCCCATATTAAACAGGTTTCTAGGATTTCCTTCTTTCACCTTCGGAATATTGCTAAAATTAAAAAGATCCTGTCCAGGAGTGATGCTGAGAAACTAGTCCATGCATTTGTTACCTCAAGGCTGGGCTAATGTAATACTTTACTATCAGGTAGTCCACAAAATGCAATTAAAAGCCTTCAGTTGATCCAAAATGGGAGTTCTGATCAACATTAAAAAGAGAGATCATATTTCTCCTGTTTTAGCTTCCCTTCACTGGCTCCCTGTTAAATCCAGAATAGAATTTAAGATCCTTCTTCTTACATATAAAGGCCTTAATAATGAAGCTCCATCATACATCAGAGATCTGATTGTTCCATATGTTCCTAACAGAGCACTTCACTCTCAGACTGCAGGTGGTTCCTAGGATTTCTAAAAGTAGAATGGGAGGCAGATCTTTTAGTTATCAGGCTCCTCTCCTGTGGAACCAGCTCCCAGTTTTAGTCCATGAGGCAGACACTCTGTTTACTTTTAAAGCAAGGCTTAAAACTTTCCTTTTTGATAAAGCTTATAGTTAGAGTGGCTTAGATCATCCTGAGCTAGCTCTGTAGTTATGCTGCTATAGGCTTAGACTGCTGGAGGACAGACAGACCACTTTTCTTGACTCTGCTACTTTTCTTTTCTACTGTTTCGACTTTGAACTATAATCCTTAAACACCATCCTTAGTAAATAGTGACATACAAATGAAGATAAATATATATAAAAAAACTACCAGTGATTATCTTTGCTCGGGCTTTCAAAGAAACTGGGAGCTAAACATTTTCTTGGCTTTAAGTCTTCCAATTATATAGACTACAAATAGATATACTCCGAATCAAAATTTTTAGTCTGAGATAAATAAAAGTACAAAAGTATTTGCTACACCATGTCGCAAAAGAGTTTTATTTAATTGATTCTCAACAAATGTTGTATCCGGGCACTTAATAAATTATATAGATCATATTTATATTCAGAAATATACAGTTCAATCCAATCAATCAGAAGTACATACATTCAATTCGATCCTAGTTATACAACATCCACTGAGGATGTTTTCTACACAGCAAAACAGGGGAATCTGAAAACTCCATTTAAACTCAAACCGGATGTTTCTAGTTGATGAACAGTTTAAGATCATAGTTGAAGAAATCCCTAAAGCCATGGTTTGGTGTGAAAAGAAGGGACGCAGGAGCAAGTAGCCCATCACTATGGTTCACTTCAAAAAGTTGTTTAGCCACTGTTTTATGTCCAAGTGGTAAAATGGCTTCACACAGTGACTGCAACAGCACTGTGCCATATTTAAATAAGCACTTGGAATCAGTGTTGTTTTTGACAACCATCTTAGATTTAGTCTTAGTCTTTTGGACTAAAACGCTTATTAGTTTTTGTCAAATTGTAGTCACTTCTATATGTGATAGTTTTAGTCCAATTTTAGTCGACAAAGTCAAGAAGGTTTTAGTCTAGTTTTAGTCAAAAAAGGGGGAAAAAGTAGTCTTAACAAATTAATGTAGGTCAATAAGTATTTTCCTGTTGGGCAGTGTCACTCATAAGTTGTGAAAATAGCAGCAGATCTATAGTTCAACACATTGTGAGCTTGCAGATCGACTATTTTCACCAATAATTACAATAATAAAGGAATGGTTTTTGACAAAAAGTTTCCACCCAACTGCAAATACTTTCTGATCTAATGATTGTGCATTACACAGAGATAAATTGGTAACAGTGGAATCAATGTATAACAATAATTCCACCTGTTTAACATAGCAAGTTTCGTGCTGACAGAACATAAACACACAAAGAGATGACCATAACGTCACTGAATGTAAACATGGCTAAACATGCTGCTAAAGAAACACACATACTGAATTGACGTTAGCGTAACAAAAGCTAACTTTAGCCTGAAGTTAGCAGCCCATTTGCGCCAGGAGTATGTGGAAAACTTAATATTTTTAAAGCTTACTATGAAATTACTCACGAGCCGATTGTCGAATAACATTGTAATGTTATGTGTAGGCTATATGTAACTTACCTCCGAAAAATATCCTTGTGGCGAGCCCTCAGATGCTGCTTAAGGTTGGTCGTAGTGACAACAATGTGACGTGTTGAGCACGTTGTGCGCTGCACACCAGGTGGTGGGCGTAACCAAACAAGGATAGAATGCAGCGGCAGACACTTTTTAGGTTTTAATTGGCACACACATAAGTAGAAATGTCACGCATTTTAAACGTCTGACAGACCACCCACTAACATTTTCGTCCACTCTCGTCTCGTCAACGAAAACTCACACAAGTCTCGTCATGTTTTAGTCATCAAAGAGCCATGTTTATCTCGTCACTGTCTTGTTATCGTCATGAAAAAAAGGGGCGTCAACGAAATGAATTCGTCATCGTTATCGTTGACGAAAACAACACTGCTTGGAATAAGAGGCTGCCTCACTGGAAATAGCTGAAAAAAACAAGCCAGCTCACAAGTGCTTAAGATGCCCTCTACTGGAGAAAACCTTCACTCACATAGCAGAGGCCATTTTTTAAAAATTAAAATGTGTTTTTCCATCACGGCTTTAAAGTTTAAACAATCAAAATTTAAATAATCTGTGTCTTTAAATCTCAATTTGCATAACTATACTGAAATACTGTGACTCAACTCTGATATTCAATACCGATTTTAAAAACAAAACAGCATTTTTTGCATATTTGTGCATTTCAACGCGTCTTGTTCTGATGAATTATTTTCCTATATACACCACCATCTTACAGTACTGACAACTTTCATAACCCTGTACAGAGTACATTTGCACAATCATTTAACTTTCACATTCAATTACATCAGATTTACCTGTACAATGCAACAAAAAGGAACAGACAGTCTAGTTGTTGGTTTAAAATAATAGGTAAAATATCCAAAAATCCAATAATCTAATGTGCTAAACCATCAAATAAACTTTGGGTATTTTCTCACTCATTTTACTTTGATTTATTCAGGTCCAGTAATTTTTAATCGAAAATAACTGCTAGTATCCAAGTGAGATCACTGCATTTTTGTGGATTTGTTTCAGTCATGCTTTAAAAGTGTCAAGACGCTCATCGCTTACACTGCTATGTGGGAGGGGCTACCTATATTGGAACATCTGTGATACACTGTCTGCGGTTTGTTTTTTCTAATATTTTTGCCATAAAGGTGACAACAAATAAAAAGGAAAACTAGCAAGGTGTAATTTAACGACAAATTCAGTTTTCCCTCTATTTGCAAGGCAGGTTAAACCGGTCAGCGGCGCGAAGCATGAATGAAAGTGGTGTTAACACTGTAGAGAGGATAATTAGCTGCTCCTGCTGTACTGCTAAACTATGTATTACATTTTTTACAAGTGGATGGAATGAACAAAATTAACCCCGTCCCATCACTGGCATAGTTATTTTCTTAGCAGATGACAGAAAAATTCTGCTCATTTTTGTACTCTTTAGCACTGCAGTTATTCAAACTTTCTAGGCTTTTTGAATACTTTCAAGAAACCAATTCTCCTTAAGCATGTTTTGTTATGAAATCAGAATATATGACAGCAACACAAAATGCTGTAGGTCTAGATCAGAATCCTTCAAATGAATTTTCAGGGATTTATTTTACTCCTCTTTAAGAATTAAAACGAGATACCCGAGAGGGATTATTGGCCTGCTGGTAGGGATCATTATGACATGTTTAGTATAGGATGTGAGACCTACCTTTCCTCCTCCTGGTCGCTCTGCAGCTGCTGCACGATCTGCCTCATCTGCTCCTTGCGGACATAATCCCTGACCCGGTACATGGCGGCGTCACGGCAAAGCTCTCGGAGGTCACTGCCGGAGTATCCTTCGGTCTTCTCAGCGATCTCCTTTAGGTCTATAGCGTTACTCAGCTGTGCAGAACACAAGGACAAGCGTCGTGATGAAAACTACAGCCAATTTGTCATTCATTCGTCTTTAGGCTATGTTTTTGTCTGTAATTCAAAAACAGAAGGCCTGATGTGATTTATTTTTATAGTGACTGGAAAAGAAAATAGAGCTGTGACAAATTGACTCAAGAGACTGGCGCGTTGAATTAGTTTGCCTACAGGTGACAAGTAGGGGGAGAAAAAAAAACCCCCACAACCTACGTTTTCTCCTGCTAAAATCAGCCGGAGGATGTCTTCTCTCTGCCTTGTGTTCTGCAAAGACAGAAAAACACTGTTAGCTATGGGTTTTATGGAGAACTTTGTAGCCTAATAAATGAACAAGTAAATCTCTGACATACTTGACAGAGGATGTCATCAAAGATAAAGTGGCATGCCAAAGTATTTTAAACTCTTGAATTTTTCCTATTTTGTACGCCCAAATATCAAAATTGTGTTGTGTAAAATGTTATGTGAAAAACACAAAGTTGCACACAATAGTGAACTGGAAGGATGATGATAATTTTTCTCCAGTTTAAACGAAATATTTTAATCTGAAAAGTAAGGATAGAATGGAGGGATTATTGGTCTACGTCACTCCCTGCTCTACTGCACGTGTCTTCTGCAAAAAGAGACGCGATCGTTTCCTGTTGGGCCATTGGTTGCACAAATGGCTTTGATAAAAACAACAAAGCAGGCAAAATCTATAGAATTCCATCAATTCACACCCCTTTCAAGTCAAACAGCGGACTTTAAGTCTTTACGTTGCAAGCTATCAGAAGAAACAATTGGAACGATGGTTAAAAATGCAACAATCTGCAGCGATCACTTCATAACAGGTAAGCCTGGGCTAACAAACAAGCTAACCAACACTGCATCTGCAAGATAACTGCAAATAATAATGTGATCCGGAGCTATGTAAAGGGCCAGTGTCTCTTTCTGCACTCAAGTTGTGCATATCCACTGTGTTAACACACACAATCCCTCTATATTCACCCCCCTTTACTCTGATACCTTTAAAAATCCTCTGCAAAGAATTGCCTTTAAAATTCATCTAACTAGTAAATAAAGTATAAACCCAGCTGTTCTATGAAGGTCTCAGATGATTGGAGCATTACGGTGAATTCACACCGAACGTGTTTGAAGCGTCAAGGGCGTCAAGTTTACATTTACAGTCAATGCAGAAGCGCGCTGACGTGTGTCAAAGTTTCTGCATCGCAACAACGCATTTCCGCGTGAATTAAGCATTTGACATTGTTATTTTATGTGGTGTATTTTGCGCATTCGCGCATCTCGCGCGTTTTTGCGTCTGCTGCTGAAGTTGAAAAATCTGAACTTCGGCATCAATTTGCGCTGCGTCAACCAATCAGGAGCCTGGTGACATGGTGTCACGTGACGCTGTGACCGTGTTCACGGGGTCAGGTCCGGCAAAATTTATTCATAAAACATGGAGGAAATACTGAATACTGGCTAATCAACCGGAGCTATACGACAAGTTATATATTTCCAGCTTGACACGTGTCAAAATCAGTCAAAATATACCATTTTGACACGCATCCAATTTGCTTGGGATGTGCGTTGAGGTGCAAATGTTCCAAGCGTCAAACTTTGGTGTTCGGCTCGTTTTTGACACTTTGGTGTTAAAGCACCATTAAAGAAGAAACACCACCATTAAAACCAAGGTACACAGCAGTAAGGTAAGAGAGAAAGTTACAAGTTTAAAGCAGAGTTAGGTTATACAACAATATTCCAAGCTTGAAACATCTGAAGCAGACAGGTCAGGCAAGGAAAGCATTATGCAGAGAAGCAGCCAAGAGGCTCATGGTAACTTTGGAGGAGCTACAGAGATCCATAGCTCCGATGGGATCATATTTAGGCACTAAACCAGGCAAAAAAAAAATAGAAATGTGGTTATTGCCTCTGTAAGGGTTTGACGCAAAAAAAGAAAAAAAAGAAAAGAAAAACAGGCCACAAGTTTCAGATTTTTATTTGAAAAAGAAAAGTTGAAAAGCACATATTATTTTCCTTCCACATGTGCACTTCCTGTGTTGGTCTATCACACCAAATCCTAATCAAAGACGTAGATGTTGATGCTTGTAACATCACAAAAATGTAAAGGAGAGTAAAATGCCCGGTAAAATCTTCCTGATTTTAGTTTCGTGCATGTTTTAATTGTAACCATCACATTGAGCATGTGTGTACACTTACTGGCAGGCCGACATAAAAAGTGGCAGGCATCCTTCGCAGAATTGCTGGATCTACATCCTTTGTCCTGTTTGTGGCTCCCATCACCATAACCTACAATTTCACAAAACCCCACACCTGCTCATTTTCAGATATCTTTAACATGGCAGGTTTTTTAGAAGAGGACTATGTCAGCAATACGAAGCCAGCTTAAAATGAAACTGTAAAGAAATATTCTAACTGAAAATAAAAATTGGCATTGAAAAATATAATTGTAATTAAATATTTACATTGACTCTGAAATAAAAGAAAATTTTTGTATTGAAAGTGACAAAAGTTTGAATGAAACTTCAAATATATACAATAAAACAAATAACTCACAATCAAGTTTTCACACACACATCTTTTTTAACTTTTTTATACCCCTATGACGGAAAAGAAAATTGGATTCAGTGTTCCCTCGCCTGGACGCGGGTCACCGTGGCCTCCCTCTGGAGCCAGGCCTGGAGGCGGGGCACGGTGACGAGCGCCTGGTGGCCGGGCCTCTACCCATGGGGCCCGGTCAGGCTTAGCCCGAAGAGGTTACATGGGTCTCCCTTCCCATGAGCTCACCACCTGTGTGGACCATCGGGGTCGGGTGCTGTGTAGGATGGGCGGCGGCCGAAGGCAGGGACCTTGGCGGTCCGATCCTCGGCTGCAGAAGCTGGCTCTCGGGACGTGGAACGTCACCTCTCTGGTGGGGAAGGAGCCGGAGCTGGTGTGCGAGGTTGAGAGGTTTCGACTGGACATCGTCGGACTCACCTTGACGCACGGCTCTGGCTCTGGAACCCGTCTCCTCGAGAAGGGTTGGACTCTCTTCCACTCTGGAGTTGTCCACTCTGGAGTTGCCCCCGCTGAGAGGCGCCGAGCTGGGGTGGGCATACTTGTTGCCCCCCATCTCGGCACCTGTACGATGGGGTTCACCCCGGTGAGCGAGAGGGTAGCCTCCCTCCGCCTACGGGTGGCGGGGACGGGTCCTGACAGTTGTTTGCACTTACGCACCAAACGGCAGATCAGATTACCCACCCTTTTTGGAGTCTTTGGAGGGGGTGCTGGAGAGTGCTCCTCCCAGGGACTCCCTTGTTCTGCTGGGGGACTTCAATGCTCACGTGGGGAATGACAGTGAGACCTGGAGGGGTGTGGTTGGGCGGAATGCCCCCCCCCATCTGAACCCGAGTGGTGTCTTGTTATTGGACCTCTGTGCTCATCATGGATTGTCCATAACGAACACCATGTTCAGGCATAAGGGTGTCCATATCTGCACTTGGCACCAGGACACCCTAGGCCGCAGCTCGATGATCGACTTGGTTGTCGTCTCATCTGATCTGCGGCCGCATGTTCTGGACACTCGGGTGAAGAGAGGGGCTGAGCTGTCCACTGACCACTACCTGGTGATGAGTTGGCTCCGATGGTGGGGGAGGGGAAGGCCCAAACGTGTTGTGAGGGTCTGCTGCGAACGTTTGGCAGAGTCTCCTGTCAGAAGGAGCTTCAACTCACACATCCGGCAGAACTTCGAAAACGTCCCGGGGGAGGTGGGGGACATCGAGTCCGAGTGGGCCATGTTCCGCGCCTCCATTGTCGAGGTGGCTGACCGGAGCTGTTGCCGCAAGGTGGTCGGTGCCTGTTGCGGCGGCAACCCCCGAACCCGCTTGTGGACATCAGCGGTAAGGGATGCTGTCAGGCTGAAGAAGGAGTCCTATTGGACCTTTTTGGCTTGTGGGACCCCTGAAGCAGCTGATGGGTACCGGCAGGCCAAGCGGAGTGCGGCTCGGATGGTCGCTGAGGCAAAAACTCGGGCGTGGGAGGAGTTTGGAGGGGCCATGGAGAACGACTTCCGTATGGCTTCGAAGCGATTCTGGTCCACCATCCGGCGTCTCAGGGGAGGAAAGCGGTCTGCCACCAACACTGTTTACAGTGGGGATGGTGTGCTGCTGACCTCGACACGGGACGTTTTGGGTCGGTGGATGGAATACTTCGAAGACCTCCTCAATCCCACCAGCACGCCTTCCAATCTGGAAGCAGGGTTTGGGTACTTTGGGTCGGGCTCTCCAATCTCTGGTGCTGAGGTCACTGATGTCATTAAAAAGCTCCTCAGGAGGAACAATGCGGGTTTCGTCCTGGCCGTGGAACACTGGACCAGCTCTACACCCTTAGCAGGGTCCTGGAGAGTGCGTGGGAGTTTGCCCAACCGGTCTACATGTGTTTTGTGGACTTGGAGAAGGCGTTCGACCGTGTCCCTTGGGGGGCCCTGTGGGAGGTGCTCCGGGAGTATGGGGTACCGGGCCCCTTGATACGGGCTGTTAGGTCCCTGTACTACCGGTGCCAGAGTTTGGTTCGCATTGCCGGCAGTAAGTCGGGCTTGTGTCCGGTGAGAGTTGGACTCCGCCAAGGTTGCCTTTTGTCACCAATCCTGTTCATAACTTTCATGGACAGGATTTCTAGGCGCAACAAAGGTGTTGAGGGGATCCGTTTGGTGGCCTCAGAATCAGGTCTCTGTTTTTGCAGATGACGTGGTCCTGTTGGCTTCATCGGAACGTGATCTACAGCTTTGGCTGGAGCGGTTCGCAGCAGAGTATGAAGCGGCTGGGATGGGAATCAGCACCTCCAAATCCGAGGCCATGGTCTTGAGCCGGAAAAGGGTGGGGTGCCTTCTCTCTCTGGGTGGTGACCAAAAGAACGAGATCACGGATACAAGCGATCGAAATGAGTTTCCTCCGTAGGGTGTCTGGGCTCTCCCTTAGAGATAGGGTGAGAAGCTCAGTCATCCGGAGGGGGCTCAGAGTAGAGCCGCTGCTCCTCCACATCGAGAGGAGTCAGTTGAGGTGGCTCGGGCATCTGGTCAGGATGCCTCCTGGACGCCTCCCTGGTGAGGTGTTTCAGGCACGTCTCACCGGGAGGAGGCCCAGGGGAAGGCCCAGGACACGCTGGAGGGACTATGTTTCTCGGCTGGCCTGGGAACGCCTTGGGATTCCTTCCGAGGAGCTGGAACAAGTGGCTGGGGAGAGGGAAGTCTGGGTGTCCTTGCTTAAGCTGCTGCCCCCATGACCCGACCCCGGATAAGCAGAAGATGGATGGATCTTTTTTTGCAATGCCATTTTTTCAAGACCACAGTTTTTTCAGTGCTGCTGATTCTCATTCCTTATTCCTCTCTCAATGTTCTGGTGCCTGTGCACAAGCATGAGAGGCGGGGCTTCAGAGCGGCATGTCACTTGCTTTCAGCTGTCAGTGAGCAGGATGCTGTAGGACCTGTTTTTTCAACCAGCAGATAAAGGTCACTTACACTTCTTTTATATATCTGTAGTTCTAAGATGTCCGCGTATCTCAGCGAAATCCACTTCAATAATTGTCAGTAAAGTTTTAGTTGATGTAATGTTAGAACGAGTTACCGTTTATTTCAAGTGGTGGTCTGGTCGGTTAAGATGCATCATCTGTATGTCTGAGTTGGAGGGTTTGAATCCACCTTGGAACACCTTATTTAGCACATTATTTTTTTCGCTTAGTTAACAAGTTCATTTTTGTTTTCCTCTTTATATTTTTATACTAAGACAATGTTATTATGCTGTTATATTTTATATTTGTTTGAATATACATATAGAACACACGTCATCTTGTGAAATCAACAGTTCACAGTGTCAAATCTGCATGTTATCTGTACCTGGGAAATTATTTAAAACATGGGAGGATGATTAGGGTTGATGAAAAGGAAGATTGTATTTAAACAAAGTAAAGGACACCTAAGCACAAGGTTTAAGATGCTGCTGATGGAGCTCATAAAGCTAAAAGTTTGTGCAGCCTGCAGACTATCAGCCGACTGAGGGATCGGGACACCTGGTGGAACTTGTATAGTTGCAAAATGCTGGTTGCTGAGATAATAGACTAATAGTAATAAAAAAAGAAAGAAAGAAAGAAATAAACGTTCCAACGTGGATTCAAAGCTGTGACATCAGACACACAGATGTTGGGTCTTAACCGACCAGACCACCGCTTCAGTCAACTAAAGTGTCCCTACCTGTATAATTGAACAGTGAATCTGAGGAAAGGAAACAAACGGTAATTTTAACATTATATCAAATTAAACATACTGAGAGTTATAGCAATGTGTTTCGCTGTAATATGAGATCATTTTAGAATTACAGATATATAAAAGAACTACAAGTGACCTTCATCTGCTGTTGTGTGATAAAGTGTGCAGGCCTCTGCTCAGGACATTCTACAACTATGTAGTGGCCTCTGCTATCCACTACTTTGTGGTCTGCTGGGCCCCGGGCAGCACAGAGCGGGACAGGAGGAGACTGAACAAGCTGGTCAGGAGGGACGCCTCTGTCCTGGGCTGCCCACTGGACTCTGTGGAGGAGGTGGGTGAGAGGAGGATCTTGTCCAAACTCACATCCATCATGGACAACACCTCTCACCCACTGATTTAACTCTGCTTTATAACAGCCTCACATATCTGCAAAAACCCTGCCAGTACCAGTGGGCAATAACCTCATTCAAACTTGCAATTATTGCCACCTTAAAATTTTGCACTGCTAATATTTTATATTTTTATATTTAATATTACCATTTAATTTCAATTTAAGTTACTTATTTTATTTTGTACAAAGGATGCCTATGTTTTTACTTTTATTACTTATTATTGAACCTATTTATCTTATTTTGCACCTTTCCAATTTTCTGCACCCACCCCACTGTATCTTACTTTTTACACTGTTGTAAGAAGTGAATTTCTCCACTGTGAGATCAGTAATGTTTTATCTTTTCTTAGAAAACAGGTCCTGAAGCAGTCTGCTCACTGACAGGTGAAAGCAAGTGACATGTGGCTCTGAAGCCCCGCCTCTCGTGCGTTCACAGGCGCCAGAACCGTGACAGAGGAATTAGGCTGAAAAGCAGCAGCACTGAAATAAAAGAATGGCATTTAAAAAAAACATGGTATTGTAAAAAAAGATGTAAGTGTGAAAACTTGATTGTACGTGGGTTATTTGTTTTAATGTATATATTAAAATTCCATTAAAACTTTTTCGCTTTTTCAATATTTGTTTTCCTTTCAATACAAAATTTTTCACTTGATTTATTTCAGAGCCAATGTTAATATTTCCAGGTATAATTAAATTTTTCAATGCCATTTTATTTAATTTTTTTTCCAGTCTCGATAATTCTTTTCAGTTTCGTTTAAGCTGGCATCGTATTGCTGCCATAGAGCAGGGGCGTGTCTATCTTTACCTGGGCTGTTGGGGAGGTGTCAAGCCCATCCCAGAGGCTCATGAATTGGGCCTTCATCATGGCTGTGGCCTCGTGGTCCAGACTGGAGCGGTTTCTAAGAAATGAGTCTAAAGTATGAAGGGAAAAAAACAATTCAATAAAATGTCATGTCAATTTTGATAAAAATACTGTCACTCATAACAACATGCTACAAAATTTTAAGTATGTTATATAGCATTATCAGAAAATACTTAAGATTGTTTCTAGAAAAATAAGTCCTCAAAGGGATTGTTCGATTTTCTTCTTTAGCTCTGCTAAATAAAATGGAGGTCTCAGTAAAACAAAATGTAACAAAGTCTTACAAGCCATAAGTGTACAACTCACCGATCTCATCAATGAAGATAATGCAAGGCTGAATTTTGACAGCTAAAGAGAAAACAGCGGCGGTCAATTTCTGGGACTCCCCGTACCACATATCTGTCAGCGTGGAGGCCTGAAGGTTGATAAACTTGCAGCCTGAGGCTTTGGCTGTTGCCTTGGCAATCATGGTCTTCCCACATCCCGGAGGACCAAACAATAAAACACCTGTGAACAACAACAGAAAAATCAGAAGTAAAAAAAAAAACTAGAACTAGATTCTCGCAAAAGCTACATTTAGAGCCTGAGTCATCCTGAAGCTCGGTGTAAAGCTGTGTGCCAAATAGGAACTCAACACACAGTAAAATCTCTCTAATTAATGCACTATTGTCACAGTCAGTACGTTTACATGCACAGCTAAATCGAGCTTTATGAAGTAATCGGACTAAAGACTTCCCTCCTGCAGCGAGCTGAGTCCCAGTTTACATGTTACTCCGAAAATCGAATAATTGAAAGAAGTGTGCCGAATACCGCAACGGTAGGTGGCGACAAGCAACCCTTCGTGTGGCATTCTTCCGGTTCGCGTCACACACTCAGGGTAAACAAACACTTGTGGAAGAGAAGCAGACATAGTAAAAAAAAAATGGGTGTACAACAACGCTGCTGCGCTGTAGATTTGTTACATTCTGTACTGTTTGATTGTATTACATCAATTACAGCGTATTATTACAGCGTAATACATCGCTTTTTTTGTTGATTACAGGGCTTCTGAGCTCATCATTTCCTGGAGGGGCAGGGCAAAGCTCCTGATGGCTCGGCTTCTCAAGGCGAGAATATACATGCAGAGAAATTCGAATTTCTAACCGCATTATCTAGCTGCAGTAGTCGAGCTTCTGAAACTCCAGTTCGGTTTGACTCCAGCCGGACTAATGTGTATACATGCATTTTTAAAGTCTGATTTCAGTCGGACTATAGCAATAATTTGAATTTCTCTTGCTGCATGTAAACGTACTGAATGTCAAATGGATAAGTCCTAATTTGCTTTTAGAAAGCCTGACTCAGACCAAAAACATGGATAAGAGGAATTAAAATAATATTGCTAATAATATTTTGAATGTCTAAAAGCCTGGCGAAAAAAGAATGTTGTGGTGGGGGGTTGGGGGGGTTGTATCTGCTTGACTAGTCTGAGCTGAGTGACCAAAAACAAATGAGAAGTCAAATTAGAAGAGCAGCTGTTTTGCTGATCCCTCCCTCCCTTCCTCCCTCCGTTTCGGGGGTTTAGCTGACCATCTATTGTTTGACATTTATAAAGAAAAGAGGTTAAAAAGCTTTACCATTCTTCAAATCCTTATTTTCTAGATTAAAACTATGTTTGCTACTGTTTTTTTTTAAAAATATTTGTGTAAAATACTGTGATGAATTATATGAAACGGAGTTTATGCGGATGGATAGTCTAATATGACATGTCTTCAGAACACAACACAGAAGCTATAACTGTATCTTTAAAGGGTCACAACTGATCACTAAAGATTTTTTGTGTAGAGTTGGAGCAGTGTTTCTATCCGTTTCAGGGAGTTCCATTTAAGACTATTTAAGAACATTATGATTCAGACATGAATTACAAAAAATAATTTGGTTAAGCTAATTTAATCATTTAAATTATTTATCAAGTTAGTTAATAATACCTTTGTTAAGGATGGAGTCCAGCCTGGAACTTCAGTTCTTTCACATCTAAGAAACCCAACTTTAATACAATTTTAAGCAGAATGTACACACTAACTGAGCAATGTACAATCTGCACTATATGAGTTGTCTCTTTTATATGTAGCTATGTAGTTAAAGGTATTTTGGATGAAAGTACCTACTGAGGCCATTAAAAATGGCTGCTACTGTTTCTTATGTCAGCCTTATCAGTCATGCTTGAATAACATTACTCTAAAACTGCGGCCTTCATGTTGGAGTACCTCTATTAAGTTTGTTCTAACTTGTTCTTTCTATAGACTTTTGTCCATAATTTTGTTTTAGGTTGAGGCGATGCATGTTTGGACAATGGTTCCCTCTGGTTTTAAAAATTGTGCAACTAAAGGGATTTTTGCTCTTTTTTTGCTTTTTAAAGAAAATGTATACACAGTCTTTATGATGCGTAACTGTGGCAACAAGGTGTTGTTTTTACAACTGGGAGCAGCTGATTAGCTTCTCAAAAGTTTAAATAATAACCAAACTACGACTTCAAATCCCAGAGGAGTTGAAAAGGAGGCTTCATGGATGCAGAAAAGGAACAAAGAGCAGAGAGAGAAGGAGGAAGTTTAAACCATCTCTTCCATTAATCATAATTGACAAGGATCGTATCTGATTCCGACTCCAACGTCTCTCTGTCCGGCTTTCTAACCATACGGCCAGACAGATATTTAATGAGGAGTGGCAATGGCAAATGAGGTGGATTAGCAGTGCTTGCAAACAGCTGATCAAGGATATGTTACTGTGAGATATTGTCTCAACAGCAGTCTACAGTCAGAAGCTTTATCAGATTCATTGCCAAACTGACTGCTACAGGATATCCTTCTTGCTCACAGCATCACCATCCATTACAACTCTTTGAAGATGCTTGGATTATATGAGTTATGGCATTTAATTTCCCTCTGGGATAAATAAAGTATTTTTAATTGAATTAAATCAGTGACTATATAGTTTTAATAGGACCTTGTATTTAATAAGTGAGTACGTATTATAATATTAAAGCTATGCATTTTAAGTCTTAATTCTTAGTAGCTGGACGTCTTTATTGTATTGTTTTGAGTGATGGCACCGTTGACTCTGTTATAAATTTGCTGAAGTGCCTTGGTTTTAATTAAAATGCAGCTTATTCACTTTAAAAATGAACATTTATACATGTACCATTGTCCTGTGCAACTGGTTATTGCCTATTATCCCACAAAGTTTTAAGTAGGGAGGTGTATTGGCAAGTAAGTATCACATACAGGGGGGGCAATACGATATATTGTGATACTATGAGTAAGACTATATATTGTGATTTTTAAACCTGAATTTAACTTGAAAAAAAAACTGTCACAGCATTCTAAACATGTTTAAACCTGTTTTAAACCGGTTTCATACTTAACACATCCAGTTTTATTACTAGATCTAGTTGATCCACTGGAACTAAGACGGTAAAAACATCCACCAACTAATAGTCATACTTTTAATTTGACTACAAAAATGACTGACATCATTAATGATTCCATTCAAATTAAAAAAACAAACAAAAAAAAAACAAAAAAACTACTCTTATAATTTACCTGTCAACCATTAGATTCCTAGATTTAAGTGTCGCACTACTCTGCTATAATTTACCTGTCAACCATCACAGGTTCAAACTGTACCATCTATTCATTTAATAAATTCAAGAGGAGAAAATTTTTTACTCAATTTGGATCGTAGCTTGTCAGCAACTAAGGTGTAAAGGTCGGTCCTGAAACATGACTGGTTGAGAACTACAGTAGTAAAGCAATATCATACCAGACCAAATGAAAAACTGCTGACAGAGCACTTAAGAGTTTCCGGTCAGAGCATGACTGCAATTTTAAATCTTGACACAGAAAATGGTTGTTTATTATTGTATAAAGGTTTAGGATTCTTAAAATTGAATTTTATGATTTGCAGGTATGTTGGGGTACCTTTAGGAGGCTGGAAGAGTTTAGAGTCAGGTAAAAGGTGTCTTTTCTGAAAGGGTAGTATAACGGTGTCCTGCAGCTCATTAATAATCTCATCCAGACCTGCTATATCTCTCCAAGACACCTGTAAGAAAAAAGAAAAGTCAGATAAAGAATAATCTAAAAAGATCTTCTTTTTTTTTTCAAACAGAAGGATGACTTTACCTTAATAGTTTGGGGATCAACTAGATGAGAAGCGATGTTCATCTCATACTCAGTCAGTTTGACCCCCTCAACGCCGATCCTCCTCATCAGCTCTTCTGCCTAGAGTTGAGAAACGCAAATCAGATAAAAACCAACAGGACTACAGACTTGATAGCAAATGGCGCATTCTCAAGGTTACCATGCTTAACAGTATCACACCACACAGTGCTGTTCACTTTTATTGGCACCCCCTAGGAAAGATGTTTAAAACGCCTTCATCTATACTTTTTTGGTTGACTTTCTGTTTCCCTAAAATATAAATATGATGTGATATAATACGGCCAGTGGCCAATAGTCTGGAAAATGATCCACAATTATAATCCCCGCCAGGTTTGTTAGGTATGGAGGATTACGTGGGTCACTGGAAAAGCAATACAGCATTTTGACGATGAGTGCTTAATTGTGAATTAAAAATATAGATTGCTAAATATAATTTCAAATTCAACAATTAATCCATACCCAAAAAAGACAAATTTGAAAAGCATTTTGTAATTACAAATTTTAAATTAAAATACTAAAGAGGAATTGCAAATTGTATTTATTATTTGATTATTAAATACTGTGATTTGAAAAAAATTTTGAAATCCTATTTCAAAATGGAGAATTAAATAACACAATAAATGAGATTGTAAATATCTTTCCTTTTCATAAATTTAAAAGAGTTATTCCCTTTTCTACATTCGTTTTCTCTTTCCGGCTCCCATTTTCAAATCCTTTTTGCAATTGCATTTCCTAAATGGTTTCCCCTCTCCTTTTAGCATTTGAGTGACCCTCCTGGTCCCTGAGCACACTGAAAACCAAGTTCAACCAATCACAGCTGCTCCTCGAGTGTAACCAGCTCTCTCATTGGTTAGACAGACACATTTGGGTGGACCTTGCCAAGCTGCACAGCTCGTGTCTAACCAACGAGAGAGCTGGTTACACTTGAGGAGCGGCTGTGATTGGTTGAACTTGGTTTTCAGTGTGCTCAGGGACCAGGAGGGTCACTCAAATCTTAAAAGGAGAGGGGAAACCATTTAGGGAATGCAATTGCAAAAAGGATTTGAAAATGGGAGCCGGAAAGAGAAAACTAATGTAGAAAAGGGAATAACTTTTTTTAATGTATGAAAAGGAAAGATATTTACAATCTCATTTATTAATTGTGTTATTTAATTCTCCATTTTGAAATAGGATTTGAAAAAAAAATCATATCACAGTATTTAATAATCAAATAATAAATACAATTAGCTAATCCTCTTTAGTATTTAAATTTAAAATGTGTAATTACAAAATTATTTTCAAATGTCTTTTTTGTATGGTTTAATTGTTGAATTTAAAATTATATTTAGCAATCTATATTTTTAATTCACAAGTAAGCACTCATCGTCAAAATGCTGTATTGCTTTTCTAATAACCCCCGTAGTCCTCCATAGTTAGGGAGTCATGGAGCAAAAACAGCATTTTCTCTCCAACCATAACAAAAGTAAATATTACTGGATCTTTCACTGAAACTGGGAGCATAGTTCAGACGAGACTAAGATTGAACAAGAAACACACTGTGGGTTTGTAGCAAAACAAAGGGTGAATATGTGGACAAACCTATCCTCACCATTAAGCACAGTGGAGGATATGTGATGCAGTGGGCCTGTTTCTCCTCCAGAGCTCTAGGGAACATTGTCAGAGCGCATGGGATCATGAACTCTATGAAGCACCAGGTGGTTTTAAATAATACTCTTGTGGACTCTAATAGTAAACTGAATCATCATTGGATTTATTTCAACAGAAGAATGAAGCAAAACATACGGCCAAATCAATGAAGAAATAGTTGATCAGACATGAAATCAACCTTTTTCTATATTCATCCCAGTCCTCAGACCTACATCCAATAAGAAACCAGCAAGTGTTGAAGAGAAGAACATTTGAGATACATCCCAGGATTCCAGATGATCTAGATATTTTGCAAGATTTCTCTCACTGGAAATGTTATAGGAGATGACTAACACTTTCCTATTGGTAAAAGGGGTTGCCCAAAGTACTAAGGAAAGTGCTGCAAATAGTTGTACTACTGGTAGTTTGATTTGAAAAAATAATAACATAGAACGGGATTTCCCTCCCACCGCATAAATGTGAACTTATGCCACTTCAATATAAATGTGCTTATTTCGGGGCTTTCTGCACATCTTTATCACATGTGTCTCCCCCTGACGTACCCTTTTTTTGGCTTGACTTTTCTGTTTAGATGTGGGGTCCATCGCTTCCACGACCCATTTGATGCTGTAGTATGTGGCAGCACCGAAGATGCTCAGCCTCACGAACATGCCAATCACTTCATTCCTGGACAAGGGCCGCATCAGGGCTTCCCTGGGGAGATCTTTCAACAGCATCTGTGCTGGCTGATGTCAGTCCATTGGCTGGAAGAGGAAGAGGCGAGAAACAGCAGATCGCCACAGAAACAGCACAAACATAGGTTCAGTTAAGATTAGAAGTGCATCATTGGGGCGACAATTGGTCATTAAAGGTTACGAACGGTTATATATCATGAATGGTGTATTTAAGAGTAGCTGTCTGATTATTAGGACTTCAAACACTAAGTTGACGAGTAGCGAAAGTGACGACATTAACTTTGTTACAAAGGACATTCGTAGGTTAGCATCTTTTAGTAAGCTAAAGCTTCTCCTGCTGCGCTAATCACCACGTATCACTTAAACAACATGACATTTATTACCCATAGAACTATTTAGATAAAAGAAAATATTCCATGCTTTTACATATAATCTTTCTAAAATCGTCAAGACTAAAAAAAGAGAGCTAAACTTACCAAAACAGAAACGAGGAACGTTAGCAAACTGCGCTGAAGGTGCAACCGTTTTTGTGGCTCGGGTAGGAACAAACACTTTCGTTCTTAGGGGCACCTTCCCTGCATAGCCGCTGGATGGCAGAAGTTTCACAGAGAACGCTCACACTTCAGCACCATAGACAGTGCCTTCATTAACATATCAGGCCCAGCACTTTTTGAAGACGGTGACAAGGGAAAAAAGGGTGTTACCATATGTTTTCACTGAACAACAGCAGATGAACTTAGAATTGTAAAAAATTAAAATGCTAATGCTATACACCAGTGTTTCTATTACATAGGCTACTAGTGCAGTGCAGTACAATAGTTCCACTCTACCCCTGAATTTTTACTTACTTCTGTGGATTTTTAATAGGATTACAGTTATTTTCCCTCTAATTGTTCCACTAAAAGCGTATTGTGTATACCATACTCTAAAAGAAAATTAGGAAAAACTGACAACTTGAAAGTAAAATAAGAAAGTTCAGTCCTAAAAACCTACCAACAGCAGATGATCTGAAAGCCAACTGTTTAAGAAATAGAATAAAATTCAGAAACCATCTGACACCCCGCAGTTGACCTTCCACTGTATAGCACTGTGGTTAATTAGATAAAAAAAAGAGGAAATTCAACTTGAAAAATAATAAATTAATGACTATTTTATATAAATGTGTCGTTTCAACATATAAAGGCCAAACAATATGACGTTTTCATGTATTTTATGTTTCTATTTGATTGTGAAGTAGAAGAAAAAAATATATGGTGGCGATTTTATGTTATTTTTGTGGGGAATAAATTTTTTAAAAGTGTGGTGTGCATTTGTATTCAGTCCTCCTAAAAAAATATTTTGTAGAATCAGCCTTTGCAGTAATTACAACCACAAGTCTTTTAAAGTATTTCTCTACCAGCGTTGCAAATCTGGAGAGATTGATGTTTCCCCCTTTCCTAACTGCAAAATAGCTTGAGCTCTGAAAGTTTAGACAGAGAGTGTCTTTGTACAACCATTTGCTGGTTTTGCTACATATTCTCAGTTGGATTTAGGTGGCAGCCTGTTGGAGCAGCTCTGTCACGCTAGCTCTGATTTGTTATTTTGTCGACTTTTGTTAATATTTTTGATTTAGGCGTTGCATGTTTTGATAATTATTCCCTCCGGTTTTGGATGCTTTGCAGCTGAAAGGATTTTTACTCTTTCTTTCTCGTCGTTTTTTTATTTTTGGATAGTTGTTATGATACGTAACCATGGCAACAATTGATTGTTTTTACAACTGGGAGAAGCTGATGAGCATCTCAAATGCTCGAACTAATGCCGGAACTACGACCCCGGATCCAAGATGGGTTGAAAAGGAGGCTTCATGGAAGCAGATCAGGACCAAAGAGCAGAGAGTGAAGGAGAAGGAAGTTCAAATCATCTCTTCCATCAATCATAATCAGAAAGTTTCATATCAATGATTCCATCACTCTCTGCCCATGCAGCTTTCTAAACGTATGGCCAGACAGAGATTTAAAGAGAAGCAGGAAAAGTAAATGAGGTGCTTTAGCTGTGCTTTCTAACAACCGACTGTGTCCACACCAGTGCGCCCAGGACACGTTACTGTGGAATTATGTTTCTGTTGCCCTGAAATTGACAGCATCCCAATCCACAACAACTCCTTGAAGATACTTGGATGATATGACTGACGACAACGTTTAATTTTCCCTTTGGAAAAGGGGAATAAAATATTTTAAAATTTGAATTGAATATCTTTTTAAATCACATCAAATCAATTTTTATTTATAGAGCACTTTTCATGATAAAACCAGCACAAAGTGCTTGACATGATAAAAACTAAGAAAACACATTTAAAGCAACATCGATCAGCACACACAAGACACATACACTATCCGTCCCCCCACCCCTTCACTGCAAAAACACTGCTCAATCTGTTTCTATCTCCTTAGGTGAACATACAATTTAAAAAAAACATTTAGAATGATACCACCATGGGAAAACAATATTTCGGAGATCCATCCACACTGGAAGCCACCCCACAGCCCCAAAAAAAGTCACCACAAGGACCACCATGATCAGGGCAGGGACTTCTGTGAATATGCCTGTAGTCATCTTGAGATATGCCTAACTAATTTCTTGTCACAAGCAACATTTTTGATTGAATAAAAAATATTTTGTCTGTCAAATCTGTCAGGGGTATGAGTAACTTTGGAGTTAACGCTACATAAATGACGGATGATTTAAGATTTGACCAGTGTATTATATCTATCAAAGAATACTGTGAAACTTTGTTTACCCTTTTAAATGTTTTACTTTGTTTCCAAAATGTGCCAAAAGTTATTTTTTTAAGTTCTCCTTTAATGTGTCTTTGTAAAACATGGCATTATCATTTTGAACTGAATATATCTCCCAGGAACATCTGTAGATCCCTTAGGAACATTGTGATTAGACACCAAGCATTAAGAATGTCCTGGGGTGGGCTACATGCAAATATACCCTAGAGTGAGATAGCATATCTGAAACCGTAATCTTTGTTTGGCTTCTACTCCTGTCTGATGATGAATAATTCAGCCTTTCCTAACAACAGCCTGAAAGATAAGCCTCTAACAAATGGCATGTTTTTAATGCAATTTATCACACAAGAACCAAAGGGGTTGTTAATTGTCACAGATTGTGAACTAACTACCACATGTAACCTTTTACCAGTGGAGAAAGAACAGCAGAACAGTAAAAAATGTAATTTGCCACACTCCTCTTAGCAGAATTTACTAGATTTTTGAATGCAATAGGGAAATCATGTAGTTTTTTTAATTTTATTTATTTCAGCATGCAGGAAAATAACCACCCCTAGGTGATAAATTAATTGACCACAAAGGATATAGATATTCCATTCTATGCCAGTGGCATGCAGTCAGGTCCACTGCTGTTCTGCAAGATGATACACAAGCTGCTCCTGCAAACACCTTTGGCTGGAAAAATACTTAATAAAAAGCTTTTAATCCTTCTGTACCACAGAAGTAAGTCCCAGGAGATAGCAGCCTGACAGGGCCATTTTGATGGGGCTGGGCATGAAAGAACAAGTTTGTATATCTGCAAAGAACAGCTGGGCTTCACATTTCAGTAATGCCTGTAGCACCTTGCCTGAGCAACCATACTCAAGCAGGTAGGAGTAAAAAAAATAAAAAAATTTAAAAAACACGACTAGCTCCCAGTAAACCTCCACTGTTGCTGAGTCTGAAGTAAAACTCAAAGCTTAAATATTTCCATTCTAAAGCTGTATGGTGTTAAGAAAATGGTCTTTGTGCTGGTACACATTCAGTAATGTGATTTTAGGATGTATTGTTTCAACTCTTTGTCAGCATGAAAACCCAATGGATACATTTTTACCCATTCTACCTGCACGAGTTAAAATGTTAAGCACTAAATAGAAAAAAAAGTTGTACTTTCAACCATACAAGGTGACAGAATTATTGTTTATTGGGTTAATTATGAGGCCAGATAACGTCCTACTGGAATGCATATGTTATCACATTTATTATCTCATATGAATAGTCTTTTAGGGACCTGAACATTCCCTACATCTCATAACATACAGTGGGGATCGAAGGTTTGGGCACCCCAGGTAAACATTTGTTTTAATGTGCATAAAGAAGCCAAGGAAAGATGGAAACGTCTCCAAAAGGCATAAAATTACAGAAAAGTTAGATTTTATTTTCACCATTTACACTTTCAAAATAACAGAAAACAAAATAAGACTCATCTGACCTTGCCCCAACAATCAGCACCATGGGTTCCTCTAAGCAGTTGTCTAGAACCCTGAAACTGAAAATGGTAGACTCTCACAAAGCAGGAGAAGGCTATAAGAAGATAGCAAAGCGTTTTCGGATGCCAATATCCTTTGCTTGGAATGTAATCAAGAAATGGCAGTCATCAGGAACAGTGGAAGTTAAAGACAGATCTGGAAGACCAAGAAAAATATCCGACAGAACAGCTCGCAGGATTGTGAGAAAAGTAAGTCAAAACCCAGGTTTGACTGCATGATCCCTCCAGAAAGATCTGGCAGGCACTGGAGTTGTGCTACACTATTCCACTATAAAGAGATACTTGTACAAATATGGTCTTCATGGAAGATTACCCAGAAGAAAACCTCTTCTATGTCCTCATCACAAAAATCAGTGTTTGAAGTTTGCAAATGAACATATAGACAAGCCTGATGCATTTTGCAAAAAAGTTCTGTGGACTGATGAGGTTAAAATAGAACTTTTCGGCCGGAATAAGCAACAGTACATTTGGAGAAGAAAGGGCACAGAATTTAATGAAAAGAACCTCTGTCCAACTATTAAACATGGGGGTGGATCAGTCATGCTATGGGGTTGTATTGCAGCCAGTGGCACAGGGAACATTTCACGAGTTGAAGGAAAGATGGATTCTATTACATTTCAGCAAATTTTGGACGGTAACTTGATGCCATCTGCAAAAAAGCTGAAGTTGAAGAGAGGATGGCTTTTGCAAATGGATAATGATCCTAAACACACTTCAAAATCCACGATGCATTACATCAAGAGGCGTAAATTGAAGGTTTTGCCATGGCCTTCACAATCTCCTGACCTCAACATAATTGAAAATCCATGGATAGACCTAAAACGAGCAGTGCGTGACAGACAGCCCAGAAATCTCAAAGAACTGGAACACTTTTGTAAGGAAGAATGGGCGAAGATACCTCAAACAGAATTGAAAGACTCTTGGCTGGCTACAAAAAGTGGTTACAAGCTGTGATACTTGCCAAAGGAGGCAGTACAAAGTATTAACTTTGCGGGGTGCCCAAACTTTTGCAGACGCCATTATCATCTTTACTGTTATTTTGAAAGTGTAAATGATGAAAATAAAATCTAACTTTTTTGACACATTATAAGAATGTCTCATCTGTAATTTAATGCCTTTTTGAGACGTTTCCATCTTTCCTTGGCTTCTTTATGCACATTAATACAAATGTTTACCTGGGGTGCCCAAACTTTCGATCCCCACTGTATTGCACATACTTTAGATATGTGCAAAATAAAAGTATTTGTGTGATTATAGTTTGGGTCTCTCCACCTCTAGTCCTAACACTCCGACAGTACACTATCTGACCAAGAGCTTTTAAAATTTGCCTATATGTAGAACTAAGAAATGCCCTAAACCCAACAGGAAGTCAGCCATTTTGGATCAAAGCTGAAATACTGACATTTCACTTGTCATACTTCAACAAAATCATCCAAAGAAACTTCATGAACTGAGCTTACTTTAGGTTTTTGTTGGTAGTTAGGTCCTCAGCAAAATACCATAGATAAAATGCAACAGCCCAGCCAATGGCAAAGGGAAATTGGATGTTTTCCACCTTGATCCTGCTAATAATATCAGCTTCCAGCTGTGTCTGATGACAGCTAAAAACTTGAATCAAACAGTACAGGACATTGTCCAGTTGGAAGGTAGAGTAACTCTCAGACACAACGTTGGATTTCAATCAACCATTTTGCTGCTTGTTTGTCATTTTCAGTGCTTTTTATTATCATCACCACCAGGCTAAGTGCAATTTTGACAAGCCTGACAGTGACCATGGTGAGGTTGTGATGCTCAAGCTGCAAAGGTTCTTTTCATCAACACTGGATTTTATCTTTTAAATAAACCAAATCAGGCTGCTCATTTGCCTCTTGATTACTGAAATTTAGGTCAATTATCTTGTTGAAGGCTCATTTGAGGATGAGTATGAATCAAAGCCTGACTCTCCTAACAGTTCCAGAAGGTTAATTTTAATGTTTAATCCATACT
The DNA here is from genome assembly GCA_963556495.2 of Valencia hispanica. Lineage (NCBI taxonomy): Eukaryota > Metazoa > Chordata > Actinopteri > Cyprinodontiformes > Valenciidae > Valencia > Valencia hispanica. Next base: position 16,458,799 of record OY747704.1, on the reverse strand, counting down.
GATTTCAATCTCCTTCAACCTTTTTCTTTTTTCATGTCTTATGGTCATTTACGCAACGTCTGCACTTTCTTTTTGAGTTTAACTGGTTTGGGAGGAGCAGGAAAAAGGTGCCTGACAGAACAAACATCCTTCTGTTACAGCTCAACTAAAGAATTAGAAAAGACAGTGAGGTTTCCTTGGGCCTTCTTCAGTCTTTCTTCATTCTTCCAAGGTAAGTCTTGCAAGTCTCCAATCAAATCCCGCTGCCAGGGGAAGGCGATTACAGCTGTAGTTCCCCACAACCCTTCAGACTTCACCATGGTTACTGAAACAATGCACCAAGAAATGCTGAAAAAAGTGATAATTTGTTTTCTTCTTTCCCTTCCATCACCTGAGACAGGTGAGAGAAGACTTTGCATTCCCAATGGCGTACCAGTCCATGCATATATACTGGGCTGATCTTAGATCTCTAGAAAAGAAACTAAGTTTGTTGTGCAGATTCAGTGGGGTGGAAATTCATGATAAAATATTCCGGGGATGAAATATTCCTGGGCATTTGATCATTTCTGAAATATTTCACTGGCATGTGTTGTTTTCCTCCATGCTGCTGTATTTTTGTGCTGTCAAGTAGGCTTTGTCAGCTGGCTGATAATGATGGGAGTTGTAGCGAGTCAGTGTTTAGTGGCAGTATACTCAGCATCTGTGAGGATGACAGTGGGAAGTAGGAGCCAATTATCACCTGAAACAAAGCATTACATTGTTAAAATCAGGAACAGTGACAGGAGGAACAAGTCAACTTGCAATAGCGTAGAATTAGAAAACATGGAATTGCATAATCTAATGTGAGAAATGAAAATGTCGTGTTAAATTTTGGAGTTGTCATTGTGTCAAAATTAACATATTTCTACAGCCTCAAGACTGGAAAGAAAGCATCACATTGATTCAATTGTTCACTAAATATGCATTATCACCTGTCAACTGTGACCAGCTGTTTGTTCTCTTCATCAACTGCCAAATTTGTAGCACATCTCCAATGTCCAATGTCACTGTTGCACAGGATTGAAAGAAAACTTGCATACACTTTTCCTCCATATTTAGTTTACTTGATTGCCACCCATGCAGAGGTAATTTAACACGTTCACTGAACGGTCATCGTTCTTAGACCCACTCCCTATCGAACAATTTCAGGTACATTTTAGTCTTGCATGAAATAGCTGGGTGTTCATTGTGACTGTCATCATATAGTAATAAATCAGCAGCTGGTGAGAGATTTTATTAGTTGTTGTAATAAAATGTGACATTTCAAAACTTCTTTGCTACTTTACTGGCAGGTCTTGTTTCACCTATGGATATTTTCATGAGTTTTTCTATATTTCCTTCCAAGATGTAGGCCACCTCTCACCCACTAATGGCTGGAGAAACCAGCCCGAACGGTGATCCTGAACAGATTTAAGCAGGTTTATAAAATATATAATACAATATGTATGATATATAGAAAAGGATGGATAGTTATTTTATGTGGTGGGATTAAAACAATTTATTTAACACCAAAATTACAGCTGAGTACTTCAGAATAGATCGTGTTTGATTAGATATTTCTGGAACCCATGTACCATTTGTCACCTGTTTCGAATGTTATCATCCCATTAAATGGCCGTTATTAGCGGTCATCTCTCCCATGCAATAGCTTCAGAATGTTCCTCCTCTACCTCCTGCTCGGTAGGTTGTCTTGTGACTTTAGGTTTAGGAACTTGTCCTGAGTTTTTAGGATGAGGATTGGGGGTGGGCTAAGGTTATAAGTAAATATCCATCGTTACCTAAATTGTAAACACAGGTTTTAAATAAAGTTAACAAAAACGAAACTTACGCTTTTAGACGTGGGCGATGCTAAATAAAAATTCCAATACATGTTATCACCGATAAGAATGGTAGATGCGTACCTTCTAGCCTGCTAGGATGTAGAGGAGGCACATTCTGAAGCTATTGTATGGGAGTGATGATTGCTAATAACGGCCATTTGAAGGTTATATTTTTTCAATATAATCACAATCCAATAACTTTAAAATATCTCTTACGATGTGCACAGATGTCTTCACAGGTAAGGTTTTATCTACAGTTTATTTACAGTTTATCTACAGTTTTTTTCAGTTTTAATTTTTTTACATAACCACAGACTTTAAAATATTTGATTTCAATTTGATTTGATAGATCAATATAAAATAGTGCAAAAATAAAAAGTGAACAGCAAAACAAATTATGGATTTTCGAATTTTTTGATTCAAATGAAAATTTTAAGTGTGGCATCTACTACATCTAAATTATCACAAAACAGCTGTATTAATACTGAGATTAAATTGCTCACACTTGGAGATTTGTAATTAATGACTTTTATATTATTTATTCATATTATATGATTATACAAATGGATGCCACACTTTTCTGAAAACATTTGCAGGTTCTTTTATTTGAGTAACATGCTTATTAAATTCAGCATTTATTTATTTTAACACCAACAGCAAGGTTTTTGCTTCAATCAGTGAGTGTGAAGGCTTTTACTTCTTAGCACTTTTTCTGATTTCACAGATGTGGTTAGCGCTGATTGTCAAAAGGCCAATCCAGTCAGTAGCTCCAATCCCTGATAATCTCAGCATAGCCACTATGTTCATATCTACACCACTGCTGTGAAGAGCGGATCTTGACTCTGTCTTCTGGCATGAGGCATTGTGAAAGCTGGAGGTGAAATTGAAAAGAACACCTTCAATTGCTCAAAAACATTCTAATTAGAAAAGCTCCAGGGAAATCAGGTAGCAGAGCTGGTGTCGGCGAGAATGACAGCCACCCTCATGCTGGCTCCTATAAAGCATGGAAATGGCAAAGCCCCCCTCACGGGGGTGGATGTTTAAGTCCAGAGCATGTGAGACTTGTCCCGTTGAGTGAAAACAATTGGCCAGTTCCAGCTCCAATTCATCAAAGTGACAGTGCTTGGCCACATGGAAATGAATGAATAAATAAAAAGGAACACATTCAGTGGGAAGATAAAGAGAAACCTGCTGGGTAGACAGTGTCAGAGATTGGCTGTCACAATGTATACTATTCAGGCCTTCAGGGTACAATGACATCCACCAACACAGGAACACTTGCAGAAATCACATACAAATGATGTTTAATGGTGGATATAAGACTGTACAGGCATGGATTCTCTTCAGGCACTCTGGCTTTCTTCCAAAACCCGAAACAAGACAGTATGGTCAATTGATCTTGCTATTGATGTCTCGCCCAATGACCTCCTAAGATTGTCACAAGCCACCGAGCAACCCTGTAAGGATAAGCAGGTATAGGCAAAGCAAGGCAACTTTATTTGTATACCACACTTTCAACAACAAGGCAATTCAATGTGCTCCGGGTGATTAGGGGAGAACTACAGTAAAAGCTTAACATACAACATTAGACACACAAAACATATGACACATTTAAACATATAACAATCTGGCTATTATTAATCACTTACTCAAAGGCATTTTTTTATTTAAAGGAACTCAGTGTTTCAGTAGCTTTACAGTGGTCTGGAAGTTTGTTCCAGATAAGGGCAGCTTAGAAACTGAAAGCTACTTCTCCATGTTAGTATGGTGACAATAGATCTCGAATATACTTTGCTGCTAAGGCATGATTCATAAATTATTAAAAGTATTTTGAAGTCTATTCTTTGATCTACAGGGAGCCAGTGTAAGGACTTTAGAACTGGGGTGATGTGCTCTACTTTCTACTGGTTCTAGTGAGGACGCGAGCAGCAGCGTTCTGGATCAGCTGCAGCAGTCTGATTGACTTTTTCGGCAGACCTTTCAGGACACTATTGCAGTAATCAATCCGATAAAGATAAATGCATGGATGATTTTTTTGAGGTCCCGTTGCGAGATTAATCCTTTAATCCTGTAAATGTTCTTCAGATGATAGAAGGCTGACCTTGTTATTACTTTCATGTAAACCTGGAGGTTTAGGTCTGAGTCTATTACTACATATAGATACATATAGCATACATACATACATATACATATATATATACATATAGCCTGATCAGTAGTTTCTAGCTCTATTCACTGAATGAAGCTGTGCTGACACTTGATCGCTCCTCTTTAGGACCGGAAATAATTACTACAGTTTTGTTTCTATTCAGCTCGAAAAAATTATGTCACGTCAATCCATTGATTTGTTCAATGCATTCACTTAGGGTTTGGATGGGCTCGAAGCCACCTGGTGACATTGTAATGTAAAGCTGAGTGTCACCTGCATAGTTGTGGTAGCTAATCTTGTTGGTTGTTATAATCTTGGCTAGTGGGAGCGTGTAGATTTTAAATAAGAGGGGCCCCAGGTTGGAACCTTGGGGACCGCACATGTGATTTCTGTCTGTTCCTATGAAAAAATGCCTATTGACACAAAGAAGTTCCTGTTCTTGAGGTAAGACTCAAACCAGCCAGTTACTGTACCTGAGAGACTGACCCAGCTCTCCAGTTGTTCCAATAGTATAACATGATCAACCCTGAGGTCCAAAAGTACCAGCATTGGGGTTCTACCACAGTTTGTATTTATGCGGATGTCATGGAAAACTTTGAGGAGGCAGTCTCAGTGCTGTGGTGAGCACGGAAAATATGAAAACGTTTGGTCATTGTTATGAAGCTATTTACTGTTGAAACACAGCTTTTTCAATAATCTTTCTGATAAATGAAAGATTACAGATTGGCCTGTAGTTCTGCATTAATGTGTTGTCCAGGTTGTTCTTCTTGAGTAATGGTTTGAGACACCTGACAGGAGGGATGAGTTAACTATTTGAATAGATAGTGGAGAATTGAAGGCAGTAATTGTATTTATTTATTTACTTACTTATTTTAATGCAGTTAAAAAAAATCAAATATAGCCAGTTTAGGACTTTAGAAATATATGTAAGATTTAACTGTAGCATTTATCTATCATAACAGTATCGCACTGATTGGCTGCGACCTGGTTCTGCTGTGTGGGAGAACCTCCCCACCCATGTTATATTTGTGCTAAAAAAGCCCAAAATTTAGTCATTTTTTTGTTCAGATTCTGTTTAAATGGTTTAAAATTACAAATAACAAATACTTTCCTTTTCCCTACAAAGACCAAAGCCTAGTCTATATTTCTCTGTCAATTAGTTTGCACCCAGAGGTATTGACGGAGCCATTTTCCTTTTATACTTCTCCGTTGGTGTGTCAGTGTTGGAAAGCAATTCTCCACCAGGACAGCAGGGGGTGCAAACCTTTTCTGGCGGGTCTGCCTAACATTGCAGTGATGTCTCTAGTCAACGACAATTTATTTACTTCAGCTTGTAAACGCACATCCACTCAAGGATCTATGGCAGACAGACAGTGAGTTTTGATTGAGCTGGAAAGCAGTGCAGCTCATAGAATACTATAAGAAAGTATGTAAACAAACAAACACAGTGGTCTGTCTTGTTGTTCTATACACCTCCTGGTGATCAAAATTGCCAAACGACCATAGATAAACTGGTCTTGCAATATAAAGCATCTAGTGCCCAAAAGCTGCATTGACTATTAATTAGATCGACTATAGAGCACTGTTCTGGTGAAATGATCTTGGGCTGATGTTGGGCTGACCAGTCACAGATGTGCGCTCTCTGTTGCGTTCGAAGGACAGTTAAAAAAATTGAACTCTGGAGAGCCCTTGCGTTGATGGATAATGGCACTGCGTGTCTCCGCACCACCGCAGATGGATAAGCATAAACTAGGCTTAAAGGTTTTCTTTCCTTATGGGGTATTCTCCTTCAGCTGTGTTGTATCATTCTGGGAAGAAGGTCTGTATCCTAAACATTTGTGTTGTCTGATGCAAGCCCTCTTTAGCAGGAAGTTGGCTGGTGGTTTGGGAAGTCTGACTTTTGTTTGCTGCTCATGGACCAGGTTGATTATCATTCATGTTTCCTATTGATTCAATCTTCATCACCCAATGTCCATTTTCTTCTATTAATTAAAAAAAGTGAAAAGATAATTGATTGAGGGGTGGGGTTGGATGCTTCAGGATTTTCAGTTCTGAATTGGCAAATGAGAAGAGGCACATCACAGTCATAGGCTGCAACCACTCTCCCCCTCCATCCTTTCAGTTAAGCACCTTTTTTGGGGATGCAGAGAGAACATTTTCATTAATTAATGAAATTGGCCAGACTAGAGTAGTGACAGGCATTCTTTAAAATTTTTTTTTTTTACAGTATTTAGTTTGACAGCTCAAACACTGTGAAACTATAATTGTAGTAAGAAACTGTCTCAAGTTTTTAGAATGCATGAACATCATTCATCAATGTGAGTATAAACTTTTAAGCCAATGCATCAAGTCTATCCTTAGGGTAATCTAAAGTACTAGATTGGCATGGTATGAATTACAAGGCCATATTTCACACACCTTCAAATCCCTATTTGCAGACATCCCCCCACATTTACTATTCCTTCTCAAACACAATCAAACTTTTGATTGTTCCTCCATGAGCCCCGCGATCCTACTTCGAGGCTCAGTGCGGAGCGGATCTCACTCGGCTGGTGACAGGCAGATTTATTTTTCCTCCCAGCACTGGAGCTCAGTTAGTGCTCAGCTCAGCCCAAACCCCCTGGTGCTCTAGCCAATCTATCAAGTCCATCAGTGTTTCATGTAGCCTAGAGGACACTGGCTCAGAGCCCGAATGAGCTCACTTTTCCTTCTCTTCCTTTTTCTGCTTCAACTCCTTTGGAAGGTTATAGAAGCCAATCTCACTGCTCAGTAACAACATATACTGTATACACAGCAGAACTGCAAGATTATATTTTAGTTAAAAATTTCTATACCTTAACACTTCAAACAATTGAAACTTTTTAAATAAAAGAGTAAGGCAAAATGTGTTTAATCACAACCTTACATAATTCAGATATATACTCTTATAACACTATAGTGGAGTTACATCTTAAACCGTTTCATGTTTTTGTTTGTCTATTAGAGCATTGTTAAAATAAACTAACATTTAAACAGACTTATGGGAAGTCATTACAAGCATGATGTTGGGCCGTGATTACTGGACCAAACACATACCTCCAGCCTTAAGGACTGAAAATCCCACAATGCACTTCAGTTTCAACAGGAAAAGCAGGACTTCATGGGACATCCTCACCCTTATATAAGCATATGCTCCCCCCCCCTTTTTTTCCTCTAACCCGCCGGTGGGAGCCCAGCTAACATCTCCCGATGTTAGCTGGGCTAGATGGGTTAGATGTTGAATTCTAGTATTGTGCTGCTCTGGGTGGCTGCATGTTGGAGTGGCTATGTTGGCTACATATTAAGTTTTGGTTTTTTGTAAATTGGTTCCTCTTTTTTGTTGAGGAAGATAGCATTTTTTTGACCTGTATACTTTCTAGTTTTTGGTGCTGTGAAGCTGGAAGAATTTTTGCTGTAAATTTGTCACTTTTTGACAACTTTATGTTAAGTTGTTGCTAAGCTACAGACACAGCACCCCAATGCATTAGTGGCAATATCTGGTGATTTTAATCATGCCTTGCTCTCTACTACAATTCCAACATTTCATCAGTTTGTCAGCTGCTCTACAAGAGAAAACAGGACCTTGGATTTGTTTTATGCAAATGTAAAGGAGGCATACATGTCCAAACCAATACCTTCTCTGGGACAATCAGATCACAATCTTGTTTTTCTCTGTTCAGAATTTAAACCACTTGTTCAGAGGCAACCTGTTACAAAGAAAATTGTGAGAAAATGGTCACAGGAAGCTGAAGAAGCCCTGCAGGGTTGTTTTGCGACCACAGACTGGATGACTCTTTGCCAAGCACATGGAGAGGACATCAATGCCATGAATGAGTGTGTGACTGACTACATAAACTTCTGTGTGGACAACATCATCCCCACCAGAACAGTGAGATGCTTCCCTAATAACAAACCCTGGATCACCAGCGACCTGAAGGAACTGCTAAACAAGAAAAAAAGAGCTTTTAGGGAGGGAGACAGGGAATTACTGAGGAGTATACAGAAGCAACTTAAGGTCAAGATCAGAGACGGCAAGGAGGCATACAGGAAGAAGCTGGAGAACGAACTATAGAGGAACAATATCAGAGATGTCTGGTCAGGAATGAGAAGGATCACAGGCTTTAAGGACAGGAAGGATTGGATAGATGGAAGTCTGGACAGAGCCAATGAACTGAACACATTCTTCAACAGGTTCAGTTCAGGAACTAGCTTAGCATCCTCTCCTGTTCCCAGCCAAACAGACATCCCACTCTCCTCTGATCAACAGCTTTCCTGTTACACCTTGGATGTTATATCCTTCACCTCAGCCATGGACTCTTCTGATTCCACAAGTTTGACGTCAACCAAGTCAGGAAATGCTGCTACCCCCTTTGCCTCCCCCTCCCACTTGTCTGTCTCCAAAAGTCAGGTGAAGAGGCAGCTGGAGAAACTGAACCGAAACAAGGCTGCAGGTCCAGATGGTGTCAGCCCCAGAGTCCTGAAGGCCTGTGCAGAGCAGCTCTGTGGGATTCTGCAGCACCTCTTCAACCTTAGCCTAACTCAGGAGAAGGTTCCAGTGTTGTGGAAGACATCCTGCCTTGTTCCAGTACTTAAAATAAGTCACCCATCAGTCATCAATGACTATAGACTTGTTGCCCTGACATCCCACATCATGAAGGTCCTGGAGAGACTCCTGTTGGGACCCCTGAGTAAGCAAACAAAAATGTATCAGGACCCGCTGCAGTTTGCTTATCTTTGTTGAGTTGGAGTTGAAGATGCCATCATCCACCTGCTTCAACCAACCCACTGTCATCTGGACAAAGCAGGCAGCACTGTGAGGATCATGTTCTTTGATTTCTCCAGTGCATTTAACACAATTCAGCCTGATTTACTTTGTCAGAAACTCTTGAAGACACATGTGGAGCCCTCAACAATAGCCTGGATCAATGACTACCTGACAAACAGACCACAATTTGTGAGACTGAAGAATTGTGTGTCAAACCAGGTGGTCAGCAGCACAGGAGCACCACAGGGGACCGTACTCTCACCATTCCTTTTCACTCTGTACACCTCAGACTTCCAGTACAAATCAGAGAACTGTCATCTGCAGAAATACTCAGATGACTCTGCAATTGTCGGGTGTATCAGAGATGGACAAGATGCTGAATACAGGGAGCTGGTGGACCGCTTCGTGACATGGTGTGGAAACAATCGTCTCACCTTGAATGTGAACAAAACAAAGGAGATGATTGTAGATTTCAGAAGAAACAGGGATAAGTCAAACACTGTTTCCATCATGGGAGAAGAAGTGGAGGTGGTTGAAGAGTATAAATACCTCGGAGTTCACCTTGACAACAGACTGGACTGGAGACTGAACAGTGAAGCCGTCTACAAGAAGGGACAGAGCAGACTGTACTTCTTGAGGAAGCTTAGGTCCTTCAAGGTTTGCAGCAAGATGTTGCAGATCTTCTACAAGTCTCTTGTGGAGAGTGTAATCTCTTCAGCCGTCATCTGTTGGGGTAGCAGCATCAGCGCCAGGGATTTAAAAAGGCTACCTGATAAAGAAGGCTGGTTCTGTTCTTGGGACAACCGTGGAACATCTGGAGATGATAATGCAAAGAAGGATTCTTCATAAAATCAGAAAAATTATGGACAACCCTGAGCATCCTCTTTGTGAGACTGTCATACAACAACAGAGCGTCTTCAGTCGGAGGCTTCTTCAGTTTACAGACAGCTACAGGAAATCCTTCTTGCCCACAGCCATCATCATCTATAACAACTCCTTAAATAATTAACTATATGAGCTATACCAACACTTAATTTCCCTCTGGGATCAAAAAATATTTTTGAATTTGAATTGAATTTGAATTGAGATGCGCGCGCTATAAACTTCCATCCTTTGCTGGTGAGGGGGGAGCGAGTTTCTGGAAGAAACTCATTGTATCCGAAATACCTGTACACTCTGCTGATCCTGGATCAGGTAAATGTTTTTCGGTCATTAAAATAAGTCCTGAACTTGACTTGTTCAAAACCATGCGGAAGGAATCTTTGAGTTACAGATTTTACCAAAGAGAGAGAGAGAGCCTCACTGGGAGCAGAGACCTGTTTAGCCGATTCTGCTGAGCTGAACGCTGCCTGTAAAAAAGGACCGGTCCGTGGGAGAACAAAGGAGCTGAAAGCTGCCAAGCTGAGAGGACAATGACGTTCCGAGCTAACAGTGGCTCGCTAGCCACGCACCCATGAGGACTGACTCCTAGGTGCGCTCCATGCAACAGCTGCTTGTTGACCAGCTAACAGCTGGTTTCTCTCCTCTATTGCCAATTATTACAGACAATGGAGTCACCCTGCAATGGAGATCTAAGGATGTGTGCAAACCTGGTGAAGACCTACAGGAAACTTTTGATGTCTGTCATTGCCAACCATGTTACTTTACAAAGGATTGAAATCAACTTTTTTATTGGCCAAATGCTTAATTTCTGCAATATTATACAAATACATTCTTTAAAAATCATACAATATGATTTCCTGGAATTTTTTTCACATTCTATTGGCACACACAAACAAACTTATTATGTCAGAACAATGACTGAATTCTGCCATAGTTTGATTTAGAGTTTCTTTTTGTAGCGGCAATAAGAAAATCGCTGGGTAAAGAAACCTTTTGAACTCATGTTTGCACAAGCTAATTAAGCAACACAGCAAACATGAAGAAGAATGTTTTCTGGCCAGATGAGATATAGATTGGACTTCTTGGGCTATATGCAATGTGTGATGCAAAATTAACACTACTCACCACCATGAACTGACCATCCCCATGGTGAAACATGGTGGTAGCAATATCATGATCTGGGGATGCTCTTCTCTAGCAGGGACAAGGGAACTGATTAAAGTTGATGGAAGGATAGATTGAGCTAAATACAGGGCAAAACTGGAAAAATACCTATTGGAGGTAGCTAAAGACAAAAGTGGGATGGTTTGGATTAAAGCATAGTAATTTCTTAGAATGGCTGAATCAAAGTCTAGATCTATATCCAACTGAGAATTATGGCAATGCTTGAAAATTAATGTTGATGGATGCTAACCATGGGATGCGACGATGCTTAAATTATATTGCCAGAAAAAAACAAAAAACAAAACAAGACAATAACTTACAGCCTAGATATGCCCACAAAGATATATCTGAAAATACTTACAACTGTAATTGCAGTGAAAGGTGGTTTTACAAAGTACTGACAACTTGGGCTGGACGCAAATGTATTTTTCAGATTTTTACTTGTAAATATTGTTTGGAAAATATGTATCATTTTTCTTCCACTTCACTGATATATCCTGTTATATGTTGGTCTCACATAAAATCCTGACAAAATACACTGAGGTTTGTGGTTGTAATGTGACAAAACGAAAAAATTTTTTTTCAAGAAGTACGATTAAAATTAACAAGGCACTGAATGGGCGTCTTTTGACATAGTATGTAGGCATGTAACTTCTTGTTTTTGACCATTGTAATTCAGTGCGATCATCTTTTTTTCTGTGTAGCACATCCTGGTTATCTCAGTTCATTTGTACAAACTATGATCATACCCTCCAAGGATCACCACTGTGAAAAGTGCTTATAATTATGTATCTTGGCTCAAATCAATAGGAAGTGGATTTGGACTCTTCAGATTGGTCATTATGCTCTCTCTCATTTTCTTGTTGCTAAGCAACAGCTTTGTTTGGGAGTGATTCTTGACCTCTCACACTTTGGCTTCAACAACACATTTATGTTTTGTGGCAGATGTCTTAAAAAAATCATTGAGAATAAGAGCTCTCAATTCGTTCCACTCGGTGCCGAGATCGTTTGAAGTATTAAAAGTTTAACTTAGTTTAGGATTATTTTAGTTATTTTGCTTCAACAGATCAAAGGTAATGTAATGTATCCATGCATATAAAAATCCACTAACTTCTTCCTACCTACAGGGGGTTGTATAAATAGAAGATCAATGACTAAAAGTTGGATGAGGAGTTTAGAATGGAAGGCCAGCTGTTTAGACCCATTCACTCAATCACCACTGGGGATTGCATTTACAAGAAAACCAAACGCTTCACTACTTACTTCACTTATGCTCAGCTTCCTGTGGCACAGCAGTTTTTAATTATATTTTGTTTTGCATAATGGAATAAATACAGAAATTACTTCACAGCATTCAATGAAACAACTGACAATCTTTTTAAAGCTGTGAATTTCATAATTTTTAGAATAAAATTAAAATAATTTCCTGTGTGTGTCTTAAAGAGAAAGTTGTCCTCTCCCTTCTTTTTAACTCCTTTTTATAAGAAAGAAGTTAAAGAGGTTTTTATAACGGGTCAAAACTTTGAAAACAGATCAGAACAAATCAGCAAATGAGTGACCATATTATAATTTTACTGTGATTATTGGACATGTTTGGCATCCCATGAAACAGTGTGATTAGACCATTTTCCAAAAATCCTCTTGGACTTCACTTTTTTATATTATTCCATAAAAATTAATTGGATGTGACCTGGGGCATACTGGGACAATAGTTTAGGTCGGGAATTTGATACCATCCCAGGCCAACACCACCCAATTAATGCAAAAACCCAAGAGTGAGTTAGGTTGGTTTTAAGAGGAGTAAACAAGATTTAAGAGGGTAAATAAAAAGAGGGTTTTAAGATTTAATGAGATTTAAGAGGGTAAATAATAAGAGGGTTTTAAGATTTAATGAGATTTAAGAGGGTAAATAAAAAATAAAAGGCTACATATGCGCCCACACACAGCTTTTTCTGTTTCTTTCCCCGACAAAATAAATATTTCTGTTCTGCTGCAATAACTGATAGTCACATTGCATAAACTGAAGATCTATTTTCTTTACGCCATCATCAACCTAAACTTGAGACCAATCCTATTTTTAAAGTAGTAAACTGTACCAGACTAGTTATAAATCTGACTACAGTGTCAACCATAGTATCCTACCACAAGTGAGATGTACGCAGATGTGTAGGTTTATTCTTTGTAACACTGAACAAGGAAAATTTAAACACAAAGAAATTACTTTAAATAATCTAGACTTGTAAGGTTTGTTGTATACTGATCATCATAAGTGAAGCACAAATTATTCTAAAAGGATCGCCTGTATGTTTGGCATGTACTTAAATTGTGCCTGAAGGTTCCTGTTCTGATTCCATACACATCTTTGTCAGCGGACCAGTGCCAACAGAAAATGATGAAAGATATAGCAGACTTGGTATGCGTCATAAATAGCTGAAGACCACCTCCGCTAACCGTTCAGTTAAATTTATTAATAACTTTAAAATACTCTGTGGTAAAAAATAGCTGTTTAGAGACAATGAATGCTATCTAAACAAAGCCGGGCTAAGACTCCTGACCTCAAACATGTTCTGCTATCCCAATCAAAAAGGTCTGGATGTTCTATAACATGTGACAAAGCAGCCCAGGGCTGACCACGACGCACAGCCCGTGGAGATTGCCAAAGAACAAGCACTCTCTGCCTCCTCACCAGCACACCAAACAAACATGACGCCACCAGCAGCAAGCAGGGGGGTACAGTGCAGTGTCATCAAATCTATACTCATCTTACCTGCCAGGTTTGGGTCCTCAAACCTCAACACCAAACAAAATCAAGCACAACCTGATCGTCGGCCATCGCTGAGTGGGCCAGTTTGGCGCCAGCCCACCAGGAAAGGTCCCTGCGCTCCAAATGACCAGTCTGCCACTGAATGTGACTAATTCGTGCTCTGAATGTGTTTCTTTTGAAGTTTTGCTGAGCTGTTCCTCTGTTGACTAGGATTTTACTGTGTACTAAACTTAGTGATGACTGTTTTTACAAAATAAAAAAGATTAATGGACAGCAAATCATGAAATTCAAACAAACATGAGAAACACATAGGTTTATGTAAAAGTCGCATAAATTTAAAGAACTAAACTTCTTTCCTCCAGGGTTATATTTTGATTCCACTCTCACTCCAATTGTAATACTGCAAGGGTGTAATATATATATAAATATATGTGAATCTCTCAAACAACAGCAGAAGCAAACACTGTATCACAGTAAAGCAAACAATAAATGTGCCTTTATAATACTGGTTACAGTGTTTTCAACAGAAATTTACATAACAGACTCATTAGACACCAAAAAAATAATGTGAGGAAAGTTCACTGTCTTTTATATTGAGGTAGTATTTGGTGAGAGTTGGTATAAGTCAAAAACAAAGCTCCCAGCAGATAGTAAGAACTTCTTACCAGGCTGATGTGATAAACTTAATTTAACCCAGTTCAGTTCTGCTTTATAGATCTAATTCACAATAATGATTAGGGTATTTACATAACTTAAATCCAGCTGAGATATTAATAAATTTCAGTCACAACAGCCATATTTGAATTTAATCTAACCGCAGAGACCAGTGCGATCAATTAAAATTGCTTGATTTAGGTTAGTTAACAAAACGTTATCTATCTACACAATAAAAAAGATTCTAATTGGTATAAAATTTTGCCAATAGAATTATGATATAGAATTATTACATTTTAATTATATAATTATTTACTATATCCGTTTGCAAACATAGTGTTCATCCATCCATCCATCCATTTTCTGTACCCGTCATTCCTATGCAGGGTTGCGGGGGGGCTGGTGCCTATTTCCTGCATTCACGGGGCAAGAGGGGATACACCCTGGACAGGTTGCCAGTCCATCACATGGTGTTCAACAATGGTTAAATTTGAACAACATTTATTAACAGCGGGAAACAAAGCAGTGCAGTCCCACAAAAAAACATCAAATTGTTCCTCTCTTCTCTGCAACAAGCAGGACCATTTTGTGCAACTAACAATGAGGCTGATATGTATTAATAGGTTGTATTAATTATCAAACATAGTAGAAATTGGTAAGAACTGTCATAAGAATTGTATTTGAAAAAGTTTTTATTTTAGAGCAAGAATTTAAATTTATATCCACCTTTAGCTAATTTAGTGACAGTCAAAATGCGAAAGTCAGACTTGCTAGCAAGCTGAGCTTCTTAGCCCTGACATAGTCAAGGCCAATGAAAAGTAAATCAGAAAATGATTACTTACTACTTTAAATGATTAAATTTATAAAGGTTTATTGCTGTTTCTCAATCAGCTCCAGAATGATTCCCAATCTACTATCATTGATCAGAATTGGCTGGTAGCCAGCCAGTTCCTGATGTCTCCACCAGTTGTGGAGTAACATATTTAGTATGCAACTGAGGAATTTATCTTTGCCTATTACATGTATTACTTTTCTGTTTTCATCAACTATAGACCACCACTATTGGCACTATAGCTATAGAGCCAATAGTGCTTTTATTAATATAAAAGCACCATTGGCTGTATAGCTTCCAACTAATTCCATTAGATCACTGTCCTGCTCCCTACCACTGCTCCCTGCAAACATACTGAGAAAATCATTTCATTTAAATTAATCACAGAGCTGACATTGAACACCCTCTTAAAATAGCCCAAACATCATTGTCCTTAGGCAGTAATTCTAAAGTTTGCAGTGTTTCTCTTTCATGCAAAATGACCAATGATAGTTAAATATTCCTCTTTTAAAAAGAAATATACATTCAGCCAATACACAGGAAGGGAAAAAAATGGTCTTACTGTAACATTAGGGCAATGTGATGCCTTTCACTCAGTATTAACTCAGTTGACAGAAAATAGAGTAAACAGAAAATACAAAATTGAATAGAAACAGATCAGAGATTTGAAGATATATGGTATTAGTTTGTATGCACGGGTTCAAAACAAGTCAAGAATATAATATCCATGGATTGTTACAGACACACTTTGCCCTTATTTTTTAGAAGGGTAGAGGGCGTCTGTAGGAACAGTAAATGTATGTAGACCAATTGACTATTTTATACTTTGAAACTTTTACTATAACAGCAACATTTACTAATGGCTACATATCTCAATAAATAACGTTAAAACTGTATCTCTCTATTTAAAAATCAATATATTTACAATAGACAATAAAATTAGACCATGAAAAATTGATGGCCTTTAGAAAGTCCAACAGGCCAAGAAATACAAAGCAAGATGCTGTTTATTATTACCAGCTTAACACCAGATTTACTGTCTCTTTCTTTCTCCTCTTCAGATAAGTTTGTTTTAATTTGCTGCACTCAATGCAATTACCAAGTCAACATTTGGCATCTTTGAATAATTGTCACTGAACAATCAACAGGGAAGAGATTAGTGGGTTTACACACTAGAAAAGGAAAGTGTGATCAATTAAAATGGCTTTAAATAATCTTTTACTGTGTTGGAAAAAAGAAAAAGCCATTTCACTGAAACATTTTTCTGCAATTTGCTTAACTGCACATCGTTTGGCAAAGTGCTGTAAAGCTTTATAATTCACAAAACAAAGACAAAATCAATATGTCACTCTTTAATGTACCCTTTCATCAGCAGTCAGTGGGCTGCTTTGCTTTTAGTATTTAAACCTCCAAGAATTACTGCAGTGCTTAAGCAGCGGCATTATATCTCCAATATTTTTTTATTATTATTTAGCTTTAGCAACACACATTTCTTGAATAAATAACATAGTTTTTTTTTAATTAATGAATGTGATGTAAAACGGGTGCTTTGAATTCAACATTTGTCATCTGTTTGTGTGCCGTGTTTGACAAAACCGTGCATACTCCTTTAATGTTTTCAAGTTTCAAGATACAACCGCGAACTTCATTGTGTTTAAATGGTCCCCAAAGTCGGTCCTCAAGGGCCGGTATCCTGTATGTTTTAGTTCTTTCCCTGGTTCAACACAGCTGAATCAAATGATTGCTCGTTAGCAGGCCTCTGCAGAACTTTGACATGCTGAGGAGGTAGTTGGACCATTTGAATCAGCTGTGTTGAACCAGGGAAAGACCTAAAACATGCAGGATACCGGCCCTTGAGGACCGACTTTGGGGACCCCTTTATAGACCAAAACAAAGTAGCACATAATTGTGAAATTGATTTAAAATTATATCAACTTTCACTGCAATAAAATCTAGAAGTCTTTTGGAGTACGTCTCTACCAGGTCTGCACATCTAGAGACGTGTATTTTTGCTCATTCTTCTATGTAGAATTGCTCAAGCTCAGTCCGACAGGATGGATGGTGTCTGTGAATAGGAATCGTTTTTGCTCTGCCACGAACTCTCAATTGGATTTAGATCCAGACTTTATGTGGCTCATTGTACCACATTACTGTGCTTCCATTTCATTGTACTAAACCAGTTCATTGTGGCTCTAGAAGTATATTCATGCTTGTATTCCTGCTGGAAGTTGAACCTCAGTGTCAGTCTTTCTGTTTTCAGTTTTTGCTGTATCAAGCTCCAGGTTAGTTTTTTTTGTAATACATAGTGCATGTCAATTATAGTTTGCATAGATGGTTACCAGAGCTCAGTCTTCCATATGTTTGAATGGCTACATGGCTTGGGGCAAACAGACAAGCTGCCTTTTAAATTAGTTATTTTTTCAACATTGACTTTCTTCCTACTGCCCTGCCATGAAGAACACATTAGTAATTTTTTGTCCTGTAAACAGATTTTCCCACCTGAACTATGAATCTCTGCAGCTCCTCCTGAGTGTGCATTTGTTATGTTTGGATTTAAACGGGACATATTATGCCTTTTTTAAAACAAGTTATAATAGCTTTACGGTCTGTACAAAACATATTAATGAAGTTCTTTGCACAAAATCACTCTCACATAAAGCGATCTTC
Source organism: Valencia hispanica (assembly GCA_963556495.2). NCBI lineage: Eukaryota > Metazoa > Chordata > Actinopteri > Cyprinodontiformes > Valenciidae > Valencia > Valencia hispanica. The sequence goes on along the minus strand of OY747704.1, from coordinate 16,441,066 downwards.
CCAGCTCAATTCTTGACAATTTCAGTCCCTTTCCGAATGAACGGTTTAAAGGGCTCTGCCACTTTATGCAAATTAGCAGTTACCACGCCCACCCATATTGTTACTAGGCTGTGGGTTTGCCACACATGAGATAGGGCGTGGGATTGGAATTGGTGCGCAGGTTTTGACAGGTGAGGGGTGGAGGTCGATCGGTGAGGGACAGTTACATCAACAAAAGGCACTTTTTCAAAGGGTTTGTAGAAGCACAAGATTTCTGACAGCAAAACTTTACAAAAAAAAAAAAAAGAATGGATAGTTTTTATTCATGTTTGGAGTGTTTATAGAGCCAGCAGAGAGCCAAATGGCAACACAAACGATGAAAAAAAAAGAAATTTGCATAATATGAAAGTTGCCGAGTCGAACATTTAAAAGAAAATAAACAAAAAAACTTACAGTAGCAGGAGTATAAAGAACCTGAAGAGCCAATCAAGAGGGAATAGTACACAGCCGGGGAAGAATGCAGGCAGAGGGAGATGAGGAGATGAATAACAGCTGTGCAGACAAGCAGGCTGAGAGAATGTGAAAGATAGAGCTGAGGGAGTGAAGGAAGAAAGGTAAGAAATACAAAAAGCCTGAAACTACCTTAAACAATAAGCAAAAAGAAACACTAATTTGAGGAAATAAGTCCCAAGCACAAGCAAAAAGAATAAATGAAGGCACAAGGGATAAACTAACACTAACACTTCTCAAACTTTAGTTGTATAAAAATATACACTTCTAATTAAAGAGTAACTCACCCCCAAATAAACTTTTTTGCAGAACATTTTTTACTGTATAAATGAGTGTCTAATAGTGCTGTCTACATGTCTGGTCATAATTTTTGGTATTTTAGCACATTTGAATAAAACTATTAGTTTTCCACCAAAAACCGTTAGTGGAGTGCCCTCTTCAGTTTAAAACTTTATAATGCACTTGAATTTGAATTGGGCATTGCTACTGGCTCAGCCCTTATTTTAGACATCAGATTTTACTGGTGATGACAGCATCCTGCTGCTGTGGAGTATAAAATAAGCTCCTTCTCGGCCACGCCTCCGTAGCGAGTTGGAATAGCAAGTGTTTACGGCATTTTCGGGTTAGTGATTTGTTAGATTAGCATTTAGTTAGATTTCTTAGCATACCTTTTTGAATTTGACCCCGTCTGCTGACATCTGTGCTTTACCTATGACAAAGGAAAGAACTGATATCAGTAAATGGATAATGAAATCAGGGCTTAGAGTTAATTTTTAGTGCAATGTTTGTGATTGTGTGAAAATTTTTTTTTGCACATTACTGAATGATCTTCTCATGCTAGGATACTTTGATTTATACCTTGGGCACCTCTCTGCAACACACATTTTCTGTTGAGGCACCTGTTGAGGCAGAGTCACACGATAATACTTGAGCTGATCTAAATTTAGCTTTAGCTATGTTTAACAGCAATGTACCACTCAGGGATGGGCCCCATTCCGCTGCAGGCTTGGCACCTGTGGCTCCGGGCCACTCACAAGAACATCGGCTCGAAACGATACGGCTCAGGGCCGCTCGCTTCCTCCACAGAATCTTCCTCCCTTTCCTCTCTTTCCTCTGGTGAAGGAGTTGGAGAGAAATCCTCAACTTCAAAATGGCCTCCCTCTGAGGCAATGGAGCTCGCGTCGCTATTGCTCTCCATCTTTCCGGGTGTCTGTGTGCCGCTGCAGCAGCACTCCTGTCAACATGTCAATCACAGCGCAGATCACGCCCAGCCCTCCCCCTCACTGGTCCGCCAGGCAACGCCTCATTTTGAGTTATTTCTCAAACAGAAAACGTGGGCAAAGTTCTACTCTGATAGGGGATGAGTTACACTTTAAGTTGTTAGCCACTTAATCAGTCTATTACAAAACAAATCTATAAACCACATGAAAGTTTTTTCTTGTAATGTGACAAAATGGAAAGTTCACATGGTATAAATATTTTTGCAGATATTGTATCAATTTTTTGTAAGGTATCAGTTGCAACATTTACATTCTGAAATGAGATCCTCTTAATTGCTAACTTTCTTCTAACATCAGAACAGCTTATGCTTTGACACAATGTAGGATTACTATGCAAACTCTGATCAGGTCTTAACCAAGTTATTTGTTGGAACGCTCCTCAGTTTCTAATTGAGCCATGCAGACTTACTAACTACTAACGTACTAACTACAGTGCAGCAATTTAAAACTACCTGTCCTTGTTTGTGTGTGACAGTGCTATGGAAATACAGGCCATTTACAGGGGACTAGTACAGTGCTTTAGGAGGTTTAAACAGTAGCAGTTCTTGATATGGGGGACCTGGGCATTTGCCCAGGGCGCTACCATGAGAGCGTGGGGCCAAAATGGATAATAAAATTTAAAAAATACCATTTGGGTTTTTTTTCCAGGAGCGCAGCACTCCAATGTCACACCAGTGTATGCCTCTTTTGGAAAACATATCAGATCGGTTTTCTATCCCCCATTTAGGTCAGGAACAGCAAGGTCCATTTGCTTTGCTGCTTGCTGGTGCTGCAAAGGGAGGGGGCAGTGGCGTCGCCTGGCCTGGGCATTCCCGGCTCTAGCCCTGAACATTTCTCTTCAAGCCCCGAATGTTTGTTTTTTTTCACCCCAGAAGGAATAAGTTGACAATAACTGAGCCGCCCTATGACATTAACAAAGAAGGTAGTTTTGTCATTTCCTGGCTTCAGTGAATGCAACAGAGGCATGACGGTATGACCAATCAGAGAGGAGTTGTGCGGAGAATCTTCCGCGTCTTAATGGCTGACAGCCCGGTGTTTAATGTAAGCTCTAGAGCCTGACAGAAAATGCACATCAGACGATTTTTTGACAGAAATAAGAGAGACAATTCTTTAATTGCGACGGCTGGCAGTGGGCGGCAAAACTCTGTACCAACACATAAAACTGGGAAACAAACAATTTATATACTTTGTCTTCAAATTATAGGAACATGAGGCAGATTCACAGCAGTGCTTGCGAAAAAACGTCAGTAGGACAAAATCTTTGGACATTTTGGACCGACATGCATTGTTCTGCGTCTCCCCTTTGATCTGTGTCTCACAATGGCTCCTCATTGCCCCACAGTGCAGCTCATTACAAGCTTTCTCCCGGCCCGTAACTGGCTGCTTGCTTTTTGCAGCACCAGAACATTCTGCACAAAGCTCTAAAACATACTTTTCTAAGAGTTTGAATTAATAATGGTATTTATTAATGTGGGTCAGACCCGCTGTGTCTAACCCTAAAGTGAGTCTAATTACGTATGTCTTATTTAAAATGATTCTAGGTAAAAATGCTTGAATAATATTTTATATAAGTCTAAAAATACTTCATTAAGATTGGTGAGGAGGGGTGTATCTAGGAAGTTTTTAAAGGGGGCTAAATAGGGGCCAGTGGCTGATCTTGGGGTGTCACACTAAAATAAAAGCAGGACTGTAATACAAAGGGGGCAGGGCCTAGACTAAGTGACCGACATCAGAATCACAACAGGGGGGTTTAAAGACTGATGAAAATATAAATACTTAAAATCCATAAATATTTCTAACTTATTAAAGCTGTTTCTCTGTCTTATCATTCATTAGACTATTATCTACACAAGAAGTGATAATGTAGGCATCTTCATGAATACAGAATGGAAGGAGCTGCTTCAGAAAGCAGGGCAGGATTAAAATCACTGACTAATCAATGAGTGACTTAACATTTTGACCAATGATTTTCAGGGAGGAAACAAATCAGTATACTCAGTAGTCGAGTTGTAAAAGAAATTCAGGGGGGATGGTCATTTTTTTCGCCTATTAAAAAAATCTGGATTTTAATTTTAAAAAAGGTGCTATTTATAGAGTATTTTGTATCGCTGAATTGGCCGGAATGTTAGGGGAGTACTACTGAATAGCCTGGATTAGAATTAAACAAGATCGGGTGAAAGGGAGGCTTTATGTAGCTGTGAAGCAAAGCCGATACCAGCACCTTGCAAAGAAGCCTTAGCAAATAATTGCGGCGAAGAAGACGTTTTTTCATGCAAACTAGGCCTGTACAAAACAAAGTATTGGATTAATTTAACATGAAAGACCAAACAAAATTAGTCATTTCAATTTTATTCATCCTAAAACGTTTGTGTTGCCTGCACGGGCCCTATTGGTGAGGAAATTATCCTTGTGAAAAATATTTCATAGGCCGGCTGCTGGTAAAATACTATAATTAAGATCAACAAGGCCTAATCTGTTCCACGTTTACCACGGTCATGATCATTCATCCTGATTATGGCTAAATGTCGGCACTGTCAGATGAGCTCTGACAAGGTGCACCACCATAAATCAATGGGCTGTGTGAAGCAGATTGCGCTAATCTAAATTAGCTAATAAATAAATAAATTAACATTATTTTTCCTAGGCCGATTATGGCTGGATGTGTAAAAAGAGTGCAGATTCAGCAAGCCGCATGCGTGTCTTGACTGAATGACAAGTCTTTAGCAAGCTAATTAACAAGAGAGATGTGGGGGGTCGCCCGTTCATCTTAGCTAGTTTGGAGGGTAGCATACTGGAATCTGTGCGTACACCTGTGGCGATTCGGTTGGTCTTTAGATAACAAAAAGCAGGCTAGGTTAATTATTGAGATTAATAGCTCACCTGTAATTCTTTTCTTTTTAAAAACATCCCGGACATCCTGCTGACCAGCCGTTTGTTTGGGCATGTTTGCACTTCTGTAATGCAGCTTTTGCCGCTCTCTAGGCCATAAGGTGAACCCCGAAAATGTCTTTAGAAATGAATCTCATTCTGACCTCTGGCAAACTCTACAAACTGTTTACTTCATAAAATAAATAAGTTCGCACTTAGTTCAAAAGTAAAAGTTCTACTTCTGTAATGCCGGAGTTTTTTTATGAATGATGTTTAAATTCGGGACTAGTTTGTTTTCGCCGTAGGGAGAAAGGAGTGATATGGCTGCTACGTACCCGTTTTAACACCAATGCAGTGGCAGAATTTAACCGACCTGATGACGTATGCGGATATGGAGACAGCTAAGGTCATGATGAAAACTTCTAAAACTTTTACAAAACCCAGTAAAAACATGTATGTAAAATGTGTTACATGCATTTTCGTTCTAAGGGGAGCCCCCCGCTCCCCCTCAACTCGACTACTGAGTATACTACTAGAATAAACTAGACTACAGCACTGATTACAGTTTTTTTCAATTGCTAACAAGCGCTTAACCGCACTTCAGATACCTTTTCTAAACTCTTAACGCAGATTCACACCTACAAAACACAATTGGCCAAATAGACAATTTCCTTCTCAAAAACACATTTTGTTAAATATATACTGACGCTTCATTTCAAAATATAACATATCTTTCTCTGCACACACTCCCTTTACCAAAACACTGGAAATCTGACTCAAAATGAAATCACTCTGTCAAAGAATAACACTTGTTTTCACTTCACAAGGTACATTCAGTCAATTAAAGTACACCAGGTTTAAAAATACTGGCTATTGTTGAATTTACAAAAACTGCATAGAGTCTTATGTTTGAGTTTTACAGGTATTTGCATGCAAAACATGCAATCCACCGTTTTTACACTAAATTTCTTGGTTGGGATCTGTATGTCCACATATAATGTTCACATTTCAAAGTATTCCAGTAAAAAGCAAATCTTTTTTTCCTTTAATGTTTACTTCAGGAGGTACAGTAGAAATACTGTATGATAGAACAGAAAAAGGTTTACAGTTTTGCTCACATTGAACAAAATATCCATGAAACAAACAAGAGCATTCTGAACAAAAAAACAACAGCAAAAAGCCCAGATGAAAAGGGGGGAACTAAAAAAAGCACAAAATTACTGTAGCTAATCTCTGCGATCTTCGGGGTTAGGCCAAATGTTTTCATCAACATCGCATCTGATATTATCCAAGGCGATGCACCTGGGATAAAACAGCTTGCTATGTCGGATCCACCCTTGGCAATCATCAACTGTGATGTCCCTGCAGCCAGCATTCATAGCTTCAAAGAGGGACATCTGGTCATGTGGCTGATGGTCATAAACCTTCCACCTCCATGCAGAAAAGAACTCATCTATCATTGAGATCATTGAGAAAGGCAACAGGGCTGCTCGGTATTGTAGGGTCCAACCTTGCATCTGTGAAGGAGTAATCCTGCATTTGCAATTGATGCACACATTGTAATGTTTGCCCCTCTCTGTCCTGGCACATCAACTGTGGCCCTTTTTCCAATTACATTTCGTCCACGTCAACGCCTTTTGGCCTGATTGAATCCTGCCTCATCTATGTATATAAATTATTGGGGAGCCTGGTTGGCCTCCAATTCCATAACTCTCTGAAACAAAGTTTATGTAAATCATATCATTACTGAATATCATACTGTACTGTAAACTACTACTGTGTAGGTTACCTACTTGCAAGGTGCAAAGCTTACTGTATAGAACTGGACATTGAATTGAATATACATTATACCTGGGCATATTGTCGTCGTAGCTCCATGACTCTGTCACTGTTCCTCTCAAAGGGAACAGTGTTGAGCTGCTTCATCCGCACTCTGTGTTTGCACAATATCCGTGTAATGGTTGTGAAGCTGATGCAATCGATATTGTCAAATATCTCATGGTCCTCCACAATTCTAGTCTGAATTTCATGCAGTTTTATTGCATTATTTGCTACAACCATTTCCACAATGGCAAGCTCTTGATCATTATTGAGGAGCTTTCCTCTTCCCCCAGAGGGTGGAAGACATGGCATTACTGTATGTGGCCTTGTTTACATGTGAGAATAGAAACAATCCATGTAAAATGCAATGCTTACCTGTCGGTTTGTTGAAAGATGTGTATGACAGAGGCAACCGTTGACCGCCTCAAATTGGACTGCACTCTTTCCCCAGCCTCTCTTAGTGAAAGACTGTGGTTGATTACATGGTCAATGATAGTGGCACAAATTTCATCACCGACTACTGTTCTTGCAGCCCTTTGAATGCCACCACCACGCATTCTTACGCCTTTACCTTGCACTCTCCTTGGGCATGCTCTTCTCCCTGGTCCTGCTCCTCTCACTGCTCCTGCACCTCTCTCTGCATCTCTCACTGGGCCTGCTCTTCTCCCTGGGTCCCTTGCTCTTACTCTTCCTTGTCCAGACATTGCAGTGTTTGTCTTTTCTGTCACTTCTGTCACTTCACTCCTCAAAGTCCTCCTTTTATTGTAGTGTCAATGTAATACAAAAAATAACACCTGCCACTGAGTCTAAGCAAGAATGGAATCAGCTGTGGTTGGCCCAGTTTACTCAACATAAATCAGCTGTGTGTAAATTATTAAATTGTTTGTTTATTATCTACTTAGATATATTGTTTTTGAACTCATCATTGCAGAAGCAGAGGTTTTTATACTGTATCTAAGGTTTGGAATATTGTTTTTTTTTCCTGTTTGGCAGTGTGGAGCTCAGAATTTGTATCCGAGTACCAAGTAGAAGCCCGACAGATTTACTTTCACAAGCGGAGCAGTACAGCTTTTGCTATAGTACTCCACTTGATATATGTGTGAAAAATCTTTATTATGAATTGCTGGGGGTTTTATTTCCTGATGTTATGGACACGGAGATGGAAAATTAAGGGGAAGAAAGAAGGAAGATGAAGAAGAGAGGTAGGAAACAAAAAGTCATGAGAGAGGGTGAGTTGAAAATTGTTTTCCCCCGTCTCTCTGCCGTCCTGTGGGTATGGAGGCAGACTTCAATGTCTTCCTGTGTTTTCTTTGTTCCCCTTCCTCTCTTGTATTTTCAACTCACCCTCTCTCTTGACTTTTTGCCACGCGCCACCACCACGCGCCACCATATTGTTTTTGCTATTGTGGGATGTTGTGTTAACATTCGCAAATACTACAAAAACAATCCATAGTTTTGTTGGGAGGTATAGCTTGTCTGTTAAGAAAATGTAAGAATTATGGAAATGTTTTCACTGAGTGCATAATGTGTGAAAACGACATGAAATGTGTGAATGGTATGGCCACAAAAGACCGATGCTGTGCTAATTGTATTTAGAGTTTTGAAAATGTGACAACTGGTAGGACAAACGCTTGTTATTGACTGAAAAAACTATATATTAACAGTTTTGCTTTTGTTCTGAGTGCAAAGACTGCTGTCTTGACTGGGACTGAGCTGCCTTGGCGGCGGTCTGCGCTCTCCGAGTGCTTTTCTAGTTAAAACTACATAAGTTAGCCAATGTTCCCCAAAAAATGACACTTGAATGCTAATCATGTTGCAAAGGTCAGTTCCTTCTATGATTACCTTTTTGATATTATCTATTTAGATAAAATAAATCTGATGTTCTACTTGGTTTACAGATGACTTATACAGGACAGAGAATGAGGGAAAGGGCAGCAGACACAGACACACACTATTTGATCTATTATTAATACTGATTTTAGAGATCTTCTTTACATTGTCATGTTTAAGTTTGAAAATAAATACATTTTGAAGTACATATTGATGTATTTGGCTTTAAACAAGGTGCCACAATGCTCAAGAAAGCTTTAATAAAAAGCCTTTTTTACTGCATAGGTTTCCCAAGATCCTCTAAGAGGGTGTGGGCTCAGCCCAAATGTTTCCAGGTCCAGGAAACGCCCCTGGGACGGGATAGGCCTGCTGGAGCGATTGGAAGTAAACGGCATCTAACCAGCTTGCAAAATAAAACTAAACAACAAACACTGATGGTTTTTCTAAATTATAACATCTATTTATAACAGCTATTTGCACCCTCGATGCGCCTGCTTGCTGCTGCCAGCTGTGCCTGTTGCAAGGGGTGTGCAGAGGGGTAGGGAGGAGGCTTTCTGGCTTACTGGCCTTGGGCTTCGCTATAGGCATGCATGCATCAAATTTTGTTTCTAATAAGTTGGCGAAATTAGTCACACTAGTAACTGCTTCCAAATAAAGAACATTTCATTCATAACATTGTCAATCAAAGTCCATAACGTTTAAATAAATTTTTCTTGGGTTGTGCGAATCTGCTCACCCTCTAAGTGTAGGTCAATATTGCCAGCTGTGCCTGTTGCAAGGGCTGTGCGCAGGGGTAGAGGGGCAGTTTTGTTTGTAATAGTTCTATTTTCTCCTATTTATATGTAAGTTATTGTGTTTATGTATTTATACACTGTAAACTAATATATGTTTTATCTGAATAAATTCATTATTGTTCTGACAACAGTGTATACAATAACGTGTTAAAGACAAACAAGGCAGGATTTTTCATGTTACTGAGGTATCTACTTAAAGAGCAACTTACCCCCAAATCAACTTCTTTTTGCTGACAAACTGTATAAATGAGTGTCTAATAGGGCTGTCTACATTTCTGGTAATTTTTTTGGTATTCTAGAGCATCTTAGTAAAGATATAAATTTTCTGCCTAAAACTGTCAGTGTGCTGCCCTCTTCAGGTTAAAACTCTATAGTGCACTCTGTGGTGATGGCTGAGGTTAGCCGGTGATGGCTGACCTCAGCCACCTTGGCGCTGTGGAGTATAAAACAGGCGCAGTCTCCGTCCAAGCCTTCTCCACAGAACCTCCCTCCCTTTGCTCTCTTTCCTCTGGTGAAGGAGGTGGAGAGAATTTCTCCACCTCAGAAACCTCTGGGCCACCTCTGAGACAAAGGAGATCACGCTCTTCATCTTTCTCGCTGTCTGTGCCACTTCAGCAGCGCTCCTGTCAACTTGTCAATCACAGCCCAGACCACAACCAGCGTTCGCTGCTCTGCTAGGCAACACCTCCTTTTGGCTCATTTTTCAAACAGGAAATGTGGGCAGAGTTAGACTCCGATAGGGAGGTGAGTTGCTTTTTAAGCTGGTATATGGTAAAATGATTTATAACAAGGTAAATTAAATCAGTCCTAGCACCTTCTGCTGTCTGTACAGGGAATTGCACACCTGCAAATGAATTCTCCAAGCTGCCTCCACAAGCATGGTCTTTACTTCTCCATCAGCAAGTTTGCACTCATATGCTCACGTATTGACAGGGACGTTTTCCTTTTATACTTCTCTGTTGGGTGGCTGCACAGTGGCGCAGTTGGTAGCACTGTTGCCTTGCAGCAAGAAGGTCCTGGGTTCAAATCCTGGCCTGGGGTCTTTCTTCATGAAGTTTGCATGTTCTCCCTGTGCATGCGTGGATTCTCTCCGGGTACTCCGGCTTCCTCCTTCCTCCCACAGTCCAAAAACATGACTGTCAGGTGAATTGGGTTCTCTAAATTGCCCTCAGGTATGAGTGTGTGCATGTATGGTTGTTTGTCCTGTATGTCTCTGTGTTGCCCTGCGATGGACTCGCGACCTGTCCAGGGTGTACCCCACCTCACGCCCCTTGACTGCTGGAGATAGGCACCAGCCGCCCCGCAACCCTGCATTAGGATGGACGGGTATAGAAAATGGATGGATGGATGGATGGACTTCTCTGTTGGTGTGTCACTGTTGCGAAGCAATTCCCAGCCAGGACAGCAGGGGGTGTAGAACTGTTCTGGTGGGTCTACCTACCATTGCACTGACTCCTCTGGTCGACAACAGTTTATTTACTTTGGCTTGTAGAAGTGCAGCTCATAGAATACTCTACAAACATATGCAAACAAACACAGCGGTCTGTTTTGTTGTTCTCCTCACCTCCAGGTGTTCAAAATTGCCAAAAACTACATCAATTACTAATTACATCGACTTTGGAGCACCGTTCTAGTGAAATGATGTTGGGCTGACCAATCACAGATGTGTGCTTTCCGTGGTATTTCAAAAATTGTGCCTGACTGTCCAGCCTTGCGAGAATGCTGCACAGTGCTTGTGTCCACACAAAGTGGAGCTCCGTGTCTCCTTGCCCACTGAAAGAGAAGTATAAACTAGGCTTGAGTCTTGCGTCTGTGGGATCATAGGGTATATTGGGGTTGGGGGGGACTACAGGGATTAACAAGGTTCAGCAAATCCAGGCGAAACCTTTGGATAATGAAACAGTTGGATGTGACTATTTTAATGATCTTTTTGAAATGGTTAAATCAAATTAAAGCAAAAATGCTTTGTTAATCCTAAAGGGAAACTAGATGTAGTTTCTCCAGGTGGCGATGGCTGTGAAAAAGTTCCTTAAACATAAAGCTCGCAAAGCCTAGGAAACTCCAGAACTACCATTTTTCTGTATTTAAAAGTCGAATTAGATATTACCTGGAAAAAAAAATGAAACTATTCCTTTCTCAAGAATTGTATTATAATTATTAGCCTGTGTCAGCAATGTTAGACAATACAGAGGAAATCACATAACACAACAAAAATGGAGGATGTCGTGTCATGGTTTGTGTTACCACAACCCAGACACCAGGCAGGCTCAATCATATGAAAACAATTCAATGAAAAGAGAAGTAAAACTTACAAAAACTGGAGGCATCATGGAGAAGAACAAAACAAAACAAAATTAGCAAGAAGCATGGAGACTGACAGGAAATCACAGCAAGGAGCAGTTGAGGGGCTTGAGAACAGGGGTTGATTATCCCAGTGATGAGTTGTGAACAGGTGAGTCTCAATAAATGAATAAACAGTTTTGGAGGAACCAAAGACAAATCTAAGCACTGACTGAGTATGAAAAAAGACAGTAATGAGTAAAACAAAAATGAACAGAATATGACTAAACATTAAAGTAACCAGAAATGCTGTGATTTTAAGTCTCTTTTGTCAGCACATTCTTGTGTCTTCTCTATTTCTCTGCAGGTTTAAAATGGTGTCCCACTTACTCCTTACACATCAGCAGAAATCTGTGCCCAAAGTTGCATCATGTAGACCAGTATATTTCACTATGAGACTTGTATATAGTAGAATAGAGCAATGTTAAATGCAATGCCATGAGGATATAAGGCCTAAAAACAACATTTAAATATGAAAAACATAAAGAGAAACCAGCTCTGCCTCAAGCAGTATCTTAAAATGATTAATTAGCATTCCCGAGGAACCCAAATTAAAATAACTTCACTCTACTCTAAATATTATCTAGACAGAAGATAATTGCCTGTACATTCAACTGTTTTCAGGAGTGTTGTCATTACTGTACATTTACAGCAAGTCAATGCTTCCATTGATAAAACCACGACCTACAGATGTCTTTTAATAGAAACCAAACTAATAATTCTGTTGGTGGGTCGCCAGCCGATGAAGAGAGCATAATTTGGCTTTGACAGAACTGCTGGCTCCCTTAACTTCCTCCTAAAACTGGAACAGGGAAAATAGGGCGTGCAAGCCAGCTTTATTAAAAAAAGGCATCTGAACGCACTTGCAAATTCAGCTAGAACAATGTTCCGGTTTTTCACGTGACGGAATAAGGAATTGAGGATCAGTACAGATTCTGTAGAGCAACCTGAATAAATTATGGAGTGCCTCACACAAGAGATAAAGCTTGCAAGGAGAGTGGATAGAGCGCACTTGTTTCACCCCATCATCAATCAAGCATGGAAAGCAATCTAAATGCTGTCGATAGAGGATAGTGAATAACATTGAGAGGTCTTTGGTGAATGGGAAGAGAAGGCGTCTGTAGGCATAGAGCCAAGATGTAGGCAGACATCAAGGCAGAGCTAAATTTTGGCTGCTTGACGTCACCCAAAAGTCTTGCCTTAATGTTTTGAAAGATTTCTGGTAAATAAAAAGCTTTTGTGCCATTCAAGATGAGAGGTGCTTGCTGTGGAGGAGATTGTCCAAGCCTGGTATTCAAGGGCCTAGTTAGGTCTGATCTATTTGCTTGAATAATTTTAATGTGTAAACAAGTTTCTTTCAAAATAAAAAAATGAAAATTAGTATTAGTATTTAGTAAATTCTCCATTAAGTTTGGCCTCAATGTTATACAATTTGATACCTTGTTGTTAAATAACAAAAAGCCAGATGGAATAACAAAAAAGGTTCAACCAGACAATAGTAATTAGAAAACAAAAATTTTACTTTTACAAAAGCTTAAAGTAAGCAAGGCAATTTTATTTGTATAGCACACTTTCAACAACAAGGTAATTCAAGGTGCTTTACATGATTAAGGGGTAAAATAAAGATAGCAGTAAAACACAGACAAAATGTATGAAGTAAAAACAGCAATAAACCAAGAAGCATACACAAAACATGATATATTACTCAAAGGCAGCTCTAAAAAGATACGTTTTTAGTTGTGATTTACAAGAACTCAGTGTTTCAGCAGGTTTGCAGTTGTCTGGAAGTTTGTTCCAAATTAGAGGAGCATAGAAACTGAAAGCTGCTTCTTCATATTTGGTTCTAATTCTAGGGATGTTGAGTACACTGGAATTAGAGGACCTGAGTGGTCTTTGAGGTTGGTATAGTAACAGTAGATCTTCAACATACTTTGGTGCTAAGCCATTCGATGATTTATATACTAGTATGATTTATATACCGGAGCAGCAGCCGGACTCCTGCAGCCCTCCACGTCGCGCCAAACCCAGGACCGCAGCCAGGACTCGCAGAGGAGTGCTCCACTACACCCCGAACCCACGGAACGAGCCCTCGGCGTCGATTAAACATCGCTACAGTCCTGGGGAAGCTAATCCGCCCAACATCCAGCAGGTCCTGGACGGTGAAAGATCCTCTGCCCAGCATCAACTTGCAGACCAGCCGCCCACCACGCTCATCATTGGAGACTATTATCAGGAATGTAAGGATGAGAGGAGCTGTCACACTGTGTTTACCTGGAGCCACTGTAAAGGATATTACTGAACAGATCCTGGACCATATCCAACATCAGCCATCTGTGAGTAGAGTTATTATTCACGCTGGAACCAATGACATTCGTAAACAGCAATCTGAGCTCCTGAAGCTGGATTTTATTCATTTGTTTAATCTTTTAAAATACACACGTGTCTGTTTTTATTTCTGGCCCCAACCCCACTGTTGGCAGAGGTATTGGTCATTTTAGCAGGCTTTTATCTTTGAACACTTGGCTTTCCTCTGCCACCATGATGCACAATATTGGTTTTATAGACAATTTTAACATTTAATGGGGCAGGAGTCAATTGTTTGGCCCAGACGGACTACATCTTAACAGACAGGGTGCCCGCATACTGGCAATGAGCCTGGCATGACCTCGCCCCCCACTGTCTACCACACCAGCACCAGCTGCTCCTGCCCTCTCTGCCCCTTCCGCCACATCCTGATGTGCAGCTGTTCCCTGCTCCTACGAACTCAGTACATCATCCATACCTGTTATTATCAGCAGAGAGCGGAAAAATAATATAAAACATAGCAAATGCAACCGTAATAATCTCAAACAGTCACCAAAAGTCCTACCTCCAGTTAACCATACAGTCATTGCATCTCCAACCACCATTGATATGGCACTTCTAAATGTTCGCTCTCTGCTGAATAAAACTTTTATAATAAATGACATAATTTTAGACCATAATATTAATTGTTTGTTTTTAACGGAAACTTGGCTGAGTGCAGATGCCCCAGTTGTTCTTACAGAGGCCTCCCCACCAAATTTGAACTTCGCTTATTCCACGAGGAGTTGCAAAAGGGGAGGCGGAACTGCTTTTATTAGTTCATCAACGCTTTCTGCTAAACCTGTTTTATTTGATAATTTTAGCACTTTTGAATATACTGCGTCTGTTATTAGCACTCCTCAGATTTTATGTGTCACAGTTTATAGGCCTCCTAAAAAGAGTGCACTTTTTATTCAAGAAGGTTTTATCAATTTTGCACAACTCTTATGAAAGAATAATTTTAGCTGTTGATTTTAATCTACATATAGATAACATCTTAGATCCTTTATCAACAGAATTTTTAAATATTTTGAATTATATGGATTTTAGTCAACATGTCACGCAGCCGACTCACAACAGAGGACACACCCTGGACTTGGTCATCATTTATGGCCTGTCCACCAGTGTGTCCTCTGTTGTTGACTTGGCTGTAACTGACCACTACTGTGTGTTTTTTAATATCACCAGTTTTATCCGTAAGGAGACCGCTGTGAGAACTGTCAGGAAGCGCCATCTAACCTGAAGTGGCTGCAGGTTTTCTGGAAACCTCCTATTGTTTTACCTGCCCCTGTGATTTTATTGTCAATAATTTTAACAGAAGGCTTCAATCCGCTCTTGACCTGCTGGCTCCATTTAAAGTTATAAACACACACTGAAAACCAACAACACCATGGAGAAATGAAGACCTTAAGAGATTAAAAAGGAGCTGCAGGGTGGCAGAGAGAAAATGGAGGAAAAATAAAATCACAATAAATCATCAAATGTACATCTCAAATCATATAACAATGCAGTAAGAAATTCCAAAAACGCATATGGTAAGTTTAGATACCTGCTCCTCTAAGGTCCACAAGATCACATGTGGTGTGCCCCAGGGTTCGATTTTAGGCCCAGTGCTTTTTAACCTTTATATGCTCCCTCTTGGCAGTGTCATCAGAAGACATGGAGTTAACTTCCATAGTTATGCTGATGATACACAGTTGTACATCTCCATGTCTCCCGATGACACACGGCCAATGGATGCACTTTTTAACTGCATTTTAGAAATCAAATCCTGGATGGCAGAAAACTTTCTCCAACTAAACCAGGACAAAACTGAAGTTTTAGTCATCGGTCCTGAGGCTCAGAGAGAGAAACTTTTACCAAAACTACAATCACTGTCTTTTAATCCTTCTTTACAAGTGAAGAACTAGAAGATTTTTGACTCTGAGCTGACTTTTATTCCTCACATAAAAAATATGACTAAAATAGGTTTTTATCTCTTAAAGTACATCGCCAGAGTCCGCCCCATTCTCTCTCGGGCCAATACTGAGACGTTGATGCATGCTTTTATCACCAGTAGGATTGACTACTGTAATTCCCTGCTTTCTGGTCTTCCCAAAAAGACTACCTCAAGTTTACAGCTTTTACAGAATTCAGCAGCACGTGTCCTGAAGAAGACCAGGGGGCGGGAACACATTAAACCTGTCTTAGAATCACTGCATTGGCTCCCCGTATGTTTTAGGATCGATTTTAAGATTCTTTTAATAATTTTTAAGTTTCTTAATGGTCTTGGGCCTTCTTATCTTTCGGAATTTCTTTTACCGTATGAACCTTTGCGGTCTCTGCGCTCCTCTGGCAGCCGTCTCCTTGTCACCCCCAAAGTCAGGACACACACACTCATGGTGAGGCGTCTTTCCATTATTATAGCCCTCACCTCTGGAACAGGCTGCCAGAGGACCTCAGGGCCGCAGAGAACGTTCATGTTTTTAAGAGCAGGCTCAAGACTTTTTAACATAGCTTTTAACTGATTATTATTTATTAAATCTGTTTAATTGCTCTGCATGTTTTATTTGATTGAATTATTTTTAGTTTAGCTTTTAGCTGGCTATTTATCAATTAATGTTTATCTGCTTTGCATTTTTATTTGATAATATCTTATAATTGTTTTAATTTTAATATTTTAACTTATTTTAGTCTTCCTTCCAGTGTTTCCTCTGTGGTGATGTTTTTTACTTTTGGGTTTTGGGAAAGGGGGTGGGGGGTTGTGGGTCATTTTTAATCTGTAAAGCACTTTGAGAAGCTTCGTTGTGGTTTGAAAAGCGCTTTATAGATAAAGTTTGATTTGATTTGATTAGTAAAAGTATTTTTGTATTTCAGTGTAAGGACTTTAGAACTGGGATAAGGTGCTCTACTTTCCTGGTTCTTGTGAGGACACGAGCAGCAGAGTTCTGGATCAGCTGCAGCTGTCTAATTGACTTTTTTGGCAGACATGTGAAGACGCTGTTGCAGTAATCAATCCCACTGAAGATAAATGCATGGATAAGTTTTTCGAGATCCTGTTGCAACATCAGTCCTTTAATCCTAGAAATGTTCTTCAGGTGATAGAAGGCTGACCTTGTTATTGCCTATATGTGACCCTGGAGGTTCAGGTCTGAGTCCATAACTACATCTAGATTTCTGACCTGATCAGTAGTTTCTAACTGATCTTTCCTCTTTAGGTCCAAAAGTAATTACTTCTGTTTGGTTTCTGTTCAGCTGGAAAAAAGTTATGACACATCCATCCATCAGAATCCATTTGCTCGATGCATTTACTTATAGGGTTTGGATGGGCTCAAAGTCACCTGGCGACATCATAATGTAAAGCTGAGTATTATCTGCATAGTTATGGTAGCTAATCTAATTGGTCTTTATAATCTTGGCTAGTGGGAGCATGTAGACCCAGGATGGAGCCCTCGGGCACCCCACATGTGATTTCTGTTTGTTCTGTTGAATAGTTTCCTATTAAAACAAAGAAGTCCCTGTTCTTTAGGTAAGACTAGAACCAGCCAAGTAATGTATCAGAGAGTCTGACCCAGCTCTCCAGTAGCTCAAACAATGTATCATGATCAACAGTGTCAAATGCTGCACTGAGGTCCAACAGAACCAGCACTTTGGTTCTACCACAGTCTGTATTTATGTGGATGTCATTGATGTTTATTGACCTGTTTACTTTCTAGTTTTTGGTGCTATGAAGCTGGAAGGATTTTTGCTGTAAATTTGTAACTTTTTGACAACTTGTTATGATCCGTAACCATCGCAACAATGTGGTTTACAGCCAGGAGCAGCTGATTAACATAGCAAAAGCTGAAATGTTACCTCAACTGAAGCCACAAATCCCTGATGAGTTGATAAGGAGGAGACGTGGATTTAGAGCAGGAGCGAAAAGGAGACAGAGAAAGAGGAAGTTCAAGCCATCTCTTCCATCGATCATAATGGGCAACGTAAGATCACTGGCTAACAAGATGGATGAACTCCAAGCCCTCACAAGGAATGCAGAGTTATGTGTTTTACTGAGACGTGGTTGCTGAATTATTACCCCGACTCCAACGTCTCTCTGCCAGGCTTCCTGACTGTACGAGCAGACAGAGATCTGAAAACGAGCAGGAAAAGAAAAGGAGGTGGAGTAGCAGTGCTTGTCAACAAAAGATGATGTCATCCAGGACATGTTGCTGTGAAGTGTCGTCCCTGTAGCCCAGATGTCGAACTCTTGGCAGTAAGCTTTCGTCCTTATTATTTACCAAGAGAGTTCACCAGCACCCCAATGGATTTGTGGCAATATCTGGTGATTTTAATCATGCCTCGCTCTCTACTACACTTCCAACATTTCAACAGTTTGTCAACTGATCCACAAGAGAAAACAGGACCTTGGATTTGTTTTATGCAAATGTAAAGGATGGATACATGTCCAAACGAAGACCTCCTCTGGGACAATCAGATCACAATCTTGTTTTTCTCTGTTCAGAATATAAACCACTTGTTCAGAGGCAACCTGTTACAAAGAAAACTGAGAAAATGGTCACAGGAAGCTGAAGAAGCCCTGCAGGGTTGTTTTGCGACCACAGACTGGATGACTCTTTGCCAAGCACATGGAGAGGACATCAATGCCATGACTGAGTGTGTGACTGACTATATAAACTTATGTGTGGACAACATCATCCCCACCAGAACAGTGAGATGCTTCCCTAATAACAAACCCTGGATCACCAGTGCTAAACAAGAAAAAGAGCCTTCAGGAAGGGAGACAGGGAATTACTGAGGAGTATACAGAAGCAACTTAAGGTCAAGATCAGAGACAGCAAGGAGGCATAAAGGAAGAAGCTGAGGAACAAACTACAGAGGAAGAATATCCGAGATGTCTGGTCAGGAATGAGAAAGATCACAGGCTTTAAGGACAGGAAGGATTGGATAGATGGAAGTCTGGACAGAGCCAATGAACTGAACACATTCTTCAACAAGTTCAGTTCAGGAACTAGCTCAACATCGTCCTCTCCTGTTCACAGCCAAACAGACATCCCACTCTCCTCTGATCAACAGCTTTTCTGTTACACCTCAGATATTTTATCCTTCACCTCAGCCATGGACTCTTCTGATTCCACAAGTTTGACTTCAACCAAGTCAGGAAATGCTGCTACCAACTTTGCCTCCCCCTCCCACTTGTCTGTCTCCAAAAGTCAGGTGAAGAGGCAGCTGGAGAAACTGAACCGGAACAAGGCTGCAGGTCCAGATGGTGTCAGCCCCAGAGTCCTGAAGGCCTGTGCAGAGCAGCTCTATGGGATTCTGCAGCACCTCTTCAACCTTAGCCTAACTCAGGAGAATGTTCCAGTGTTGTGAAAGACATCCTGCCTTGTTCCAGTACTTAAAAGAAGTCACCCATCAGTCATCAATGACTATAGACCTGTTGCCCTGACATCCCACATCATGAAGGTCCTGGAGAGACTCCTTTGGCACCCCTGAGTAAGCAAACAAGAACGTATCAGGACCCACTGCAGTTTGCTTATCGCTGTGGAGTTGGAGTTGAACATGCCATCATCCACCTGCTTCAACCAACCCACTTTCATCTGGACAAAGCAGGCAACACTGTGAGGATCATGTTCAATGATTTCTCCAGTGCATTTAACACAATTCAGCCTGTTTTGCTTTGTCAGAAACTCCTGAACACACAGGTGGAGCCCTCAACAAGCCTGGATCAATGACTACCTGACCAACAGACCACAATTTCTGAGACTGAAGAATTGTGTGTCAAACCAGGTGGTCAGCAGCACATGAGCACCACAGGGGACTGTACTCTCACCATTCCTTTTCACTCTGTACACCTCAGACTTCCAGTACAAATCAGAGACTTGTTATCTGCAGAAATACTTAGATGACTCTGCAATTGTCGGGTATATCAGAGATCGACAAGAAGCTGAATACAGAGAGCTGGTGGACCGCTTTGTGACATGGTGTGGAAACAATCGTCTCACCTTGAATGTGAACAAAACAAAGGAGATGATTGTAGATTTCAGAAGAAACAGGGATAAGTCAAACACTGTTTCCATCATGGGAGAAGAAGTGGAGGTAGTTGAGGAGTATAAATACCTCGGAGTTCACCTTGACAACAGACTGGACTGGAGACTGAACAGTGAAGCCGTCTGCAAGAAGGGACAGAGCAGACTGTTCTTCTTGAGGAAGCTTAGGTCCTTCAAGGTTTGCAGCAAGATGCTGCAGATCTTCTACAAGTCTGTTGTGGAGAGTGTAATCTCTTCAGCCGTCATCTGTTGGGGTAGCAGCATCAGAGCCAGGGATTTAAAAGGGCTAAACAACCTGATAAAGAAGGCTGGTTCTGTTCTTGGGACAACTGTGGAACATCTGGAGATGACAATGCAAAGAAGGATTCTTCATAAAATCAAAAACATTATGGACAACCCTGAGCATCCTCTTCATGAGACTGTCATGCAGCAACAGAGTGTCTTCAGTCGGAGGCTTCTTCAGTTTCGCTGCAATACAGACCGCTACAGGAAATCCTTCCTGCCCACAGCCATCATCATCTACAACAACTCCTTAAAGAATTAATCATATGAGCTACAACAACACTTAATTTCCCTCTGGGATCAATAAAGTATTTTTGAATTTGAATTGAAGTGAATACTTTGACGAAGGCAGCCTCAGTGCTGTGGTGAGCACGGAAACCAGACTGAAAAACAATCATTACAATGCGCAGATAATAATTAAATATTTCTGGAATAAACCTTATAAATTATTACTATTCAGCAAGAACTTTAATATGACAAACTTCGATCAGTTTAATTAAACAACATGTTTTCGACTGATAACCCTGCCTATATTTTCTGTCTTATATAAATGAACAAGATACTTCTTTGTCTGCAATGTCATTCATCCTACAGGAGGACACAGCTTAAATCCTAATCAACATGGAGTAGTTAGTGTGTCGCCATCTTAACTTCGCCACCGGGAGTGGCACATTAACCACACATTAAAAATAAAACTCCTCTAAACATATTAACAGGTACTCTAACCAACACTTTAATACGGTTTCCTCCCGCATTCACCTGTTTATTGCTCTTATATACCACACCAACCTGTAAAAACAGTCAAATGAGCAGACAGGACATCAGTATGGTGTTGCTACGTCGGCTCCTCGCTCCAGAATGAGGGAATAGTCAACAAGCACGCCAAGCCCGATCAACTGCGGAGGTTCCAGGACTCATCCATGCGTTTATTTTTTGTCGGATTGATTACTGCAACAGATTCAACAGGTCTGCTGCAGCTGATCCAGAACGCTGCTGCTCGTGTCCTCACAAGAACCAGGAAAGTAGAGCACTTCACTCCAGTTCTAAAGTCCTTACACTGGCTCCCTGTAGGTCAGAGAATAGACTTCAAAATACTTTTACTAGTTTATAAATCATTGAATGGCTTAGCACCAAAGTATATTGAAGATCTGCTGTTACTATACCAACCCCCGAGACCACTCAGGTCCTCTAATTCCAGTCTAATCAACATCCCTAGAATTAGAACCAAATATGGAGAAGCAGGTTTCAGTTTCTATGCTACACTAATCTGGAACAAACTTCCAGACAACTGCAAAGCTGCTGAAACACTGAGTTCTTTTAAATCACGACTAAAAATCTATCTGTTTAGAGCTGGCTTTGAGTAATGCTTTGATGTATCATGTTTTGTGCATGCTTCTTGCTTTCCTGCTGTTTTTACATTATATGCTTTGTCTGTGTTTTACTGCTATTGTTAGTTTACCCCTTAATCATGTAAAACACCTTGAATTACCTTGTTGTTGAAAGTGTGCTATACAAATAAAATGATCTTGCCTTGCCTCCCTGCGTGTAGTCATCGGTAAAGTTGTTTCATTTTCATATCCAGTATTTAGATCAAAATTAATATGAAGGTGGTGTAATTTCGTCTCAATTGTTTCAATTCTCTGGAGGAGTTTCTCAAAGTCCTCAGCTAAGCAAAATGCAATTTTGGTAATCCACAGTCCTTCAGAAAGTAATCCAAGAAAGAGATCCAGTCTAATACAGTGACTCCAGAGGCTGGGTGTATAAAGTAACTAAGAAAAAAGCTAAGAACAGCTAAGAAATGAAAATAAGAAAAGAGAATAAGGCTAGAGGTCAGGAGAGGTTGGGAGAGGCTGCTCCTCCTTCAGTAGCCAGAGCTAAACAAAAGTAGAGAATCGACTGAAAATATGAAAATTGTGTATTATTCTTTAGGGCATAACTGGTACCAGGCTTAGAAATGACACAGAAACACTGATACAGAAGACTTTAACATTTCAGTCATACACAGATAGAAACAGCTTTCTTACAAAGTCACTCATAAAATTAGCAGTGTTTTCTTTTTAATATATGATCAACATGGCTCACTGTCCACGGGGCTATTTCATCAGAAGGCCGAGAGAGCAATTGAACAGAAAACATAAATACATTTTTAAAACTTATCCATTGCTTTCTTGCAAATACACTGAAAGGTGAGTGTCTGTATAGCTGGCTAAAAGACAATATCTGCTTTGCAGCTCACAAATTAGTACCTTATTTTATCTGTATTTGAACATCTGTGGTCTAAAATCCAAATGTACATTGTTATTTTCTAGCTCCTAAGCAGAAAGGTTTTAGAACAATTAATCTTTGATTATTTTACTCTGTTTATTAAAACTCCAACAAGCATCTTTTGTGGGGGGAGGGGATAGGATGGGTTGAGTGTGGTTGCTTGCCCAGAACAGCATTCATGCAAGAACTGCCAATTAAATCCCTCTTTTTATCCATGCTTCCGTCCTGTTTGTTGTAGGGGTATAATGTTCAAGTTCAATGTCATGTTAAGTTTATTTTGTGGACATTTGAACTATGTGTTTTTGAAGGCTTTTACAGAAATGTGAAGCGTAAATTATCTTGAAAACCATTATGGCCTAGTTCCTGATGCACCTCTTTCCTAAAGAAGAGTAGTTTGTCATGTTTGGTGGGAGTTTTCTGACCCACATGCAGAATTAGGTACAAACACCAGTGCATGACTTATTAATATTTATTTACTATAAACAAGTAGAGGAAAAATTTGTTTCAGGAAGGAACTGCCCACTGATGGTGTCTGGAATGGGAGATTATTGTTAGAACGGATTAAGGAACAGATGATGAATGAGCAATGAGAGGGCTGTTACGTCGGTATGTGTTCCCCCATCGAGATGTGTTTCGGCTCCACCCACAGTACTCCAATTTTACGCGTTGTGGGGCAAGGTCCCGCCCCTCTCGTTTCTGATTGACTGACCGCTTGATTTCTTAGTAATTGTAACATTCGACAACAATTGCCTAACCCCAAGTCATTTTCTAATCCTAACATTGGAGGAGGATTACCTAACCATAACCTTACGATTTTCCAAATCCAAATATTCAGGAACTAGTGCCTAAACCTAATGGGATCCATCTGTTTAACATTCACAAGCAGCAGGCACCTCGCGTGTGGGTGGACCCGAAACACATCTCGAGGGGGGAACTCATATCAACGTAACAGGGGAAAACGACTGATCTTATGAGTTGGCTTGGATGTATCGCATTAGAGGAGATCTTATCAATCCAGAGGTTGAAACAGAGAATGAGGATGGTGAGAAGGAGTCCAACTCCAAAAGGCGACAGCTGATTTTTGGAGAGTGGGCAAGCTGACTGAGGCAGGTGGGGAAGGAAGCTGCAGAGGACGGCCGTTGAAGTATTCCCGTGAGATCACTCTGATAACTTTGGAATGGAGGAGACCAGGACCCAAGATGAATGAGGCAAGTCAGCAGGTAACTAAAGACCCTTTTCCGCTAGGGTCAGCTCAGCCCAGGCCGTGTAGCATCAGCCCAGCCTGGTTGGGGTTCCATTGCCATCTCAGGAATGCAGCAGTGGGCTAGGACATGGGCGGGCTCAGTGCAACAAAAGTTCCAGCAAAAATCAATTATCACTCACCGTTTTCTGACATTACAGATGCTGATGCTGGAGCCGGTATCCAGCGCACTCTCTTTCCCATTGCTCGTTGGCCTTTCACCATAAATGCAGTCCATTTCTGCAAAACACTTCCAGTATACGGCCTGCCCACTCCAGCCGTTTTGGTCCTTCATGGCCAGTTATTCGCTCTGTAATTTCTTTTGTTTCCCCCCAGCAAAGTCTGGCGAGGAGGGGTTACTGCCCCACTCCCAATCCTTCTTCTATCTTTGACTTGATTTGTTTCACCATGAAATGAAACTAGTAGTTGGAAAGTAGGCATGCGTATTCCACACTCCTCCAATGAAGCTAAGATGACGCTTCCTTAGTTAATAAAAAAATTAATAAATGAATGCCTCTCTACAAGAACTGGATTCTCATCGTTCACAGTAAAGAACTGTTCAAAAGACTCAATTTGTTTGTAAACATCACATCACTAGTTCTTAACTACTAGAATCAAAATACTCGAGCAGAGACACAAGGAAAGCTCTGGCTTGAGTTATACCAATTATGTTGAACCCTTATGTTCACACTGCCCAAAACGTCAACTCCCAGAACAGTAAGATTACGTGTTAAGTCCATGGTTGAGGCCGTTAGAGGGCCGTCAGAGTCTCTGCAGTGCTTTGTGTGCTTAGACCACGGCAATTTTTGAAACTTTTGCTACTTTCCAAGCTTCAAAGCGGCAAAAGCCAGCAACGCAGAAGTTGAGCTGGCTAAACTTTCGGTGTCGTCCCCTGAGCGCCAACCAGTCAGAGCGTCTCACTGTAGTGAAGTCACTACACATTTAAAGTAGCGCTGAAAGTGAACCTCATCCATATTCAACTCCTGGAGCAAATGGTTAAACTCTCCAAACTCAGTACGCCTCTCAAGAATGGGGTGTATCCACAAACA
The DNA here is from genome assembly GCA_963556495.2 of Valencia hispanica. Taxonomy (NCBI): domain Eukaryota; kingdom Metazoa; phylum Chordata; class Actinopteri; order Cyprinodontiformes; family Valenciidae; genus Valencia; species Valencia hispanica. The sequence continues at coordinate 16,416,439 of OY747704.1, read as the reverse complement.
ACGCTGATGCACCCAACGTCCACGTTGCCCAGCTTTATTTAGCAAATAAAGCCAAGCCACTCTCTTGATATGATCCGCCATTGTTTAAAACATCCGGCAACAGAGGAAGCCACGCCCACTCGCTCTTTTATTGCTTAGGAAGTGGCAGGCTTTGCAAGCTTCAGGCTTCAAAATGTATACGCTTCAAACTAGTCGCTTTGTGAGCGTTTTTTGACACCGACAAAGCGTGGGGTGTGAACGTGGCATTAGGCAGAGAAGAGACGTCCTGCAGGAGATTGACATCAGAAAACCGGCCACTCCCACCAGCAGTGCTCTACAGATGAGAAAACGCTCACGCACACCCCAGGATTCTGAGAGGTTACAGGTGTTGTGCCACAGATAGGTAGGTTTTGGCTATGAATAATTATGAATAATTGCTTAGGGCAATTATTAATAAGATTAATAATTTTAGATAAAAATTACCAAGTTTAGGGGCACCACCTGGATTCCAGGAATACAATAGCCAAATTGCTCAGTCTCAGTTTATGTTTATGCTTACCTGTCTGATAAGGCTGAGGTAATTAAACAATATATGAAGGAATAAGTTCTTGGCGTTCCTGAACAGCAAGTTACTACACTTGTAGGTGATATAACAACAACGGTTTTCCAAAATACAAGAAAGCAGGGCTCAGGGCGGAACAGTGGGGTTTATCTCAAAACAAACTGGGTTCCGATTCACCTGATTGATCAGCAGTATTGTCGTCTTTGGAGTGAGTTTCTCCTAGAAACCCGTGTCCTTCCCTCGTCTGCGAAAGAAGGATTGGATCTCTCCTGCTGCTGTTTGGCTGAAAAGCCAGAACTGGAGAGAATTTGAAGGTCTGCGGCGGTGCCTTATATAACCTCTGGTCCTCTTCTTCTCCTGTCGGAGCTATTATGTGGGTTAGCGCCACCCAATGGCTGTGTGTCCGCAACACAGGTTACTAAGATTACAGCTTTTTTCTGTTGCTTTGGTGCTTTTCTCATTACCACTATTAACATTTGCACAACAGATAGTGCATTTCTTAAAACAATTAGTAAAGAATGTGAAACCTAGTTGATAACCTGCAAAAAAAGCATGTATCTTTCTCAAAATGAATAGCTAATTCCTCTAAAACAAGTAGTCATGTCATTGAAAGTGTCAGTCTCATCAGAAACAAAACTGACACCATTGGTTATGAACACGATAGACAAATGGCTTTGTCATGTTTACATTATGACAAGTTGACATTATGATATGTTCACTTTGGAAATGTCTTCCAGTGCAAAAAATTTGGGTCTCAGTGACAACCTGAAAATACCATAGACAGCATTAGACACTATCTGCACAGCCATCTGAAATCTACAGTTTAATTAGTGAAGTAATGAGTACAAGACACTGAATACGTATGTTTCACATTTTTACTACATATGCTCTTTGCAATTGTAATTTGTTCATACCATTTTGCAAAAGCAAAGTACAAACTTACAACAAATATAAGAAACTCCATTTGGGTAAAGCTGTGCACAGCTGTAAGCAATACTGCAGTAAATATTGGAACTGAATTGGAACATGCAACATACACAGTAGTGTAAATAATTCTTGCTTATCAAGATATTCCTTCTGTCTGGCCCAATATTGTCATCGACATCACAGCAACTGTCATCTCTGGTAATGCAGCAAGGAAAGTATCTCCTTTAATGCTGAATCAACCCTCTGCAGGACTCTGCCCTGATGTCTTCACATGCTGCATCTATGCCTGCTAACAGGGCCATTTGGGTATGTGGATGCTAATCCTATACCTTCTGCAAGGCAGAGAAAAAACATTGGCAAAACTTATCTGGCAAATCTTTACTGTCGCACTACGTCACACTACAGCAAATATGTGCAGCAGTAATGAAAGTCAAATTGCAAAATGTAAAAAGTGGATAAGTTGTCTCACTGTAAGCTTCGTGTATGACACGATGACAGTTGTGCAGTGCAGACGGTTTAGTGCTGAATTACTGTCCAATATACACACTTGTCCTCCCATTGAGATGTTTGAATAATTTAAATAACGGTGGCTCTCCCAACAATTGGGAGCGTCGAACATGATTGACAAAATGGTCCAAAATTGTAGCAAAGATTTCATCACAATTCTGTTTGTATACTTGACCTATATGTCCTCTTTCATCGTTTCCCCGCATCCCCCACCCCCTCTTTAATGACGTCGACCTTCCTTTTCTGTGTCATTACAGACCCGGCGCCAGGGCAATTTAGGGAGGGGGGGCGTGATCACTTTGATGATCCTGCTGTGTGTCTGCTTGTGTACTTGAGTAAGGCATCTTCCTTTATAGAAGATCTTTGTAAGCTCAACTAGTGGTGCTACAGCTGGTAGTGATTAGTACCTCTCGCTGCTGCGGTCGATTCTGCTGTCAACTAATTCAGTATTGTTTGCTAGCTGCTACCAGACGTCAGTAGCTCTCTTCTGTTTTGAAAGGAAGGCTGCCTAACCTCACAGTGCTTCCAAATATAGGTTGCCTTGGTGCCAGAAAGTTTAAGATTTCATTTAAAAACAAATTCTGATCCACAACCCACCCGAGATAATGAAACTTTCTCCCTGGCTGAATTTCAACAGCCTCCTATGCCTGCTTATGGTTAAAATGATATATGCCAATCAATGATACAATCATAAATGTAGACACAGTACACATCTTTGTCAAACCACTCAGAAAGCAAATGAATGTCCACTTACCATTTGAAGCTACATTTCAAAATCCAGGACAGAGCCATCTCAAACAAAAATTGTCTTTTTACATTCACAACGGTCTAGTAATGTCCTCCTTTAAAATTGTTTGTCCACAACAAGTCATATGTCCGAAATACAACATCCTCTGCTGCTAAAAAAACTTGATAATTCCTTTCCTTGTGTGTATTTCTCACAAAGTTTCATCAAAAGTACTATTAGCATGCAAGTTAGCCTTACAATAACAGCACACCTCTTCTTCTCCTTTTTTTCTTTGTGTTTATAATCAGGCTGCAAACAACAAATTGGTGCATTACCGCCACCGACTGGTATGGAGTGTGGACCAGAGCAGAGTCTATACATTGCATTGTTAAAACTTAGGGCGTTGTAATTTCTCTTGAGCGGGCCCGATACCTGAATGGGCAGACCCGTCCTGCCCACTGCGCCGGTCCTGCAACATTGTAGAACTGTTGTACACTTTATCCTGCTTGGTTCATATAGGCTTGCCAGTTGAGGGTTCATGGGATTCTGGGTGACAGGTGAGAAGTGGCTCATCGTTGGTTACAAGTAATACTAATACTGGGGGAATAAAGGCTATTGCAAAGGATTCTGTTCTGGTCTTGGTTGAAGGTCTCTTATTAGGGAGAACATACACAGAACATTTGAATATATTTCATTATTTTACTCAATAGTGTGTTAGTTTTTAATTTAAAGCTGTTGTCCGGGGAACATATTTATGTATCAAAGTTTTATAAATCTTTAAAATGTTCTATAGTGTGAGATGGGGGCTGGTGCTCCACAACATTTGTCATTCTTCCTATGTCCCGCCTTCCTCCCATAGAACCCTATGTAATTCAAACTGACCCCAGAATGACTTTAGCACTCAGAATTCCAGTTTTCACCTTTTCGGGTCATGCAAACCTGTGAAAATGGAGCCACGCACACAGACCACCCCGTGTCTTCCTGTTTAAAGTCGTCAAATTGGAAGAGAGTGTCTGTCATGGAGAAGTCGAGCCAACTTCTGCTAAAAAGTTGCAGATTCCCTTCTTTCTTCTTCAAATAATCCGGACAGCAGCTTTAAGGTCATCTAATTAAGTGAAGAATAATAAAAAAAGAATTTCCTTTTCCCAATATAGTAGTGATTGTTTAAGAATTGGTTATTTAAGGTTAGGTTATGCAATATGTTTATATCTGGAAACAGCTAACATTTATACTGTGGTATTGTTTTCTGAAAACACTGTTGCTCACAAATGACAACTTCTCTGCTTGCAACTGTGTTTGTCAGCATGTGTATGAGACTGTATTTCAAAGGTAGACATACAGTAGTCCATACTTTGTCACACAGTAGGTAGGACCCAACACTGACAAATACATAGGAAGGTAGGCTAATAAAACAAATTTATATTTCAATGACAGATGCCACAGAGTCTAAAAAGATTACAGACACACAATGAAATCAGCTGGTGACTAAAACTGGATTATTTTCATCTTGAACAGCCCTTAAATGACATCAAATCTGTTGCTATTGCACAGTGAGCAAACTCAAAGTTAGCTAAAGTTTAGCCAAGGTTGCTGCAATATATTCAGAGACAGCTCTGGGGTATAAGAAGCTACTTACAAGGGAATTGTATTTTTTATTACATGTCGAGGCATGTTGATTCATTCAGGCAGAGAGAGAGAGAGAGCAAGAGAGCAAGAATTTCAGTCGATAACAGGAAGGTAAAACCAAGTGCGGCAGAGTTGCTCTGCTTTATGTTTTTGAGCTTCACTTAATATTGATCAAATAAAGCACACCCATGGCAAATAGAATAGAAAGAATTTATTTTGAATGTTTTTTTTTTGTACTGTCTTACATAAGAGTCAAAGAGAAATCGAAAGCTAAGAAAAATGTATATCTTAAGAGATCTTTACATTAGGCAGTGATTGGAAACTGGCCTAAAATATCTGTTTGATGCATCTCTATTTAAAACAGAAGTAGTATAACTAATCAAGAAAAACAATTTAAGATTATAATTTTACACAGGACAGATGAATGCTAGGTGCTGCATACTTATAACACCTTAAAATATGTATAAATAGGTAATCTGATTCTTTTTATATTGCTGACAAATAACTGGCTTTGTTCCCCATTAAAAGAGTTGATATGTCAGAGCAATTCAAGTTTATTGTGATGATAACAGCTCAAACATATGTTTGCAGTTGAAAAAAAGAAAAATCAGCAACTGATTAAGACCTATAGTATGTTATAAGTTTTATGTCTCCTCATCTGCAATGTGAATTTTATTATCTATACACACTTACCAGGGTCTGCGAGGACTCTGACGTTTACCCCCACCCCAGAATTCTGCGACCGCAATGTAATATTCCCAGCCAAAGGGTGACGTCAAACACACAGCATGCAATGAAAATAACAGGTCAGATCATCATTAGCAGAAGAAAAACAACAAAGACTTGTTTTTAGGAAATAAAAGGGATAGAGAGCTGTTTTTTCTCTGTGTTATAAAAATCTTTCAAAGACTGCAAGCATACAAAAAATGAAGGATATATGGGCGAGAAATCTCATAACGCTCTTTCAGTGTATTTTCTTTTTCGTTTCCTCCTCTGATTAGAGTGTGTATAAACTGCGTTGTTATAAAGTACATTATTCCTCTTAACAGGCTGTAGAAAACTGTACATTTCTGAGTGGAACATACTTACTTAGAGCTACATATAGTATGAATAGGGGCTCTGCTTGTTTACCAGGTCCAAGTGGCTCACATTCACATAGGCAAAGAATTATGAACAAAAGCCCTGAAAGGCCAAAGAAAAAAAGGTTCAAGGGCCTTAAGCTCTGACCAAATGAACTTTATGGAGACATTAATGCATGCTTTTAATCATGAGTAGAATTGATTACTGTAATGTCCTTCTTTCTGGTCTTCCCAAAAAGAGCATATCAAGTTTACAACTTCTACAAAATTCAGCAGCAAGTGTCCTGACAAAGACCAGGAGACGGAAGCACATTTTTAAGTGTGTTAATGGTCTTCGGCCTTATCTTTCAGAAATGCTTTTAACGTATGAACCTTTGCGGTCTCTGCGCCCCTCTGGCAGCCGTCGCCTTGTCATCCCAAAAGTCAGGACACACACTCATGGTTAGGCGTCTTTTCAGTATTATAGCCCTCATCTCTGGAACAAGCTGCCGGAGGACCTCAGGGCCGCAATGAACGTTCTTGCTTTTAAAAGCAGGCTCAAGACTCACCTTTTTAGCCTAGCTTTTAATTAATTGATTATTATTTATTGCCTGTCTATTTGCTTTTAATGTTTAACTTGCTTTTATTGATCAGTGTTTTACTACTTGGTCTTGTATTTATCCCATTAATTTAATTTGATTTATGTATTAATTTATCTATCTATCTACCAATCTATTTATTTATTTGTGTATTTTAACATGTTATCCTGTTGTTTTACACAGATAAGAAATAGACACATCGTTCCAGTGTTTCTCCTGTGGGAGCCCTCTGGCTCGGGAGTGGAGGTCAGCTGTGGCTGCCTGGGTGCACTCCAGGTGGTGCTTGGGTTTAGGTCAGGGTCCTGGCCTCCCCTCCTCTGGACGCTCTGGGTCAGTGCATTGACTGCTGCCATTGATCCGCTGCTGCCGGTGCAGATAGCTCCCTTGATGGCGTTTCCTTACCTAACCACACTCATCTGTACAGTGTCCATTTTATTGTTTATTTTAATGTCCTTTTAATGTTGCTCCTAAGTGTGTCTGCACATGGCGATAGGATTGGGGGTAGAGGGTATAAATGTGTTCATGCTTAAACTTGTTGGGGGTGGGGGTAATATATGTGGGGTAATTTTTATTCTGTAAAGCACTTTGAACTGCTTTTTTTGTATGAAAAGCATTTTAAAAAGAAAGTTTGATTGATTGATTTTCTCACAATTTAAGAAGATACATTTTTTTTTTAGATTTAAATACATTATTGTGCATACATTTTAGGCAGGTGTGAAAAAAATGCTGTAAACAAAGAATGCTTTCAGAAATATAAATGATTGTTTATTTTTTATCAATTTACAAAATGCAAACTGAGCAAACAAAAGAAAAATCTAAATTAAATCAATATTTGGTGTTTCTACCTTTTGCCTTTAAACCAGCACCACCAGGTACACTTGCACAAAGTCATGGATTTTGTAGGATTATAGTCAGCTGTATGATCAACCAATTATGCCAAAAAGGTGCTAATGATCATCAATGTCACACATAAATTGAAACACAGTAATCAACTGAAACAAACACAGCTGTGTAGGAGGCTTAGAACTGGGTGAGGAACAGCCAAGCTTTGCTACCAAGGTGAAGTTGTGGAAGATAGTTTAATGTCATGGCAAGATTGAACACATCAACAAGAGACAAGGTAGTTATACTGCATCAGCAAGGTCTCTCCCAGACAAAGGTTTCAAGGCAGACTGGGGTTTCAAGATGTGCTGTTCAAACTCTGTGATCAGTCAAGAAAACTTATTGCAGCAGATGAAAGACACATCAAGCTTATTACCCTACAAAATCACAAAATGTCCAGCAGTGCCATCAGTTCAGAACTGCCAGAAACCAATGGGACCCAGGTACACCCATCTACTGTTCGGAGAAGTCTGGCCAGAAGTGGTCTTTGTGGAAGAGTTGCAGCAAAAAAGCCATATCTCCGACATGGAAACAAGGCCAAGCAACTCAAGTATAGATGAAAACATAAGAACTGGGGTACAGAACACTGGCAGCAGGTGCTCTGGACTGATGAGTCAAAATGTGAAATATTTGGCTGTAGCAGAAGGCAGTACAATAATGAGTGTCTGCAGTCAACAATGAAGCATGATGGAGGTTCCTTGAATGTGTGGGGGTGCATTTCTGCCACAGAAGCTGGAAGTTTGGTCAGGAATAATGGTGTTCTGAATGCTGAAAAATACAGACAGATACTTATCCATCATGCAAAACCATCAGGGAGGCCCACATTTATTCTGCAGCAGGACAACAACCCCAAACACACAGCCAGTCATTTAGAACTATTTTCAGTATAAAGTAGAACAATAAGTCCTGGGAGTGATGGTATGGCCCCCACAGAGCCCTGATCTCAACATCATTGAGTGTGTCTGGGTTTAGATGAAGAGACAGAAGGATTTGAGGAAGCCTACATCCACAGATGATAACACTAACATTAGCACTTTCATTTTTGAAAGCATTCTTTGTTTACAGCACACCTGCATAAAACACCGGTCGTACAGGGACTTAACAGCCCGTACCAAGTGGCCTAGTAACCCACACTCCCGGAGCACCCCCCACAGGACTCCCCCAGGGACACGGTCAAAAACTTTCTCATAGTCCACAAAACACATGTAGACTGGTAGGGCGAACTTCCATTCACCCTCCAGGACCCTGCTGAGGGTGTAGAGCTGGTCCAATGTTCCACAGCCAGGATGAAAACCACATTTTTCCTCCTGGATCCAAGGTTCAACTATCCTCCGGACCCTCCTCTCCAGAACCCCTGAATAGACTTCACCAGGGAGGCTCAGAAGTATGATCCGGCTGTAATTGGAACACACTCTGTGGTCCCCCTTTTTAAATAGGGGGACCACCACCCCGGTCTGCCAATCCAAGGGAACTGCCCCTGATGTCCACGCAATATTGCAGAGCTGTGTCAACCAACACAGCCCCACAACATCCAGAGCCTTGAGGAACTCCAACATAGAGGTGCCAAGATGGGGGGCAACAAGTATGGCCACCCATGCTTGGCGCCTCTCAGTGAGGGCAATTCCAGAGTAGAAAAGAGTTCAACCCCTCTCAAGGAGGTGGATTCCAGAGCGAGAGTGGTGCTTCGAGGTGAGTCCGACGATGTCCAGTTAGAACCTCTCAACCTCGCACACCAGCTCCAGCTTCTTCCCCACCAGAGAGGTGACATTCCAAGTCCCAAGAGCCAGGTTCTGCAGCTGAGGATCGGACCGCCAAGGTCCCCGCCTTCGGCCACTACCCATCCGACATTGCGTCTGACCCCTCCCACAGGTGGTGAGCTCATGGGAAGAGGGCCCATGTCACCTCTTCAGGCTGAGCCCGGCCGGGCCCCATTGGTAAAGCCCCGGCCACCAGGTGCTCGTCAACGTGCCCCACCTGGCTTCAGAGGGGGGCCCCTGTGACCCGTGTCGGGGCAAAAAAGATTAAGTCCATTGTTGTGTTTCTTCATTGGGGTCTTTGGTTGACGACCAGAGATTATGAAAGCTCATGACATGTACAGAGAGTAACAATGTCTGAGTGGAGAACAGGTGGGTGGATCTTCCTTTTAAAGCCAAACCTGTGGTCACCTGGCCACCAGAGGTGGGTAGTAACTAGTTACATTTACTCAGTTACATTTACTTGAGTAACGTTTTTGTTAACATTTACTTTTAAGAGTAGTTTCGCAATACCGTACTTATTGCTTTTACTTGAGTAATATTATTATGAAGTATTGCTACTCTTACTTGAGTAAAATTTCTGAAAACCGAATCTCTGAATGAAGAGCAAGCATATTTTAACCAAAAATACACGAGACACACACACACCAACAATTTAATAAATGAGACCACCTGTTTCAACATAAGCTTTGGTTTTTGTAATGTAATCTTCTGTCTGTTAACCTTGTTTCATTTTGAGGTCAAGTGAATACATAGTAAACACCATGGAAAACACCATCACTGGAAGTACTTTTTAACTTGTTCTAATATATATTTATTTATTACCTACTGTAAGTATTGGTATTATTTTAAAAATGTGACTTAGAAAAGTCTTTCTTCTACCTAAAAATTGTAAAAAATAAAATAAAAATGTTATTATGTAATTATGTTATTTATTTGTATCATTTTTATATTTCAGTTTTTAAAATACAAAAATTTGCCCATAACTTTATAATTTTGTATTTCTGATGAGGTAAAGACACTCCTGACAGCAAGAAACTGGAAAACAATAGAAATTTGGTCAGTGCTGAAATATGAAAATTACCATCCAGCGTGGAATTAACTCTGGAGGAATAGAGATATATGGGAGAGTTTAACGGGTGAACAAATTCTTCTCCTGTACATCCCAAATATTCTCAGTGGGGTTAGGGTCTATGCTGTGTGGTGGCCAATCTACCTGTGAAAATGCTACCTCATGCTCGTTTAACCACCCTTACCCAGTTTAAGACTGATCAATTCTGGCAATGTCATCTTGGAATTGATATAATCTTTTTAGATTATTATTATTATTGGTTTATGTTTGACAATCCAATAAAAATGTTTAAAACTGAATACTGTTAGAAAATAACTAATATAGTGGAATTTTCTTTTTAAATCCATGTATCTAATCAGAAGAATTTGCTATAATTTACCCAAACAAAAATCATACAAAGTGCAAAGCAGGTTTTTTTATTGGTGGGTGGGGGGGTGGGGTTCAATTTTAACAGTTTGTTTTAATGGTGTATTTAATCAGTAAAGCAGGATGTTTCTCAACTTGGTGGAAGCAAACAGTTTAGTTGCTAGGGCTCTCTACTATTCATGAAAACTAAATGCAAGCTGTAACACAAAAAACAGCAAAAATCATACATCATAAGAAGCACCAATGAGTATATAAATTAGTCATTTTGCTGATGGGTGTGATTTAGCCACTTTTACTTTGTCCTGTGTCAGGATCAGGAATGAAACAAAAAAATTTTTAACCACAGAAAACTATTCACAATCCCAGTTGAACACACAAAGGTTGCTCAATGCTCACTAATTTTGAACATGCACTTTCAGTTTTAAGGTGAGACAGATTATTGACTTTGACAGTCATAAACGTTTCATTAACCTAGAAGATTGCTCATTGTGAAAGCATCTGATTTTTACCGGTACTGTGCGTCCTTGAAATTTTTATTCCAAGACAGCGACTGTAATGTATTGACACATTTTGGACCTCATCTGTGTTCAACAACGAATATGCTTTCTTTTTGATTATAATGATCTGCAACAAAACAAATCGGTAATTGTTGATTTCTCAAAGAACAAGCAAAAAAATGTATATCCTTCCTTTTCTGCTAACAACAATTTCTCTAGTCGTTACAGAAGTTATCAAGTAAGATACAAAGATTTGTTTCTTTCTAGGAACTGTCTTTAACAAAATTAGATTGTCAATTCATTTTTTACTAACATTCCTTGAACGATTTTCTTGGAAGCCTGATTTTCTTTTTTTGTTAAATAAATGAGTTAGTCTAATCATCTGAGGTTGCTGTGCTAGAGTCCCCTCTAAGAAAACATCAAGGGCATCAGCAGACTCCTACATATGAGCAGACATAGCTGATTATTTATACAGATAAAAGAGGATGGCTTATTTGTATTCATGAAGTAAGAGGGATGAAGTAAGAAGGAGTAGTGAGTGCATGATGACCGGGCTAGAGAGATACTTGCAAATGAAAGCAACCCATAGGTCAAATCAATACTCACTGATAATACTACAAAGTAGCGCACCAAGGCCGTTTATATCTTTAATAACATCTGTAGTGTCGCAGGCCCAGTGAGTGACCATAACAGAAAAGCTTGAGGACTAGGAAATACACCGCCGCCCTTAACCACTCATCCATCTAATGCTCTTCAATGAGGTGGAAAGAAAAACAAAGAACCTGTCAGAGTGAATATTTGAGTGCACATTCAAAATTCAATTTTGAGATGACTCAGATCTGTTGAGAATTCACAATGCTTTCATTTACGTTTTTTCCCTCAGCCAATCTTTCATTGGCATTTAAACAAAGCTCCAAGTTTCCTGAAGAGGACTGACATTTACATTGCCATTCTTTTTCTGCTGCTACACTGCATGTTCGGCTGATGAGCAACTCCGAAATTCTCAACACCCCATTTTGTTGGACTTTTTTCTCATGTAATGCAGAAAAGCAATTGCAATGAATGTGAACAGATTTCAGTATTGTAAAATTTTACTGTATGTTGTCATTGTTTTGTAGCCGTTGTTTTTGGTTACTGCTTTTGGGGCTTTGAATTGAAATTTCCATTAGCAAAGTGTCCTGTGTCTATCTATTTCAATATACAAGTACAAACTTTATTTACTCAAAATTTACTAATTTCATGAAATGTAAAAGGGAGGGAAAAATGTTACTTTGTCACATTTCATAATCTTTAATGTACTTTTTTAATGCGATCAACCAACAAAAAGTAACACACAGTTGATGGAAGAGGGTACATGATATGTTTGTACAGACATCCATCTTCACATCAACTCTAACAAGATTTAATGTACCAATATCACGATGCCCACAGCATAATGGTACCACCACCATGTTTCACTTTGGGAATAGTGCATTCAAGGTCTTGTGCATTGTTAGTTTTAACCACACCAAACATTTTACATGTAGACAAGAGTGTAAGATTTTTGTTTGCTGTGTCTTTTAGATGGTTTGTAGCAAAGAAAACTTTCTATTGATTTCTTTCAGCAATGACTTCCTTCTTGCCACTTCTCCATAAAGGCCGAACTTGTGGAGTACATGACGAAGGACTGACCCATCAGTAGATTCTCTCATTGTGCATTCGATTTTAAGGTCTAGAAATCTAACTTGAGAAAATGAAATCTATGACAAGCTAAAAAAGAACTCTCATTTAATAAATACGGTATATTGAGCTTGGCATTACTTTAAAATTCTTTTTATCTCTAAGATTTGCCCTAATTTTAAAACTTATACTGTAACTGTATTAATGAATAAGTCTTTTTTTAAGTCAGAAGAATATTTCACAACTCAAATATTAGCACTTGTCAAAAGTTTCACATCAAACTCCTTCACTCCTTTCTATGCTCAGTGGTGCATTACACAGAGGGAAGTCATCAGAGAGATTCTCATGGTGGTAAAACCTCGAGGTGAATTAAATAGGTAGCAGTGCTTTGAGCTTTCCATAGAGGTTGGTGCTTTGAATCAGTGGAAAACACCAGAGAATTCAGTAAATCATGTTTCCACAACTCTAGACGTATAGAAACCCAGTGGACAAATACAACAGAGTACAAGTTTACATCATATTGAGCTACAGCATGAGGATAAAAGTATTTGCCCCCTTATACATTTCTTTTTTTTTTTTTCTGTCACAATTGAATTATTCAGATCATCAGTTTAATTTCAGACAAAAAAACAAAACAGAGAAGTTTTAAAATGAGAATTTCATTTAAGAGAAAAAAGCTATCCAAACCAGCCTTTAATTGTTCCATAACTTGATGTCTGGTTCTGGCATAATTCGTGGCAACAGCTGCCATAAGTATTTGTGATAACTGGCACAGTTTGTTCTTTTTACATCACTATGGAGGAATTCTACCCACTCTTTGTTGCAAAATTGTGATCATCCAGCCACTTTGGAGGACTTTATCAACAACACACCATCTCAATCGGATTTATAGTTTTTCTCAATTACTTTGATGAATTTTTCTCAGAATTAAAATTCTTATCAATTATATTTCAAGCTCTGCTACATTTAGTCATTTGTGCACATCATGGTAGCAGTTTCTCATTTTGTCCAACAAATTGCAAATTATTTTAGACATGCATTTGTTGGTTCTGTACAATTCTCTTCTGGTTTCTAATGTTATCGTTTGTTTATGTCATATCCGTCAAAATGAACAATCGGCATCAAGGCCGTGGGAACTAGGAGTGCTGAGGGTGCAGCACCAACCCCTTAAGGATGACAAATGATATGCATGTTGAATTTCTGCAAGCAAAAGTAAATCAAATAAAAATATTTGATTTAACTTTAAATTGAACTCAAACTATGCAAATGTTTATGTTTCATATTTGATTGTATTTGTGATGTCACACATACACTTACATGGTACAGAAAGGGCAATAAATTAATAAAATGGTGAGGCAAAAGCAAATACTGGATTTCTTTTCAACCACAAAAAGAAATGTAAATAAATAAAGTGAGAATTCAACGGAAATGCTGCTATTAGCTACCAGATCACAGGACCTGTCCCTGAAATAGCTGGATCAAAATCTGGAGCCAATGAGAAGAATGACGAGACAGAAGCTAGCAGGAGCTGCACAACAGCACAGTGTTTAAAGAGCAACTCATCCCCCTACCAGAGTCTAACTCCGCACACATTTCCTGTTTGAAGAATGCACCAAAAGGAGGTGTTGCCTGGTGGACCGAGGGACGGCGGTGGTAGAGGGCTGGGCGGTATCAACACTTCCTGTCATGATTTTAGCTTTCGGACTCTAGTGCAGACACACAAACGACTCAGTGAGACTGGAGGTAAAGTTTGCAAAAGTAATTTATTTTCCCTCTTTGCTCGAAGGGTCCAGGAACACAGGAACTCAGAAAACTCTGAACCACGGGGAACTTGGAGGACAACCACTGGAAACAAGAGATGGAGGTGAGTGATCTTTCAATGGTGCTTGGCAGGAGGAAAAACAGAAGTTTGTGGATTCTTACTTTGTCGTTGGTGCAGATTCCACTGAGGAGGAATTGGGGAGGATGTGGTCCTTGGTGCATGGAAGAGGGACCGACCTTGGGGTGTTTGTCTCCAGGAAGCAGAGCGAGGGTGGACAGGCAGTGGGGACCCTGAGCTCAGCCAGATACCTTGAGGAGGAAGCCCAGTATGCCGGGAAGGAGCAGACGCCCAGGCTGCAGGCCGACCAGCAGGTCCGGGACCGCAGAGTGACTGGAGGGAAAAAGGCAAGGAGGTAAGGATCTTACGTGGAGTAAGTTGCGGACGACAGAAAGGCAGAGGAAGTGGCTTGTTACCACACGATGCGGTTTAACCATCTGGGGTCTGCTCCAGGTTGGCAATCTCCTTTTGAGTGCTCCTCCTCAATCAGGCTGAGTGGCACCAGCTGCAGGAGCACGATCACCAATCTGCACCCTTGGATGGAAAACAGGTGAGGCAAGCACACACACCCCCCCACACACACACACACACACACAATCCTCACACTTCCTTGCTATTCCAACTCCAACTTGCTATGGAGACGTGGCCGAGACTCGGCTTATTTTATACCCCACAGCGGCAGGATGTGGGGTATAAAATATCACTGCAGAGTGAACAACAATGACCGATTGAAATTCAAGCGCAGTGTAGAGTTTTAACCTGAAGAGGGCGCCACACTGACAGATTTGGTAGAAAATTATCTTTACTAAAATACCAAACAAAATAGCAGACATGTAGCCAGCACTATTAGACACTCATTTATAATTAAATTGAATTCAGTTTCTTTATGTAGCGCCGATTCACAACAGATGTAATCTCAAGGCACTTTACAAGAAAGTCATTTCAATACTAACATTCTATTCAGTTTAAAGTTTTTGCTAGTTTTCCATGCAAGGAATCCCAGCAGATTCCATCGAGTGATTGGCTGGCAGTTATGCCCCGTTGATGCAGACTCCAACCACAGCAAGCCCTCATTCTGAGCAAGCATGCAACGACAGTGGAGAGGAAAAACTCCCCTTTAACAGGAAGAAACCTCTAGCAGAACCTGACTTAGTACGAGTGGCCATCTGCCACGACCATCTGGGGGTTTGAAAAGACAGAGCAGAGACACAGACAGAACAAAACAACTGATGTAAGGCAAGGCAAGGCAAGGCTAGGCAATTTTATATGTATAGCACAATTTCAACAGCAGGGTAATTCAAGGTGCTTTACATGATTTGGTGATAAAAAAAAAGGAAATTAAAAGTAAAAGAAACACACATTACACATGATACACAATAAAGTAAGAGAAAGATCAATAAAGCAAGAGAGCATGAACACATTTCATACACATGACATCAATCATTTAATCGAAGGCAATTCCAAACAAATGGGTTTTTAGTCTCAATTTAAAGCAGTTCAGAGTTTCAGCAGCTCTACACTCGTCAGGAAGTTTGTTCCAGATAAGGGGAGCATAGAAACTGAAAGCTGCTTCTCCATGTTTAGTTCTGAGTCTAGGGATGTTTAGTAGGCTAGAGTTGGAGGACCTGAGTGGTCTAGGTGGTTGGTACCGTGACAACAGGTCTTCAACATATTTTGGTGCTAAGCCATGTAATGTTTTCTAAACCAGTAGGAGTATTTTGAAGTCTATTCTCTGAGCTACAGGGAGCCAGTGTAAGGACTTTAGAACTGGGGTAATGTGCTCTACTTTCCTGGTTCTAGTGAGGACGCGAGCAGCAGCATTCTGGATCAGCTGCAGCTGTCTGATTGACTTTTTAGGCAGACCTGTGAAGATGCTGTTACGGTAATCAATCCGACTAAAGATAAACGCATGGAGGAGTTTTTCTAGCTCCTGTTGCAACATCAGTCCTTTAGTTCTAGAAATTTTCTTCAGGTGATAGAAGGCTGACCTTGTTATTGTCGTTATGTGACCCTGGAGGTTCAGGTCTGAGTCCATTACTACACCTAAATTCCGAGCCTGATCAGTATTTTCTAGCTGTATTAACTGAAGCTGTGTGCTGACTCTTGATCATTCCTCTTTGGGTCCAAACATAATTACTTCAGTTTTGTTTCTATTCACCTGGAGAAAGTTATGGCACATCCAACCATTTATCTGGTCAATGCATTGATTTAGGGTTTGAATGGGTTCAGAGTCACCTGGTGACATTGTAATGTAAAGCTGAGTGTCATCTGCGTAGTTATGGTAGCTAATGTTATTGGTTGCTATAATCTTGCCTAGTGAGAGCATGTAGATATTAAATAAGAGGGGCCCCAGGATGGAGCACTGGGGCACCCCACATGTGATTTCTGTTCGTTCTGATGAAAAGTTTCCTATTGAAACATAGAAGTCCCTGTTCTTTAGGTAAGACTCAAACCAGCCAAGTAGTGTACCATAAAGTCAGACCCAGCTCTCCAGTCGTTCCAATAAAATATCATGATCATCAGTGTCAAATGCTGCACTGAGGTCCAACAGAACCAGCACTGTGGTTCTACCACAGTCTGTATTTATGCGGATGTCATTGAAAACCTTGACGAGGGCAGTCTCGGTGCTGTGGTGAGCACGGAAACCAGACTGAAAAACATCAAAACGGTTTGTCATTGTTATGAAGCTATTTAACTGCTGAAACACAGCTTTTTCAATAATCTTACTGATGAATGGAAGATTAGAGATCGGCCTGTAGTTCTGCATTAACATGTTGTCCAGATTCTTCTTCTCTAGTAGCAGTTTAAAAACTGCTGTTTTTAAAGCCTGGGGGAAGACACCTGATAGCAGTGATGAGTTCACTATTTGAACAAGATCAGACCCAATAACAGGAAGTTCGAAAGCTTTTGTAGTGTGTTGTATTCTACTTTTTTGAGGCTATTTTTATTATGCAGTACATATGTTTTAATTATATCTTTTTTAAGCTTTAGAAGTAATAGGCCTGTTTATATTATTCAGGGTAGTAAAACATGACTCTGTTATCAGTATTTTATAGGGTTGAAGGTTTTAAGTAAACAAACTCTTGAGTAAAGATATGAATTGAAAGCAGGGAGGATCAGCTATAACTCTAAGTCATGTTATAACCCAGTTCATGGTAAGGTCAAGAGACCTGGAGAAAATAAAAGACCTGTCAAGATGTAGAAGGAGGAGAGAGGAGTCATGTGATATGTTCTTTGTTCTTTTTGAAATAAATATGATACAGCCTTGTAAGAGAACGAGTCAGTCAGATCTTGTCTGACTCCCATCTGCAGGTGCGTCTTATCTGTTGTTTGTGTGTGTTTTTTTGTTACTCTCTGTCTCTCAGTTCTGGGTCTTATTTTGAAACAGATTCCGCTGGGGTTTTGGAGTTCGGCGCCCCCACCTCTCTGAGCAGGAAGTGAGTTGCAGAGCACATTATGAGAAGAAGCCGACAAAAATGGTGGAGGATGCGGGCATTTGATTTGGTTTTGAGTTTTCTCAGGGCTGGGAGAGATTGAGTGTGAGTAATGAGTGTGGCATAACTGATTGATACATGTGTTTGTGGCAATTGTAGTGATTTTGTGTTTTTTCTTTGAGTTCAACAGAGAATCGGAGAGCGACTGGATTGATCCTTGTTAATCAACACCCGGGTGGTTTTGTATCAATCTGAAAAGCGCTAACACCAAATTAATAGGTATTGATCGATTTAAACGTTCTCCATTTAATGTTGACGTGTTGTTCTTTCGGTTGAGGGCCGACCAAAGTACGGACCAGGGGGCTTGAGAGTTGGCCGCTCACTTCCGATGGGACGCTGTCGGAATCTCTGAGGCTGACAAACGGAAAGGTAGACACTAGTTTAGAGCCTGGGCGCTCTCTGTGTCGAGACGGATTACCTTGGAGAGGCCGGCGTATCTTCCAAACGCACGATTGAGCCACGTGAATTGGATTGTGTTTAAAGGTCCGGCTTTAGGTGGCTCCGGTAGAGGTTAGTGTTTGATGAGATTGTGAAAATTGTTGTTCTTTCTTTCTCTCGGATGAATGTGTGTGTGATTGGAGAAGTTGCGGTGACGGAAAAGAAGCTACCAGGTAGCTTCTTGCACTCCGGCCACATATAAACTTCTCATTTAGGGGAACTAACCGACTGAATCTAAAACCATAATTCCTCTGCGAATCTTAAACGCCTAGACAATGCCCGCGCTTCTTGTATAGACAATAAGCGTAGAAGCTTGACATTGTAGAGGAATAAGGGAATATCATTTTCAGTCAGCTAAAGTACCACCATAAGTTAGCTTACGGCTAACGCACAGTTTGGATGAGTTTCGCCTGGAAATAAAGGCGTTCAACCTTGTGCAACTACGTAAACACGTCTAAAGCATTGTCGAACACATATATATAGGACTGTTATTATGAATAACTGGTAGTAAACTCTATAGAATATATATAAAATAACTTTTTATGATAACGGAGCGGTCACGTTTGGCTTCCGGTTGAGCTAGGTTGCTCATGATGACAGCTAATCTTTGGTAGCTTAGCTTCCGAACTGTATTTATTTGGCTCGGTTAAACAGTCATTCGAGTATTGATGGCGAAGTGTGGTTTTGTTGGAGGCATTTTGTTCTTGGTTGGTTTACTTATGAGTACGGTTTGTTAGGTTTAGCATCGTAGTGCAGAATTAGCCATCTGTGCACCGGCGTATTCATTCCGCGGTGTGACACGGAAGTTTTATTGGGCCGGACTTTGATCTGTCAGTCCGGCGGATTTTTTTTTTTTTTTTTTTTTTTTTGGAGCAAACTGTTGACGATTTTGTGTTGCAAAGCGAGTTTTAAACGTATTTCTTTCGGTATATGTTTTAATGATAAATACAAATTGCCTTATATTGGGAGAATTCTATTTTTTCGTGTGTTTCACCAAAGTGTGCGTCCCGAGTTTTGGCGCAGGCCGGACTCTATTAGGAATTCTTTGATTTTTAGATGAAACGGCAATAATCTCCGTATATAAATAAATTAATGATAAGATAAACAGTGCGTTATAAACCTTTTTAGTTTTCCTTCGTTTCGGCTTTGCCTAAAACATTATTAAGGTTAATGTTGCATGGATAAATAATATATAAACTCCTTCACTATAAAAAGAAATAAATTAAATAAATAAAAACGGTGCCTGCCTTTACTGTTAACTGCCTTAATATTGGGATAAATTTGGGCCTACGAATTGATAGTTTATCAATTAAAATAAATAATTTATAGAGTTAATACAAATAACCTATTTTGTTAAATTTTAATCCATTTTGGATTTTTGTTACGAATATTCAATGGCAGCCGAATATAAATTACTTCCTGCTCCACAGGGACGAAACTGGCGTACTTTAGATGCCCAATTGTTAATATACATTTCTAAATTATATTCTGTTTTAGTTCATAAGCCCGGTAAAAAATAAAAAAAAATAAAAACCAGTTCCAGGGCCTTATGACGGCCAGGTGGGCTCGTCATGGTGCCCGAGGGGAGTATAAGAGAAGTCTCTCACAGAATGTGTTCTGGGGAGGAAAAGTGACACCTACTAAATTTAGTTAGCAACAAATTAGAAGACACCGATAAATTGTTTTTGGCGTATAATGCTAAATTGATGGATGAGATGGAGCAGCACGAACACAGGTTAACTAAAGTTCAGCTACATTAATGAAACGGAATCCTGATTCACACATTTATGATCAGCCTACATGGGAAAGACACGTGACATATTATTTACAAGATGTGCAAGATTCTGCGTTAAAGGACGCTGAGGAGAATAAGAAAGTGGAGACTGCTTTGTTAAAACTACAGTTAAAAGAGGCTCAGAATAAATTGACTGACTTGTATCAGTCTAAGAAAGTGAAGCAGATGGTGGCTGAAGCAGCACCTACTGTTGGATCAGCGACAGTGCTGCCTTCTTTTCCTGTGATGTATGCTGGAGCTGCGCCGAAACCGCCATTTACTGCTCCTTATAGGACATGGCAGCCTCGTGGCAGGTCACGTGCCAGGGCCAGGTTTGGGGATTTTAGAGGCATGGGGAGAGGGCAGCCGGGTGCTAACGGTTGTCACAGGTGTAGCTCCAATGAACACTGGGTGAGGGAGTGCCCACACCCACAAGGGGGCGCTATACCTCCCGGTCAGCCACCTCTACATATGGCTCCAATGACTCTCCCTATAACTCAACCATTGCCTGTTTCAGTGGGTGATCAAAGACTATCACATCCTTTTGTCATTGCTCAAATCACGCCTGTCAACTTGTTAGGCAGAGATCTGCTTATCAAACTTGGTGCTACTATTCTATGTATCCCTGATGGACTTATGGTGACTTTTCCGAATGGACGTACGCATTGCTGTGACACCATGAGTGGTCAATTTTTGCTGAAGGATGACACTTCACAAGTGGCTGATATTTTCTGGGCCAGATTGACTACGATGTCTGCACATGAATCTTCTGCGGCTGACTTTCTGAGATGATGGAAGCCTTGGCTGCTTGAACTCCAGCCTTTTGTTCCACCGCCTGATCCTTTCCATGTGACCTTCCTCTATGAGAGAGGCGATCCTACCTTATACCAGGAACAATTTGAAACAGAACTTGAAGGCCAAAGTTGGTCTGTGGCTTCGGGTCCATGCTTTGTGGGGAGGAAGGGTATTGCACTGTTTGCTGATCTGACTTCAAAGCAGCATAAGTGGTATACAATGGAAGCTGAAGCGCTTCCACACATATCGCTTTTGTTGCATCCGAAACATCAAGCTAAAGATTTGGGGGGAATGGTTAAAAGGGGAGTTGAATTCAAGGATTGGGTTCACACCCACCTTCAGTCTCTTTTTCTCCTTCTACTCAGATGTACAAAATAGACACGCAGCTCTCTGATACTACCATTCTGGAACATTTGCAGCTTTCTAGAAATCATGGCAGAGAAAAAACAGATCATCCTGATGCAGTGGAGGCCTTAAAGGTCGTGCCTGACTCTTTGTGGTCAGATGGTCCCACTGATGTTGGTCTAGTGCAAACCACACCCATCACATTTGAGATGAAACATTCTGATCCAATCTGGCGTTCTCAGTACCCACATAAACCTCAGGCTGAGGAAGGTATTGCAGACACTATTGCAGGCTTACTTGAAGCTGGAGTTTTAGAACCATCAAACTCTTCATATAACACCCCTATTCTTCCTGTGGAAAAACAAGGTACTGGTAAATACAGAATGGCACATGATTTGCGTGCTATTAATGAGGCCCTTAGAACCCCTCCCATTTCTACACCGAATCCTATACAGCTCTGGCATCACTGACTCCTGATTTAAAATGGTTTACCTGCATAGATTTGGCTAATGCATTTTTCTGTTTACCGCTCCATCCTTCTGTCAGGGATATTTTTTCATTTACATTTAGGGGCAGGAAGCTACGTTATAGTAGGCTTCCGCAGGGTTTTGCTTTATCTCCAGGTATTTTTAATCAGGTGTTGAAGCAGTCATTAAGCACTGTACAGCTCCCTCCAGACTGTGTACTGACCCAATATGTGGACGATTTACTTTTAGCATCCCCTACTGTTGAAAAGTGCATAGCAGCGACTCTAGTTGTGTTGCAACATTTGGGAAAAGAGGGATTTAAAGTCTCCCGCGATAAGCTTCAGTTGGTCAGGCAGGAAGTCCAGTTCCTGGGGCGAAGGGTGACCGCTCAAGGCGCTGGGCTGACGGACACCCACAAGAATGCTATTTTGGCCCATTCTAAACCTCTCACTGTTAAATCAATGCTGTCATTTCTGGGACTGACAAATTTTTCCAGACATTATGTGCCTAATTACACAAACCTTACCACACCACTCAGGGCTCTTGTAAATGCTCATGGTATGAAAAATCTGCATGCTAAATTAGAATGGGACATACCAGCTGAGGAGGCATTTATCAAGTTGAAACAGGCTCTAGCACAAGCAGCTGATTTAGCCACTCCTGACTATACATGTCCATTTTTTCTTAACACATCAGAAACAGATGGGGTGGTTAATGGGATTTTGTTTCAGAAAAAAGGTGGTCAGAGACACATTCTTATGTATCTTAGCATAAAGCTGCAAGCTATTGAAATGAGACAGCCACCTTGCACGAGACATGCAGCAGGAATTGCACACCTAGTGGAGAAAACTTCACACATTGTTAGGGGTTATCCACTTAATATTTTGACATCTCATGGAGTCATGGCATTGGTTAATTCTGAGACGTTTACTCTTTCTACTTTGCGTCAGCAGCGGATTAGCAGAGTTTTGGAGGCACAAAACATTATTTTTACGCATGAAGGAATAAACATGGCTGACCAAATCACCGCCTCTGGGGAGCAGCATGACTGTGTCAGGCTGAATTCTGTTGTTCAAAAAAAATACGTCCTGATTTACGGTCTGATCCTTTACCTACAGGTTTTGTGCTCTATACAGATGGGTGTTGTTTTAGAGATGGACAGGGCCAGTTAAAATCAGGTTTTGCAGTTGTTGAGCAGAATGGAGATTCACTACATACTGTCGTGTCAGGGAAACTGGACGGCAAGCAGAGCGCACAGCGTGCTGAGATAAGGGCTCTTATTGAAGCATGCAAATGGGGAAGAGATAAAGATGTCCCGATTTACACTGATTCGAACTACGGGTTTTCTGTTATACATTATACAGTGGAAGAGAGCAGGTTTTGTTACTGCTACTGGGGTCACAGCAAGGCTGACACTGTTGACGCGTGGGGAAATAGGGCGTCATCGAGCGGTCAAATTCAACTTTAAATTTACAGCTGGCAGAGAACCTCAGGTGTCACCGCACCCTGACCCGGACCCTCGCAGTGATCATCAGCATCTGAAGGGCCTGGTCTCCTCCTTCCTTCCGACCCCTCTCCTGTCCCTCACGCTGCAGCAGCTCTCTGCTGACCTGGGAAAATCTCGTTGCAGCGGGTGGTGTCGGTTCTGACTAGGCGGTGTCGACTGCCGAAGCCAGGAGGCGGGGCCTGACCCACCCAGAAGATTGGTTGAAGTTGCTGTAATCATCCAGTGTAATCTATATGTGCAACAAAATTGGGCGAGATAAGCAATTTGGACTTGCTTTTCTCGAAGAGGGATTGTACCGAAGAGAAAAGATCGCAAGAAATCAAACACATTTCACAGCAGGTTTTGACCACCTCACAATCGGTGGGGGAAGCTATTGGAGGCGGGGCCTGTCTGTGCATTTGTGTTTACTGGGGGAAATGTTCAGTTAATGAAGTAACTGTCATTTCAGTGAGGGCGATCTGCAGAAAAGACAGTAACTTTGGGAAAATAAAGAGTCCACTGTACTGAATCTTTTCATCACTCTGGTAGCCACCTGTTGCCAGAGAAATAAACAAGAGCGAAGACTAGAGAACAAAATAATAAAGACTGAACACTTACTAATCATTTTTCTTGTATTTTACAGGTTGTCTAACCGATTTTTATTTACAGGTGCAGATTGCTAGACACTGCCTAAGAGGGTGTCAAATAATTTTTAAGTAGTCGATTTGTAAGATTTTCTTCTTTATATTCAGTATTTACGGTTTTATAAAACTTTTTTAGTAATAAGATAAAACATTTTAAGGAGTGTTTAAAGTATAATCAGGTTGACTGACTACTAATTTTTGTTTTACTTATTCTTTTTTCATTATGATGTGGTTTTTGTAGGATGTTTTTGGGGTTGGTGACAATTGCTAGAGTTTGCTTTTACTAAAAGAATATTGAGAATTAGGTTAAAACATAAAAAACAATAATAATAAATTTAAAAAAAATATTGCTTAAAGGTAAGGATAAAAAAAACAGACACTCTTCTCATTTTGAATGATCAGGTTAGAAAGAGGGACAATTTGTTAAATAATATGTTTGGTAAAGGGAAGACTCTGGCAATGTCTATAATGGTTTCTTTAGCAGTATTTGTGTCAACTATGGTGTTATGTGGATGTTGTTGTATTCCTTGTATACGTTCTTTGCTCACAAAGTGTATTGAAAAAGCTGTTGGTGATAATGTGCAAGGTCAATATCTGTTGCTTCTTCACATGGAGCCTGAAGGGGAAGTACAGAGGAGTGGTCAATCTATTTGAAAAATAGATTGAAAGAGGGATTTGTTGTATTCTACTTTTTTGAGGCTATTTTTATTATGCAGTACATATGTTTTAATTATATCTTTTTTAAGCTTTAGAAGTAATAGGCCTGTTTATATTATTCAGGGTAGTAAAACATGACTCTGTTACCAGTATTTTATAGGGTTGAAGGTTTTAAGTAAAAAAACTCTTGAGTAAAGATATGAATTGAAAGCAGGGAGGATCAGCTATAACTCTAAGTCATGTTATAACCCAGTTCATGGTAAGGTCAAGAGACCTGGAGAAAATAAATGACCTGTCAAGATGTAGAAGGAGGAGACAGGAGTCATGTGATATGTTCTTTGTTCTTTTTGAAATAAATATGATACAGCCTTGTAAGAGAACGAGTCAGATCTTGTCTGACTCCCATCTCCAGGTGCGTCTTATCTGTTGTTTGTGTGTTTTTTTGTTACTCTCTGTCTCTCAGTTCTGGGTCTTATTTTGAAACAGATTCCGCTGGGGTTTTGGAGTTCGGCGCCCCCACCTCTCTGAGCAGGAAGTGAGTTGCAGAGCACATTATGAGAAGAAGCCGACAAGTGTCATCATATAAGTAGGAGAGCTTTTTCTATTGCTGTTTATTCAATGTGTAGGGTAAAATTTGCTTATGTTGTTATTCGCAGGAAGTACAGCACCTTCTTGGGAAGATATGTTCACATGGCCATGACCAGTATACTTATGAATGTTAAATAGTCCTTCCCTATAAAACTGCTGCTGTTGGAATATTCCTATGTAATTAGGATTTAAGTACATATTCTCTGTCTAGGGAATGTATCTAGGGCAAGATCACAAAGTTAGGGGAAGCAAGGTTATGTTCCTGATAAAGATATCAGATCACCAGAGTGACAGACGCCGGGGCAGCAAGATAACTACGGAACAGTCTGATCTAGGATGTGCTGGTTCATGCTTTACTATCAGACTGGTATGAACCAGTTCTCCAGAAGCTGGACATGAAGATTGGAGAAGACCTGCTGCAGAGATAAAAAGTGATTGCTGAATACTATTTAAACTGTTAGTCAGAAAGGTTGGGTAGGGCGATGCAAGAGTAATCTCTGTCCTTTCCATGTTCTGGCCAGACATGTTTGAATTAAATACTTACTTCTGGGACTCAGTCTTCTTTTGTTTTGGGAACTCTTCTAATTCTAATGGAATTCTTCCATTACATCACAGTATTAGTCCTCATTTCATTTCTTGAGTCATTACATACAAAAATTTGGAAATAGTTGTCTAAATCTGTCAATTTAAATGTATTTCTTTTTGTCCTTAAAATGTCTCCCAAACTGAATAATTTCACTCAGTTGAACCTCAGCTGTCACTGATGATATTGTTTACAGTTGTGCACAGCTTTACCCAAGGAGTGTTTCTTATGCTCTTTGTAAATTACAGCAAGTTAGTACTTTGCTTTTGCATAATGTTGTGAACAAATTAGAACTGCAAAATGTAGTGCAGTTTTACTACATATGCAGTAAAAATGTAAAGGTAAAGGTTTGTGCTTGTTTGTGCATGTGCGAACCTCACAGCAGAAGTGCTTTACAAATTAAAATGACCCCACAAAGACCCCATTCCCATCCTTCCCCCACATAATTAAAAACATGATCACAGTTACAACCCTCTTCCCCGGACCCAACCTTTATGCACGCACACACTTAAGAGCAGCAATAAATATGACATTGGGCTGAGTATAAATGAGCCAGGTTAGGAAACGCCATCAAAGGAGCATTCTGCACCGGCAACAGCACATCAACTGCAGCAGCCAAGGCACTGACCCAGGGCGCCCAGAGGAGGCAAGGCCGAGACCTCCACACATGTACTACCTGGAGAGCACCTAGTCAGTCACAGTCGACCATCGCTCCCGAGGCAGCGGGTTCCCATAGAGGAAACACTGGAACACTCGAATGAATAATGGATAATATAAGATTAAATAATAAAACACAGATAAAATGTATTACAGAGCAAATAAACAGACTATAATAAATAATAATCAGTTAAAAGCTAGGCTAAAAAGGTGAGTCTTGAGCCTGCTCTTAAAAACATGAACATTCTCTCCTCTCCTCCGACAGCCTGTTCCAGAGGTGAGGGCCATAATAATGGAAAGACGCCTCGCCATGAGTGTATGTGTTGATTTTAGGGATGACAAGGAGACGGATGCCAGAGGAGCGCAGAGACCACATAGGTTCATTTGGTAAAAGCAGTTCTGAAAGATAAGAAAGCCCAAGACCATTAAGACAACTATTTTTTAAAACCTAAAATCGATCCTAAAACATATAGGGTGTAATGTGCTACCGCCTCCAGGTCTTTATCAGGACACGTGCTGCTGAATTTTTTAGGAGTTGTAAACCTGACATATTCTTTTTGGGAAGACCAGAAAGCAGGGCATTACAGTAATCAATTCTAATGGTGATGAAAGCATGCATCACTGTCTGCGTGTTGGCCAGAGAAAGAATGGGGTGGACTCTGGCAATGTTCTTTAGATGATAAAAACCTATTTTAGTAATGTTTTTAATGTGAAGAATAAAAGTCAGCTCAGAATAAAAAGTGACGCCCAGTTTCTTCACTTGTAAAGAAGGATTAAATGACAGTGATTGCAGCTTTGGTCAAAGTTTCTCTCTCTGAGCCTCAGGACAGATGACTAAAACATCAGTTTTGTCCTGGTTGAGCTGGAGAAAGTTTTCTGCCATCCAGGATTTGATTTCTAAAATGCAGTTTAAAAGTGCATCCATTGGACGTGTGTCATCGGGAGACACAAAGATGTACAACTGTGTATCGTCAACTGTGAAAGTTCATTCCATGTCTTCCCATGACACTGCCAAGAGGAAGCATATAAAGGTTAAAAAGCACTGTGTCTTAAACTGAACCTGGGGCACACCACATGTAATCTTGTGTACCTTGGAGGACCAGCAATCTAAACTTACCATAAAAATCCTTTCTGTGAGATAGGATTTAAACCATTTGTGAACACCACCAGAGAGGCCAATCTGTTTTAAACGGGTTAAAAGAATAGTGTGGTCCACTGTATCAAAGGTAGCGCTTAGTCCAGTAGAACCAACACTGTCACCCTCTGTGGATCATAGTTTAATCTAAAATAAGTCTTCAAAGGGGCCGTCTCAGTGCTTTGGTTCAGCCTAAAACTAGACTAAAATTTCTCCAGGACATTGTGTATATTAATAAAATCATTATGCTGAGTTAAAACAAGCTTTTCTAAAATTTTGCTTAAAAACAGTAGGTTAAAACAGTTGCAGTATATTCTAACGTACTAAAATTATCAAATAAAACAGGTTTGGCAGAAAGCGTTGACGAACTTATTAAAAACAGTACTGCCTCCCCTTTCCTACACCTCGTGGAATAAGTGAAGATGGGAATGCCAGACTCATTGCCAGCATGCAGGTGGCATGTCCGTTGAGATGAAGCTCATCTGTCCCAAACAACTGCCTTCTGCCCCAGAAAATTTAAAAATTGTCTATAAAACCAATATTTTTAGTCATGGTGGCAGAGGAAAGCCAAGTGTTGAGAGATAAAAGTCTGCTAAAACGATCGTTTAGTCTGCTGACGGTGGGAGTGGGGCCTGAGATATAAACAGACACATGAGAGTTTTTTAAAAGATTAAAAAGGTGGTTAAAATCACGCTTCAGAAGCTCAGACTGCTGATTATGAATGCCATTGATGCCGGCATGAATCACAACTTTACTCAGGTTTGTGGAGTACAATGAGGTCCAGGATCTTTCCTGGAATGTCCATCATCGTGGCTCCAGGGAAAGAGAGAGTGAGGGCTCCTCTCATCCTTACGTTCCGGATGATGGAGTCCCCAATGATGAGTGTGGAGGGAGGCAGGCCTGTGCGCAGTTGACTCTGGCCAGAGGATCTTTCACCATCTGGCACTTGATGTATATCAAGCAGAGAAACATCCCCAGGACTGCAGCGATGTGCCTTTGGCACCAAGGGCTCGTTCCATGGGTTTGGAGTGAAGTGGAGCACTCCTCAGCGAGTTCTGGCTACGGTCTGGGGTTTGGCGCGATGCGAAGGGCTGAGGGAGTCCGACTGCTGCACCAGCTGCTGGGAGGGATTGAGCTATAAGCCTGAGGAGCTACGGGGGCCAGGGCCAGGGGCTGTCAGAGGAGGAAAGTCTGGGTCCAGGGCACCAAAATGGTTGGTCAGTGGCAGGCAGGTTGGAGGAGGTGGACCAGGTATTTAGTGGAACCGGAGTGGAGCTGATCGGGGCTTTTGGCTTAGCCCCCTGCTAAATCCAGCTGTCTTCCGCTGCAGCACATGTCATTGGTGGGGAGTCCACACACTCCCCACCAATGAAAACACCCCCAATAAAAGCATCCGATGATAAAAAAGTTAGCGATGTTAAAATTGGTTAAAACCAGTCTTAAAAAAGATTTACAACCAGTTAAAACTGTGTTTGTTTGGAGTCGGTCTTGGCGGGTCTCACTGACCCTGATTTATGGGCACTACATGTGCAAAATGAGCATGTTGTGGGACTAAGCAGGTGCAGGGAGAACTAAGCTGGCGCAAGGAGGACCAAGCAGGTGCAGGGAGGACTGCATACAATCCATTTAGCGCTTTTGCCCTTGATGAATATGCAACATGACGTTTCTGTCAGTAGGCGCAAAATATTGGTATGAGAACATGCAAATAAGTATGGCGCAGTATTGGGGCCAAAATTAAGACTACTTCCCTGCCGCAGGAGGCTATATCCATTCCGAAGCCAGCAACTGATCTGAATATTGATAGGCCGGCATCAGCAACTGACAGACCGGTGCTGGCAACTGAGAGACCGGTGCTGACAACTGAGAGGGAGACAGCTCACTAGTGATCGCATTAGATAGGCTGGCAATAGCATTGGATTGGCTCGCCACTAGCATTCCTAGGCTAGCCACCCAATGGATTGACTACTCCCTCTGCTTTCCATTAGCATGGATAGGCTGGTAATAGCAATGGATTGGCTCGCCACTAGGATTCCTAGGCTAGCCACCTGATTTATTAGACGTGTTCTTCTTCTTCTTCCAACTTTATTGCGGTTGGAAAACAACTTGAGGTGCATTACCGCCACATACTGGACTGCCGCGTGGACTGGAATAGTTTTGATGAGGATTTTAATAATGAAGTTTTAATGATTTAAACCTCACTTACGTGTTACTCTTAAAAAATCACAATATCGTGTTGTAAGGTATTTCCCCCTATAATTCTGTAAGATTTAATTAATCCTTAAATGAACACTTATTATTTTGCTCAGATTTGAGTATTTTCCTCTCCTGCCTATATTTATCAGTATACATGTCCAAATGTTTCCTCTTGCCCCCCCCCCCAAAAGAAAATAAATAAATACATGAATCAAAATGACACACAATACCTGTCACTGGGTGTGAAATTAGGGTCCTCTGGATGGAATATGTGATTGTCCAATTATTGTTGAACATTATTTACACTTCTGTGGAAACATCAACACCATCAGCAATTGGACTTTGCTGGTGTTTAACGTAACTTGAAAGTGTGGAGAAAGAATTTTTTAGTTATAAAAAAATTAATTATTTTATCCAAACCCCTCAGACCTCAGGGGGGACATGTAGACTGATAAATCCATTTGTTTTTGCTCCTATTCTTACTGCCTCTGAAAGGCATGTCTTAACTTTGCACCACCAGAAAATACCATTCTCACACATTCTAACCTAATAGTAATTAACACTCTAATGGCCATAAACCTGACGGGTATGTAAATTCTTTGCAAAAACTCATCATAAGTCCTCACAAAGTCCTCATTTGAATACTGCTCGTTGAGCCTGTTATGATTTGCGCACACAATCTTAGTAGATCACCCACAAATGATGAACAACCATCCATCCATCCATCCATCCATCCATCCATCCATCCATCCATCCATCCATCCATCCATCCATCCATCCATCCATCCATCCATCCATCCATCCATCCATCCATCTTCTTCTCCTTATCCGGGGTCGGGTCACGGGGGTTGCAGCTTAAACAAAGAGACCCAGACTTCCCTCTCCCCAGCCACTTAGGCCAGCTCCTTGGGAGGAATCCCAAGGCGTTCCCAGGCCAGCCGAGGAACATAGTCCCTCCAGCGTGTCCTGGGTCTTCCCCTGGGCCTCCTCCCGGTGGGACGTGCCCGGAACACCTCACCAGGGGGGCGTCCAGGAGGCATCCTGACCAGATGCCCGAGCCACCTCAACTGACTCCTCTCGATGTGGAGGAGCAGCGGCTCTACTCTGAGCCCCCTCCGGATGACTGAGCTTCTCACCCTATCTCTAAGGGAGAGCCCAGACACTCTGCGGAGGAAACTCATTTCAGCCGCTTGTATCCATGATCTCGTTCTTTTGGTCATCACCCAGAGTTATTGACCATAGATGAGGGTAGGAACATAGATCGACCGGTATATCGATGATGAACAACCCACTGGTGCAATTTCTTTGTGGTGCACACAGTTTTGTGCTCTTTATTTGGAATATCGATAAATCAGGCATAATATGTCTTGTACTGATGTACCTTTCTTAATGTAACTGTAGATTAGGGTTGTGCCGATGGATGATGTCATCGTCCGTCGTGATGGCTGACCGACATCACGATGGAGAGCCACCATCGTGATGTCACGCCCCCCACCCTGTCAGACACACACTAATCCTATAGTCTCTTCTATTTAATTCAATTCAAAATTCAAAAGTACTTTATTGATCCCAGAGGGAAATGAAGTGTTGGTATAGCTCATATAATTAATTATTTAAGGACTTGTAGATGATGATAGCTGTGGGCAGGAAGGATTTCCTGTAGCGGTCTGTATTGCAGCGAAACTGAAGAAGCCTCCGACTGAAGACGCTCTGTTGCTGTATGACAGTCTCATGAAGAGGATGCTCAGGGTTGTCCATAATGTTTTTGATTTTATGAAGAATCCTTCTTTGCATTATCATCTCCAGATGTTCCACAGTGGTCCCAGGAACAGAACCAGCCTTCTTTATCAGGTTGTTTAGCCTTTTTAAGTCCCTGGCTCTGATGATGCTACCCCAATAGATGACGGCTGAAGAGATTACACTCTCCACAACAGACTTGTAGAAGATCTGCAGTATCTTGCTGCAAACCTTGAAGGACCTAAGCTTACTTAAGAAGTACAGTCTGCTCTGTCCCTTCTTGTAGATGGCTTTACTGTTTAGTCTCCAGTCCAGTCTGTTGTCAAGGTGAACTCTGAGGTATTTATACTCCTCAACCACCTCCACTTCTTCACCCATGATGGAAACAGTGTTTGACTTATCCCTGTTTCTTCTGTAATCTACAATCATCTCCTTTGTTTTGTTCACATTCAAGGTGAGACGATTGTTTCCACACCATGTCACAAAGCGGTCAACCAGCTCTCTGTATTCAGCTTCGTGTCCATCTCTGATACACCCGACAATTGCAGAATCATCTGAGTATTTCTGCAGATGACAGGTCTCTGAATTGTACTGGAAGTCTGAGGTGTACAGAGTGAAAAGGAATGGTGAGAGTCCCCTGTGGTGCTCCTGTCCTGCTGACCACCTGGTTTGACACACAATTCTTCAGTCTCAGAAATTGTGGTCTGTTGGTCAGGTAGTCATTGATCCAGGCGATTGTTGAGGGGTCCACCGGTGTCTTCAGGAGTTTCTCACAAAGCAAATTAGGCTGAATTGTGTTAAATGCACTGGAGAAATCAAAGAACATGATCCTCACAGTGCTGCCTGCTTTGTCCAGATGACAGTGGGTTGGTTGAAGCAGGTCGATGATGGCATCTTCAACTCCAACTCCACAGCGATAAGCAAACTGCAGTGGGTCCTGATACGTTCTTGTTTGCTTACTCAGGGGTGCCAACAGGAGTCTCTCCAGGACCTTCATGATGTGGGATGTTAGGGCAACAGGTCTATAGTCATTGATTTCAATTTTCAATTCAATTCAGTTTATTTATATAGCGCCAATTCACAACAGATGTCATCTCAAGGCACTTAACAAGAAGTCATTTCAATACAATTATACAAACATTCCAATCAGTTAAAAAGTTTCCTATTTAAGGAATCCCAGCAGATTGCGTCAGTCATTGGCGTGAGGTTGGGCAGATTTCCAACCACAGCAATCCTTCAGCAATCCCTCATACTGAGCAAGCATGTAGCGACAGTGGAGAGGAAAAACTCCCCTTTAACAGGAAGAAACCTCCAACAGAACCAGGCTCAGTAGGAGCGGCCATCTGCCACGACCGTCTGGGGGTTTGAGAAGACAGAGCAGAACACAGAAGGAACAGAAGATCCGATATAAGAGAACTTTCTATGTTACAGAAAGGAAAAAGTTGATAACAGGACACAGTGGATCTTCAGTTACTGAGAGGATCATTCCAGTCGATGACCCCCGTCCAACAGGGCATTGCAGCCAAGCAGGATACCAGACCAGGTGTATCTTCGATGGGGAGAAAA
This sequence comes from Valencia hispanica, assembly GCA_963556495.2. NCBI lineage: Eukaryota > Metazoa > Chordata > Actinopteri > Cyprinodontiformes > Valenciidae > Valencia > Valencia hispanica. The sequence goes on along the minus strand of OY747704.1, from coordinate 16,383,846 downwards.
ACACTGAGAGAAAACAAAGTTAACAGTCGAAATAACAGAATGTACTGTAATACAACTGGAGAGTCGTAGGAGAAAAGGAAGTAGCAGAGTGAAGAAAATTGGTAAGTCTGTCCTCCAGCAGTCTAAGCCTATAGCAGCATAACTACAGAGATAGCTCAGGATGACCTAAGCCACTCTAACTATAAGCTTTATCAAAAAGGAAAGTTTTAAGCCTGGCCTTAAAAGTAAACAGAGTGTCTGCCTCACGGACTAAAGCTGGGAGCTGGTTCCACAGGAGAGGAGCCTGAAAACTAAAAGATCTGCCTCCCATTCTACTTTTAGAGATCCTAGGAACTACAAGTAAACCTGCAGTCTGAGAGCGAAGTGCTCTTTTAGGAACATATGGAACAATTAGATCTCTGATGTATGATGGAGCTTGATTATTAAGGGCTTTGTATGTAAGAAGAAGGATCTTAAATTCTATTCTGGATTTAACAGGGAGCCAATGAAGGGAAGCTAAAACAGGAGAAATGTGATCTCTCTTTTTAATATTCATCAGAACTCTTGCTGCCGCATTTTGGATCAACTGAAGGCTTTTAATGGCATTTTGTGGACTTCCTGATAGTAAAGAATTACAGTAGTCCAGCCTTGAGGTAACAAATGCATGGACTAGTTTCTCAGCATCCCTCCTGGACAGGATGTTTCTAATTTTAGCAATATTCCTGAGGTGAAAGAAGGAAATCCTAGAAACCTGTTTAATATGGGATTTAAATGTCAAGTCTTGGTCAAAAATAACGCCGAGGTTCTTTACGTTATTACTGGGGGCCAATTTAATGCCATCCAGATGAAGTGATTGACTAATCAGTTTCTGTTTAAGAACTTCTGGTCCAAAGACAGCAACTTCTGTCTTGTCAGAATTTAAAAGCAAAAAGTTTAGGGTCATCCATGCTTTTATGTCTTCCAGACATGCCTGTAATCTACCTAACTGACTGGGTTCATCAGGATTTATGGATAAATATAGTTGTGTATCATCGGCATAGCTGTGGAAATTTATCCCATGCTGTCTAATGATTCTACCAATTGGAAGCATATATATGGTGAAAAGAATTGGTCCAAGGACAGAACCCTGTGGAACTCCACAAGTAACCCTTGAGAGTGAAGATGATTTATCATTTAGATGAACAAACTGGAATCTATCAGACAAATATGATTTAAACCAGCCTAGTGCTGTTCCTTTGATCCCTGCAACATGTTCAAGCCTTTCTAAGAGAATATTATGATCGACTGTGTCAAAAGCAGCACTGAGATCTAACAAAACCAGAACAGACACCAGTCCATTATCTGAGGCCATGAGAATATCATTAGTAACCTTCACCAGTGCTGTTTCAGTGCTATGATGAGCTCTAAAACCTGACTGAAACTCTTCAAACAGCTCGTTACTGTTTAGATGTTCACAGACTTGATTAGCAACTATTTTCTCAAGGACTTTGGATAAGAAAGGAAGGTTAGATATAGGTCTGTAATTCACTAAGTCATCTTGATCAAGGGAAGGTTTCTTGAGTAAAGGTTTAATTACAGCTATTTTAAATTCCTGTGGTACGTATCCGTTTACTAAGGATAGATTCATCATATCCAAAATGGGGCCAGGAACCAAATGGAACACTTCTTTAAATAATTTGGTTGAGATTGGGTCCAAAATACAAGTTGAAGATTTAGATGAGGCTAATATTTTTGATAATTCTGAAAGCTCGACTGAATCAAAACAGCCTAAGCAATACTGAGGTTCTACAGTTCTTTCCGATACTGACTCATTTACTGAGGAAGAAGTAATCATGTTTGGGAGGGTGCCAATGATTTTATTTTTAATAAAATTTATTTTATTTATGAAGAATCTCATAAAATCATCACTGCTAAGAGCCGGGGGAATAGTTTGCTCAACAGAGCTATGACTCTGTGTAAGTTTGGCAACTGTACTAAAAAGAAACCTAGGATTGTTTTTATTCGCCTCTATTAATGATGAAAAATATGCTGTTCTAGCTTGTCGAAGGGTCTTTTTATACAGCAGTAGACTGTTATTCCAGGTTAAATAGGAATCCTCTAGATGTGTAAAGCGCCATTTTCTCTCCAACTTCCTAGTATTCTGCTTTAAAGTACGCAACTCTGCGTTAAACCAAGGAGTCAGCCTCCTATGGCTAGCCACTTTCTTTTTCTTTTTTTTTATTGATGACTGATGGGTGAGTTCTTTTTGGTACTGGAACAAGGCTGGATGTTTTCCACAACACTGGAACCTTCTCCTTAGTTAGGCTAAGGTTGAAGAGGTGCTGCAGAATCCCACAGAGCTGCTCAGCACAGGCCTTCAGGACTTTGGGGCTGACACCATCTGGACCTGCAGCATTGTTCCAGTTCAGTTTCTCCAGCTGCCTCTTCACCTGACTTTTGGAGACAGACAAGTGGGAGGGGGAGGCAAAGGGGGTAGAAGCATTTCCTGACTTGGTTGAAGTCAAACTTGTGGAATCAGAAGAGTCCATGGCTGAGGTGAAGGATAAAACATCCAAGGTGTAACAGGAAAGCTGTTGATCAGAGGAGGGTGGGATGTCTGTTTGGCTGTGAACAGGAGAGGAGGATGCTGAGCTAGTTCCTGAACTGAACCTGTTGAAGAATGTTTTCAGTTCATTGGCTCTGTCCAGACTTCCATCTATCCAATCCTTCCTGTCCTTAAAGCCTGTGATCTTTCTCATTCCTGACCAGACATCTCGGATATTGTCCCTCTGTAGTTTGTTCTCCAGCTTCTTCCTGTATGCCTCCTTGCTGTTTCTGATCTTGACCTTAAGTTGCTTCTGTATACTCCTCAGTAATTCCGTGTCTCCCTTCCTGAAGGCTCTTTTTTCTTGTTTAGCAGTTCCTTCAGGTCACTGGTGATCCAGGATTTGTTATTAGGGAAGCATCTCACTGTTCTGGTGGGGATGATTTGTCCACACAGAAGTTTATATAGTCAGTCACACACTCAGTCATGGCATTGATGTCCTCTCCATGTGCTTGGCAAAGAGTCATCCAGTCTGTGGTTGCAAAACAACCCCGCAGGGCTTCTTCAGCTTCCTGTGACCATTTTCTCACAGATTTCTTTGTAACAGGTTGCCTCTGAACAAGTAGTTTATATTCTGAACAGAGAAAAACAAGATTGTGATCTGATTGTCCCAGAGGAGGTCTTGGTTTGGACATGTATCCATCCTTTACATTTGCATAAAACAAATCCAAGGTCTTGTTTTCTCTTGTGGAGCAGCTGACAAACTGTTGAAATGTTGGAAGTGTAGTAGAGATCGAGGCATGATTGAAATCACCAGATATTGCCACAAATGCATTGGGGTGCTGTGTTCGTAGCTTAGCAACAACGGAACTGATGACATCACATGCATCACGGCTGAAGGTGGAATGTAAACAACTGCCAAAATCACACTGGTGAACTCTCTTGGCAAATAATATGGCCGAAAACTTACTGCCAAGAGTTCGACATCTGGGCTGCAGAGACACAGTAATATGTCCTGGATGACACAATCTGTTGTTGACGAGCACTGCTACTCCACCTCCTTTTCTTTTCCTGCTCGTTTTCAGATCTCTGTCTGCTTGTACAGTCAGGAAGCCTAGCAGAGAGACATTGGAGTCGGGGATATGATCCAGCAGCCACGTCTCCGTAAAACACATAACACCGCATTCCCGGTACTCTGGCTGAGTCCTTGTAAGGGCTTGGAGTTCATCCATCTTGTTAGCCAGTGATCTTACATTGCCCATTATGATCGATGGAAGAGTTGGCTTGAACTTCCTCTTTCTCTGTCTCCTTTTTGCTCCTGCTCTGCATCCACGTCTCCTCCTTATCAACTCATCAGGGATTTGTGGCTTCAGTTGAGGTATTATTTCAGCTTTTGCGTTAATCAGTGTTAATGTTATTGTTAATGTTATGTTAATGTTAATCAGCTGCTCCCGGCTGTAAACCACATTGTTGCCATGGTTACGCATCATAACAAGTTGTCAAGAAGTGAAAGATTTACAGCAAAAATCCTTCCAGCTTCACAGCACCAAAAACTAGAACGTATACAGGTCAAAAATATGCAATCTTCCTCAAAAAAGAAAGAAAAAAAGAGGAACCAATGTACAAAAAACCAAAACCTAATATGTTGCCAACAGAGCCACTCCAACATGCAGCCACCCAGAGCAGCGCAATTCTAGAAATATTATACTCAGGAGGAGGAGCGCAGCAATGCAGCTGCTTTGTTACAGGTGTGCAAAAACCTGTGCGCAAAAACGTGTTAGGCTGCACATAAAAGGAGCTGAGGCAGGACAGCAAAACCCACTGGCCGGAACACCACGAGCGATGACTGGTGCACATGTCTCCGGCAAAACTGCAAGAGGCAGACAGGCAGAGCTGCCTTGCCTGTGAGTACTGTTTCGCGTCTGTTTTGAGAAGTGAGCGAGGATTGCCGCACAACTTGCGCTATGCGCACTATCAGTCAAGGGTGCGCGGATAGTGGTGGCTGCCTTTTGTTTTCCGGCTGTCTTTGGCTGAAGAGACGCATAGCACGCATAGCACGCATTCAAAGATGGACTCTCTGGTGTTTGCTGCTTCTTGTTGTATCATCTGTAGAAAATGTAGTTGAGGTAATTAAGGCCCAGTCTGGGTATTGTGACCTCTTGGACGAGTCTTTGATAAGCTCCCAGAGTAATTTCGGTTGGTCGGCCACTCCTGTCCAAGGTTACCTTAGTGGATAGGATTAATTACATGTTTCGTACTATTTCAAAATGGATATCAATGACGTAGCCCGCTTCATGTTTTCAAACAATTTCTCTTTAAGGCATTTCTTGATTCTACTGGTCTGACAGGTTTCAGCTCTGGGTGTGGCTGGTTAAATAAATTAAAGAAAAAAATTACAATTAAGATATGTTTTAACAAGGGAAGCAATAATATTTTCAGGAAGCATCAGGTTTGCTTGGATAGATTTTTTTTCCATTATTAAATATAATCATCTCTGCAAACTGCAGCCTACTTTTTGTATATAGTCAAGTTTGTCTGATACAAAAATTATAATGATCTGAAAAATATTGTGTCACGTAGAAGGAGAAATAGAAAAAATCTGGAAACGATGAAACACTATTTCACAACACTGTATATGAGCTTATTGGTTGAAAATGCAAATACACAATTCAAAGGAAATCGTGAAGCTTCTTGTTTATAAAATAATGTATTGCCATTAAAATTGTGGTATCCACCTCAGTTGGCTGCCTGGTACCTCTTCTCATCCCACTGTACAGTCACGTGCATGAATATCTGAATGTCCCATTACAACCCCACTCAGCAGTGAGATTGATTCCACTCATCCGTATTATTAGAGGCCTAGAGGACAGCTTGTGAATATGCAGTACAGTATGGCCCACCAGAGTACTAGTAACAATTCTATTAGCTACCTCACATTTTGCACTACTTCCACACGACCTGCATCAGGAGGTTTTGCTGACAATCCACCTATGCAAAGTGATGGCATCCTTTGATTATGCTGTGATGGAAGCTAACACGCTGACTTGCTTGGAAGGCTGGGGGTTAATGGGCTGGGTGGTGGTGGTGATGGTGGGGTGTTCTCCTGTTATTTTCAGCTTGGTGATTGGTTTTGGCATTAAGGCTTTAGTAAATCTGTCATGGTTCCATTTCAAAAAAGACAAAAGCAGATTGAAATTAGAACCATTCCTTTATTCTTTCAGACAGTGGATAATGTGCCATCACTGAATGTATTATTTTATCTTGCAGCAGCAGTGATTTCATTTCTGGGTTTCTCTCTCAGGGTTAGCAACAAGCTTATTTTCTGCTGATTAATGTGTGCACCCTTAATGTGTGCCTACATTTACTGGCTGTCACAGACAGTTCATCCATGGACATATAGACATATTTTCTATTGTATCCAAAATTCAGAGTAAATAAAAACAGTTTGTAAGTAAGTAAGTAAGTAAGTAAGTTTTATGATGTTGGCATTTTAAATCCAGTTATTTTTCTTCAATTTTCTTAATAAACCAGCATTTACTGCTGGTTAATCCAAGTAGCTTGTAACATTCCGTGCCTACAGCACCATGCGAAAGTAGTCACATTTTTAAACTGCTTTACGTTTTCTCCCATAACAACCAAATGTTAGACCAGCTCAAACTATGTAAAATATATATATTTTATAAATTGTTTATTATAAAAATCTGAAGTGTGGCTTATGTTTGTATTTTCCCTCCCCCCTTCACTGGAATATTACTAAATAAAACCCAGTGCAGCAAAGGAACTATAGAAGTCTCTGGAATGATTTGTCGATGTGCTATTGGAGTATTTTTTGTTGGCTGGTCATTCCTGGGAAGGTTCAGCACTGTCTCATGTTTTCATTTGTGGACAATGGCTCTGATTGTAGTCCGCTAAAGTCCACTGGAGATCCAACGATTTAAAACCCTATTCAGACTGAATTCCACTGGAGATCCAACGATTTAAAACCCTATTCAGACTGAATTCTTCCTCTAGAAGTCAGGCTGTTATTGGCTAGTAAAATTACACACAGTTTTCCAAAAATGTGGGTAATGGCAGTTGATTTATGATAGTGGGAGGTGGTGGTTGTGGGGTAGTTTGAATATTTTTTGCAGATGATTTGAAAATGACTTGTTGTATTTGCTCAAGTTTTTCTTGTCTGATATTAAAATAAAACTGAACTGAAACAATAAGTGTGACAAAAAGCAAAAGAGAAAAAAATAATTTTAGGAGGGGAAATATTTGTTCACAAAACTGTATATTAAATTAAGCAGAAGATATTTGATTATTCATCTTCATAATCAGTCAAGGATACAATGTATAACTTGATCACATAGATCTACACTGGTGATGAGAAATTATTATTATCCTGTATATAACAATAAACCCAGTTAAAAGTGGCAAAATATAATCTCAGTTGGTTAGTGTCATCTAAAGTATTCCCGCTGTGCAGTTTTTCAAGTATTTTGGCTATGCTTAACACAGACAATTAGGACATCATGCTTAGGGTTTACTTATTCTTTGGTTTTTACAATTTGGCTTTAAAATATCATAGAGCCTTTCAGTTAATCACACTGTGTAATTCTCAGTGCTGCAAATGCTCTAAAAGCTCTAGATAAACATTTGACGACTAAAAAAACATCAGTGTGTTTTTACACTTTTAACCTGAGGGAAGAGGAGATGCACTGACCCAAATTAGTAACTGCTTTTAGTGATATTTAGCAAAGTGCAACATAAAGCACAAGTGACAGCAGGAATCCGTCTACCAGCATGTTTCTGATATCTCCAGACTTCAGGGCTGCCTGTGCATACTTGTATTTCAGATGACAAAGACTCCCATGTAGCCAAGTGTGTGTCTGCTGCAGTAAGGACATGTTGACATTCAGTTTTCTTTGCTAGAGGAAATGTCAAACTGTTTAACATCCACTGCAAGTGTCGTTAATCCTTTGATCATGTTGTCTTGCTAAAGGTATAAAATCAGGCTTTTGCTTCAAACTCTCTTTTAAAAATGTTTCAGGAAATAAACACACACTCTAGAATTCGACTTGTGTTCTTTTAATCATTACTGACAATTGCTGTACCTCTCAACCCTCATTGTTATGCTATTCACAGATACAAAGCCAGCACTCGACAGTTATTATTTTTTACCCAATATTCAACTGTCCTGAGCAAATCACTATCATTTAAAACTGCACCATGTTGCAGCGCAGAACAACCACAATATTGGCAAGTCTTCACTTACTTTCTGACAGCCTACATATTCTGCTTAACTTTGTGAGCTCCTTTTTAATGACAGGATATTTAAAAAGCCTCAGGGCATTTTTGAAAAAGATGTGTGTGTTGCTATGTAATTAATGTACTCTCAGCTACAAGAGCAGGAAAAACATTATGAGAGCTCTGGCAGCATCAAAGCTTCAGAGAGAGTTCAGGGACTGAAAGAACCTTGCTGTGGCAAGCAAGCGGTAATGCACATAAACTCATGTCATTGTGATGTTGTAGGAAATAGCACCATTAAAGTTATCATTGACTGGAATGTAGAAGTAATGTGAGAATAAGGGACCGGAGGAGGAAAAAAAGACTATCTGACCTTGATGGAGCTTATTAGCATAAACCAGCCCAGTGGGCTCCATATAAGTGGTAGTGGGGATGGTATGTGTGCATTTAAATTGAGTCAGCTCTACAAGCCTTTTCACATAATCCTGTATCGGACATACCCAAATAATAAAAAAGACGCATGTATCTGAGTTGATTTCCCAGCTGACTTTACTTACATTTTTGAGATGAAAAACAATTGAATTTATAAGATTTGTAATCTTGAGCAAAAATGGAAGAAATAACAGTCCTGCAAGATGCCTGACCTGAATAATAGTGTCTTTTTACCAGACCTTTGACATTATAATGCAATTCTTCTGTTATGGAACTCCAATAAAACTGATTTGTTTTAACGCTAGCTGTAATCCTTCAGAGACTAACTGTACTAAAGTTTTCCACTGATATTTAGGAGGAATGGTTCTGTTCCTGGGTTTCCTGCCAAATGCATACCTTGCAGATCACTTTTGCCATTACATTTGCATTTGTACTTCACTTAACGTTCAAGCATTTTCTTATTATTCTAAAACAATTGTTTGATCTGACAGTTTTGCTTATTTTCTTTTTTTACATTACTTTTAAAATTCAACTGGGAATCAAACATTATTCCTAAGTATTTTTCTTCTGATTCTTGTTCAATAGAATTCAATTCAGTTTATTTATATAGCGCCGATTCACAACAGATGTCATCTCAAGGTACTTTACAAGAAGTCATTTCAATTCATTCATACAAACATTCCAAACAGATAAAAAGTTTCCTATTTAATGAATCCCAGTAGATTGTGTCAGTCATTGGCGTGAGGTTGGGCCCCGTTGATGCAGACTTTCCAACCACAGCAATCCTTCAGCAATCCCTCATACTGAGCAAGCATGTAGCGATGGTTTAGAGGAAAAACTCCTTTTTAACAGGAAGAAACCTCCAACAGAACCTGGCTCAGTAGGAGTGGCCATCTGCTAGGACCGTCTGGGGGTTTGAGAAGACAGAGCAGAGACACAGAAGGAACAGAAGATCTGATATAAGAGTACTTTCTATGTTACAGAAAGTAAAAAGTTTATAACAGGACACAGTGGATATTCAGTTACTGGGAGCATCATCCCCGTCAATGCCCCCGTCCAACATGGCATTGGAACCAAGCAGAATACCAGACCAGGTATATCTTCTATGGAGAGAAAAAACACTGAGAGAAAACAAAGTTAACAGTCGAAATAACAGAATGTACAGTAATACAACTGGAGAGTAGTAGTAGATCGACTGTTTAGTTTCTTAGTTTAGTTTCCCATAGTAGAAATTAGTCTACATTACAATGAACCAAGAAAAAAGTCAAATTAAAGTTTATCATTCAGACCTGATTTGTGTGCCTCCATCACACACTTGTAAGTTGAATGTACAAACTTTTAAGTGCACGATGTTGGGGAAAACACTTTTATCATTGGAGTGGGGAAGTTTATAATGTTGCAATTGCAGCAAAAGTCACAAGATGAAGCTTTTTGTGCAGGCGACCAAAAGGCCTACTCAACAGCCAAATTCAACCTTAAGAGAAGCATCAGTAAAGTGAAGCGCCTCTACAGAGACAAAATTGTGGAGCACTTTAACAACTACTTACATAATAATAATCTGAGGGGTCCTTAAAGGTCATATTTGACAAGCAATTCAGAAATGTATTTCAGCCCGAAAGCATGAAGTGCTTACTAGACCAACAGCAAAAATTTTAAATAATGAATTTTGTTACAAAAAAGGGAACTAGTGGAGTGATTTAAGAGCTGGTGTAATGTGATCCACTTTCTTGGTCTTTCCTGCAACCGCCGTTAACTTATCAAGCTGACCCTACAGAGGATCTAATCAAGTCTCCTGGTGTTCGATGCACATGACAAAAGAACAGCACTCAGACACATTAAGTTCAAGAAGGCAGTATGATCTGATAGCAGTTTCGAATGGAAAGAACCATGAGATAAGTGATTGTAGTTGGGTATTCAACCAGCTGGTTTAACATCTCGCTGTAACTGTCCGCTTTAGTCTGCCAAGTCCCAAAACAGTCAGCGGTCAGGATCCTAATACCTAGCCTACAGTGGTTGTGACAACATTTTTATAAAAACCTCCCTCCCACCCATTAATAGTAAAACACACAACTGTAATTGGTCTCGGCCTGAAGTTTGAAAATCAAAGTCAGTGATCATACAGACCCTTTCCAAAAGATTTGAATATCATGGAAAATTGTGTTTATTTCCATAATTCCAAAAATGTTAAACTTTCATAGATTATAGATTCAGGGCCCACAATTTAAACGATTTCAAGTATTTAGTTGATTATTTGTACATAATTTGGGTTTCCAGCTCATTAAACCCACGAAAACAGGAATTCTAAAACTTTGAATACTGTGAAGAAATCATCCCAAATTTTACAGGGCATGAATGTTTTAAACTGAGTGTCACACACTACTCATCTACTAAACTCAAAGCACCTGCACAGGTTTTCCCAGGTGTCAATAAACTGCTTCACTTTGGTTCAACTGTCTCAGTTAGGTTCAAAATGGGGAAGACTGCCGTCTTGACAACTGGGCAGAAGACCATCATTGATACCCTCCATAGGATGGGTAAGCCATAAAAGTTCATAGCTAAGGAGGCTAGCTGTTCACAGAGTGCTGTGTCCAAGCATGCCAATGGGAAATCTAGTGGAAGGGCAAAATGTGGCAGGAGAAGAAGCACCAGCAGAAGAGCTGACCGTGGGCTTCAGCGGATTATCAAACAGAGAAGATTCATGAATCTGGCAGAGATCCAGAAAGAGTGGAATGAGGCGGGAGTCACAGCTTCAAAAATCCGGGAGATGGGCTACAACTATCGGGTTCCTCGGGTCAAACCACTTCTGAGCCTGAGCCAATGTAGGAAGTGTCTCAACTGGGCCAAGGAGAAGAAAGACTGGACTGTTGGCCAGATGTCCAAGGTCCTCTTTTCTGATGAAAGTAAAGTGTGCCTTTCATTTGGGAATCAAGGTCCAAGGGTTTCGAGGAAGACGGGTGAGAAACAGAACCCAAGCTGCTTGAGGTCTGGCGTGAAATATCCACAGTCAATCATGATTTGGGGTGAAATGTCCAGTGCAAATGTTGGTAAACTGCTTTCTTATGTCCAAGGTCACCTCATCAGTCTACCAGAATGTTTTAGCGGACTTTATGATTCCTTTTGCTGAGGATCTGTATGGAGATGCAGATTTAATCTTCCAGAAGGACCTGGCCCCTGTCTGTATTGCCAGAAGCACCAAAACCTGGTTTGATGCCCATGCCATCTCAGTGCTTGACTGACAAGCCACCTCGCCGGACCTGAAACTCACTGACAATCTAGGGGGTATTATCAAGAGGAAAATGAGGGGCACCAAAGCCAAAAACAAAGAAAAGCTCACAGCAAGCACCAAGGAAATCTTGACTTCCATAACTCCCAGGCAATGCCACAGACTGATTGCCTCAATATCACAGTGCATCGAGGCAGTGATTAAGGCAAAGGGATTCCCTACCAAGTATTGAAGATTGACATATCATTTTGAAAGTACCATATTTTGATTGATTTGATGTTATCCTAATTTCTTTCGTTTTTTCCTGCAAAAACTGAAAAGTAAATAGTGATTTCTTCACAGTATTAAATTTTTTGGAATTCCTGTTTTTGTGGGAAGCCTAAATTATGTACAAATAAACACTTAAATACTTGAAATCATTTAAGTTGTATGGGCTGCACAGTTGGTAGCACTGTTGCCTTGCCTTGAGAAGCAGCTTTCACTTTTTATGCTCCCCTTATCTGGAACAGACTTCCTGACCAGTGTAGAGCTGCTGAAACTCTGAACTGCTTTAAATCGAGACTAAAAACCCATCTGTTTAGAATTGCCTTTGAGTAAATGCTTGATGTCATATGTATGAAATGTGTTCATGCTCTCTTGCTTTTTTTATTATTTTTCTCTTGCCTTATTGTGTATCATGTGTAATGTGTGTTTCTTTTATGTGTTTCTTTTAAATCACCAAATCATGTAAAGCACCTTGAATTACCCTGCTGTTGAAAGTGTGCTATACAAATAAAATTGCCTTGCCTTGCCTTGCCTTGCCTTGCAGCAAGAAGGTCCTGGGTTCAAATCCCAACCTGGGGTCTTTCTGCATGGAGTTTGCATGTTCTCCCTGTGCATGCGTGGGTTCTCTCCGGGTACTCCAGCTTCCTCCCACAGTCCAAAAACATGACTGTTAGGTGAATTGGTTTCTTTAACAAAAATTGCCCTTAGGTATGAGTGTGTGTGTGGTTGTTTGTCCTGTATGTCTCTGTGTTGCCCTGCGATGGACTGGCGACCTGTCCAGGGTGTACCCCGCCTCTCGCCCCTTGACCGCTGGAGATAGGCACCAGCCCCCTGCAACCCTGCATAGGAATGACGGGTATAGATGGGCATTTAAGTTGTGGGACCTGAATCTATTATCTATCTATGTTTTGAATGGAATTATGGAAATAAATAAACTTTTCCATGATATTCAAATTTTTTGTAAAGGGTCTGTATATTGCCACAACAGCTGCACTGGCTTCCTATCCATTTTCGCATTGAGTTTAAAATCCTCCTGTTAACATTCAAAGCCCTCCATAACCTAGCTCCTCCATATCTTACTCATCTCCTCCACGTTTACACACCAGCTCGCACTCTTCGTTCCTCTTCTGACTGTCTTCTTTCCATGCCACATGCCAATGGCATCATCCCCTTAAACTTTCAAATCACTTCTAAAAACTCACCTGTTCAGACTAGCATAATCCACTTGATCCGCTCACATTTCACACTAAAATTATTTTATATGTTGATATGCTGGTTTCACTTTTTAACTTTTGTTCTCTATGTGTTGACTTGTTATTGATGTACAGCGACCTTATCTGTATTTTATATGTTGATTTGCTTGTACCATTTTTAACCTTTGTTCATTGGGTTTTAATGTTATTGATGTACAGCGACCTTGAGTCTTGAAAGGCGCTTACAAATAAAATGTAAGCTCTGTTGACCATGTCCACACTAACGCGAATATTGTGCAAAACTGACATTTTCTGCACCACTTGACCTCAGGCAAACAATCTTTTGGGTGACAAAAATGTCACTTTTAAAAATCTCATTGGAAATTGGAGGTTATTAAACTTTGAGGTGTATGCATGTGGACACCATATCCAGAGATCTTTAAAAACTGTCACATAGAGGTCCCACACTGCACATGCCCAATCGGACTTTTGTACACAACCACAGTAAAGTCATTTTTTAATAAGTTATTTAATCTTTTCTGTTTATTCTTGACTTTATTTCAAAACCTTTAGATTAGCATTGCTTTAACCACACTAAGGATTATCTTTTTAGTTTTGATCTAGGTATTGGTAATATTATTTCCACCTCCAGACACTGTGTAGCTATTACAGTGTTTAACAGACTGTGTACAGTGGATTCCCTGCATTCGCTGAGGATAGGGACTATAGCCCCCTGCAAATAGCCAAAATCCACGAATACTTGAGACCCGCTCTAAAAACACTTTCTAACACAATTTCTATTTTAACAGTTCAAACACCAAATATACCTTTTCATGCATAAAAGCACAGTGGAAACAATCTTACAGCTACTGCAGAAGCTAACATCTATAGTCGTCATTATCTCCACTCTTGGGGGTACAGCCAATTGGCACCAAAGAAAATAGATGCTATTACTGGATTGGGTAATTTGTAAATGCTAGCCAATAGCAGGCCTGCATTTTCTTTTGAAAAATATCTATATTAATATTCTCCAGGGTAGTATAGCTCGGGCCTACATATACAAAACAATTTGTATGTCAAGTAGCAGCTGTGGCTCAATACATTTATATTTGTATGGCTAGGTGTTTTTGACTTCCCAGTCTAAACCCAGTGGATTACATACATATTGATCGGAGTCCTGAGAAGGAGAAATGAGGTTTATCTATATTTATGCAGCTTTAACAAGTTCTGAGATCTAAAATGTTTGGTAGTCTCTGTTGCAACTTAAAATATTTTATGATCCAATGACTGGAACCACATGTTTTTACAGATGCTATTTCACTTTGCTTAAAAACTACTGCCTCATCCTAGATTAAAGTTGTCCTTCTAAGTGGATCAAATCTGTTTTCTATTCATATACAAAATATGTTTTTTTTCCCCTTTACTGATTAAGGACCTAAAGGAAACTAGATTTTTGTTATCCTTTCAAACAGAACTGGTTGTTGTTTGTTGTTGTTTTGTCTTTTCTCAAAGATAATGTATTATTGCCCTCTCCCAGCCCCATATGAACACTCACCTCCTCAGTGCTGGCTATACAGTTAAAACCTGAAGGTAGAGCAATGCTGGGTCTAATTGTGCCTTGGAGCTACTATGCAACTCATCTCTGGAGATCTCATTATAAGATCCACAAGCTGTTCAAGCATGTACCCATTCTACTTGCTCTCTCATTCCAACAGCTTGTAAAGCATAACTTTCTAAAATCTCTGCTGCCCCCTTGTACTATTGACAGAATAAAGCAATTATCATTGATTAGGAAATGAAACCTTCCACCTGAAGCTAGACTCGCTAAGACAAAGAGATAAACTGATGAGCTATATGTTTGATATTGTTGATGGCTGTCAATTCCAGTTGATCAAAACTATTGGGCTTTCAAAGCCCAAAGAAAAAAAAATTATCCTCGACAGCTGTTATTATTAGTAAGGTGCCCAAAGCCTAACTTTCTGCATACTGTTTTTAGGTGCAATTCACTTAGTTTCTTTGACCTTTAGTTTCACAGGTGTACATTTTTTTATTTGTTCTGATTCAGCAAAAACTCAAATATAATCTGCTTACATGCTGAGCAATCAAAGGAAAAGTTTTGGGAATTTTCTTCCCTTCGTGAAAGTCAAATGAAAAACTGTATTCTGGACCTGGATATGGGGCGAGATGAGTTTAGGTTTGCATTTTAATTGAAATCAAAAGTAGACCGTCTCTGTGGCTTGGCAGTTGCAAATGTTCAAAAATATTCAGTGAAGATACCACTCCACGGCACTGTAATGAAAAAACAAACAAACAAAAGGTCTTTGCAATACAAATAAGCTCTAATATGGAAAACTTTTACAGACTCCCCCCAAAAGCCTATGAGGTTCCAAATTATGAGGTTCCAAATGTGCCAAAAATGTTTGTCTATGTTTATAGGCACACTGTTTATGTCAACTTAACAAGTAAGTTAGCATATGGGTGCGTCTTTGTAACTGGCAGCAGTACTTCTGCAGATACAAACTTGCAATTGATTACTACGTTGCCCATGTAAATGACTAACCTGACGAAACATTTAGCCTGTTCAGGTTTATTTAATTCTGTAATTGCTGTGGTCTTGTTACTCTGTGTTACAACCTGTCGTCTTCCCTGTTGTTACAACTTGTCGTCTTCCCTGTTGTTGCAACTTGTTGTTTTCCCTGTTGTTGCAACTTGTTGTTACAACCTGTCTTCTCCTCTGCCGTTAGAACCTGTTGTTTCCCCCTTTGTCTTCCCCTGTTGCCTGGCAGTGTTATTCGTCCACATTTGCCAGTGTCATTACTTTGTCTGCTTATGCAGAGTTCTCGGTTTCATCTTTATTTTGTGTTTGATGATACAGCAGAAATTAATCATCTTTATATATGTTACAACCTGTTTGCTCAGTGCGAAGCCTTGCCTCACGAATTACCGGTCATCAGAACTGGTGTTTCAAAATAAGAGTCTTTGGCATAGCCATTTTTTCCAAGGTTTAGCCTCGTTTTTACTGTCACTATGAGCTCCATTGCCATTAAAATGTGAGCTAAAGGAGTGCAACATCTGAATTTTACA
Organism: Valencia hispanica; assembly: GCA_963556495.2. Taxonomy (NCBI): domain Eukaryota; kingdom Metazoa; phylum Chordata; class Actinopteri; order Cyprinodontiformes; family Valenciidae; genus Valencia; species Valencia hispanica. Next base: position 16,367,918 of record OY747704.1, on the reverse strand, counting down.
CTTTTTGATATTCACAAACATGAAATAAAATAAACATGAAACCGACGACTCTGCATAAGCACACAAAGTAATGACACTGGCAAATGTGGAGAAATAACATGGCGAGAAAACAGAGGAAGACGACGCCTGTGACAATGGGGGAAACGACAAGTTCTAACGGCTTGGAACAACTTGGAACAACAAGTTGCAACAACAAGGAAGACGACAGGTTGTAACAACAAGTTGCAGCAACAGGGATGACGACAGGTTGTAACAACAAGTTGCAACAACAGGGAAGATGACAGGTTGTAACAACAAGTTGCAACAACAGGGAAGACGACAGGTTGTAACAACAAGTTGCAACAACAGGGATGACGACAGGTTGTAACAACAAGTTGCAACAACAGGGAAGATGACAGGTTGTAACAACAAGTTGCAACAACAGGGAAGACGACAGGTTGTAACAACAAGTTGCAACAACAGGGAAGAAGACAGGTTGTAACAACAAGTTGCAACAACAGGGAAGACGACAGGTTGTAACAACAAGTTGCAACAACAGGGAAGAAGACAGGTTGTAACAACAAGTTGCAACAACAGGGAAGACGACAGGTTGTAACAACAAGTTGCAACAACAGGGAAGACGACAGATTGTAACAACAAGTTGCAACAACAGGGAAGACGACACGTTGTAACAACAAGTTGCAACAACAGGGAAGACGACAGGTTGTAACAACAAGTTGCAACAACAGGGAAGACGACAGGTTGTAACAACAAGTTGCAACAACAGGGATGACGACAGGTTGTAACAACAAGTTGCAACAACAGGGAAGACGACAGGTTGTAACAACAAGTTGCAAAAACAGGGAAGACGACAGGTTGTAACAACAAGTTGCAACAACAGGGAAGACGACAGGTTGTAACAACAAGTTGCAAAAACAGGGGGAGACGACAGGTTGTAACGACAGAGTAACAAGACTACAGCAATTACAGAATTAAATAAATCTGAAAAGGCTAAATGTTTGGTCAGGTTAGTCATTTACATGGGCAATGTAGTAATCAATTGCAAGTTTGTATTTGCAAAAGTACTGCTGCCAGTTACATAGACACACCTAAATGCTAACTTACTTGTTAAGTTGACATAAACAGTGTGCATATGAACATAGACAAACATTTTTGGCACATTTGGAACCTCATACCAAAAGAAATACCAAAGAAATAAAAAGGGAAATAATTTATTGTAATACGGGGTCACGTTATATTCCATTTTTTTGTTTTTTTTTAAACACAAGCAGTTTACAATTCACATCCCTGACCTCTTGTTGCAGACGAGCAGACATTTTAAACTTTACGCACAGAGTTCAGGTAACTGAATCAATAAAAAAAAGATTCCTATGAGAGTATCTGACTGATTATCATCTCAGACCTGGACACGTATTCATAGCATCGCTATCTGTGAACTCAGCTGACGGCACCATGGAGAGATACGGAGGGATTGGAGCGCATAGCTCCGGCGGACACAGACCAATGGCGGTTTTAAATCAACAGATGGGTTGGGTCGGGATTTAATCTGGAGATAACTATGGGTAAAGGGTCGGGTTAAGAAAAATCAACTTAATGCATGCAGGTTGGTAAAATTGGACATATGCAGGACTCTGCAACAGTAAAATGTATACTTTTACTGCAATTATTTTGTATTTAAAACATATGTGAGGTAAATTAGATATGCAAGCAGAAATTCTTGGGGAAACATTTATTTTTATGCAGCTTTGAAGATGAACCGATCGAAAAAATTGTTGCATGACTGGGAAATGGGCTAAAATATATGACAGAAATCACACAGTGCATGTCCACCTTGCCCCCTGGGGGAAGCGTGCACAGACCTGCGCCATCCTTAGATGCATGGTGTAGGATAACTAATAGTGGGCAGCTTGTTGTGCAGTTAGTGAATGAGACGTTGACAAATCTGTATTTTTCTTTCTCTTTTTTGCTTTCTATCGGATGTGTTTTTCTTTTCTCGAGGAGATCAAATTATTGGTTGGGACAATTCAATAATCGCTGGATATTGGTGGGGACATGTCCTTCCGTCCATGCTAATTCTACACCCTTGAACTAACATGATTTCTTTGTATGCTTCCATTCTAGAGTCAGGAAATCAGTCAGTTATTGTTTATGTTTACCTGCCTTATAAGGCCGAGGTATCAAAATAATAATAGATGAAGTAGTAAGTTGAGCACTGGTGTTTTTTGAACAGCAAGTTACTACACATGTATAAGGAATAACAACAAACGACTTTTCAAAACACAAGATTATTAACAAAAAGAATTAAACTCTATAGTCAAAACTCTTTAATCAACAAAATCACTAAGCCAGTAACACACAACTAAACTACTAAGCAAAGGAATTAATTATGAGACTAAAACTACAAACGTTAATTGTTTATGAGGGCCAGCAGTCTGCCTCAACAGACTGCACAAATAAGAAAACTATGTCTATCAGCACTATTGCACAGAGCTATTTTTAGCATCTAGCGCAGGCTAATGGATTACTCTGTGTAGCTTAGCAAACCAGAGAACAAAGGAAACAGTCCTGTAAAAAAGAGTGATTCATGTTGCAATGACAGTCAATAACCTTATAAAACATTGTTCATACCAGAGGCCGAGGGACCTATTTCTACCCAAGCCATTGAAAAATGAAATCTTGCAAACAGAGCAAAAATACTGTGAAATTACCAATCAATCTTTAAATTGTTTATCCTAAGCCAATTTATCTCTGCACAGACACAACCTTACTTAAATGATTCTTAGACATCCGCAGAAGGGTGAATCCGTTTTCTGGTCTGGATCTTTTACGGGTATTTGAACACTTCATTTAATTTTGTGAAATACGCAAGACAATTGCCCGTACTTGCAGTTTTCATAGTGCTCTATCCTTACATGTCTTGACAAAATAAGAACTCTGACACATGCTGATGAGATTCAGGATTTGCTCTACAGGAACATTCTGAGATGTTTGAAGCTTTTTCACCTTTTTACCTTAGAATACTTTTAGTCTGGTCAGTGAGTAGGTGACAATAATAATTTTGTCATGTACTGTATGCGTGTATTGTAAAGTTATTTATTTTCTAGTTGTTCAGGCATGAAAAAAACACCACATCAACTGTTTTAGGCAACTGTTTTGGAGATGTATAGCAGGCTGGTTTCTCATAGCAATGGACACTGAACCTTACGGAAAGTGTGCTTTTTCTACTGTTTCAAGCTAGATATTCTTCTTTGAAAGGATATATTGTCATCTCTTAAAGGGGACATATTATGCAAAACCCGCTTTTTCGCTGCTTTAGTATTTATATTTGTGTATCTGGGGGGCCTCCCGACCACTTAAAGAGTAACTAAACCCCAAAACAACTTTGTTTTGCTTATAAACTGTATAAATGGGTCTTCACCAATGCGATCTTTCAGTTTCTGGGAAATTTTTTACATTTTCGTGTAAACTTGTTTAATTCTACACTTTTTGGTCTAAAAACATCTTAGTGCTGCCCTCTTAGGGTTTAAGTGTAGCTACTGCATTTTAAATCTGTGATTGGCGGAAAGCAGTACATCTTTTCCACTCTTTACGTCAAAGGCATGGACTCACAGATACGCCCCGTGGGTTTGGGTATAAAGCCATCTCTCAGACACACTCCTCACCCCATGGCGAGTTTAGAGCATAGACTGTTTGGAGTTGGAATTGCGAGTTTTGTTCGATTGCATTTTTCAGGTTACCATTATTATCACATTAGCACTTAGTTAGCTAACATACTGTTTTGAACGTTAGCCTATGTTAGCATTACCACCTAAGAGACTGGACTCATCCTGTCTCCCCCTGCCTCAGCAGCACCGGCCTCAGGCAGCTCTGACTCAGCGCCCTAAGCCAGCGGCTCGAATTGATACTGCTCGAGGCCGCTGGGCTCCATAAAGTCTCCCTCTACTTCCAGTGACAGCAGAGGAGATCCGCTGGCTGAGAGCGCTGAGTCAGAGCTGCCTGAGGCCGGTGCTGCCGGTGCCGCTGAGGCAGAGGGAGACAGGATGAGTTCAGTCTCTGAGTGGTAATGCTAACATAGGCTAATTTTCAAAACAGATGAACGTTGATCAGATTGATCAGTCCCAAAATTGCCAACGTTGCTTCGGTCAATGTCCATGTTTCAGTGTCATATTAAGCTAGCTGTCACTGTCCTCCTGACCACATCCCCACGTTTCCCCCTCCACTCATCCTCCACACTTGGCCATGCCCCAGTTGCCTCCTGGCACTGCCCACTTTGGTAGAATTTTTCAAATGTTGTCTGGGGGCGGGGTTATGCTTTCAGGTCCTCCAACTCTAGCCTACTAAACATCCCTAGACTCAGAACTAAACATGGAGAAGCAGCTTTCAGTTTTTATGCTCCCCTTATCTGGAACAGACTTCCTGACGAGTGTAGAGCTGCTGAAACTCTGAACTGCTTTAAATCAAGACTAAAAACCCATCTGTTTAGAATTGCCTTCGAGTAAACGATTGATGTCATATGTATGAAATGTGTTCATGCTCTCTTGCTTTATTGATCTTTCTCTTGCTTTATTGTGTATCATGTGTAATGTGTGTTTCTTTTACTTTTAATTTGCAATGTTATATTCCATGTCTGTTTGTTTTTTTTTTTTGTTTTTTAAATCACCAAATCATGTAAAGCACCTTGAATTACCCTGCTGTTGAAAGTGTGCTATACAAATAAAATTGCCTTGCCTTGCCTTTTTCATGGGGTTCAGTTCCACTTTAAGTGTAAGTTTCAACAACTAAGTCAATGTTTTATAATCTGCCGGAGTCAAGAAATGGGTCATAAAACGAGGTGTTTTGTACTTCCTCAAGCCTGTGACGTCCCGGGCAGTGTATTTTGCAAAATTCCAACCCTACTCGTTGGTGTCTCCATCCACACAGCCTCAGCTACCTGGGCAGCCACCCCCCCCCCCCCCCTTGGCTTCACTTGTAAGCAACAGCCAGATCCCTACCATGTACAAATTGAAACCCAAGCGCTACTGCTTTGTCATCAGATGCACAGATCTCATGTGTCCCTATTTAATCTCCCTTCCAATGAGGATATTAGAAGGGATATGAGAAGTGGCTAAATTTTATTTAAAGGGGAAATGTTCCAGTTTCAGTGGGCTAAATTTTGGTTGTCTGTGGTAAACACTTCACATCGTACTGTTTCATGAACCTGGGTCAGTATAACACTGGACTGGCAATAAGATTGCTCGTAAAACATGGATCAATACCAACTATTCATGGCTTCACCACGGATGAGGTAACTAAGTATAAAAAATCCCCAATATGTTTGTGTTACTTCGTCTGTTTAGCACACAAGCTAACGTTAATCGCTAATGTAAATATGACCTAATCAACGTTGGGTTTACAGGCCGTGAGATCCATGTTAATGCTATCATCACTCTATGAAACCATGACTGTGAATCGGGAAAATGTATTACATTCAGATTTTATCACTGTTATTCGGCTACCAAACAACTGCTCGGGCGTGAACATGCAAGATTGCACCGCAGTTTGTTGACTGGCAGCCATTTCTCTCCAAACTCAATCGTTGCCACAGTCACGCAACACTGTCCTCACCTTCTCTGACCGGCAGGAGAAGGTATAGCGGTGCAAAGGCCGTCTTTGGGAGGTGTGTGCTGTAGCTCATAAACATAGACTCCAAACCAGCCGTTCTGAGAGGGGCTGTAAAACTAATGTGTGCAGAACTCGGCCCTGCTCAATTCTTTGGCTTTTTCGAGCAAAGCCTGTTATCAATATTACATTTAGGCATCCTAAAACCATTTCAACAAGCAGAAATGAGCACAATATGCCCCCTTTAAATATGTAGCTCTTATTCAGCTCTCTTTGAAGATTATATATTATCTACATAAATGACATGGCACTAAACAGACCATACAGTAAAAAGTTTAAAGTGACAAATGCTTGCTTTTATGTGTGCTCAGAACAGGGGAAAGATTAGCTGCCTTAGATGAGGACTAATAAAGAGTTGAAACACTGCAAAGGAAAATTATGTCTCATCTTGAGAAGGGCTCATTTACTGTATGGCATTTATCTTCGCTAGAACGACCCAGTGACAGTTACCATAAAGCCTGGCTCTCACCCAGACTGCAGGGAAATATGAGTTATTTTCTTTTTTTATTTCATTTTAATAAACTCTGGAGACAGATCCAAGTTGACAAAGCCAAAAGGTCGTTTTTATTCTCATTTTTTCAAGTGTGAATTATATTGATTATTGTACTCATATACCTGCAAAGATAGCATCTGTATAACAACGATATGCATTTTATTTAAAGAAATACTTGCTAGATAATGACACAGGCATATGTGTCTGTCCGTCAAGGTTTGCTCATTAAAACCTGTTACAATATCTGCGCTTTCCAGGCATGGCATTAATTGCTGTCAGTTTCCCTGTAGGTGTACACCACCAGTTGCTTTTCTGGCTACCTCATTGTAAGAATAATGTAAGAAAACAACATCCATTGATGGCAATCTCAGGAATTAGTTTTGGTGCCACAAAGGAGATTCTGCTGAAGAAACCCACAAGCTCAAGCCTAAAATGTAACTCTGAATATCAAATGCACCTCTGCTTTCCAGGCTTAACAATGTATTGTCACCATAATAATAAAAAAATGAATAACCTTTGAAGATCCAGAAGCAGACATGATGTCACTGTTCGTTCAACTCCATCCAGCCCTCAACACTATTTCTCAACTCTAGTCTCATTTCCCATAGACACAAACCTTACCCATAAACTTTTACTATGAGTAACTGCATTATTTAGTTGTCATTCATTCTGAGGAAAAATGCTAATGGTATGTCCTTTCCCCCTGAAGCTACAAATTCAGGGCATAATGCTTCAAGTTCATGTGGTGATAAACAAACGAATGATGATAACGGTCTTGTAAGGGTCTCTACATTGTCTGCGTTTACAAGCCGCTTGGGTCTTGCCCAAATTTATATGCCTCTAGTAATAACGTTTTTAGCGTCAGTAGAATAACAGTGTTGCTGTTGAGACACAATGGCCCCATAAAGAGTGATTATATTCTTATTTGTCTGCTGTCAGCTTAGAAGTGAAGAAAAAGAAAAGAACAAAAAACAAAGAAGAGTTATTTGTGATCAGGGTTTCAGAGCAATTGTGTGAACTTGTAGTCCCTAAAAGCTAATTTCTCTAAATGGACAAATCTCCCCACACTCGTACCTGTTGCATTACTGACTTTATTGAATTAAAGGTACCATAATGTTCTTGTGTGAGCATGTAATTGTGTGGGTTTTTTTGTGATAGCACACATTGCTTTGAAAAAGTATTTACTGCCACAGTACACACAGTCACAAAAAGGCTTCATTTCGTAGGACTTGTTTATAAAATTAATTTCACAGCCATGATTTGCACAGTGGTGCAGTTGGTAGCACTGTTGCCTTGCAAATCCCGGCTTGGGGTCTTTCTGCCTGGAGTTTGCATGTTCTCCCTGTGCATGCGTGGGTTCTCTCCGGGTACTCCGGCTTCCTCTCACAGTCCAAAAACATGACGGCTCTCTAAATTGCCCTTAGGTATGCGTGTGTGTGTGTGTGTGTGTGTGTGTGTGTGTGTGTGTGTGTGTGTGTGTGTATGGTTGTTTGTCCTGTATGTCTCTGTGTTGCCCAGTGGCTGCTGGAGATAGGCAACAGTCCCCCCGTAACCCTGCATATTTTTTGGTATTTCTTTTTGTCTTAAAACCTAAGAAAACATCTTTTTTGGTAATGGTGAAGATTTGTTCAAAGTTCAATCGGTACTATGATTCCTTTTGCAATTTATACCAAATCATACATTAAGTACAATTAAATAGTTTTTTTTCAAATTTGCTCCTTTGACCATTCAGTATTGGATACTTGAGAAATACAGTGACATGCAGCGTCGTGTCTTTGGGCTTCTCCTGTCATCATCACAGTTCGTACCAGCATGTTTTGAATGGACTCCACAGGCAAGCCAGCGTGGTAAAGAGCAGTATCCTGCTGAATCAAACATTCTGTCAAGAGTCGTAACATTATTTTTCAGGTGTTAAGTCTAAGGAAACCATATTGTTGGAATAATTTCTTGCTTAAGGCCTTTTCCTGACAACAGGGGCTGTGGGACATTACCTTGGCAGTTTGTTTGTAAACCCTGTTGGAGACCTGAATAAGATATTACCATGGGAGGACCCAAGTGGTCTTTGTTTAGAGGACACACAGGTGATGCATTGCTTATATGGAATGATTAGAGCCAAAGAAGCGGAACACAGTGGCAAGTAGAGGCAATCTCTCAGGGTCAACCAGCTGGAAACCAAATTAAAATGGGCCTTTGGAATATGGAGGTTAGAAAGCATGGCTAAACCAAGGCAAAGGGTCTTTTTACTTTTCACAGCAGCTTGAAATGCATTCTATCCAAGCTGGATGACAGTAGAACACGTTTGGACACACACAGTAGCCTCTTGTAAACCTAAGAAATGCGTTCAGTACTCAGTATAGACACCAGCCTATATCATGCTGTCTCGTTGAAGAGGTCAATGCATTACAGCACAGAAGTGATTTGATTTTGTTTCTTAATGTTGTTATTGAAAAATGAATAGTCAATATAAATAATGTCACTTTAGCATGGTAGAAATACTAAATCTGACTTCTATTCAATATCACAGGTTTCCTCGGGTATCAGTAAATAAAGCATTTGACAGAGCGATAGGTCCAGTAAACTGCATTTACCTACTAAACTTTTTACAACTTGTATAAGTATTTTAAAAGAGTTTTTTTGTAAAAGATAAAAAACTGCAATGTATAATTGTGTATTTGAAGTAAAATTGTCCGGTTTACAAAGGTTTTACCCCCCAAACAATCTAAAATCAATGGAAATTATTTTCAACGTGAATACAGCAGTTCTGTATTTAATTCAGAGGTATGTTGAGAACATCAGTGAATCAACAGCATCGTGAAGACCAAGGAACACACCAGAAAATTTTAAAGCAGAAATCCACAGCTCAGGTTGGATAATCTGTTATTACAAAGACTACCACACGCTTCTGGTGTTTATGCAAGAGTGGCAAAAAGAAAGTCTCTTATTGCCCAAACAAGTTGAAGAGAATGCTTTGGTCGGATGAAGCCAAAATCAAGTTTTTTTGCCGATATGCACAATGCTGTGTGTGCCACAAAAATAACACTAGACATCCCCCTAAACAAACCATTGCTGTCATGAAACAAAGCAGTGGCAGGATAAGTAACAACACTCTCCTTCAACGGGCATGGGGGCAGTGATTAGAGCTGATGGGGAAGTTGGATGGAGGTAAATACAGAACAATCCTAAAAGAAAACCAGGTTAGAGGCTGCAAAAGGCTTGAAACTTAGATGAAAGTTCACCGTCCAGCGGAACTTTATCTCTGAATATACAGACAGAACTATAATGGAAGTGATTTTGAACAAAAGCAAATCAGCCATGATTTGCCCGACCACATGAAATCCCAGAACGTGGTCAGAAGATGCGTGAGGTATATAGTGCGCAGAGGTCGCTTACTTTCTCCAGTCAGTAGTTGTAGACCTCCAGGCTTCATATAGCCTTCAGATTTGCTTAAGAATAATGTGTATAGAGCTTCATAGAAAGGAGTTCCATGGCCGAGCAGCTGAATCCAAGTCTTACATCGTTAAGTGCAAAAAAGCATCAGATGAAGTGGTGTAAAGCAGGCTGTCACTGGTCTAAAGCAGTGGAGTGTTCTCTGGAGTGAGAAATAATGTCTCTCTGTCTGACAATCCGATGGATGAGTCAGGGTTTGGTAGTTACAGGAAGAATGGCACCTGCCTGACTGCACAGTTATAAGTCTAAAGTTAAGTGCAATGGGGAATAATGTGGGGGCTGCTTTTAAGGAGCTAGGCTCAGCCCCTTAGATCAGTTAAAAATAACTATTTATGCTTCAGCACATTAAGATATTTTGGACAATTTCAAGCTTCCAACTTTGTGACAACAATTTGGGGATGGCCTATTCCTGTTCCAACATGACTAGCACACAAAGCAATGTCTATAAAGACATGCATGATAAAGATTGGTTTGAAGAAAACTTGACTTTACTGACCTCAACCTGAAGCTCCTTTGGAATGAACTATTTCATAGATCGCAAGGTAAACTATCTCATCAAACCAACAACGGTGTCTGCCCTCTGAAATTATCTCCTGGTAAGAGTGGTAGGAAAATCCCCATAAACACACCTTTTCAAAAGCCTTCCTTGAAGATTTGAAGCTGATACAGCTGCAGAGAGTGGGCCAGCATTACAAACCCTATGGATTCAGATTGGGATGTTACTCAGATTCATACATGTGTTAAGGCAGAAGAGTTAATACTTTTGGGTGATATAATTTATGTCTATGGACATTTCATTTTTATGGTAACACTCCTACTATATTGAGGTGTAACAATTCTATTGTATCCTTCACAATTTCCCTGTATGCTCAGATAATTTTCTTGAAACGTACATAGATCCTGCTGGCAATTGTGCATGTTGTATTTGTTTTATATGTTTCTTGATGGTAAAAAAAAAAAAAAAAAAAAAAACTATACCTGGTGAAATTATACTGTGAACCAGAGATGGTCCAATTTGATCCCAGGTATTGCCTTGATGTTGATCATGGCACTCTTAATACCTGTCGGTGGTGTAGTGTTTGTGTTTATGCTAAAGCGTAGTTTATACTTCTCTGTCAGCAGGTTTGCACAGGCACGCACACGTTTTGAAAGACAAGTTTTCCTTTTAAGGCTTCTCTGTTGCCTAAGAGTTTTGCAAAGCAGTTTGCCTCCATGACAACAGGAGGTGGCCACCTTCAGACCCACATTTCCCGGAATTTCCTTCCCAATTTAAAATTCCTCTGTGCATCTTTGCACTCCTTTAGTGAAGGGATAAATAAATGTTCATATCTTCTAAATTCTTTCGCAAGATGTTCTTTGACCTCCATATATGTTGTTAGACATCTTCAGCACAGTTTTTTTTTTTGTGTATTGAAGCGGTAGTGCTGTTGATGAATTTAAAGGACGTGGTGTGCTGACCAATCACAGGCCTGCCCTCTCCATAGCTTTCAATGGACATTTAAAAAACTGTGCATGTCTCCCTCACCCTCTGTGGAGCTGCCGCAGAGAACTTGTGTCGATGGATGATTGCCGCTGCGTGTCTCCCCCGCTGACGGAGGACCATAAGCTAGGCTTAACCAACACCCCCTCCCCTCCCCATTCTGTCCTATTTTGGCTGTACTTGGGGAAAAATAAGCTTCCATATGAGCACAGTCATTGAAAGTCTGTGTGTGTCTTTTTGAAGAACCTCATTCCAGTTTGTGGTTTGGAACAATTAGAGTGGAGGGACACAAATTTGATACAGACATTAGCTGTTTGTAACAGCAGCCTTAACAAAAGACAAGCAATTGTTCTGTCAATGTTAGCAACTGAACTTGCAACAGGCCAACAGAAAATACAGGTATTTACTGAACATGGTGATAATGATGAAGATTTAGAAAAAAAGAGGCAGGCAGCTAATAAAAAGGATTTTAATATTCTAATTGTTTTTTGAAGACATTTATCAATTTCCCACTTTTATTTCATTTTTACAATATATTACTATTATTAAACAGCTTTATACACTTTTTATAATTTAATTTTCAAATAGCTTTATACATGCTTTTGGGGCTGACATTCTCAGGTCAGATGAAGCTGAAAAATCATAAACAAAAGGCACATGATTGCTTTCGTTCCACAGTGAGGCATACAGTCCACAGAAACAAAGAAGTGTTGTTGTTTGTGTGAGTACGGGTGAAGCTTCTCCTGACTGGATGACAGCCAACTGCTCTGAAGCCTATTACATGTCCTGCCAGGGCAGCACGTTATGTCCACAGCTACTTACTCAAATTACTCCCAAAAGATTCAGTTTCATCTGGCCATTGATAACAATTATCTCTCCTAATTTACCCCAATCCACCTTGTGAAAGTCAATAGAGCCAAAAAGCCTCTCATGTCTTTTTTTTTCTCCTAAGAACTGAGAGTTTTACAGTAGATTCACTACTGCAGAATATTGAACCAGACTGCACAAAGGGAATGTGCTCTATACATATGGCTGAATGTCGGAAAGGTTGGCCATTACAAACAGTGCAGCTTTGCCGAAGGTGTGGCGTGAGGAAGGAGCTCAGGGGAACAAACACATTGATCATGTTCTTCTTTAAGGCTCAATGTAGCAGAACCTCTTTTGCCCAAGTGGAGGTCAGCGTGCTTTGCAGTATATAGTGTGAAATCCTACACGTTGCAGCAATGTACCAGTGTTTGCTCCTCCCTTAACAGTCTGCTGCATCGGGAAATGCTGGCCGAAATGTCTCAGAAATGACTGTTTCCTCAGTGCCTGGGATGCCTGATCCAGTTTCGTATCATCCACTTCTGACCGGAACATCTCTGCACAACAAGGCGAAGACCAAAGTTGGCATCTTTGGACATCTCAACTTCCAAGCACCGCCCCGTGTCTCTGTTGATAATTGGGCCATTCTACAACAAAAGCCAAATAATAATAAGACAATTTTAACCAGCAATGTTTGCTGAAACTCTACTATTAATGTTCTTTTTTTACCTGTGTAAAGTCCCAAAGCCTTTGGGAAATCCTGGACACAGTATCACATTTTTTCAGACTGGGGGTACGTCCTCTGCCATCATCGATGAGGCATTTTGTGTCAGGAAGAAACGTGGTTGACCCCAGGGGTCCAAGCTGGAGAAGACCCTCAGCAGAGTAGCGAGCAAGCTGGAACGTACGAAGCATCAATCAGTCGCACCACTTAATAAAAATCTTTTATAGTAATCATTGCTTGAAGCTGTGAAACTAAGAAACCAGATGCATTAAGAACATTTTAAATTATTTAGTCCAATAATATTTTCTGCTTTAAAGATTTCAAACTGTGAGATTTATGTCCTATTTGTTTCTCTTCTCATTTTTTGTGTCCTAATTTTAATTTATCCTAAATATTCAGTCCCAGTTTACTCTATTTTGCGGTGAGCACATATTGAAAAGTAAAAAGACAAAAATAAACCAAAACCTGATCCTACATTGTTTAATACTGCACAGGAAAGGGTTTGTGCTGATCACAGCTGTTACATAATTTAGAGTTTAGACAATATTTATTATTTATGGGAGTAATCCTTGCTGAAAAATGAGATGACATGTTTAGAAGGCGTTAGGTATAACAACAGGCTCTCCTTTAAAACTCTGCAATGTTTACATATTGCTTTGCTTTTTTCTTTAGGAATGTTAGGGCGTACATTTTAGAATCTTTGTGAATGTGAAAACCTTTGAATAACATTTCTTTGTTGAGGGAAAAAGCATTGTTTAAAAAAGTAAACAAAAAAAGACAATTTCGTAACTAAATCAATAGTGATCTTGGGGTCGCAAGCTCAAGATGTCTGAATGACTCCCATAAATATTCAGATATAATAGTAAGCAAACATTATCTTGCTGAGATACACTGATTGGGTGCAACCCAGGACCACAGACTACAGGGCAGTAGACTGATGCTTTGTACACATAGAAATCTTCCCTTTTTATCAAATATCTTTTGAGAGGAAATTTATTGACCGATAAAACACCAGTGAGTGATCTGAATGGAGGTTATCCCCCTTCAAAAACTTTTTAGGTGATTTAAGTTCGGCCCCAAAAAGCTGAGCAAAATATGCTTTGTTAAGGTTTCCTCCAATATTTATATAAAAAAAACACTGACAGGTTAAAAATAATTTTCATGTTTTCCACAAGTCAGCAGTGTCAGAGTTTTTGATATAATTTTGTGCAGCTTCTTTGCATCCTCTGAGGTTCTATTATGTGTTTAACTGTGGGTAAAATGAGACCAGAACAAATAATTAACAAAATAATAATAATATAAAAGATTATGATAAAATGATTAACATTCAATCTTAATCACTTTTATTGTCTTGAAAAAGGATTGCTAATGCTTTTTGAAGGTCAAGCTAAAAGCAAGTTTTTTTAAATTGTTATTGCCATGTAAACAGTGTATACTTGCATACCTTTTCTTCCACATTCAGCCTGCATTATGAATAATGTTTTAAATAGGTCATGAGAAGGAGTTTTAGCTGTGCAGTCGGAATAGAACTTAGAATGGGAATGTAGATGAGAGTCCATTACCAAAAATAGGTATGAAAGACCTAAGCTGTGGACTGCATGTCCATCAATATCAGGTAGAACTTTAAATGAAGTGTAAATTCTGTAATATTGGTAATTTTCCATTTTTTCCAGCTCGTCTTTCCCTTTCACTGTGTGGTAAACATCAAGGAGGGATTCTAAATAAATCATAGATTCAGATTGTTTGAGTACAAAACAATGGCACCTGGTAATATTTTACTGAGCTCCAAAGATAATTCAAAGCATAAGTGAGAACATAACAGGCTGATAGGTCTGAAATATGTATTTATGGTGAAGTTCACTTTTAAGGCTTTATAGGGGTTAGTTGGAGTGTAAAACTGTCCCAAAACGTTCAGAAGACATCAGGAAAATGGTATATGAGTTTGAGCTTTTTTTCCAGAACAACGAGGCAACCCGTAGATCTTCTTACCTCATTTGATTCATGATTGGAGTTGCTCTAAACCAAATCTAAGTTATTACATCAGCCAAGCCAAGAATAGACAGAAGTGAGATTAACTTTTGTTGAACTGATCTGAGTTCAGAATTTGTACTGAAATGACAGACAGCTGGTTGTCATCTGTGTAGATCTTGACCACTACATGGGGAATTTTCAATAGCCACAGTTAAATCTTCAGAAAATGGATATAGTACGGAATGAATAAACTAAGAGTTGAGCCCATGTTACTACATCAGATGAATAATGTCACGAGATGTGCACTGTGCTAGGAATCATTCAGTGTGTTCTTTTCTGTAGCATTCAAAAAAATATGTCAAGTTTGGAAGCTGCAAACAAACACACAACACCTACACAAGTGTGAACAGGTTTGATCACATCGACAAACAGGCAGAGTAGTCCTGGGTTCTGCTTCAGTTAAAAGATATCACACAGACTCCATTATTCCCAACGTCTGAGACAAACAGTTGAAAGAGATCAATCTTTGAAGTGTTTGAGTTACAGTGCAGATCTCTTCTCTTTGAAGCTGGATGTCCGTGTTTTTAACTGATTCTATTTTCACTGTTAAATCAGAGGCATCTGATAGCTTGAGATGTACAATTATGACAAACCCATATTATTTCTGAGAAAACTACAGATAGAATGAGAGTCGTAATCATGTCAATTTTTCTTAAGGAAAAATCCATCCACAACATTTTTTCACCACCACTTCATTAAGATTGGTATGACAATTAGATTTTTTTATTGGCCACAATATATTGCTAAATTAGCAGACTGAAAAAGCCATTGATGTTAGTTACTAACATCAAATACCATAAAATACACACACAAAAAAAAACATTTTGGACTAACAGTCAGGTCTTTTTAAATGGGTAGCTGAAAGAAAATAGTGTTACATAGAATCATGGTTAAAAAAGTTCAATTGTATTTGTTCTTTTTCACAAAGGAGAGCTTTACCTTCTTACTGTAATGTTAGTAATCCCACATCACTGGAATCGAAATATTCAGAAACACAAAGTTCATCTCCATTTGGATCAGCATTAAAGGGGTCTGGAGAGGTCCAAAGCTACTGGTCTTCTTGTGATGCTCCATTAAATAACAGAATATAAACATGTCTCAGTCAAGAGCGGGGTGCTGTTAGGTAAGTTGGGAATGTATGAGAAAATAATATGCATGAACAGCCTTTGTATAACAGTCAGAGCTGGTTTTTGTTAAATAAAAGGAAAACACACAAAAAACACCCAATTTGGTTTTATTTATTCTGGTGCCTAAGCAAAGTTTTTGCTGAGCACATGTATCTAATTCTCATCTGGATGTTTTTGTATACTTCTTACACACTCTCTTACCTAGAAGTGCCCCAGTTTTTCAGTGTTGTCTTTGCATCCTAAACATATTTCCAAAGTATCTTCATACAGTACAATGAACAAACAGTCCTGTCGGTCACACATTTATACCTGATTATTGAATTGTTGTTTTCCCAATAATCCATTTAAATGAGACCTGAATAATGTCTTAATTAAAACATTAAAACACATGAAATATTACAAGGATGACCAATTTCCACATGACAGGCAGGGAAATCTGACTGGATGTCCACCTCTGCTTGCATTTTGTAGAACCAAGCACTGGACCCATGTGAACCTCTCTCTCTGGCCCCCACTTTCCCGTGGGCAGTCGCAAGCCAAGGTGGGGCGTGGTCAGGATACACTTCTACGCAGATAACACAGCTTTTCCTGACGCAATTGTTTTTTAATATCTATTTCCTTTCTTTGGCTAATGTAGGCAATGGGGGTGGGACAACATTATCAAGACCAGCATTCATGTCCTACTCAGAGTCAAGGATCATATTTCAAAGAGAGTGAGTTTTAAACGGTTTCTCACTGAATGAGACCTTTAAAAATGATTACACATTTCCTGTGTTTTTAAATATTTATCCAAAATAGCCACTATAATAAGTTGTCTTTTTTTTTAAAAAGATCATGCAATATTTTCGGCTCTAAAGCAGTTTTATTATGCTGGACTGAGGGCAAAGATGGCTCTTACGATTATAAAGGTTGCAGAGCCCTGTGCTGGAAGTATAATACATCACGAACTTTGGCCACATATAAATTTGTGTGTGAGTCACAGTATATGAAGCTGTGGTCCTTTCTTTTGGTTATTCAGAGTATTGTATTCCTATGGTTCCACCTCACTAAAAAGACTAGTTCACTGCTGATTCATCTAGGCAGCAGATGACTACATACAGAAAAGCAAGGCTTCTGAAGAAAGGGGTGGAAATGAAAGAAGAGATGCACCAAGAAATCGTCTAGTGACCATTGATCATCCAATATTAGCAATTCATTTTGTATGATTTTGCTGATTTAAGAATAGACTCAAAGTTAGCTACTTTCATTATCAGTGACGTGTTTTAAAATGAATTCAAAAGAAGCACGAGATGTAAGATCAGGTTAAGGATTTAGAATCTTCGTATAAATCAAGACTTATGAGTTTGAGCTACATTAACCCAGATCTTATGGGTCCCTATGCTTCTGCTAAGTGCACAAAGTGCATTAGCAGACTCAAGGAAATACAGGGAATGAAGCACTGAAAATGATTGGTTTGTACTGGTTTACTTTGTTGAGTTACCGTAATCACTAAAAACATCACAGAATTAGATGTGCTGGGACAACAACATTTGGTCAAATGAACTTGATAGCGGATAGCTTTTACATGTCTATGGGATATTCAACCTGTAAGAGAGAGCGGATAACAGTTAGGCTGAATGGAGGCCTTCAAATTAACTTATTTATCCTTTTAAGGTTTCAGCCTTTCTTCTGTCATTGAACATGCTGGATTTGGAAATGTTGGCAGAAATCTTAGAACACATATATAACACATATAGAGACTACTGTCTTTGTATCGCTAGCTCCAAGAAAAGCACTAATCACTAATATAAGATGCAAAACTCTGTAATATATCTTTTTCTTTAAATTAAAACCCCGTTTTACAATGATTGTTCTGTGATGCAACACAACAAGGTTTCCATTATGAACACATCCTGACTGCTCAAGGCAGAAAAGCTAGAAAAAAATATTTTGAAAGCTGTTCTTAAATCTTATTAAATGATTCTTCAAGAGAAATCTAAATTGGCCAAAATTTTTATCAACATGTCAAAATGTTATTAAAACAAGAGATTGAGGCTACAAAACCCTGATGGGTGCACATCTACATCAGGGACTTGATTAAGACGGGTAATGTAATTTTCTAGAAAAACATTTTATAAAACATATACCACATCAAAACGTCTGCCAGTATTTGTGGTGTTTCAAATTTTATATTCAAGTTTTACATAGCTTGTGGAACACCTGAACATTATTAGAGCAGGGGAAGAAAGGCATTAATCACTGAATAATAAATAAAACAGTACATTTACTGGGCAGAACTTCTCTAAGAGTAAACTTCTCAATGAGACACCTAAAAATATTACACAATCTCAACAATATCTCACTGCAAAAAAACCTATTACTTTTTAGGCTGTACAAACCTGCTATAGCGATAATGTGTTCTTAGGTTGCACAGTATGATTATGTGCAATGAATGTAAAGGATTTAAAGACACCTTCAGTATTTTTAAGATCAGAGCTGAGGGACGGATTTACCTCCCAGCATGGGGAAAGGATTCTGACAACCATTTCGAGACATGATTTAGCACCAATACTCTGATTTCACATTATTCTCCTCTATCGCAAACTTAAGCACATAGAATTAGGTGATATCTGTACAGTGTGCATCCAAAGAAAAAAAACAAAAAACAGAATAAACTCAAAAAAGATGTGAAGGAGTTTAAAACTAAGTAATTCCACAAATGCATGTGTGTTCTGCATAGATCACTGTACCTATTTTAGATCTTATCTTCTGGATTACTTCTTAAAGAAGAAAATGTGTTATGCATTAAAAAAGCTTCAATAGAAATTTGTGTGGTGGGCTACTCTTATGTAAAAAAATCAGTAAGTCACACATTTCTCTCTCTCCAACACTTACAACATTAAATGTGATTGTACTAACCATAAAGGATGAAGAAGATAATAGTATTGTAAAATGTTCTTGTGGGGAGAAATACATCTAAAATTGAAGAAATACTTTTAATCAATGGCACAATTAACTTTTAAATGACTGTTTTAAAATGATTAGTTTCACAAACACAAACAGCTGTTCCAGGAAGACTGGCCTGACCTGGGAGGACATGCCGTGGCAGGGGTAAAGGATGGCTTTGTCATCATCCTCGGAGCCTTGGTCGAGGCAGTAGCCACTGGCTTTACTGTTTCTCACCTGAAAGAGAATCACAGTGGACCTTTTTGACAAATGCATAAATCAAGTTTTGTTTCCATTAATAAACAATCAATCACTCTTTGATTACACTAAAGAGTATAGTTCACAGACTTTTTGAGAAAAGCAGTTAATATGCTACTTGGTGGGCAAGATTTAACTTTAGAAAAAAAAAAAAATCCAGTCTAAAAAATGTCATAGCGGTTTATGAGAAGGCTATTTAAAGTGTTTTCATGTATGCATGGGGCAGCATTTACTCAGAACTAGGTGCTTTTTTTTAACATGAGAAATAGAAATTGGAGGTGCTTTGGTGTAGATTCTCAGTCATCCAGGACATGATATTCTTGAGAGTTTAAAAGAAGAGGACTGGACTTTTCTTTTGTCTTGAATACGTTTTGTCTCTCATCCAAGAGGCTTCTTCAGTTTTAAAAACTGGATTGGGAGTATCAGATTCATAAGTCTAAGGTTAAGGCTCACTAATGGGGCTATCGTTATACCTAACAAGGCTACCAGGGTTGCCTAAGCCTCTAATCACTAAGCAATCTTGGTGATGTAAGAGTTGTTAATGGTGAAACGACCCCAGTTATGCAACTATGCGCTGTTTTGGTCACATGCCTCAATGTGTTAGTTTTGGTGAAACTTCTTGGGTAGGCAACTCAAGGCTGCTTTGTATGTGTTTGAAAAGGGGGAATCTCAAATCACCTCCTCTGTTCAAGGTTCGTTTCAGAAGGTTGGTTCAAGGTTGGTATGAAATTGACTGTAAATGAATGCTGTCTTAATGATTTTTACACTGCCTAACTTCTCTATTTTTTAGTTAATCTGATGGCAACATTTGTGTTCCACTGTCAGTACATGTTTCACTCAGCCTCATCCCTGGTGGTGCACTGTCTCCTCACTCAATGTTTCAGAATAAATACCTCAATGCAATCATTTGGATGGTTTAAAGGTTTATAGCAAAGTGTTTGTATAAACCACTGTGATGTTTTTTGATTTTGCTTTGGACTCCATCTTGGACTAGCTGTCATCTTCAGCCTCTGGGACCAGCTAATCTGGATTTAGAAGAATTAAGGATGCCAGGAGAGTTGTCTGCTGAAGGTCAGACATTAAGTCCTCCAACCTTTTAACAGAAACTCACCTAAGAAATCCTGAACTACCCCTTTGAGCTTCTTTTTTCCAAACCAAAGAAATGAGCAATAGTAAATAACAAGACCTAAGGGTGTTATTAGATGTGCATAATGTAACACACACACGCACTGACGGATGCACGCACATATACATCACACACACACACACACACACACGCACACACACACACACACACACACACACACGCACACACACACACACACGCACACATACACACACACGCACACATACACAGACACACACACACACACACACACATATATATTCTTGCTGCTCCTTTGGCACTATCTTTACTGTACCATGATACATAAGGTGTCCTTACATTAAGTGATACCTTTGCACAATCTTCTGTAACCTTAGTGCATGCTATGATTTTAACTAACATGCAAATGAGAAAGTGGCATAAAAATCCTATTGGGTGGAAAAACATGAAAAAGACAACTCACGAACAGCATTTCTTAGGTAAAAATATTCTTCAATAACCATGCTAGGATGGTTATTGTTATCAAAATATTTTATCATTTAATTTGCAACTAAAATACCAATACTGTCTGTTCATATTAATATGCTGTTGAGGGGCAAGCCATTGTCTATTTTTGTCTTTGAACTTTAATCAGATGTTTCCTCCCTGTGTGCATGTTGCACTGCTTCCTGAAGGTCCACAATGGCTTATTTACACAGCCGTCACAAAGCTTTAAGTTATCCTGAAGGCTGGGCCATGATAGGATGTTATCATGAGGTGACCAGTCCCAGTTCTGTCTCCCTCTCTCCTCTAGGCTAGATGATGGTGTGCATTTGGTATAAGCTTCAGTTCGCTGTGATTTGAATGTGTATGGCTTCA
This sequence comes from Valencia hispanica, assembly GCA_963556495.2. Taxonomy (NCBI): domain Eukaryota; kingdom Metazoa; phylum Chordata; class Actinopteri; order Cyprinodontiformes; family Valenciidae; genus Valencia; species Valencia hispanica. The sequence continues at coordinate 16,347,008 of OY747704.1, read as the reverse complement.
TTTCCAGGTTGTGACATATCCATCATGTGATGTTGTCGGGGAAGGTTCTACTCAGCCAGTCTGGACAGCGAGGCTGAGTGCAGTGAGGTGCTGATGCTTAGTGACAGATGGGACACACGTCTGCAGCAGCTGCTGTGTGGCAACGCAAGGTAACCGCTTCCTAGCTTGTCGACAGATCTGAAATAGTGCCACTTGAGCGGATGCTAATCTGAGAAATCCATTAACTGGATACTGGAGCAAAAACAGGCAGCAACTGAAACAAAGGAGGTGTAAATCGCCCAAACCTTTATATATAAAATGTAATTCTGCTGACATGCAGGGCCAGATTTTCCAGAAATTTCCCATATTCAAAATAGATACGAGTTACAAAATTGTGCATTTCAGCAAGTCTGTAAACAATGTCTGACTCAGGAGTGTGCTTAATCCATCAATCTGCCATAAAAAGCTTTTTTTCCCCCACCGTGCCGAGTGTTCAAGTAGCCACAAGACAATCAAGCTGGAATGGAAAACTAATAAGTGTTTAATTAAAACTCATTATAGAGAAATTGCATCTAATTTTGTGGTTTGCAAAAGCTGCAATAGAAAATTACCATGGACCTGATCCATTTAAATCATGGTATTTCTGAGCAATAAAGGACAAGGCATTTGGCCTGTCAGTGTCATGTTGTCTGGCTGGTCATCTTCTTGAGTCACTATTTATTCGATTACAGCTTTATTTAAAAAGGTAATATTTAATTTGCTTTCACATGAAAGGGATAGGTGTGCCTCAGTTCTTTATGTGATCTAAGGGCAAGTTAAATTAGTCGGACTTCCATTTTTGCCAAAAAGACCTTGCCAAGGAACATTTAAAGTATAATACTCATAAAAATGTTCTAAAAGTCTAACTCAAAATCCCTGGGAAGATGGCAGTCATATCATAGAGATACTTACTAGCCAAACTTTTCTGCAAAATCAAACTAATTTCAGATATGCAGTGCTGTGAAAAAACATTTTCCCCTTTAGAGAATTCCACTTTTTTGCAAAATTCTTTTCAGATCCCTGAGCTTTCGTGTCAGACAAAGATAACCACTGAAAATGTTTGCAAAGAAGACCATACAGGCATCTGCAATACAGGCTTTAGCATTAGCATCTTGTTGGTCAACATAGAATTTGCTGCTCGGCGACAGAAAAAAAGAAGTTGTTTGGTAAGTTGAAGTAGTCTGAGTTTAGACACCAGGCAGTTACACTGTAATGTAGACCACATGAAGACCTTTCATTACAACCAAACAATGTGGAATACCACTTTAAAACACACAACAAGTTGAACCTTGAGCAAGGTGTCACAAATCCTAAACAATGTCAAACTGGCTTCTTGAACATAAGAGTCGAGTTGAGTTCGCTATACACCCGTGGGCTTCACACAAATAAGATCTAATTTATCTAATAGAGCACCGTTGAGATGTGGTGGAATGGGATGTTGACTCAACACATCTGCATCAAATCTGTGACACTATCATGTCAACATGGACTGAAATCTCAGAGGAATGCTCTAAAACCTTGTTAAATCTATGTCACAGAGAAAAATATTGTTCAGGGCCTTTTCTTCACAAATATCCAACCTATTTCATATACTGAGGAAGATGATTCCTTAAAGCTTGGAGATCAAACAGCAAATCCCTTGCCAATCATTTAAACAACTAAGAGCTGAAGATCATTTTATAAAAGAACCACCATGCGTTTATTTTTTTTCTATACTTGTTTTTTGTGTACGTTTTCCAGTGACATTAGTATGTTGGTTTAGGGCTTCAGTACAAACTGTCCAATGTTTTGTTTTAAAAAATACATAGGTAGTAGCAGCCCTCCATCCTTCACTCAAAGTTTGAAAACTCTGGCTTCAGATTTAACTTTAAAAGTAGAATCACAAAAAGTGACTCACAAAAAAGGTTCTAAATAGCTCATTTTCACTATTGATCATTTGTTAAATCAAATTATCCACCTTTGCTTTAGCATCCTGTTTAAAAACAGCTCCCCTCTTTTACCTGTAATAGAATCACACCTGATGCTAGGGCTAAATTAACATTGAGTTTATTTCCAGTAATCTCTTCAGCAAGCACTTGTCTCACCTCGCCATATGTGATCGTGTTGTTGTAGATCCGCATCTCTGGGTAGACGTGCTCTAGGTACCACCTAAAGCTCCGACATTGCATCCTTTTCCTTAAAGCCACACGCTCTGAGACATCCCCGAAATCAACCCCCGGGTTCTGTCAACATGTGGTGCAAAACAAAGACAAAGAGAGGGGAAAATGGCAGGAACAGCACACACTACAGCACACTCTTCTGCAGCAAAGGAAAATGCATGAGTTATATGGTGTTGAAAAGACACAATTAGCATTTAGGTAAGAGATGGATAAATGCACTTGTCATGTGGGACCTTCATTGTTCCTCCATTAGACATGATCTGTACTTAGCCAATTCTAATCAACTGCTTGATTATGAGTGCTCACGGCCAGATAGCATTATAGAGGATGGTCTCTGAATTGATTGGGGGAAGGCCTAATAGCTAAAATGCCTCAAGCCTGATTCTGACACTCACACACACTCTATGCATTTTAATATGTGCATATACGGCCCTGCATTATGATGGACTCATTTGGAACTAAATGCATTGTGTGTAGGTACAGTTAGGATGCAGAGTGAACATATCCAAAGAGCAGAGGACATCTCACAGGAACAGACAAATCTGTTACCAGATGCTATTTCCAAGCAAAGCCTATTCTATTGCCTGCTATGAACCCTGTTTTCCGTCTGTGTAAATAATGAATTCTAGTTAGAAATATCCACTTGTTTCTTGGCTACCAGAACACCAACACACACATTCAGCTTTACCGAGTTGCTTGTTTGGTATTTGGACTCAGGGCTGCCCACTGTGGTGAATCATAAAGCCTTCTCCATTTAAAGTAATTGTGCTCTCAGCAGGCATCTCAGACAATAACAAGAGTCTGTGAGTGTGTATGGGTGGCTTTGGAGGGGGTTTGATGAAATAATCGTAGCATTAGGTCTTTACTGTACACAAAATAACTCCACGCCACAGGACAGCTGGGGTAATAACATGCCATGCCACTGTGTTTGTGAATGGTTAGTTTGTCACCTGGCACCTTCTCTCCCCCACAGTACCTCCACTACTCCTGCTGGAACTTACTGAGTTCTATTCTGGCTTTTATATGGTTTCATTTTAGGAGAGCACACAGAGCAGCCATTAGCAGTAGCTGCTTATTATAGTTCTCAGGAATGTCAACATGTTGTTTTAGGAAGCATTTTCAGGTCTTAGCTGTCCTTCATTTATAATAATCTCCTTCTCAGCACCGAAAGAGGGAATTAGAATTCAATACTAAACTCTCCATTAATAAAATCAGCTGATTAGAAGTTTGCAGCCCATCTCAAAGGACTCTTAAAGCAATCATGCTACAGTGGGGCAAAAAGTAGCCTATTTGGCAGCCATGATAGTGCAAGTTGTCCAACTTAAAAAGATGAGAAAGGTCTGTAGTTTTTATCATAGGTACACTTCAACTGCGAGATAGAATGTAAAAATAATCAAAGAAATCACATTGTATGATTTAAAAAAAAAGAAATTTTATAATGGTGCAGAAAATAAGTATTTGGCACCTAAAAACAAGCAAGAATTCTGGCCCTCACAGACCTGTTGCTTATTTTTTAAGAAGCTCTTTATCCTCCACTCGTTACCTGTATTAATGGCACCTGTTTGAACTTTTTATCTGTATAAAAGACACCAGTCCACACCTTCAAACTGTCAGACCCCAACCTCCACCATGGCCAAGACCAGAGAGCTGTCTAAAGACACCAGGAACAAGACTGTACACCTGCACAAAACTGGGATGAGCCAATCTAATACAACTACTACAAGCAGCTTGTTGAGAAGAGATCAATTGTTAAAGCAATTATTAGAAAATTGAATAATTACTGGATTACTGACAATCCCCCTCGACCTGGGGATCTCATCTTGCGGGGTACACATGATCTTGAGAATGGTGAAGAACCAGCCCAGAACCACAAGGGGGGAACTGGCTGGGACCACAGTAACAAAGGTTACTATTAGTAACACGCTACATCATAATGGAATGCATAGTCATGCAGCGCTCGAATGCTCCCCCTGCCTAAGCCAGCACATATCCAGGACCGCCTAAAGTTAGCCAGAGACCATCTAGATAATCCAGAAGAGGATTCGGAGAATGTCATGTGTTCAGATGAGACCAAAATAGAATTCTTTGGTATAAATGCCACTCGTCATGTTTGGAGGGGGACAAATGGTGAGTTGCAACCCAAGAAGACCATACCCACTGTGAAGCATGGTGGTGGAAACGTTATTATTTGGAGCTGCTTTTCTGCAATGCGGACAGGACGACTGATTCATATTAAAGAAAGATTAAATAGGGCCATGTGCCATGAGATTTTGGGCAAAAACCTTCTTCCTTCAGTGAGCGCATTGAAGATGAAAGATGGCTGTATCTTCCAGCATGACAATGATCCCAAACACAATGCCTGGGCAACAAAGGAGTGGCTACGTAAAAACATTTCAAGGGGCTGGAGTGACCTAGCCAGTCTCCAGACCTCAATACAACAGATAGTCTGTAGAGGGAGTTGAAAGTCCATGTTGCCCAGTGACAGCCCCAAAATCATCACAGCTCTAGAGAAGATCTTCATGGAAGAATGGGCCAAAATACCAGCTACAGTGTGGGCAAACCTGGTAAAGACCTACAGGAAACATTCAACCTCTATCAGTACCAACCCAGGTCACATTGCAAAGTATTGAGGTTTACTTTTGCTATTTAATAAATACTTAGTTTTTGCACCATTGTACAACTAAAATTCTTTAAAAATCATACAATGTGATTTCCTTGATTTTTTTACATTCTGCCTCACAGTTAAAGTGTACCTATGATGAAAACACAGATCTCTCTCATCTTTTTAAGTGGAACAACATGCACAATTGCTGGCTGCCAAATACTTTTTGCCCCACTGTAAACTGACATGAGTGAGGCTTGCGTCTTATACTCGGTGGTCCTTTCGTCTGTCTGGTCTGAGATTCAGTTTTTTTCTCAGTTGGCCTATCGCCTGCGTGAAGGTCAGGGAGGATGAAATCTGAATTTTGAATTTCTATTGATGAGTGTCTCACCTGGTCTGCAGGTTACAATGAAGAAGTGAGATGTAAAGAGAGAGGATGGTAAAAGGCAGCTTACGGATTAAAGCACAGAGTGATCCAACACTAGAAAAAGTCTTACATTCATGGGAATGTTCCAGGCCATGTAGACGTGGGATTTGTATTCATCCATCCACACCTCAGCTGCTCTCAGGGCGTTGCGTTTAGCGTAGTAGTCTATGTCATTGTTGTAGGGTTTCTTGGTGCGCTCGATATGGGCGACTCTGGCACACGGCAGGACCTCCATGCTCCCTCCACACTGCCACACCTAGACGGCATAAAGAAATAGTGTCTTAATCAAACATAGAAGTCCTCAACAGAGTTTTACAGTGCCATGAAAAGTATTTGGACCCTTAGAGATTTCTCCAGTTTTTTTTCACACCTAATTGTGATACCATGGAGAGTTTCTTAACATGAGTGACAGTTTTATAGTCATACCACAGCGTCTCAATTGGATTTAGGACCAGTCCTTGACTATGCTACTCCAGAAACCCATTTTGTGTGTTTTTCTTTTTTAGCCAATTTTAGGGTGACTTGCTGGTGTGTTTTGGATCATGGTTCTGCTGCATATGGTGACAAACTAACAGCTGGAAATTCTACTTTAAAAATGCTTCTGGTAGAGAGCAGGTTTCATGGTTTTATCAATAAAGAATAGGAAACCCTTGTCTACCCTAAACCTAACCCAGGTTGTTCAAGTCCTGATGCAGAAAAGCACATCCAGGCCATCAAACTGCCCCACCATGCTTGATTGTAGGCATGACATTCTTTTTTAGAAATGCTGTCCAGATGTTAAGGAGAACACATCTTCCAAAGAGTTTAACACCTGTCTCATCAGTACACATACATTTTTTCCAAAAGTCTTTGGGATCATCATGATGTTTTTAGTAAAAGTGAAAGTAAAAGTTTTGTGTTCTCTTTAGCACTGTGCTTTTGGCTTTGAAACTGTTATTTGAGGCAAATGAGTAGTTAGTTGGCAATATTTTTAATGTTTACATTTATCTTTTTGACAGTAGATGCTGTTCTGATGGGCTGCACAGTGGTGCAGTTGGGAACATTGTGCCCTTGCACCAAGAAGGTCCTAGGTTTCTCAATCAATTCTTACAGAAATTCCAAAAAAATCGATTTGGACGTCCAAAAAGCAATTTAATTGTTTAACATTGTTTGCCCTTTTTACAGCTACAATTTGAGGGAAATGTCCAGACGGACATTTTAACGCTTAGGTCTAAAAGGGTTAATACAGTTTCCCTCGGTGAACTGTAACCCCATCCAGTGTTGAGTCATTGAATTACAGGCATATAATTTAGGTATCAGCTAAAAAAACATGTTTAATAGCACTGACCCATATCAATATTGGATTGAAACAAACTGGATTTGATCAGATCGTGGTAATAGATTCTAACTCTTGAGAATCAGAATCAAATCGATTCTTGAAATGTGAATTGATACCCACCTGTACATGGATGGATAGATGCATGGATGGATGGATGGATGCTTTCTGATGGAACTTCCACTTTGTCACCATTCAGCTCTTACCCAGTGTTAGAACCGGGTAGGAAGAAAAAGCTTTGAGTCATAGAGTAACTTGTTGATGCATTTGGAGTTACAGCCCATTTATTATTATTATTACAGTTATCAGTTTATTATAACTGTCCACATTGTTATAACTTTATTATGTGATAGTCAACGTTATTGTTTTTATATTATTACTATTGTTTTTATTTAATTGCACCTAACTGAATCGAGTGTAAAAACACAATACATGTTTTATGGAGCCTACCTACAGCTCAAAAATCCAGTCTTCAGAGTTACCAGTGACAATCCCTGATACTACAAGTGTATGGTGAGGGAGTTATATAAAAAACCAGGCACTGCATAAATGTCATTTTTAAAAGCATCAGTCAGTGCAGAGAGAAATAACTGATTGTAGTGTGAGGGATGTTGTGATCCCCAACTACACGCTCAGGGTGGTGAAGCAGAAAAGTCATTTCTCATTGCCAAGGGAAAAGAAACTGTGCCAAAACAGGGTCCTGTTTTGATATAAAGTCTGCCTGTCTGGGATTCTACGTCATGCTGGGGTAAGGAGGTGCAGCAGCTGCATCCTGACACAGTGCTGCCATAAGGGCAGAGTGTATGGTAATGTTCTAACAGCTACGCAAACTACTGCTGCCTCCATCACCCACTGTGTCCTAATGATTATCACCACAATGTGTAACAGATGCTGCCATTCATTACCATCTCTATGACCCCAAAATGAAACCCACTGCACAGTATTTAAGAGGACTAATGCTGGAAAACCAATTCAACTACCTGAGGAAAAGGAAAGAAGCCTTTGTCGAACTGGCAGCATTTATTTAATTATCGGTAAGGTAGCAACAGCTTCCTGTTTGGGGCATGATATCCACAATCCTACTTGGATGTCAAAAGGCCAAAGCTGATATTCTCCAGTATTTCTCATCAACATGTTTCTAGACCAAAAACTGTACATAATCAGAAAGGTACATTTTGCATGTTGGAGTGGCTCTGTTGGCTACATATAGAGTTTTATTTTTTTCGGATGTTGGTTCCTCTGTTTTCTTGAGGAAAGATTGCATTTTGGGCCTGTGTTTTTTTTCTAGTTTTTGGTGTTGTGAAGTTGGAAGGATTTATGCAGTTATTTTTTGTACTTTTTGATCATTTGTTAGGATGCATAACCATGGCAACAAGGTGGTGCAGCTGATTAATATTGCAGAAGCTGAAATAATACTTCAACTGAAGCCACAAATCCCTTTTGAGTTGAGAAGGAGGAGGTGTGAATGCAGAGCAGAACCAAGAAAGAGAGAGGGAAGGAGGAAATTCAAACCAACTTTCCATCGATCATAAGGGGTAATGTAAGATCACTGGCTAACAAGATGGATTAACTCCAAGCGCTTACAAGGACTCAGCCAGAATTTCGGAAATGCAGTATTATGTGTTTCACTGAGACGTGGCTGCAGGAGCATATCCCTGACTCCAACTTCTCTGTCAGGATTCATATGAGCAGACAGAGATCTGAAGAGGAGCAGAAAAAAAGGGCAGTGGAGTAGCAGTGCTTGCCAACAAAAGATGGCGTCATCTAGGACATGTTACTGTGAAGTGTCATCTCTGCAGCCTAGATATTGAATACGTGGCAGTACGTTTCCATCCATATTTATTTACCAACTTTAAATTTACTTCTGTGCACTATTTTTGTCTTGTTATTGTACATTATTTGTGTGTCTGGACACTCTTCTGGGTGCACTTACACCAAAGAAGAGCTTCTCAACCACAGGACTACACCTGTGGATTTATTTCCAGTTTTTGTCACATCTGCGGCGGAGTTACAACAGACTTTGATCAGAAAAGTGAGACGCCGAAGGAGAGGAAAGCGAGCTGGTGTGCTCATCCATTTTAGGAGATGCGGATTGCGCACTGCCCAACTGGGGATTTTCCTCTCCCACGTACACTCACCCCGGAACAAAATGTAAAAGCTGGCCCTAGATCAAAAGCATGAACAGAGACTTTTCCTCCTCTTGTGTCTTATGTTTTACGGAGTCGTGGCTCTGTGAAGACATCCCCGACTGCATGCTCCAGCTGGAGGGATTTCATGTTCTCCGCACAGACCGTAGAGCCACTCTGTCCGGTAAGACTGCAGGTGGAGGAGTCTGGTTCTACATCAATAGGGGCTGGAGTACAGATGTGACAGGGATTGCTCAGCACTGCTCTCCCTCTCTGGAGTATCTTTTCATTCACTTCAAACTGTTTTATTTTCCAACGGAAACTGTTTACACCTCGCCATTGCATGGCCACTGTTTACATCCTGCGAGACAGAGATGTGCACAGGCCTTAATGCGCCCTCGCGGACCAGATACTGTGCATGGAGCGGACATACCAAGACTCTCTCATCATTGCTCTTGGGGACTTTAACAAAGCAAACTTGAGCTAGGAACTTCCCAAATATAAACAGTTTATTAAATGCCCGACCAAAGAGGAGAGATCACTGTTACAGCACAGTGCATGGCGCTGCACTCGGACTTTCCTGCCACGTGATGATCCACCTGATCCCCACGTACAGACAGAGGCTGAAGCTCTCCACACCTGTCGTAAGGGCTAAAAAGCTGTGGCGCATGAAGGCTATGGAGGAGCTGCGCAAGTGTTTAGAACCTACAGACTGGGACGCAATCAGAGCGGTGTCTTTGACAACTGTGGTCATGAAGTCATCTGAGCGCCTGGTTCTCTCCTACCTCAAGACCATCATGGCCCCCCTCCTGGACCTCCTTACAGACCCAACAGGCCAACATGGCCCTACACTTTATGCTGCAGCCTCTGGACTCCCCAGGAACCTATGCCAGGATCCTGTTTGTGGACTCTGCCTTCAACACCATCCTTCCAGACCTTTTCCAAGGCAAGCTGTCCCAGATGAACGTGCCTGATCCCATCTGCAGGTGGATCACTGACTTCCTGACTGACAGGAAGCAGCACGTGAGACTGGGGAAGAACGTCTCGGACTCCCGGACCATCAACGCCAGCTTCCCTCAGGGTTGTGTTCTTTCACCTCTGCTCTCCTTCTTGTACACCAATTGCTGCATCTCCACCCACCAGTCTGTCAAGCTAATTAAGTTTGCAGATGACACCACCCTTACTGGACTCATCTCAGACGGGGATGAGTCTGCCTACAGGATGGAGGCTGAAGATCAGGACCCTCTGCAATTTGCTTACCGCTGTGGAGTTGGAGTTGAAGATGCCATCACCCACCTGCTTCAACCAACCCACTGACATCTGGACAAAGCAGGCAGCACTTTGGGGATCAGGTTTTTCGATTTCTCCATTGCATTTAACCAAATTCAGCATAATTTGCTTTGTCAGAAACTCCTGAAGACACAGGTGAAGCCCTCAACAATAGCCTGGATAATTGACTACCTGACAAACAGATTACAGTTTGTGAGACTGAAGGACTGTGTGTCAAGCCAGGTGATCAGCAGCACAGGAGCACCACAGGGGATCATATTCTTACCATTAGTTTTCACTCTGTACACCTCAGACTTCCAGTATAAGTCAGAGACCAGTCATCTGCAGAAATACTCAGATGACTCTGTAGTCGTCGGATGTATCAGAGATGGACAAGGAGCTGAATACAAATCTTACCTTGAATGTGAACAAAACAAAGGAGATGATTGTAGATTTCTGAAGAAACAGGGTTAAATCAAACACTGTTTCCATCATGGGAGAAGAAGTGTAGGTGGTTGAGGAGTATAAATACCTCGACATCAACCTGGTCAACAGACTAGACTGGAGACTCAACACAGACAGCTACAACAAATTCTCCCTGACCACAGGCACCATGATCTACAACAACTCATTGAAGAATTTAATAGTATGAGCTACAACAACACTTGATCAATAAAGTATTTTTCAATTGAACTGAATTGATTAAAGCACAACTGGTGCTTTTCTATTCACGTGGTGAATATTTTTGGCTGTAAAGCAGTAAATGTAGGGCCGACTCAGAATCAACACCCATTTACATTTTAACAAGGGAACCTGTCACCCATGGAAACAGTGATTCACTGATGTGGTCCTAATCGCTATAACAATGGACCTTTATAGCAGAGCTGAACCAGAAATATCAGGCTTTTTACATCACAAGTATGTTTTTGTGGAGTTCATCTGAGGGTTTTAAGTTGTTGTATTTGTCACTTTAAAAACATTTTAATCTATAGACACATAAATACTCTTATAATGGTATAAGATGCTTAAAACAGAGGGAACTCTTTATCTTTTACAACTTCTATCTTCTTATTTCAAGGAACACTTTGATGCAGTGGATAGTGCATTTGTTAAAATGAGATGTTATTCTACAATACTATTGCTTAATTAATTTGATATTGTGTCATGCAAAAGTTTTCATAACCCCAGAATATGTCCACATTTTGTTTCTTTAAAATCACAAACATAAGGCACATTTCCACTATTGGAACTTCAGGGTGATTAAACCGGATCTTTTTCTGACGGGGTAATTTGTTGGCCCGCTCCTCTCAGCCACCCTTGTCTGCATACACAATTAGCCCTTTGAGGAATCAGCTAAAGACATCTGCATGTCACACTGTTACAGCAGCGAGTAGCATCAGTGATAATCACAAAAAGGCACACACAGCAACAGAAATAACAAGAGATCAACATGGAAGAAGCAGTGCTTCTTGCTGAGTTTCTGTTTACTGTTGTTATAAACTGCTTTGCCAGCCACCCTCCTTATTTTTACAAAGCTGGTTGTTTGGCGACATTGGCTCCTTTCCCTTTGAATTACAACCAATCAGTGTGACATAACCAAAGCTCCCGCTGAGCAACTCGACCGGGCCATTCCGAGTACATACCCCCCATACAGGTACTCTGTTGGTTCCTGAAATTGCCCCCGAAAACAGCTCTGTCAGCCTGAAGAAGTGGAGACGAGCATATCGGGAAGGTCCAGTCAAATCACTCTAAAGGTTCCATTAGTGGAAATGCACCTATTAATGTACCTTAGTGGAATTTTATGTTATGGAAAAACATACACTAGTGCATAATTGCAAAGTGGAAAAAAACAGGATGCATATTTTTCAAACATTTTTACAAAAAGAAACTCTTTGTATGTATTTGTATTCACCCATCTATAGTCAGTACTTTGTAGAACCACGTTTTACAGTAAAGATATAAATGCAAGTCTTTTAGGATATGTCTCAACTTACTAAACATATCTAAAGAAACATTTTTGTCTTTTGCTGCCTCTGAGAGATTTTCTTCCAGGATTGCCCTATATTTGGCAATATTTTTCCCTGTTTATGTTGAAGAATAAGCATCCCCACAGCATGATGCTTTCACCTCCTTGTTTTACCAAAGGATACTTTCTTCAGGAAGCAATGCAGATTTTCTGCCGAAATAAATGTTTTACATATGGGTTTAATCTGATCAGAGCACCTTCTTCCAGTGGGCCTATGATATTGAAAGCCACTTTGAATCAACTGAGTCCAGTGATGCAAATTATACGCTTGAACTAGAAAAGCACTCCGAGAGTGCGGAATGGTGATTTTCCGATCACCTCTAAATTCTGATCATTGTTCCTGGTCCCTTTTGCAGACCTTTCCTGAAAATGTAATCAAAATCCACCTATAACTTATTATACTATAACAATTATGTTGCTAACTAACAAAAAGACAGATAGATAGACAAACAAACAGACCTTGGCGAAAACATAACCTCCTTAGTGGATGTAATAACTTTCACAGTAGTAAACAACAGACTCCTGTCCACTTAAAAACTGAAAGGATTTTATTTTTCCTGGTACAGGAGACAAGTTGATAGTTAAAAAATGTATCATTTCAAACAAGTTTAGTCAAAATATACAGCATGTAGAAAATTCATAAATTAATCATAAAGTAACTGCTAGAAAACCATTACATAATGATGAATTAAAAATCACAGTTTAAGAGGTAAATTATTAATTAATGGTTGGTTAATCATGAAATTAATTTTGTTTGTGTGTTTCAGTGTTTAGCAATTAGTTAGCTAGTTGCTAACCATTTCTTGACTATTGAGCACATTTTCAAATTTCAATTTAAAGATTCAAATTTACAATGTGGAGAAAAATACCACATCACATTGATGATACTCAGCTGAAAGCCTGCCTCTAGATAATACATTAGACCTGAAGCTGCTCAGATTAGTTAAAGTTTTATTTAAGTAAGGAGTGCATTGACTGTTAATCATATTTAATTCAAGAAACTAATCTCAGTTCAATGAACTATTCAGTTGTTTTTTTGTGATACAGTATCAGTACAGTACAAATGCATAGTCTAACATCTAGGCATAGTTTATAGTCTCACTGAACATAATTTAGGCAAACATCTTCAAGGATCCCAAAAAACCAAATCAGTTAATCTTCTAATGAGACAGTATACTTGAATCTGTGAACCTCATGAGGGTTGGTGCAAAAAAGATTGAATTAAAAACTTTTAAACTAATCTGCCTTACTTTATATGTTTCTGTAAAGGTCATGGGGTCAGGCAAGCTTGTATGTATTCGTTGTGTTAATAAAATCCATCAGAGATAACTGCCAACACTGTTGTTCTCACCCTGTAACCTTCTGTATCAGTAGTGAAGCAGCCAGGAAGAACTGACCTGAGCTATAACACTTCTATTGACTGGCAAAGCCCTCAACTTCACCACTGATCAACTGCAATGACCCTGGTCTAAAGAAAAATCTATTAGTGCTTTGGGTTTATCCATTTTTCTTCTGCCCATGATGTAGTTCCCTCCCAACATAAGGCTTCATTATTGGGGCATTTTTGTGGGGATAGGTACAATACTATTTTATTGGTTTTTTAAGTCCCTGCAGGTCCTATCCGTCTCCCTTGGCAACATAGCGGGGCCTGAATAATGCTCTCTCTATGGTCCTTTATCCCCATTTGCTGTGTACAATCAATAGCACAAGGGAAGTCAGTGTGGAACTGTATGTGGTAACTGGGTGTGAATATATGCACGTACCACTCATAGATACTTGTAAATGTGGATATGTGTAATCATAGTTAGCAGTTGGCACTTAAAGAAAATTGCAGATCAATACCCTCTAAAGCATTTCTCAAGGGTCAGAAACCTATCAGTCAAGGATGCCTGTGAAACTGTAAATGGTCTGTTCGCATCAAATTAGGCCTCAGTGTGTTTTACTGAATAAAAAGTGAAGAGCAATTATCATCTTATTTATAGTCAACCTAAAAAATTCAAATAGGCTGTGCTCATTTTGATGCGTTCTTAGTTTTTTTCTGTTGCAACATCTAAAGATTCTACTTCATAATCATGTACTGTATTGTATATGTTTATAGCACATCACACTTCTTTTACATTATATGGATTACCAGGTGCAGGTGTTTTGCTTACCTGGGGATCTGTGGAATGCCATTTTATTCATAATTAAATAAATAAATAAATATTCCACAATATATATATATATATATATATATATATATATATATATATATATATATATATATATATTTATATATATATATATATATATATATATATATATATATATATATATATATATATATATATATATATATATATATATATATATATATATATTTATATTTATATATATATATATATATATATATATAATTTATTTATTTATTTATATGTATTTTAAAATGTGAAGCTTTTATTTTGCAGCACCACTTTGAGCTGCTCCTTTTTTGTGCTTTTCTTTTATTATGGATCCTTATACTCAAATTAAGCGTGGGCAGAGAAGTTTATTGAAGCAGACTCAGAGGGAACTTCAACCATATGGCGCAGACTACTTCCCTGCTGCAGGAGGCTATATCCATTCCAAAGCCAGCAACTGATCTGATTATTGATAGGCTGGCATCGGCAAAAGATACCGGCGCTGGCAACTGAGAGGGAGGCGGCTCACTAGTGATGGCGTTAGATAGGCTGGCAAAAGCATTGGATTGGCGACTAGCTTTCCTAGGCTAGCCACCCGCTTTATTAGACGTGTTTTCTTCTTCTTCCGACTTTATGGCAGTTGGCAAACAACTTGAGGTGCATTACCGCCACGTTCTGGACTGCCGTGGGGACTGGAATAGTTTAATGACTTAAACCTCAAGTAATTACATGTTACTCTTAAAAATCACAATATCGTCTTGTAAGTTATTTCCCCCTAAAATTCTGTAAATTTTCATTAATCCTTAACTGAACACTAATGCTGTTGCTCAAATTTTTAGTATTTTCCTCTCCTGTCTATATTTATCAGTCTACATGTGCAAATGTTTCCTCTTGCCCCCCCCCCCCCCCCCTTCTAAAATAAAATAACTCACAATACCTGTCTCTGGGTGTGAAATTAGGGTCATCTGGATGGAATATGTGATTGTCCAAATATTGTTGAACATCAGTCACAACTCCGGGTGACGGAGGCTCAGGAGGTAGGAGTTTGTCCCTTTACCGGTGCAGTTATGTCCTTGGGCAAGACACTTCAACCACCTTGCCTTCTGGTGGTGATGAATGTGTGGATAAATGGGTGAATGACTGAATGTAGTGTAAAGCGTTTGCGGTCCTTTGGACTAGATAAGGCACTATACAAGTACAGGCCATTTACATTGTACCATAGGACTGGGTCAATAAAAAGTGCCTTTCAAACCAAATTTCCATGTCTTTGAAAAAAAAAAAAAGAACACACCATCCCAATTATAATGACATTTGAGACAGTAATTAAATGCTAAAATCTAAAAGTAAAGCACATCCTGGGTCTGTATAGATTTTTAAACATTTAACTAAGACAACATTTTGAGCCCGAGACATTACTCAAGGTAATTAATTTCCACAGTCTTTTGTTTGTTTGTTTGTTTTTCCAGTGATCAGTATCATATGTAAATCTATGGTTTGTGTAATTATGGTTTTCTACAACAAAGTTAATTTATACATGTAGCCTATTACACAAAAAAAAATTTGTAAATAGAATACCTATACATAATTTCAGCAACACTGTACTAATGGAAAATAACAGTTTTGATTTCTGTTGTTCAGCATTCTGGCCTTCATTCTTCAATCCTCTGAAATTCCCAGAACAGTTCAAACCTGTATTAGACTCGAATAAAGTGTCTACCCTTGGTGACCTTGATTCTTCAAGCTGTATGTGTGAGGGAGGTTAATCAAACAGGCTAGCAATAGAACAGGCCAAGAGGTTTAGGGAAGGAATGGTTCATTTGCAGGGAAGATTTTATGTTGTGGAAGATGCTGATGAAATCTTCTCTCAGCATGAAAAGTTCACAATACCTGCTCAGCAAACCGTCACCTCTGTGTTTTACATTCCAGATTTACTAATGCATCTCTCTAACAGTTCTATTACAAAGAATGTTCAAATAAAAAAATCTGAATATTTACAAAAGTTTTTGGGTGGTAACAGAATGTTAGTTTTGGCAACTTGGTAAGGGACATTTATCCAAATTTTAAGCAGGGAGTAGGAAGGTTGCATTTATGTGTGTATTAAATCCTGAAGTAATTTGTTGTATAAACAAAGCACCCTGAAAAACTAACGGTGCAAATGAAATTAAGATAATCATGCCCATGAGCAGAATTTTTTAACTTATCAACACAACTGTATATGGATTTTCAGACCTAGATCTTTCATCAATTATAAGCTGCTGTGGTAACAAACAAGACTAAATTATCCATGTCTGTTTATATTAATTTATTACGGTAAAAACTCCATCAACACTTGAAGTGCTAAGAACTACTAACAACTTTTACTGGTAAACCAATAGCTTGTGGCTTCTGACCCTGATCAACATGTTGCGCTACCAATAATGTTGTTTCTTAGCACTTATTAGTGTTAATAGAGTTTTAACTTTAACAGATATTTGACCTTCTCCATGCACCTTGGGACTCGGTGAAGTTGTGCCAGAAATGTTCTGGATTTCTATGTTCATTTATTAGACATCCACATTTTTTGATAAATTTTTTTAGAAACAGTACATAAAAGTCATCTGGATTTATTTATTAAAGTGGGATGGAACTTGCAATGAAAACTGTTTCAGTGCAGCATAAGGCTAGTAACCATTTTGCGGCTTTTAATATTCCAGCATGATTAAAATAAAACAAATATGAACAGCAGATGAAATTGCTTTAATCTGCAGCCTCTCATGACATCCCACACACAGGTCTTCAGGTCCGCATTTTTGCAAAGTCCATTTGGAGGTGACCCTTCATTTAATTGCAGCCTGCCTCATTAACTGGAAACACTTAACACAGAGATCTTTGATGTGGTGGGAATGCAATTGCTAATCTAATTTAATTGTCTATGTACATGCAGTTAGTTAATTGCTGGTGGACCATTTGCCAAATAAGCTCCATAATGGTACAAAAAACATCAGCGTAAAAGCTTTAAACAGTAGTAAACAGGCTTTCTCCATTGATTTCACACCATGTAAAGATTAATAAATTTGGAAGAATAGTATGTTGAGTAATTATTGAATTCAACAACATATTTTAAGAATGTTCTACAAAAAATAAATAAATAAAATAAAGTTCGTCAAAAGGATGTGAAAATCATCACTGAAGTAAAACAGTAGAGAAGGGGGTTTATCTTTGAGCCCAGACTGGAATTACTACAAGGGGTCCAGTCAAACTGTCTTTTTTTTGTCTAAGAAGATTTCTGACAGGAGTTTGCTCTCCTTTTTAGTCTAGAGGAGTTTAGTACCAAATACATTAAAGGGAAGAATAGTAAAATTAGGTAAAATATGGGACAATAATAAACATTAAAACAAAATAATTAAAAGCTTGATAAAATGTGTCTACAGTAATGCTAATGAAATACAGACATTGGTAAAAGTTTGTTCTGGCACATAAGGGTCTTCCTTAAGCAAAAACAGCAGACAACAGTGCATGTTGCATTTCAAATAAAGCCATTTTGGTTAGTATGCGACATCACCTACATTGGAAAGCAAACACGTTCAGGGAACACATACATGTAAGTACAACTTGGGGGTACTGGGAATGACCCCTTTTTCCTTAAGAACTGCCTTAAAAGGTTAGTTTGAGTTATTTCTCTAAGTGAGATTTGGGAAGTTATTATCAGTAGTAGTTCCCTTGCCTATAGTGGAAACAAATCCAAATCTTTACCCCATTCTTGGTAATATATAATATACTTTCATTGTAATATCTATATCTGTATCACAGCAGTTCACCTTTTTTAAACTGCAGGGATGATTCTACTTTTTATTTGACCACTAATGGTGAAAACGTTCAGATAAGTAATATCTGAACGATGTTGCCATTAGTGGTAAAAAAAGAACTAGATCGGGCCAAAAAGAGCCACTGAGCAGCTAAGCAACCAGACTAAGAAAATGAAAGGTTGTGAGGAACTCATGCACACTTCATAGAATGGTCCATCTAACAGGACAGATGACATATTTGACATACAGGGTGAAAAGCTATCCTCCAGTGACAAACAGACACTTCAGCATTTCCCAAATTAGTGTGTCGACAGTTGAGGGTCAGCCGGAGTTCATCACTATAAACCTGGGCTGTCTGGGTGACATGCAGCTCAGCAACAAATACAGGTATGTGTGATGAAATGTCAGCAGTAGGATTTTGCCTCAAATTCAACTGAGCCGTTTTACAGATTCTAACCATTTTTACAATGCATCCATATAATGCAAACATAAAAAGTGTCGACATATTTGCTACTTTCTTTTGAAGCTTACTTCAGAGACTAAAGTCTTCTTCTCTCAGCTAGATATATTATTTTGAAACTTGGTGCGGATCCATTAAGTTTGTTTCTCTGTCACTGTATTACTGAGGCGTCACCAGCTACTGACCCCTCAGCAACAACTACTTTTCATCTGTGAATATTCGAGTAGTTGGCTCATTTTGTCAGTAAGTAACATTTCAAAGCGCAGCCAAATAGTCATCTAGAAGTGTGACTAATGGATTCAGAAGGGACCGTGGATTTGCATTAATCCAGGAGCTAAATTTGAGTACACATTCATGATGACTTTTCTTTGCAATCAGGCTTCCAAAACCCACTATTCTAATCCCAGCTGTTACCCAAAACCTAAGTGGATGCAGGAAACCAGAAATACTTTGATACCTAACTAACTAACTAACCAAACCTTGAAAATACTTGAATTATAATTCATACTTTCTAGAACAGTCTTTCCCAAAGGTACCCCACGTTGGGTTGCAACATAATTTCCTGAGGTATTCATTCAAAAATTGGAGTTAAGCTTTAAAAAGTATTTATATTAAAAACAAAACCATACCAGAAAAAAATAACCTCATTCTCACTTTTCCACAGCCATGACTAACCACAGCATCAGTTGCATTAAGTCAGTCTACAGATCCACATAGAATGTAAAACTTTGTCAGCATGAAAAGTTGGTTAATAACAATCAACAGAACTTCACAGATCAAAGCTGAGAACCCAGCTAAAAACAGCAGGAAAACTTCACTATCAAAATGGCCGTCAACTTCTTTAGTCCTGGCCTTTTGGATGGTATTCTCTGGAAGCCTCTCCCAGACTAGGAGAACCTTGCAGCTGCCTCCCTCCAGGTGCCAAAAGCACAGAAAACACCACAGGGTATACAACCAAAAGACAATTTTAACTAGCAAACAACAATACCAGGCAAAGCTCCAAAGGCATTGTATGACGCATATTATTTGCACAGGGAAAAAAACTAAACAAACCCCCCCCCAAAAAAACACAATTAGGTGAACGCTAGTTAAGCTTGCTGCTATAGCTCTTTGTCAGGCTATGCAGGGGATATAAAGGCTCCTCAAATGGAATCAGTGCTGGCAACAAACAGGACTATAATGGACATTCATGATGCATTATGGACATGGCTTAGGGCATAAAATGTCAACCTATTGAGAGACTGAAGAAATACGCTTTACAGTCTGGTAACTCCATGGATGCTCCAGAACAATATGGCTGGATGTGCTCAACTTTCACACAAACAAGGGCAAATCACCTGTCGTTCAACCTGGAGGACGCAATGGTTCAACAGTGGAGAGATAGCATCAGAACATAAAAACAGTTTGATTCCATAATGCTCTTGATTTCAGTTTAGAGGGAATACCCACAGTTAACAAAGGTTGTTAGGGCTTTCCTATCGCAGTCTGGGTCTACAAACATTTGCAATACAGCTTTTTCAGTACTGACCAACATTAAGAATAAGAGCAGGTCACAACTTAACTGGGAGATTGATCTCTGAGTGACCATGTTGAAAATTAAACCCAGAATGGACTTGCTATGTGTCGACCATCAAGCCCACCAATCTCATACATACAGTTCATGCATACAATATACACATTACTGCAGTTCACACACAAATATTACACTGGCAGATATGGTTTAACGCTAATCCATATAAATTAACAGCAGAGTTGTTCAGCAGTTTTCTGGCTTCAGTTTGGCTTGTGCTTTTTAGGTCTAATTATTTGAGTACATGCCTGAAAAAGACATTAGGTCTGCCCTCCCATGGGGGCTTGTGAGTGTCTTGAGGTGTTAAGTTTGGTGTAGTTTGCTTAAAAATGTTGGCTACCAAAATTCCAAAATAGTCCTACTGTGTAGGAAAGCCGAAGATTGCCTAAGATAATAAAATATATTTGATCTTTAGATTAAGGAAAGCAACTAAATAGTGTTTGCTTTTCACTTAGATTTGAGACTGAAAACTGGGAAAGCTGTGTCTCTACTGGTGAATGTGACAGCCTACTAATCAATTATTAGGTTGCACATCCAGCACAACAACATACAACCAATTACTTTTTAACATTGAGTATTGGATTACTGATTCAAAGGCAGACCTGTATACACAATTTCCCTGAAGCTAAAGTAAAAATTTTCACAATTAACTTGGAAGAAAGTGACTAGCTCATTTGCGGTGTCCTCTCGAGATAACAAGTTGTGCGCACTCAGTTACATCTGGGGAATTTTTCACGCCCCCGTTTTAATTGAAAATTTCTCCTCCCTGCAATCTGAAGGAAAGCTGTTTTTTCACAAAAAATAGTCTCCACTAGTTCAAAGAAATACCACAAAAGGCTGATGAAGGTGCCGAAACCCACATGGTGCAATTACATCTTTTCATGAAGACAGGGTGGTTGAAAGGTCCTCAGTGGACACTATCAGTGACACTCATCAACTCTTATGAGTGATATATTTGCAAAGAAACAGAGATGGGACAGCAAACATTGAAACATGTAAAAGTCTTTTTTTTTTAAATTAGTTCTGCTGGCCTTAAGTAATGTTTAATCACATCTAAACTAATTTGAAGTTTCAAAACCAACACATTTCTACACACTTTTACACATTCTTCTTTCTAAAATATTAATTTGAGGGCTATTGGCTTTGTATTAGGGCTGGAAAATAAGGCCTCAAATTTATATTGCGATATAATCTAAAGCATGTGCGGTAATGATATCTATTGCGATATATTATTTTCTTTTCATTATATATGTAAAAATAACAGTTTATGAACATTTTCACTTTCCAGATACATTGCAGCAGAATAACTTCAAAAAAGTTTGAAATGCCACTTAAAGAACATTTATTATGCAAAATGCATTTAAAAAATATTCAAATCTTTTTCAAAAAAATGCAACTCAAGTTCAAAATTGTGCCCTTCCTGGTTACTTATTTATAAATTGAATATCGCACAAAGATAAAGCTGCACATATTTGAATTAAAAATGTTTCAAGTTCAACAGGTTTGTTTTCCGTTAAATGCAAAACAGCAAATTTTAAACTTGCAGTATGTAGTGTAAAGACGAACACTGAACATCAGTATTTATCCTCCTTGATGACAGCTAGATGACATCATCAAAATGCGCAACTGCGACATATAGGTATAGCCAAAATCTCTACCTTTGGCGAGATTTATATAATTTCTATCTTAAACCTTTTATATTGCCCACCACTACTTTGTATGTAAAAATATCTCAAACATTTCATACAATGAAGTAGGATGCAAGAATCTGTCAAAAAACATTTAATGGTATTCATTATGTTCCAGTGTGGACATGCCTACATGTACACACTAAAGATCAGATTTTTTTTCTAGTTCATAGTTGTAACAAAGTGAAGTTGTTTTCACTCTTTGAGCTTATCCTCTTGTGGTATCTCGCTACTCAATAAAAACTCCCTTCACATAGGACTTAGAATGCACCATGGTAGTAAAAACAGTCATAATGTACATAGTCTCTCCAGAGTCTTAAAGATGCCTTCTGAGATGGATCAAAAGCACAGTGCGCTCCCAATTATGCATCATGGAGCATGATATTTCTCTGACTGTTATGAGAGTACAGCTATAATCAGGTGTGAGATTGTGGAGTCTTATTATTATGGTAGCATATCTGTATCTTCTTGACTGCACGAAGGAGCCTGGTAGAAACAATGGTAGCTATTCCTCTGGTCTGCAACCACCTATCTATTGAACAATCTGAAAGAGGGTATGCCATGCAGGCTTCATACCAACCTAACCATATCACTTGGAACCATACTTCCAAGTGATATCATGTAATACTCTTAGCACATTGCTTCACACTGCTGCTTTAGTTGCAACATAAAGGGTCTCATCAATCAGCTGAAAAGATCAATCTAGAATCTCTTGTGCCAGCAAATACAACACCATATTAGCCCGCTTCATATAAAAGTTGGTCTGCACGGAGTTCCTGGTGGAATAGTTCTTCCAACAGCAAAGAAGCACACAAATTCAATTCAATTCAATTTAATTCAAATATACTTTATTCATCTCAAAGGGAAATTAAGTCTTATTATCCAAGTATCTACAAAGAGTTGTGGATGGTGATGCTGTGGGCAGGAAGGATCTCCGGTAGCAGTGAGTCTTGCAACGAATCTGAAGAGGCCTCTGGCTGAAGACACTGTTGGTGTATGACTTATGACTGCCATGACATGCTAATAGATCAGTTGTCCTGCTGCAGAGACAATATTCCAGGAAAACTTGTCCTGGATGATCAGTTGTTGGAAAGCACTGCTAATCCACCTCACCTGCTATTGCAGCTTCTTTTTAAATCTCTGTCTGAATGTATGGTGAGAAAGATGCTGGAGTCAGGAATTTGATAATCACCCATCACAATCGATGAAAGAGATTTGAGGTTTGAACTTCTTCCTTTTCTCTCTGCTCTTTGGTGCTGCTCTGCATCAATGAGGCATCAATTTCAACTCCTCTGGGATTTAGGGTCATAGTTCAGGTATTATTTGAGCTTTTTGAGATGCTAATCGGCATCACAGCGCTACTACAACATGAGCGGCACAATTTTAGACACACATCTCCAAATTGAATATAGGCTGGTGAGATGTACGAAGATGTCTTTATTTATAGGGTAGAGTTCAATGGCAAAATGCACCTTTGATGCTATCAATAAGATGTCCCAGTCTCATATTTAGTGATGAGAAAGTAGGAGGACAAGGAGGTGCATGAGGTGGAAAAAAATGCTATTTTACACTAGTACAACTTTCTGATATTATCAGCATCCAGTGATCAGTGAAAACACAAATACCAGATGTTGTCTACATGATTCCTTCTGACTTCTTTCGTGGAGATGTAGCACTGTGCGAAATTACAATTATTGTGCACCTGCTTTCGCTCAGGCCCAAAGTCGGTCCTCAAGGGCCGGTATACTGCATGTTTTAGTAGTTTCTTTAGTTCAACACACCTGAATCAAATGATGGCTCATTAGAAGACCTCTGCAGAACAATATGACAAGCTGAGGAGGCAGTTGGACCATTTAAATCAGCTGTGTTGGACCAAAGACACATCTAAAACTGTCAGGAGACCGGCTCTTGAGGCCTGGAGTTGGACACCCATGACTTAAGGTGTTTGCTCCTCCACATCAAGATTTAAAAATTATGATGGAGATCCAGAAACCTACCAAATGTATATAAAGACAGCTTTTTGAAAACGTCTTCCAGAGTGGAGAGTTCTGAAAACGCTGTGTGATTCTTTGTCATGTAAGTGCAAGCCGGACACTTTTGAAAACGATGACGTCACTGCCAGCCGCCTACGGCCATGTTGGACTTGCTAACTCTGCCTTTCTACAGAAAAACAACAACAATGGCAGGTAGGTGGTAGTAGGTAGTAGTATAGCCCCATGTTGAATTAAGCAGTATTTCCCCTTCTTCATCAGTCCACACCACAGTTGTATGTGCAGAGACAGCCATTGTAATTATCATGAAATGTTTTTTTTCCGGGTTGTTAGGGGGAAACCTTGAAACACTGCATACACGGGGCACACTGCCATCTAAAGGCCGGGCATATGTACTACATCATTTTCCATCACGTGCCCTGTCGTGTAAACCAATCCAGTTTTCAGAATTGAAGAAGCCTCTTGGATGAGAGATGAAATGTACTCAAGACAACAAGAAAAGTCCAGTTGCCTTCATTTAAACTCCCAAGAATCTAAGAGGTTGTTTGTCAGAAGTCCTGTTGTGCAACAACTGGGAAAAACCTATTTAAAGTACTAAGAGCACAGCAGGGTCACAACTTATAGATGTTCTGTGAATTAGCTGTGGTTGTATGGTTCATGGAGACCGTGGGGCAGTGCTACTCTAGTGTGAAGGGGGCCAGTTGATCACGTTATAGGTTTAGTACACACACTGGAGAGTGGCTTCAGCCTTCTCATCGGACACTGAGCATGTGTTTGTTGATAAATAGCTGTTGGCTTGCCACAGAGAACATAAAAAGTGTGTTAGATAACTCTTTGAGCAGAAATGCCAGCGCGCTCGCCTCAACCTCTTCCGCCCTCTAAAATCTGATGGGAAGATGAGTGATGCATCAGAGAGTGTTCTGGATCAGAGACTCTACCTCGCCCCCCCCCCCCCCCCCCATGCGCTTTTGTGCGGCAGGATAAGAGAAAATCCGCATGATCCATCACTCCATATCTTTCATTTTTTCCCATGTCCCTGTTCATACGTCTATAGTGGGAGTGGAAGAAGAGAGTGATGAATGCAGAGGCCCTTTTAACTGTGCCTGTCAGAAGCTAATTCCACCTAGCCACTGCCCTTCGTCTTTGATTTGCCTTCCAGTCTGCTAGTGCAGCTAAACCACTGCAAGCTAGTACTCTTCAAATACTTGGGCCCTGTCAGAACACTTCAAGTTTGCAGCCAAAGTTTATGACATCTGAGACTCGGTGATGTGAACAGCCTTACTTATGCTCAGGCAATAAATGAAGTAAGCAAGACTGGTTCTCAAGTGTTTCGACAGTTCTTAGTTACAAAACTCAGCAAAAAAAGAAACGTCCCTTTTTTAGGACTGTGTATTTCAACAATAATGTTGTAAAAATCCAAATAACTTTATAGATCTTCATTGTAAAGGGTTTAAACAATGTTTTCCATGCATGTTCAATTAACCATAATCAATTAATTAACATGCACATGTGGAATGGTCGTTAAGACCTTAACAGCTTACAGAAAGTAGGCATTTAAGGTCACAGTTCTAAAAACGCAGGACACTAAGGAGACTTGTCTACCGACTGTGAAAAACACCCAAAGAAAGATGCCCAGGGTCCCTGCTCATCTGCGTGAACGTGCATTAGGCATGCTGGAGGGAGGCATGAGGACTGCTGATGTGGCTAGGGCAATAAATTGCCATGTCCGCACTGTGAGACGCCACAAGACAGCGCTACAGGGAGACAGGAAGGACAGCTGATCATTCTCGCAGTGGAAGACCACGTGTAACAACACCTGCACAGGATCGGTACATCTGAATATCACACCTGCGTGACAGGTACAGGATGGCCACAACAACTGCCCGAGTCACACCAGGAACACACAATCCCTCCATCAGTGCTCAGACTGTCCGCAATATGCAGAGAGAGGCTGGACTGAGGGCTTGTAGGCCTGTTGTAAGGCAGGTCCTTACCAGACATCACCAGCAACAACTCTGCCTATGGGTACAAACCCACCTTCGCTGGACCAGCAAGGAGTGGCAAAATGTGCTCTTCACTGATGAGTCACGGTTTTGTCTCACCAAGGGTGATGGACGGATTCGTGTTTATCACACCGAGGCCTGTACCCTGGAGCGCGATCGATTTGGAGGTGGGGGGGTCCGTCATGGTCTTGGGCGGTATATCACATCACCAACGGACTGAGCTTGTTGTCATTGCAGGCAATCTCAATGCCTTGTGGTACAGGGAAGACATCCTGCTCCCTCATGTGGTACCCTTTATGCATGCTCATCCGGACATGATCCTCCAGCAGGACAATGCCACCAGTCATACTGCTCGTTCTATGCATGAGTTTCTGCATGACAGCAATGTCAGTGTTCTGCCATGGCCAGCGAAGAGCCCGGATCTCAATCCCATTGAGCACGTCTGGGACCTGTTGGATCGCAGGAAGAGGGCTAGGGCCATTCCCCCCAGAAATGTCCAGGAACTTGCAAGTGCCTTGGTGGAAGAGTGGGGTAACATCTCACAGCAAGAGATGACAAATCTGGTCCAGTCCATGAGGAGGAGATGCACTGCAGTACTTCAAGCAGCTGGTGGCCACACCAGATACTGACTGGTACTTTTGATTTTGAGCCTCTCTTCATTCAAGGACACATTATTCTATTTCTGTTAGTCATATGTCTGTGAAACATTTTTAGTTTATGTCTTATGGTGTTGACTCTTTTAGTGTTCATACAAATATTTACACACATTAAGTTTACTGAAAGTAAAAACAGTTGAAAGTCAGAGGACGTTTCTTTTTTTGAGTTTATATAGCATTCTGAAATTTTTTTGTCAAAGCAGTGAATAAAATGTTGTTGTTTTTTTAACAGATTTATTCAACAGAATTCCTGAGATTTATTCTTTACTACCATGGAATTAGGTTTTCAAATTTAGTGGGAAGTTTCTATTGTCACACTTGAAATTGGTTTGTATTAAAGTTGGTAAATCACATCAACAAGTAACCTGTCTAATTACATATTCATTTAGTCTTGAACCAAGGCACCACTCTCTGCTTCAAAGGCCATTTTGCTTACGGACAGAGGTCGTATATCATTATAATACAGAAAGACATAAAACATTTTTCCCCAAACACAGAATCTGATGTAGTATAATTCATGCATTTCGCTTGGATCAGCAAGCCTTGAACAGACAGCAAGACAATATAATTTGTGAATTATGCATGCACAGCGCTCATTAATGCATGGTTTACAATGTTAGCGGATTGAATAAAACCCCAAAACAAATTCCACCGCACAACAAACCATATGCAGAACTGCTCAGCTTCGCCATATGCTGGCAGTAAGTCCTTCAGCAGGCGCGGCAATTCCTCAAACAAAACCTGATCCCAGTCCTTTACAGCTACATCTATTTTCATTTGTTCCTACTCCCGGACATAGATTCATGTTGGAACATACAGTAAGTGAGCACCTCAGTAAGTAAAGCTGAGTCCATTAGAGACCAGCAGATTGATTCAGCCACTAAATAATGCAGGCATTGAAAGAGACAAATAGTCGAGGAATATTCAGTGCTATTGTTAACATTATGTAGTGGTTGTGAGAAAAGACGAAATCCATCTTATGCCAGAGACGTGAGAAGCAAACAAATGCGTCATTCCAATAGCTCCTAAGCATACAGGCGTAGATAAATTTGGTGGAACTTTTGATGATGTGTAAAAAGCCATATTCATTACTAACTTTTATTGCGGCAACATAATCTCAATCTAAAACATAGGAGGAATCTAACGTTAAATTTTTAGTGCGTTTATTCAAGTGGCAAAAGTTCCATGTAAAGAAATGTCAAATATTGATACCCCAAACATTCCCTTTAAAATGAAGATAATTTTTTGATATACCTTATTTACTTTACGTTGATCCAAGTTTAAAGAAACATTCATTTTGTAATCAATTACTTTCTGTTCCCACGGCGTATAAATATGACCTGACACAAAGAACTATTTCTTTTTGACACATGCTACTACACTGTATGAAGATTTATCATGCCACCACAAGCAGTGAACAGGATAGTAAGACCGTAAAAAACATATTATATATATATATATATATATATATATATATATAAATCAAAGTTTATTGTTCAACAGCAGCAGAAAGCAGAAACTAGCATATTGGGGTCGCCAGATCTCTAAAACTATTATTAGATGCTAAATACTTGTCAATTGGTTATTCTGGGAGCGGTGTCCTACCATTACAAATATCAATATAGGACATTTACTAAACTTTACTAGGAGCTTAACTGGAACCATGTGTTTTGACCAGACAAAACTAATAATGATCTTTTTAGCAGCAAACAGTTCAGTCCATTGTTAACTACAGTGGAGTATCTGTAATGGTATGGACTTGTTTTGTTCCAAAGATCCCAGGAAGTCTTTTTAGGGTGCATAGCATCATGAAGTCTTTGAAATACCAGGTCAATGTAAATGTCAATGTGATGGCATCTACAAGTGAACTTAATATTGGTCATTTAAAAGTCTTTCAACAGGATACTGATCCAAAACAGTTGCCATAATCTAGACAGACATGGTCTACAGGACTTAAAATTAACAGTTTTCCATGGGCATCTAAATCCCCAGATCTTTATCTTATAAAAACCTCTGGGGTGAGTTAAAGAGAATAGACATTAAGAGATGACCTAAGAGACTGGCAGCAGCTCTGCTTAATTTATAAAAGTTAATTTTTCCTTTTTTTCTGTGAGTGATTATAGTAAATCAATCATTTATTTTCATTTTTTTCACACATTACCACATATGCCATTAAATGTGACCATTAATGTTTCTAAACTCTGATTGAAACAAAAGTAGTTTCAAACTAAATCAAAGTTAAGATTGACAAAATTAGGCTTGAGCCTACCTATAAATCATATATGCATTTCATTTTGAAAATGAATGGTATAGGGTACCTTGCTTTATGCAACATTCCACATTATGGCATTCTTCCAGTAATTCTCCACATTTATCATTATCCATTTGCTAAATTGTAAGATCAGAGCCCAAGAGAGGCTTTGGACTGCTTCTCTTCTATGAAACGACTGAGTTTGTTGGAAAGGGCTCGCATATGGTGAGCACCCACTGTCATTTGCAGTTTGATGGACACGTGCACAGTGTTGATTTAGAAAGTGCCAGAATGGCTCCTTTACACAGATGGCTGCCACTCATAACGACATTCCTGTCCTTTTCAAGGTGACTCACTGTGGATGGCTGCAGCCTGCTGGAGACGTCTGATTCAAACATTACTGAGATTCACTCAGCTTTTGTCTGGCCGACTGTCACAGCAATAGTCTGTGGTATCTGAATGTTCCTACGTCTGGAAAAAAAAGTCTCTCCATATCTGCCTAAACAGAAAAAAAAAAACTGAACTGGAAGAATTTGATATATTTGTGATTTGAGATAGTACTAGTTTTCTGAAGGTTATGAGAACACCACCTGCTTTGACCAGCTTCCATACCACGTAAGATTCTTTCAGACAGTCGAGAGAAAACAACAACACCAGCCCTGCTCCCCCCGCCCGCCCTCCCACCTTCAGGGGAACATGATAAATCTAGCAGACCTGTGCACATAAATATAGCTCGATTTTAGAGTTGTGAAGGCCGGCAAAATGTTTTCCTTTTATAGTAGAAATCTTTGTATTTGAAGGGAAAATCTTTTAAATTCCATCCAATATTTATCCAAAGACACAGTCTTAACCACTGCATTTGAGTCAGGGCGGAGTGCTTTTTAAATAGACTGTACCTGCATTAAACTTCAGAGCCGCTTGAGCACAACTAGCATGTTTACAATCTGAAAACATTGCCTTTAATAACATAAAGATAAAAAAAACTTGTTCTAAAAGTGGAACAACAAAATATAGAAACATTCTTGCTATATTGACACATAAACTAATGCACATTGAGATTAAAATATAAAAAACCCACATGTATAGTCTGCTTGCCTCTAACAAAGCGAACACATCTGGAGGAATTCTGCACTCTGTATCTACAAACCCAGATGGTTTGTAAGGTTAATCAGTTGTGCTTAAATTTTCCAGTTCTATAATTGTATCAATGCGGCAGCTGTTCAGAATTATCTGAAGGTGTCATCTGACTACATCTACCAACGGCTTCAAAACAGCAGCTGTCACTTTGCCACCTGAAACAATGCTTGCCAACGCATCTTAACAATAGTGTTGTAATTTAAAAAATATATATTCTCAACTGTCTTAGATAGTAGGGAAGCTTTTTTGGAAAAAAAAGAGAGACTATGGCACAGGAGTTGTAATGACCTAACATGAGACCCATAATTGTCAAGTATTTACTAGGGATGTAAGAAAATATCGATACACCGATATATCACAATATTGTATTTCCCGATATTGTATCAATATTCAGAACAAAAATATCGATTCTTTTTTAAAGGGGGGGTATAATGCAAAATGGATTTTCTGAAGCTTAATATCCTGATAACCTGTCTTTCCCTCATTAAAAACATGCCTGAAGTGTTGCTCTGACCCATTCACTCATGTTAGAGTAATCTTTGAGTCTCTGCTGGTAGTTCTCGGGGTTGCTGAAACGCCTGCTCCCACCTATCCCCTCCTTTTCTACCCATCTCCTCCTCCGACCTTGCGTACTCAGCCGAGAGCCTCGCCCCTGCAGAGCTCCCCTACCCCTCTCCTCCCCACATAGCTCCGGCTGAGTCCCAGGTGCAGTAATTATAACACACCAGCTGCAGCTGCGTGTCTTTTGTGGGATAATGCACGCGATGATGCACGGTATTTGACGAACTGAAGGGGGAGTGTCAGAAAGAGTAGGAGGGTCTTAGAGAGGCACAGGCGAAAATCAAGGCGTCCAATACAGAAGTAAATTTCTTTAAAGTGGATTTGGAGATATGATGGACTGTTAAAAGACTTAAGGCGACAATTTTATTGGAGTGTGCTATAGAAGGGTAATATGTGCCTGGAAGAAGCATAATACCCCCCCTTTAAGGATTTGAGTGGAACCATTAATGATGAAAGTAAGTTTTATAGTAAAATTAAAAATATAACTGGTAGTTTGTGGCTGTTTTCACCTTATTCATTCCAGTGGATCAACTAGATTTAGTAATAAAACTGAATGTGTTAAAGTATGAAAGAGGTTGGAGTGTTTAGAATGCTGTGACAGTTTTCCTACTGTTAAATTGAGTTTTAAAAATCACAATATATAGTCTTACTCATAGTATCACGATATATCGAGATATATCGTATCGTCTCCCATGTTTTGTGATACATATCGTAACGCCAGATTTTTGCCAATACACATCCCTAGTATTTACTGTATATCTGCATATTTTTCTACCTGGACGGCTAATAGAAAAAAATACAAGGCAATCATGGAAATTAATGACTAGCTGCAAAATCCTTTTTTCCAACTGGAAAAAAACCCCAGTGAGTCCAATGCAGTCAGGGGAGGCAGGCGAAGTTCATTACGTCAAGTAAAATAGATGCAAACAATGACATTAAAAAAATCCATTTGTCCACCTGACTGATTTACAAATTCTGTTTTCTGGATTATTTAAAAATTTGTATGGTTAAAATTGCTGAACCTATGAATTGCTTGTTCAAATACGTGGAAGAAGTGCGGGGTGAGGCTGTGCTGTGCTGTGCACAATAAATGAATTAGGCAGTTGACACACACTCATTGGTGTCTCTCTTTATACCACCAATATATATGATTTAGTGCACATTTACTACACATGTTACCATCCCATAGTCTGTCTAATATATTTAATAAATGTGTCACATGTTAAGTCTTTCTGATCAGCCAGAAATGCGAGGTGAAAATGTGAAAGGTGAAACAGAAAGTACCGTGGTGCATTGTTAGGGAGCAGAGGCACAATGTTCTTCTTCAATGCATTAAAAAGGCTAAAAACATTTAGAAAAAAAAACATAACAAAAAAAAAAACTGAATGGAACCCTTCTGAGGACGACTTTCCTCCTTGGTGATTATTTCCATTAAAGCAGCCATATGTTTAAAAATGAAGACAAACAAGGACAAGATAGTTGTGGAGAAGGGCATCTCAACGGACCTCATATAGAAATACAGGTAAGACCATACATGACTTTTAATTTTAGTGAAAAAAGCAAAAGCAAAAAGAGATCGGCTCTAAAAAACATTTAAATTTTTTTAATTAATTTTGACCTTATATCAAATATTCTTTTATTTTCCTTGCTATCATATTGTTGAACAGTATGGAATTGATTCAAACCTAATAAAAGCATAAAAAAATAGCAAAATGTTTCAATTAAGGTCAAAATTAAAATATGGGCTTCTATTTCTGATTTTATATGTTTGTACATCTGACTCCAGAGGAGTTAGTGCCTCGCCATTAACCTCACGTCACTGATAAAACGCCTTAATATAGAGTCAATGCTAAGTTGTAAAATAATACATGCACTTCATTTTGCAGCTTTTGTTGTTTCACTCTAGGCTCCTGGAAACCAAAATAAGCTATCAGCTCCAGGCGTTTTGTATCTATCATGTGTCAATTCAAACCTGCTTTGGGGACTGTTAATACTGGGTTTGACGACAAGAGATTTTATGTGATTTTCTCTAATCTCCTGCTTCAACTGTGAGAACGTGTGGTTTTGTGACTCTTAAAAATATTATCTACCAGCAGAAGTTTGCTGTTAATTAGGAATGAGAAATAAAATCAAATAATTTTAACAGCATATGACATTTAAGCATTTTTATGACTGCCTCCACAATTAATCAACAATACTTAACTACCTAGAGAAATAAAGTGATGTACCATAGTTAAGTGTTTAGCTGCATGATTTGAGCAATGGTACAAAATGGAAGTATTAAATGGAGATAAGAAGGGACAATATGGTATTGCATGGGTATGGAAAAAGGATATAAATGTGAATAAAATGGGGTAGCCAAAAGAAAGAAAGAAAGAAAGAAAGAAAGAAAGAAAGAAAGAAAGAAAGAAAGAAAGAAAGAAAGAAAGAAAGAAAGAAAGAAAGAAAAATAGCATTTTTAGTACATTTTCTTCATTTATTTGAAGGCTTTATCCCCTGTGCGTTCTTTTTCATTTTGCTTCTCATTCTTTTTTCCACATGTGGTCCCTTGTTGCTGATTGCACATAACCTATTGTTCATTTGTTGTTTTTCCTCACTGTGTCTACATTCACTACAGGGATTTATTTGTTTGCTACAGGGTTGTCAGAGCAGATGTTGATTGATTTTCACATGTATTGTCCACGATGCTGTCTGACGGTTCTGTTGTACTTGCCACCGTGACTCATTTTCTTAGGGTAAGATGAAAAGAAATTCCTCTCTCCATCTTTGCGCTTTAGACCGTTATAACTGATGATGGACTTTTCTGTCTCCAGCTACACACATTGAACCCAGACAAGCTCAAATCTCAGAATTACGCTTTTTACAGGTTATAATGAGTTTTAGGTGACATTCAAATTCAAACACTTCATATACCTTAAACCTAGCAGCCGCTCTCTAAAAATATTTAGAATGTGAAGAATGCTGGCTGGGTCCACAATGTAAAAGCTTAATTAACTGATGGAAACTTCAGGTCTGGCTGATCTTCTTGCACTCTGTGCTATGATTCAATGTCAGAGAAAAATACGTCAGTTTGTGTCTCAAAATCTAAAGGAAGTGATGTTAAAAATCTATTATACAGTTTTAAAATAACCTGAAGTAGATGGAATGATAAAACGAGCTTGTCTAGACAGGAGGTACTATGGTATACCCAGGTTATTTAAAAAAAAAGGCTTAGTAAAGATTATGGAAACAATAAAAATATGGATATAGCCCAACCTTGCTTCTCAATATTATTCATGTCAAGGAGCTGTAATAAACTGGCAAAGAGGCAAGAGTTTTTACTCCTGAAATTAACTGGATGTAAAAACATAATTTTGCAATGGAACATTGTCTGTTTAATTTGTTTGACAAAGAATCTATGTAAAGGCAAGCCTAAACCAAACATAATAAAAAATAATGAAGTGTCAGCTGTCATCACTTTTTAATAACTACTATAGATGTATAGGGCTCCAAGTTAAGTGAAGTGTAATTATGTCTCGAATCGTGTATAGCTGCTGCTCCCGCCAGACTTTAATTAGCTCTACTTTCCACACTACAGGGAGATTATGACCAGATGCCTCTAGGCTCCATCCAGGTGGAAATAAAGGCAAGGTTTTAAAAGGAAGAAAAAAATATAAATAAACGATTTTTTGGTTCATTAAATACGAAAGGAGTCCAATATGAGTTTATTATATGTCATGAAGAGAAGAAGGCCGCCCGGTGAGATCACACTTCCTTTTCTAGACTGATTGATTGGACTGCTGTGAAATGAGACAGACATCATGAAGTACTTTGGATGACTTCCTGCTGGTTAAGTGAGCATCTAAACAGATTGTTTGGGTAAACTAATCTAGACTTAACTTATTAGCCTTTTGGCACTGAAGTGGCGCCATTCATGTTTAAGTTACTCTGCGAAAATCTTTATGAAATAAAATTTTCAAAGGTATTAAGTTAGTATTAGAGAAAATAATTGGTGCTACATTGCTTGATATAGAAACAAACTGCTGCAGTGACCTGAGCAACACAGTTTAGGAAAAAACCCTATGGGTTCTTCTGAAAATGTTCAGAATATTACATTTTAATGAACAATATTAATCTTCATCAGATAACTTTTTTCTTATTATTCTGAAGTAAATACTAACTTATTTGTTCATTTTTGAAGGCATGAAATGCACATTCATTTGTTGGGCTATCAGCCGTGAAACTGGACTACAGAAAAATACCTCCTAGTGTAAGAACTAATATTCCCACAGTGCACTGCAATAAACCCACCTTCAGTTTCAACAAGAACAAGAGGAATTTCACTGCACGAATGTGTGACATCATCACCCCAGATATAAGCATATGGTCTTCCCCAATCGCGTCCTCTTCGCGTCAATCATTGCACTGAAGAGGCCACTAGCTTTAAACCTCCATCCTTCGCGGGTGAGGGGGAGTGAGCTTCTGGAAGAAGCTTCTTGGATCCAAAATATATTTACAGTCTACTGATTATGGATCAGGTATTCCGGCCAATGAAATAAGTCTTGACACTGACTTACTCAAAACTCTCCAGAAGAAATCTTTGAATTACAGATTCCACCCAAGAGAGACATTCTCATTGTCGCCGACACCCTGCTGTGGGAGAAGAAAGCTGCTTAGCCAAAACTGCTGACCCCTATACATTCCCTTTTTTATCAGAAACCTGGCTAGACAATGAAAGATCTGCATTTATAGAATCTATTCCTTCAAATTAAATTTTTTTAAGCGAGAGCAGGAAACACAGATGAGGTGGAGGCATAGCCACAATTTTTCATAACTCAATGAACTTTAAAACGGTGTACCTGGGCACATTTGACTCTTTTGATTACCTAGCCACCCAGATAAATGAGCCAAACAAAGCTCGGTTTCTGAGTTTATATAAACCCCCCAAACTCAACGCAAAATTTCTTCAATGACTTTAACAACCTTCTTTCCGTAATATGTATCGATTATGACCAATTAATCATTGTGGTGGACTTCAACTATGGAATTATATTTCAGTCAAAAATCCAGAGCGATATTTTCAACCCCCACCTGCGCGTATTCAACAAGGCACGCACGTAATTGCTCATTCGCGTGCGCGCATATTCAACAACGCGCCCGTAGTGTAGAATTCATCTCACGAGTATCCAACAACCCGCGCATGTAGATTTCGCATCACACGTGCTCTACACGAAGCTTTCATACACACGTGAAGGTAAATCTCAGGAGAGGCTGCGCCCTCGAAAGGAAATTCTGAACGAGCGAGTAAAATACTTTTGACTGTTTGGAGGAGGAGCCTAAGGTCAGCACTGACCCTGTGTAATTGATCTTTTTAAATCGGTAATGCCCACAGGATCAGTAGAGTTATATATTTTTTTCACAGTTTAACAATACAAGAAAATGGCATTTGTCAAACAAAGAAAACATGACTTTGGTGATGCCAGATAGCCAGGAAAGTGGCGGCTGGCGGCTGGCCAATTGAGGGTGATAGGGCACTGCCCCCCCCCAGTGTTTCCCAAGTGTTTTTTATTTTTATTTATTTTTTAATTAACAATATCACATATTGTAAGTTAATTGTGAGTTTAAATTCGTAACAAAGTATCATATAAAAAAAATATACATCATTTTCAGAGAAAATGCTGTATTTGGGGCGACAGAAAGATCGCCCCAAGCAGTGCAGCAGCCAGCCAATTACCAACAAGAAATTCGCACATAGCAACAGGAATTTATCCAATCAGCGTTGTTGATTCGTCCGCATGAAGGGTGATAGAGAAATCGCCCCAAGGCTGGTGTGAGGGCGGGCAAGGTATTTGGTGGTGACATTGGCAGTGTGATTTCTCTGCCACAAGGGGACGCTGCTGTAAGCTTTGTGTGTAAAGCTTTTGTGTAAACCTAATAAGTTATTTGTTTCTAGTTTGGTTCTAAACTTGTTTGTGCAATATTGTATTTATGTTTAGAATAAGAATGGCTCAAGTTGTTAATATTGTCATTAAAATAATCAGTATTTCACATAGTAGCCTACTGGTATCCAGCCGTTTATGTTCAATTGTTTTGGGATGATTATTGAAAATATAAGCTATATGCACAGCTCCACTACTTCCTGAACTAAGTACAGTCTGTAATGGACAAATTGATCAATCCAGGTGTGTCTGACCTCAGTAGTCACAACAACAATGGTCAGACACTACTGGATTATTCTGTTTGTCCAATGATGTAAGACAGGAAATAAAAGAGCTGTACTTAGTTCAGGAAATAGTGGAGTTGTGCACAAAGCTCAAAAAGCACAAGTTTGATTTAAAAAAAGAAAAAAAAGCACAGCCCCACCAAGAATATTTTTCACCAGCCGCCACTGATATATATATATATATATATATATATATATATATATATATATGATATATATATTTATATATATATATATATATATATATATATATATATATATATATATATATATAGAGAGAGAGAGAGAGAGAGAGAGAGAGAGAGAGAGAGAGAGAGAGAGTTTGATTAACTTTTTGTTAATAAACTTGTATTTTACATGTGTAGTAACTTGCTGTTCAAAAAATGCCAGTGCTTAGCTTACTCTTTCATCTATTATTATTTTAATATATCAGCCTTATCAGGCAGGTATTCATAAACAATAATTGAGACGGAACTATTTGGCTATTATTATGTCCTGATAAATCAAGATTTTGTTAATAATTGCCCTAAACAATTATTCAGAGTTATTCAGAGCAAAACAAACATCCCATTTTAACACAGTTGTTGGCCCACCATTTTAAGAGTGTACAGTAGCTGAATTGTATTTGTGCTGTGCCATACTAATCTCATGACTGGGAATAAATAAAGAAAAAGAAGTCACTTTTAAAATGCTCAAGTAGCATTATCATACTTTGATTTTTACTCATGATCAAAACTTTCCAATTACTTGTATTACAGAGCATGTTTGTCCTGCGTCAGATGAGTTCCATTATTAGATTTCCATAGTGTTTTGTGTTCTGTCACCACTAGGCATCAGTATAAGGGGATGAAGAGGTGTAGAGCAAGTGTAAAAGATATGCTGTTGCTGACATGTGACTGTGCTCTGCTAAAAGAACAAAGTTCAGAATAAAGTAAGCACTGCCTGGTCATTCAAGTTCAACACATAACATAGTTCTACTTTCTTTTCTGTTTCATACATCTACACAATATCCATTTACATATTAAATGGAATATTGATTTGTTTATGTTTTTAGGCAATGTATAAAATATCACCTGAAAAAGTTTAAATAGATATACCATTGGTTGTCGAGCCCATCAAGCCATGTCTTTAGTGATAAAAAATAGACTTAAAATCAACAGTGTATGTTTGTAATATTTCCATCTTTCTCATGTTGATGGGAATCTTTCAATGTTATACAACGTGATGGTCTTCTCTTGTGAGTTCAAACTCTGTTTTAAGACCAGTTTTGCTCCAGAATACTACAACATTTGACCACAAATATGTTTTTTGCCCATTAAACTTGTAAAGTTAAAGAGTTGTTCTTTGATCTGTATGAATAACAACAACATCAAAAGAAGAAAATACCAGACAGATTATGAGATTAAAGCTTCCTGAAGCAGATACCTGTATTCACTTCATGTATTACACCCTGGGTAAATGTACCATATATATTTTAACAGGGCACTTTTGTAGAACCAACTTTCCTTTGTTGGATTTTAATGCAGCACAAACATACCTTTGAGTAAGTAACACTTCAGTAAGTGATACTGAAACAACTCCTGCTAAGCCTGAGTGCTACAGATTTAATGAACACATTGAAAGTGGAGTGAGTGTTATAGCACAGGTACAACATAAATGTGCTGCTACCTTGGAATTTACACAAGCACTACTCAAATGTCACGGCAATATCCAAAGTAATCCTTTCATTTTACCATAATGCTTTTTTAGACTAGAAGTAATAATATTCTAGAGTGACCCAGCCAGAGTCCTGACTTAGAACTGATAGAAAATCTTTTGTGAGGGAGCTAAAGATTTAGGTGGATGGCAAGGAAACTTTATGACCTCAACGACTTAGAGCACATCGCCAGAGTCTTTATCAAAATATCAGTTGAAACATGCAAAAACATGATCAGCAATTGATTTATGTAGTTTATTAACTTTAATGGCAATACATTTTTTTCCCAACAATTATTGAGAAGATCATACATAATTTTCAAGAGGATGTCTTTGGATAAAATTTGAACAAATAATTATTCTCATACAACAAATGAAGATTCACTCATGTGAGCATATCGAATACTTGGCCACAACACAAGGTTGCTTGACCTATACTGATGTTTGTTACTGCTCATGAACTGGGCATAAAATACTGAATTTTCATCTCCAGATGATCAGTTAAATATTAATATGGGAAAATTACACTGTGAAGTGATAGCACAAGTTACTTACTCTACCCTTACAGAGTAGCAGACTGTGAGGTTCCAATGTACACACATTATGCAAAATGGTTATACATCACCACAAAATACTGTTCTTTTTCAGGCTTAGACCCACATATGCATCTTTAGCTACAACAACTGATATGGCAAAGTAAGAAACAGTGAGAGAGCAGCTTTACTGTGAAGCAGATCCTTGTCTGCTCACCTCATTTCCACCGACTTTCTTTATTCTATGATCTATATACTATAATATCCGAGTAAATATTTGTTTTTCTTAAATTTTCCCTTTTTTACCCTGATGTAGGCATGCATTGTGTGGTGCTTTTGTGTCTGTCCATTTCTCTTTCCTGTCCCTCACACCTCCCAGATGGTCGAGGCAGATGGCTAACCATCCTGCTGGACGTATCTTACTGTCAAAATAGTATTCTCCTCTCAAGTGTCGCCCACTGCCTAATGCATGAACATGTGATGCAATCACTGGTGTCATTAGCTGCACAACTTTTCACGAACTGGCATTTCATACTAGCCAAATTAAATTGGACAAAATTATATTGGAAAATGTAATTAGATTTAAATAAATCGTGCTTAATTTTAAATTATTTTGCCCTGAAACAACTTTTAGTGTGAAGAGGACTCATTTAAAGATATTCTGAAGTCTACTTCACAGCATATTGCAAGTTTTTCTGTTTCCCCATACATTTTTACTATTCTTTATAGAGTATTTGTGTATTTAGACATGAAAAACAACAAAGTGATGTTAAAAGTTGCAATGATGACACAATTTCATATACTAAATCAGCTGATTGTTAATTTTTAGATTAATGTATTGATGGCAGGTAGTAACGACAGTATTGCACAATTTACAGCGAAAGGCACGATGCTCCTCTCCTGAGATGCTCCATCAGCACAGAGCTCAGCAGAGCAGGAAGGGTATGAGAATCATCACAAAATAAACTCATACAGACGCCTCTGGTGGAATTCATCATTTCTGCTCAATATCATTTTTCCCTGTTTACACATAGAGCCTAGTGGTAAGCAGAATGTCCAGACAAGCCATCAACAATTTTTCACAAGTGTATCCAACAATATGTTGCTTATAGAGACAGAAATAATATTGTGTTTAGCTCATATGTTTTGCGTGTGCTTCATGCTTTATTGCTGTTTTTACTTTATCCTAAATTCATGTCGGCTTTTGAGTAATGTTTTTATGTTTCATATGCTCTGTGTGTGTTTTATGCTTTATTGCTGTTTTTACTTTATCCCTTAATCATGTAAAGCACCTTGAATTACCTTGTTGATAGTGTGCTATACATATAAAATCGGCTTGCCTTGCCTTTAGCAGCATCAGTTGTTCATAAAGTAAAATCCCTTCAGTACTTTGAATTTTTCCACATTTTGCCATGTTACAACCACAAACTTGAATCTGTTTTATTTGACTTTTATAAAATATCTGGAGATTTTACAAAAATATATATTTTTTCTACTGAGTAGCTTAATTGGGTGTTGCACAGCATAATGATTGGAAACATATGAGCAAATAGACAAAAAGTACCACCAGACTTAAAATTAGGCAGGAGTATCAATTATTGGGCCACTTGAGTCTGATTAAAACAAAAAAATGCTTTTCACACATTTTTCCTATTCGTGTCAATAAATAAGGTAAGCATTGTAGATAATTTTTCTTTTGGCTTTTGATAATGTGCCTTTGCATGTTTGAAAAAATTATTTTGGACACGTCTCTGCCCCCACTAGAAGCCTGTGGACAGATCTAAAATGCACTGGAAAATTTATACATCTTGACTTGGCTTGAAGTTTTTAGTTGTAACATGATCAAAACTAAAAAAGTTTAAGGCACACACATACAACTACCAACAACTTTCTAATTATGGATTGTAGAAATGAAACCAGGTACGGGTTCTCCAAATTGATGTAAATAATTTTCTCTTCATGAAGTTTGAGCATCTTGGCAGTTTTCTTTGTTTCTGCAGCTTTATTCCAGTTTCAGATGATTTGCAAGTCCTGCCCGTAAGTTATTTCACACCTCAGTAAACTGAAAACTCAAATGAGATGTTTAATTAATTTTTTCTTCAATTAACTTTATTCTATCATATTCCACTGGAAAAGAGTGGCACACTCGTTACCATGTGCTGCATAATCAAATTCTGCACATCCTTGCTTCCTAACTGCTTACATAAGGGGACCAATTCTTTGCTTCCTTGAAGCCTTTTTATCCACAGCAAGCCACAGGGTCTGTGGCTCACACGTAAACACGCAATAACCTTCTAGGATGAACCCTGCCTTTTGTCAGCTCACTGCAGTCATTGATACTCTGGTATTGTGGGCTGCTCTGGTTAATTGCTAAACATGTTCTTGTCAATCAAGCCTTTCCCAAATGGCAACTGCTCAGCTCATTTCAATGAAGAGCCCGAGTAGCCCGAGAGGAGTAATTGTGGTCCACCCGCCAGTTGCCTGACTCCATTCCATTAGTGGCTGTATATTATAAATGAGTGAAGCTGGTTGTCCAATGCAGACCTATTCAAGCGTGTGCATGAGCTGAATGGCTTCTTTTTCTTTGTGGTATGCGTTTCATTTTATTTTTTACAGACATGCCAAAGAGGAGAGGGAATAATTGCATTTGCAATAGCATTGTGTTTGCAGACAGAGCGGCATATTTTCTTAATTTCATGAACTACAACACTTGAATAAATGTAAGTAGTGAGAAATCCCAGTCACTAAGGGGCTTGTATGTGAGATCTAAAATCCAGTGTAGTAATTGATAAGGCTTCTTAAGTATGTTCAGATAGCGAAATCTTATCAGTCCCGTTAATAATATTGTTCAGTATTCCATCTCCAAGCTCATCAAAAATCAACCTCAAGGCTGAATTATCTCTCTTAATCAGCCGATTTAGAAAATAAATACATTCTTATTATAAAATATATATAAAATTTTTTGTTACAATCCAATCTTACTGCAGCTTATCAAGCATTTCTATTGATTCTGATCTGGCTTCTTGGTTCTGTTGTTTTTTAGTCCATCCAAGATTCTTCTCTGAAGTAAGCATTACACATCCAAGAGAAGTCACACAGTTGTGATGTCATCAAAAAACTAATTGTTATCTGTATGGTCAAAGCTGCTAACTAATTCAAGGTGTAATAGGCGCAATCTACGTCTTATAAGAAAATATAAGTATTACATTCAAAGTTTAACACCTTATAACTTATCATTAATTCATCGTGGATCATTTCAGAAGCTCACTGAGTTCTCAACAGGCAAAAAAAGAGCACTATTTGACATGTAATGCCATGCATCTTAATAAACAGTTTACCAGCTCATCGTCTCATCAAGTCATCATCTGCAGGATAAAATAGTAGTTTTGCTCAACCTAATGTCATGATAAGAAGTGTAAAAGGTCTGCAAAAAAACTCAGGTGTCTTTGTTTCCAGTTAAATAGATTAGCTTTAGGTTTTTTTAGCTATTGTAGCTGAATGGATCTTGCCCACAACCCTCATCTGACACAGTAGCGTGGTCTCCTAAGGTGCACAAGTGGCTTCGCTGAATGACAAAACAGTGTATAACCTCAGGGGAGGCCACTGCTGGCTGACACATAACAGAAACTGCTGAGTTATCACTCTATGATAACGACAGTACGACCAGCTAGAAACACGAGAGGCCAGATGACTGTATTATTACTGCAGCTGGCAGCAAAAACATGCTATATATACACAAGGAAAGCTACTCAGTGGGGCATAATGGGAGGCTTTGAATTGGTCATCAACAACCATAAATGTCTCTGGCTTCAATAAAGCACTGCAGCAATTTGTAACCCAAGATGCATTCTCCAGCCTCAGTTCAAGTGCTTTTTTTCACTAAAGCAGAAAGCACCTCATATATGTCATTAAAGCCATCTCAAGATTTTAAAATGGATGTGAGGTTGACGTTAAATGAAGAGTTGGATCTTTCAAGCATTTCTCTCCCCAATAGTCCCGAGGCCTTCCAGATACAGAGCGGTTCCACTTGGCTGAGGAGAAACATTTTCTGAATTTAAAAGCTAACCAATTCTTCAGCATGCCACCCGGTCACATGAAGCGTTAAATTCAACTCAAAGTAGCAGCAAAAGAGATTTACATTTTTTTTTCTATACCAGCTTTAGAGCCTTTGGGTTGGCTGAAGATTTGCATTATGAGGATTTTTCCCTTCTACTCCCAAATAAGGAACTTAAATGTGTCATCATAGCTTCCTTTGACACCCTTGGGTATTTTATCTTAAGCTATATCCCTAAGGCAGAGACACATTCAAATCTCCATTAAAAGTGCTTTAAAAGTCAGAATATAAATTTCTCAAGCAGTCGCAGAAGTACTGTTCAGCCCTCCACCAACACAAATTATTGGATTTCTAATTACAGCTTTTTGTGGAGGCTGAAGTTTAACTTTATACACAGAACCATTTAGCAAAGATCTCATTAAAAGTATTTTTACAGAAAATCTCAGAAGAACATTTTTTTTCTTCTCAAACATCCCTTTTTAATTGAATAAAAAATGAAATTCTGATTCTAAATCAAATGGAACGGTCACCAGTTGCGTTATAATGCTACTGTAATAATATAAAGTTTATTTAGAAAAATAGATCCATGGAAATGGTTTCACGTTT
Source organism: Valencia hispanica (assembly GCA_963556495.2). Lineage (NCBI taxonomy): Eukaryota > Metazoa > Chordata > Actinopteri > Cyprinodontiformes > Valenciidae > Valencia > Valencia hispanica. The sequence goes on along the minus strand of OY747704.1, from coordinate 16,303,715 downwards.
TTACAACAATATTCCTTAATCTGGTCTCCTAAGGTGACCTGTCAAATTAACCTGCGTGGACTGCCATGTCGGGGTAGGTTTGCAGTTGCATTATAGTCTTCCCATTTTCAGATGATGGATTGAACAGTACTGGGTAAGATCTTTAAAGCTTGGGATATTGTCTTGAAGCCTAACCTTGCTTTAAACTTCTCCATACCTTTTGCCCTGACCTCCCTTCACAGAGCAGTCATAGTTGCACAGATAGAATATGTACACAGATGCATATTTGAATATTAAGAGACTTCTGCAGGCAACTGGTTGCATGGATTTCTTTTAACAGTTTAAGAGTAAAGGGGGCTGCCTACAGATGCACACCACTTGTTACAGACTCATATTAGAACAATGTTTAAACCCATATATGATTTCCTTTCCACTTCCTAATTGTGGACTACTTTGTGTTGGACTGTGACAATAAAATACACTGGAATCTTTGTTTTAAAGTCACAGAATATAAAAACAGGCAAGAGGAATAAATTCTTTTGCAAGTAACTGTGGTATAAGGTAGCCCCTTACCCGCATGCCCAGCTCGATGTTCTCTCCTCCATAGACTTCCATGCCAGGATCCAGCAGGCCAATCTCACCAAAGTATTCCCTATCGACCACAAAGGAGCAACCAATCATAGCTGGAGTCCTGCATAATCAGAAAAAGAGAGAATATTAAAAAATTACATATATTTCTCAACATTTTTCAAGGCTTCCAAAATATATCCTAAGGTTTTCTCCAGTGGTCAGATGATGTGCCTCTAATGTAAACATAAGAATAGAATCTACTTGTGGTCCAGCTTTCTTAAGGTAAAAACTTAAGCCTCTGATTTATCAAAGGTTTGTGCCCGCTAAAACGTGAGCAAACCTAACAGCGGGCGTAAAATTATGCAGGAGGTGATTTACTAAGCAGGCGCAGGGAGGACTGCGCCTGTTAAACGAACAGCAATATGCGAGCAATCCCTTTAGTGGTTTTACCCTTGATCAATATTCAATATGGGTGTTTCTGTCAGAAGGTGTAAATATTGGGAGGAGAACAAGCAAATAAGTAGGTGTTCCACGCGCAGTGGAATTTATCAAACATGAAACTGTTTGCGGCAGCTGTTCAACATAAGTTCAATCTTAGGTTTATTACTGACAAACGAAAAAATCATTCACACATATTCTAATCTAATAGTAATTAAAACTCTAATGACCAGAAACCTTACAGTTATGCCAATTTTTTCAAAATATGCATCATAACTCACTGCACCCTCAACGCGTCTGCAGATGCTGTTTCAATAGGAAACTTTTCATCAGAACGAACAGAAATCACATGTGGGGTGCCCCAGGGCTCCATCCTGGGGCCCCTCTTATTTAATATCTACAAGCTCCCACTAGGCAAGATTATAGCAACCAATAACATTAGCTACCATAACTACGCGGATGACACTCAGCTCTACATTACAATGTCACCAGGTGACTCTGAACCCATTCAAACCCTAAATCAATGCATTGACCAAATAAATGGTTGGATGTGCCATAATTTTCTACAGCTGAATAGAAACAAAACTGAAGTGATTATTTTTGGACCCAAGGAGGAACGATCAAGAGTCAGCAAACAGCTTCAATTAATACAGCTAGAAACTACTGATCAGGCTCAAAACCTAGGTGTAGTAATGGACTCAGACCTGAACCTCCAGGGTCACATAAAGGCAATAACAAGGTCAGCGTTCTATCACCTGAAGAACATCTCTAGGATTAAAGGACTGATTTTGCAACACGACCTAGAAAAACTCATCCATGCGTTTATCTTTAGTCGGATTGATTACCACAACAGCATCTTCACAGGTCTGCCTAAAAAGTCAATCAGACAGCTGCAGCTGATCCAGAACGCTGCCGCTAGCGTCCTCACTAGAACCAGGAAAGTAGAGCACATCACCCCAGTTCTTACACAAATGTACACAAAAAAAAAAAAAAAGTCCTTACACTGGCTCCCTGTAGCTCAGAGAATAGACTTCAAAATACTCCTACTAGTTTATAAATCATTACATGGCTTAGCACCAAAATATGTTGAAGACCTGTTGTCACGGTACCAACCACCAAGACCACTCAGGTCCTCCAACTCTAGCCTACTAAACATCCCTACACTCAGAACGAAACATGGAGAAGCAGCTTTCAGTTTTTATGCTCCCCTTATCTGGAACAGACTTCCTGACGAGTGTAGAGCTGCTGAAACTCTGAACTGCTTTAAATCGAGACTAAAAACCCATCTGTTTAGAATTGCCTTCGAGTAAATGCTTGATGTCATATGTATGAAATGTGTTCATGCTCTCTTGCTTTTTTTGATCTTTCTCTTGCTTTATTGTGTATCATGTGTAATGTGTGTTTCTTTTATGTGTTTTTTTTTTAAATCACCAAATCATGTAAAGCACCTTGAACTACCCTGCTGTTGAAAGTGTGCTATACAAATAAAATTGCCTTGCCCGTTACATTTTATGATTCGATTTTAAGGTTCTTTTAATGGTTTTTAAGTGGCTTAATGGTCTTGGGCCTTATCTCTTTGAACTGCTTTTACCATATAAACCTTTGCGGTCTCTGCGCTCCTCTGGCAGCCGTCTCCTTGTCACCCCAAAAGTCAGGACACACACGCATGGCGAGGTGTCTTTCCAGTTTTATGGCCCTCACCTCTGGAACAGGCTGCCAGAGGACCTCAAGGCCGCAGAGAACGTTCATGTTTTTTAGAGCAGGCTCAAGACTCACCTTTTTAGCCTAGCTTTTAACTGATTATTTATTACTGTTTGTTTATTTGCTCTGCATGTTTTATATGATTATATTTTTATCAGTGTTTTACTATTTAATCCTAGCACATTAATTTGCTGTTTATTTTTATACTTTAATTTATCTTAATCCCCGTTCCAGTGTTTCCTCTGTGGGAGCCCTCTCCAGCGGTGGTGGGCTGTGGCTACCTGGGTGCTCTCCAGGTGGAGTTTAGGTGGAGGTTGGGGTCTTGGCCTTGCCTCCACTGGTCGCCCTGTGTTGGTGCCTCGGCTGCTGCTGTTAATCTACCGCTGCTGGGGCAGATGGCTCCTCTGATGGCGTTTCCTTGCATGGTTCATCTGCACTCGGCCCAATGTCCTTTATTACTTTTGCTTTTAACTGTGTGTGTGCATGGGAGTTGGGTTGGGGAGAGGGGGGTATAACTGTGACCATGCTTTTAAATCTGTGGGGGAGGGAAGGGAAGGTGGTTTTATGTGGGGTCATTTTAATCTGTAAAGCACTTTGTGATGCAACTTCTTGTATGAAAAGCGCTTTATAAATAAAGTTTGATTTGATTTGAATAGTAATGAACTTTTTAACACCCATAGGCTTGACAGGTATGTAGTTTTTCCCCCTTTTTTTTGCCAAGGACGCATCATGAATCCACTGCACTTATTCCTCCTCTCTCTAGCTGTGGCACAGTGCATGGAGCAGAAAGTCCTCATTTGAAGACTGCTCTTTGCGCCTGTTATGATTTGTGCACACAATCTTAGTAGATCACCCGCAAATCAGGGACACGAGTCTTGCACAATTTTTTTGCGGTGCATGCGATTTGCGGCCTTTATTTGAAATATTGATAAATCAGGCCCAAAGCGTATATCGGCACTCAAAAGATGGGTTTTACTATTAGCATAAAAAAGCATATTTTAAACTGAATCATATTTTTTTTAGGAGACTGAGGCATAAGGGCAACATAAAGACTTATCTTGCCTAATTTTCAACTTAATTGCAGATGGGATGCTGCAGTGCAGTCTATTTTAGCATTCTGTTCAGCTTTCACCTCAGCACAGACCGAAGCTTTAGAGATTAAGGAACAATTTGGACATATCACTAAAACTGATAACTTGAAAAATTACTGGGGCAGAAAAAAAATTTAATATGGAAAAATAATCTCTCAGTTATGTTTTTTTCCATAATGAAGCAATAATGTTGCTTATGATTTTTTTTATTGGATTCGCCCAAGTAATTTTACTCTGTAAATGTTTATCCTGTAGGAACTTTTGTCAGATTCAGTTGTATTTGCTAGGCATAAATCAGATACCTCGAAGGAGCACAAGTTCTGCTTGTATGAATAGTATCATATGTAACTTTAGTCAGTCTTCTTGATATAAAGGAGAAAACCCACTCCAAACAAGGCTGATATAAATATAGGCGTGTTTCCACTATCAGAATATCAGGGTAGTTTAACCGGACCTTTTAGGATTTCTAAAAGTAGAATGGGAGGCAGTACTTTTAGTTATCAGGCTCCTCTCCTGTGAAACCAGCTCCCAGCTTTAGTCTGTAAGGCAGATAGTCTTTGTACTTTTAAGACCAAGCTTAAAACATTCCTTTTTGATAAAGCTTATAGTTAGAGTGGCTTGGGTCAACCGAAAATTTTACTTTTTCAGTCATATTTAGGAATGTAAATTAATCGTGATTAATCATGATTATTTTACAGCTACCCTGTGATTAATTAATTGTTCAATCGGTTGACAGCCCTAGTAAAAACTCTTAGAAGTTCGCTTTAGAGTAGGGGAGATGTGTGTGTTTGTGCTATGGATTATGGGGATGCAACATGGTATATGAATAATCGTTTTAAAATCACATTGTGCCTTTGTAATTTTGATCAAATGTAGTGGGGGTTTTTTTCACTTGAGCTTTTTTACTCAGTATTTGCTAAATCTACACCTGGTAGATTTAGATGTAAAATTATTTATTTAACCAAGAAATTTGTATTGGTAAGAAATAAGACCGGTATCTCAATAAAGAAAATAAATTAATTTAAAGCTCCGAGTGTTTGAGGTTGGAAGGCCACTTTGCCATCACCTTAATCTTTAGCTCACTCCACAGATTGTCTATCATATTCAAGTGTGGACTCATATATCATAAAGTGCAGTTCAGAAGGATGCTAAAAAAAATAAGCGTCAGTCCATCCAAATAGGTTAATCAAAGGCACTTGTATTTGGTCACTTTTTATAAAGCTCAACAGGGTCCTCCAACGTCAAATTATGCTGAGATTTCCAAAGTCCTGGGGCTACTGCTAAGAAGGTCCAATCACCTTTTGTTTTCAGCCTCATATGTGGCACAACCAGCTTACCTTGGTGTTCAAACTTTAATGAAGTACTGAATTGGGAATTCATCAAACAATGCTTGAATGACTCAGATAAGCAGTGGGAACAAACAATTTTGATCAGTACATTCCAACTTAAGGTTTCTATTGCGAAAAGAAATCTACTGTATGTAGAAATTGATTGCATGTATTTTATATCTCCATTCAATGTATTTTTCAAAGCATTGAATTTTCATATGATAAATGGTAAATGGTAGCGTGTATAGCATTTATCTAGTCCATAGGACTCTAAAGCGCATTACACTACATTCAGTCATTTAAACGCTGATGATGGTATGCAAGTGAAGCGGCCACCGGGCCCTCAGACCACCACAAGAAGGCGAGGCGGGTGAAGTGTCTTGTCCAAGGATACATTGACTGAGACAAAGACGTAGCAGGGGATGGGAATTCAGTAACACACACCACTTTAAATCATGTCATTCCTTTAGAAGCTAGACAATTGAATAAATAATGTGCATTGTACCATTTATAGATTTCTGATTGGCAAGCTTTGTGACTGAAGACTAGCTCATCAACAAAGCAAGTCAGTGGTAACTCAAGCAACTAAAGTAAGCTGTTTTATTATGTTTTTTCATAAAAAAACACATAAACATTGTAATCCAGAAAAGACAAACTTACAAAAAAGACTGATTTAAATACTGATTTAGTATAAAACTGAAATAATTTATTGTTCATCAGAAAGTTTGATCTTGATGGTAGATTTCAGCTGAAACCATAAAAAAAAAAATAATAATAATAATAAAAAAAACTTCTGGTGGTCAAAAGTCTTCCTCAGGCGGAGATCTGAGAGGTTTATTTATGATGGCATTTGTCACTGGGTGTACTGATCAACACTGGCCTTTTAACACAGGTCAAGTGTTTGCCTGACAAATCCATTTTGGGCAACATTTCCATGACTGTCTGGATGAAAAAGGGGCGGGGCATTGAGAAGGTTCAATGACAAGAAAATGTGAAGAATAAAAAGACTCTCAATGACCCTATTGCTATTTTTTCCCTCTTTTTGAGTTACTTGTTATATTTTTGCAATTTAAATAAAATAGTTTCAGATTAAAGAGGCTACATGCAACTTTCCCCCCAAAATAAACGTAACAATAGCCTTTTTATTTGACCATTTATGACTCAAACATCTCCTGATGAGCATATTGACACCTTGCCAGCTCATAGTGGGTTCACCTATAAGCCTGTATCCAATTTTTCCTATTTTTTGTCGGGTCGGATTTTTCGCGTGCTGTATGCGGATGTGACATCAAGCACGTTCATGTTAAATGTTTCAGATCACTCTGCCACCATCGCTTGTCAGCAATTAGCCTACATATATATTGCAAACAAACTTAGTTTCTCAAACAACATATGTATTTGACTGTTCTTACCTCTGTAAGCATAATGTTGACTTCTTTGCAGCGGATGACTTGTGAAGTGTGCACATACGAGCGCGCTGCGAGAGCGAGCAGAAAGGAAGAGCAGTTCCGTTTTTGGCCACAGGTGTCAGTTACGAGTTTAAATTTCAGAAAATTGCGTGTAGCCTCTTTAAATGGAAATAAAAAAAAACACGATCTTATTTATGTCCCACTTTATTTGAAAGATTCAACAAGATGTTTTCACTACTTAAGACATTTTCTACGTCACAGAACTTTAAAGGATGGCAGAAGAAGAGACTGTTCTATTTCAGTCTGAACTCAGTTTTTAGTACTGTCTTCTTGCCAAGTTATCCAAGTGTTTCAGTCACAGCCTTTATACTGGGAGCATTATTATTATGGAGTGACCAGTGATTATCTCAAGTCATCTATCTAACATAATTCCTGGAGAGATTTAACCATGTATGTCATTACATAGATAAAGACACTCACAAGTAAAAATGTCAGCCTTAGTTTGAGGGACAAGCCAATATGTAGTAGTTTAAAGAGCTTCTGGGGCTGCATTGTGATTTATTGACTCTACTAAGAGAGTGCATTGGGCCATACGGCATGTGAGCCAAAGTGAAAGAGGCTTTTAAGCTCCGACTTCAGATAAAAGACAGTGTTCACCATCACCTTTGAGTGTTATTTTGAACATCCTGGATAAAAAAAAGAAAACCAAAAACCCCTCAGAATGATGGATTGTATAGAAAACCTCTTTTAAAATACTATTTGTGTAAATGGCTTTAAATCATGGCATTCATAGTATGTTAAATGCCTTGTGGAAAATTACACTCACGCGCTAAAATTAGAACACTGGAAAGAAACTGCAATGCAAAAGCAATGTTAAAACAGCTGCTACATAGTTATCTCCCACTTCAATGTGATTATAATTTGTTGTAGATAAACAAACCATTTTTTGACAAATGTAACAGTGCATGTCATTGTTTATGCCTGGTAAGTTATACTGCATACTTGTGGTTCCTGACATAACATAATAATGTCCTGTTTACTTTTTAAGTGGGTGACAAGGAGGCTTTTAAATACCTTGGTTGAGCAAATAAAACGGAAGACACTCAGCCTTATTTGTCTCATCCTCTCTCATCCTTTTGGCAAGCCACCTGCCTTGCTGTTCCACACGCCACAAACTTTGTGTGAAATTGTTTGGGCAGAGTTTCCTGGCAGCATCAGCACCATGTCCATGTGTAAGGACAGATTCAGCACCTTAGCACTATAATCCCAGCCTTGCCCCAATGGTTTTGAATCTTCTCCAACCACACGAGGCACCATGTGGTGAAATTATCCTCAAAGTAATAGAACAGTCGGCACTGAAGGTTTAATGTATATATTGGGGATGTTAAGTAGTGTAAAGTAGTTTCTATCAAAGTTCCATGCTGTTTTCATTTGTTTGATGTGCAAGGTGATCAAATACGCAATATAAAGCAATTCCCCCTACTAGAGCCAATTAACTGAGGCCAATTATATGAATAATTAGAGTCATCTGTTCCTCCTAAAAAACAGAAAACAGAAGCTAAACAGCATACATCTGAAGTGGCTTCAAGGATCACTTCATAATTTGCTCGTTCCGAACGGAGATGTTCCAGCAGCAATCTGCAATGCAGAGATAAATTAGCTGAACGAAAATATATAAGAAGTTACTCTGACAAAGAGTTTGTGACTATGCTATGCATGAGTGTATGAATAAAAACCTTTTATAGTGAATTCAAATTCCAAAAAAAGTGACTGTTGCTAGTGTTGAGGTGTATTACTGGTTTTACCGGTTCACTGTCACATTGTTTGGTTATTTTTAGTGTACAGATGGTGAGCCTGCAGGGGTGAGCCATCACTTGGCCTAATAGCTTTAGCCACTGCTTACAATATGAGCAAGTAATACATTTATGGCGCAGAGCAACATGAATAATCTAAGATTGAGATGCATTGATCATAACTTTATCGCTGGTTTCCAATCTCTTTGATCTACTGATACGTTTTTCTTGTGTTTTTTTGCATAGCCTGTGTGCAAACCTTTTGCAATAATTTAAATGGAAACAGGCAAATATGGCAAAACGAAATATGATAAACCAATTGTTTTTAGGAATTCCCATATCAAATTGTAGTTGTAATAAAATCATACAGAAAATTTGGGATATTGTAATTTTTATCTGTTAATTTTTATTTTTCTGTTTCATCTGTCACCTACAAGGGTATGTTGCAGCCCCCCTTACTCCCTACACCCTTGAATAGAATTGAACTACATTATGAAATATAACGTTTTTTTTCCCTTTAAGACCCACTCAAAATAATCAACAAAGGTATCAAATTTAAGAATATGACAAAAAACATTGATTCATTGTCAGATGGGCTGAATTGTTAAATTATTCAACAATTCATTTATACACAGTAGCCTTTAAAAAGAATTTTGTAAAATTGATCAGGACCATGTCTCAATGCGTGTGAAGAAAGAAGTCAGTTTTAGCATTAAAATACAGTTTTAGTATTATTTTACAAATAAAGACTACATTATTACAGAGATTACATTTTAAAATGTCTTTAACATCTTATATTAGCAATTAGAGGGGTTTGCATTGCTACCTATAAGCACCATTTCCTAAAATAATTACATACCTACCTTGACTCTTAAGTCTTTTAAAAGGCTACAAACATTTCCAAATCTAGCACATTTTAAATAACAGTTCAAGGATTTCAGCTCAACAGGATCAAGAAAAGCAACGATGCTGTAATATGTCCAGCCTTTCTGTTATCTGCTGAATTCCAGCTCTCCGTGACTTGTGACTGTTCTGGTCTTGTTAGATCTAAGTCAATTACTGCCTCAATGTGGAGTGGTATTGACGCTATCAGCCTGTGGCACTACTGAAAACGGAAGACCAGGATGCTTCAATAGCAGCCTTCAGCTCTTCTACAATATTCGGCCTCACGTCTCATCTTTCTCTTGGCAATGCCCCATCGATTCTCTATGGGGTTCAGATCAGCCAAGTTTTCTGGCCAATCAAGCACAGTAATCCCATGGTCATTGAACTAGGTTTTGGTACTTTTGGCAGTGTGGGCAGGTGCCAAGTCCTGCTGGAAAATGAAGTCAGCATCTCCATAAAGCTAGTCTGTGGAAGGAAACATGAAGTGCTCCAAAATGCCCTGGTAGATGGGTGCGTTGACTCTGGACTTAATAAAGCACAGTGGACCAACACCAGCAGATGACATGGGTCCCCAAATCAACACAGACTGTGTAAACGTTACACTGGACTTCAAGCATCTTGGATCGTGCGTCTCTCCATTCTTCTTCCAGACTCTGGGACCTTGGTTTCCAAATGAGATGCAAAATTTGCAGTTCTTTTGTTCCACTAGGTAAGACACTACAGATATTGTTTGTTGTTCAGGAGCGGCTTGACAAGAGGAATATGACATTTGAATCCCATGTCCAGGATCTCTGATGTATGATGGAGCTTGATTATTAAGGGCTATATGTAAGAAGGAGGATCTTAAATTCTATTCAGGTTTTAACAGGGATCCATTGAAGGGAGGCTAAAACAGGATAAATAAAATTCTCTCATTTTAATATTCATCAGAACTCTTGCTGCAACATTTTGGATCAACTGAAGGCTTTTAATTGCATTTTGTGGACTTCCTGATAGTAAAGAAATACTTTATTCCATCCTTGAAGTAACAAACATCTTGCTAAATTGATACCTATCTAAACTTATGCTCTTCACGGACCCTTGGAATAGACCACTGAATGTTCACTCAGTGGTTACTCATGACGGAAGGGAAATACATATTGTTACATCTTATAAGTACCTTGGTATTGTTGTTGATTGCCTGTCTTTTAAGCCTCATGTTCACTGCCTAGAGAGAAAGTTCAGGCTAAAATTAGGTTTTTATTTCCGAAATAAGCTGTGATTTTCTTTTAACGTTAAAAAACGGCTGGTGGAATCTACTTTTTTATCTGTGCTGGACTATGGTGATATATTATATATGCATTCATCTGCTCAATGCCTTCATATGATCGACGCAGCCTATCATGCCCCGCTAAGATTTATCACCAACTGTAAAGCTCGCAGCCACCACTGTGAGCTGTACTCTCGTGTAGGATGGTCTGCTCTGGCCACAAGGAGGCGCTGTCACTGGTATACCTTTATATATAAGGCTATTCTTGGTTGGCTTCCATCCTATTTATGTTCACTTCTTATGAAAAAAAGTACAGGTCATTACTCCCTGCGTTCTCAGGCTGTTGTCATGCTCTCTGTCCCACATGTCAGAACTGAGCTGTGTAAAAAGGGCCTTTGTTTATTCTGCACCCTTCACTTGGAATTTGTTGCAGAACAACTTAACACTTAGTAAACTGATTCCATTTAGTGTTTTTACGTCAAAAATTAGATGTTTTGAGTTGGACTCTCTCACATGTCAATGTTTTTAATTGAGATTTTATTGTAAGTGCAAAAATGGCCTTTAAATTGTTTTTATTTATTTATTTATTGTTCCATGTTTTTCTGTGTGTTTTTGTATGTATGTAATGATGTGATGTAACTCAGTTGCCTATCTTGGCCAGGTCTCCCTTGCAAAAGAGATTTTCAATCTCAATGGGCTTAAATAAAGGATACAAATAAATAAATATAAATAAAACGGCAACACCTTGAATCAACAATTCACGCATTTATCACCTCAACGTTGGATTATTCAAATTCTGTTCTTTTTTATATTAGTAAAGCGTCCCTCTCTCGCCTTCAGCTGGTCAAGAATGCAAGTGCAAGATTTTTGACTAATACTGGCCGCCGTCAGCATATCACTCTGATTTTAGGAAAAATCCACTGGATTCCTGTACATTTCCAGATACGTTGTAAAATTCTAATGTTTGTTTTTAAGTCTCTGAATGGTTTGGGCCCTACTTACCTCTCAGAGCTGCTTACCCCATATAAACCGGGTAGGTCCCTTCGCTCTGCTCACCAACACTTACTACAAATACCAAGATTCCGTTGCAAACCCTGTGGTGAACAAGCCTTTTCTATCTGTGTCCCAAAACTCTGGAAAAAGCTTCCATTGAACATTAGATTATCTCCATCCCTCAACCCTTTTAAGTCTTGCTTAAAGACTTACTTTTATACCCTTGCTTTTAATTCTTAGTTGCTGTCTATGTTTTTCTTAGTACCTAGAGTTTGTTTCTACCTTGCTTGTATTTTATTGTTTGCATTGATTGTTGTATGTGTTCTGTTCTCCTTTTTGTCTTTTCACTTGTTTGTTTCTTGTCTCATGTCCAAATTGGAAAGCACTTTGGTCAGCTGAATGCTGCTTTTAAATATGCTGTATCAAATACAGGTGAAACTCGAAAAATTAGAGTATTGTCCAAAAGTTAATTAATTTTATTAATTAAACTTTAAAGGGATAAACTATTATTTGAGATAGACTAATTGCATGCAAAGCAAGATATTTCAAGCCTTATTTGTTATAATTTTCATGATTATGATTATGGCTTATAGCGGCTGCACAGTGGCGCAGTTGGTAGCACTGTAGCACCCAGGACCTTGCAGCAAGAAGATCCTGGGTTCAAATCCCAGCCTGGGGTCTGTCTTTCTGCATGGAGTTTGCATGTTCTCCCTGTGCATGCGTGGGTTCTCCCTGGGTACTCCGGCTTCCTCCCACAGTCCAAAAACACGACTGTTAGGTGAATTGGTTTCTCTAAATTGCACTTAGGTATCAGGTTGTGTGCATGGTTGTTTGTCCTGTGTGTCTCTGTGTTGCCCTGCGATGGACTGGCGACCTGTCCAGGGTGTACCCCGCCTCTCGCCCCATGACAAATGGATATAGGCAGCAGCCCCCCCCCGCAACCCTGCATAGGAATGACAGGTTCAAAATCTCAGAAAATTTGAATATTGTGAAATGGTTCAATATTATAGGCTCAAAGTGTCCCACCCTATTCAGCTAAATATTTCAAGACACCTACAATGGGTTCCTGGGCCTTTAATTGGTCTCTCAGTCTGGTTCAGTAGAATTCACAATCGTAGTAAAGACTGGTGACCTGACAGTTGTGCAGAATACCATCATTGACACCCTCAAAAGATAATTTCAAAAGAAGTTGGATGTTGACAAAGTTCTGTGCGCAAGCAGCAGGGATGACTGAAACCTGGAGAGGATTGTCAGGAAAAGGCCATTCAAAAGTGTTGGAGACCGTCACAAGGAGTGGACTGAGGCTGGAGTTAGTACATCAAGAGCCACCACACACAGACTTTTTTCACTCCGCTACTTTTCTCTTCTACTACTCTCCAATTGCAATTTTTGGTTTATTTTTTCTCTCCATAGAAACACCTGGTCTGGCATGCTGCTTGGCTGTGATACTATGTTGGACATCGGCTGGGATGATGCTTCCAGTACCTGAACGTTCTCCTTCTCCTGTTATCAACTTTTGACTTTCTTTAACATAGAAAGTACCGCTACTCGTACTGACTCGTACTGAGTCAGGTTCCTCTGGAGGTTTCTTCCTGTTAAAGAGGAGTTTTTCCTCTCCACTATCAATACATGCTTCCTCATTATGAGGGATTGCTGTCTACTGTTGCTACATGTTCGTTTAGGAGGAGGTAATGCTGCAAGTCAAAGACTCAATGCAATCTGCTAGGATTCCATAAATAGTAAACTTTTGAACTGATTGGAATAATTAACTAAAAGATTAATTAGAATCTATGTATAATTGAATTGAAATGACTTGTAAAGCCCTTTGAGATTATATGTGTTGTGAACTGGTGCTATATAAATAAACTAAATTGAATAGTTTAGTATTATTTCAACTAAAGCAAAAATAAACTAATGTATCTTTCCTTCCATATGTATAATGTAAGTGTCACTCTAAAAAGTTATGTGCATCTTTTCAAAATGATTTTGGACAGTCTGTAATTTGGGCCATACAAGAAAGGCACACATAAAATGTAGTGTGGGCCTTTTTGCTTCTGATACACTTTTCTTTTCCACTTGGGAAATGGTTCTCATTCTACTTAAGTTGAGTGTTTCCCATTTTCCCCTACTAGAAAATACACTTGGTTGCCATTTCCACAATATTTTCATTCTGCCTTCTCCCTTTTAGAGTGACATCAACAATCACAGCAGTTGCAGATGAAAGCCTTTGTCTGTCTCTGTCACATCTCCAAAACGGTTTCAATCTGCTGTACTCTCAAAAAGTGACATTTTTGCTCATTCTGGTATCCTTTCACAATTTTGCGTTTCAATCCATTCAAACAACCGAAAAAAATCCCTTTTAGAGTGACCTCTGAGGATGACAGAGCTTCTGTCATTGATGGACACAAACCCTGAGAAAACAAGCGACATAGCGATTTCCAATAGAAATCCACACCACCGACACACTTCAGCTGGCCCCTGAGGCGATCCGTCTGCTGGAAGCCAATTGTCAACAGGGAAACGGACATGACTCTGTAGCGTCTGAAACTCTTCATGTAGTGTTTGTGCACCACATGCCAAGCAGCTGATGCTCAGTAATGATTTATTCTTATGCAGCTTTAAAGAGACACACAATTATTAGCTCCATGCTCATGCACCAAACTGTCAACAGATTCTGAGCAGAGGAACTTTGTATGAAAAGCAACAGTTATTAAAACTAGCTGGAATTTTTTGTTCTTGTTCTTGCTCAAAATTAAAAAGCGCATGAAATATAGGTTTTTTTTGCAAGCATGAAAGAATCTGAGAGGGAAATTATATGAACGTCTAGTAGCCTATTGTAAGCTAGCTTACAGCAATAGAAACAAAGAAACCTTACTTGTGATTCCAGTTCGGGATCAAACAGCATGAAACCTTTGAGCTCCTCAATCCTTTTAATAGTCTTGGCTTTTGCAAATGTAACTTTTTTTTATGTCCATTTACATCTTGCACAGCACTATAAAGCAGCTTGCCCCCTCAAATAACTAATCTGCTTTTGTTATTTTATAATAACAAATGTTTCACATTATACAATTTGTATTTTCAGACAAAGATACCTTGAGTAAATACATATATTATGATTGTAATAGTGATAGAAAAAGGATTTGGCCAAACAGTTGAAGGAGGACTAAGGACTTCAGACTTCAGCTGGTGGTGGGATTGTATTGTACGTTTCTCTTTAGTTAGAAAAATCTATTTTTGCAGATGAATTGTGGTCAAGCAAAATGACAGAAAACAAAAATCAGAGGAAAAAAAGCTCCCAATGTCTTCAAAGTAATAAAAATGAACTTAAAACAAAATATAGGATGCAGCACTAGGTCCCTGGCTATGGCGCTCCAGTGTTCTGTGTCTGCTGAGGCACAAACGGCACAAAACAACCTCGTGAGGAAGTTTCCACCCAAGGCTTTATAGAGACAGATCCTCCTACAATCGGAAATTACCATGGATTGAAACTACATGCAATATTTGCCAGTACCCAATGTGATTAGCCAAAACCATAACATAATAAAATAGTCTGGTTGCATAAACCTGCTTTTGGTCCTTCTTAAAAATGTTGTGACAAACCAAAAACACCCCTAGACAAGACATTAGAGTTGGAACATCCTACAATCAGTATCTCCATATAAGGCTTAAGAAGCCTTCCTCTTTGAAGGAGTATCTTATGAAACACATGAAGGTATGATGAAAACACTTAATAACTGGTAATCTTTCCTATCAAGATCAATTAACCAACATGTGATCAAAAATCATCATCTTCACCATAAAGAACGCAAAGCAAGCGGCACAATTTTGTTAACCAGCCAGATGTTACAAAAGAAACTAAATTGTGCAACATTAGTTGTTTGTCCACAAACATACAAGTAGGGATGGCGAGATGAAGCCTCATGGTGCACTGAAGCTTTCTATCCAATGGCATCAGCAAAGGTTGGGATAATAATGTTTCTGTCTTTCACTCCAGTGAAGAAATTAGAACACAGGATCCAATGTGTTTTTTTTTTACATTATTGTTGCTGATGATTTATTAGCCTACTATGTGGAGATTGATCAGGGGAGCTTATAAAAAAGGTTGCCAGAGACGGGAAAATCGCCGCTTTCACAAAAAAGACTCAAATAGATTCCAAACACACACGGCATACAGTTCTAAGACAACAAAATGTTACGGGGAAAAAGCAGCGTCTTTGCTCTCCTTATGTTTCAATTCACGTGCAAACCAGCTACCGGGTTCATGAATCAGTCATGTGGTGTGGCCGGCTAGCGAGGCCTCGAACGTCACTAAATACGTAATCAACACAAGCCTCTTTGATTACTCGACACGCTTTGAAGGCTCACCTCGAAGGACACATCACTACATACAAGTTACTCATCTGTCGACATGGGTCACCCCCTGACAATGTTATTTATTTTGTATTTTGTGAAGGATTACACAACATGGCCACAAGCAGAAACTGTTTGTTGGCAGCTTTCACATCTCATCTCACAGCTTTAAAAACAATATCCCTTCTCTTATATACAGCTTCTGGCAAATATCATATGTTAAGTAATTCAACACAGCAGAAGGAGGATTTCTTTTAATTATGACAGTCAGATGAGGCCCGGCGTGTGTATTCTCATGCTATGATAACAGGTTCAAAGTATTTACACAAAAGATTTAAATAAAAAATATTCAATTATGTTTATTTAAAGCATAGAAGTAATTTTTTTTCTGCTGCTGTGAAACTAACAAAGAGATCATTACAAGTATAAAAAAGGTATCTAACATTTATTTATTGGATTGATTTTCATTGATAGATTTCAGGAAAAGTACTGTATAAAAACCTGCAAATGTTGTTTTTAATTATTGTCGAACAGCACAGTTAAAACTACAATTTGACATTTGCTGATGATGTTCCTTAATCCAAGCCTGGTGTGTTGTGGTCAGCCTTAGGGTGTCACAAAATATAATCATTACACTTAAAAACGTATGTAATTTTCTTTTACAGTGTTGAATCCATCACTTTTAAAACCTTACGGTACCTTCATACCGATAACTAGTCACCGCAATGTTTTTTCGCCTCATACTGTGGAGCTTGTTCTTTCTTTATTGTGTTTCTGTTAGACCAACTCTGGATTATTTAAAAACATTAAATACTTCACTGTCCTCCAGTTGGGACTTGAAGGTTATGCGTGGAGAGGGGGGTCAACTGACAATTACACTAATGACACCTCATCAAAATGGCCTCCTGATCCTGCATCAAAATGAAGACGTTTATCATATTAATTAGACATCTTACTACAGGAAGGCTTTATTTGTGTGCTGCACACTAAACTACAGATCCCCACAATTTAATGGCTCTATACATGAATAAATCATATCACAAAGCTATCCCTATTTCTTCAAACATCCTCAACCACATCCTCAACCAGCTCATGCCCTCACCTGATAGGGGCTGTCTCATCGCCCTTGTCCAGCCACTCTTGTGGAGGGATGATGTACATGCACCACAGACCCCAGTTGTAGCCGTGGGCGGCGTTGGCATACTGCTGCACCTCAAAGGTGTTGAACTTGATGTTGTCTATGGCAGGAAGAATAATGCGCGTATGATCCTCCTTCATCCGGGTCAGAATGGGTTCAGCCCTTTGGAAAAAGAAGATGACACAATGTTAAGAGCTGACCTTTTCTAATGATACACGCAGAAGCTTCACAGCACGGTTCCAAAAGGTGACTGGAGGGGGGGAGAAAAGCTGTTTGCTACTTAGGGAATTTATAGAGTGATGCTTCCTATATTTCTGCCATATAACATTTTAGACTGTTAATACTGCTACAGACAGTGTAGACAGTCAAGACTGATCTGGACGGTAATGCCAGTGAAGGTTTGTGGCTTTTTTAAAACAAAGTTTAGTAATGAGAACATCCTGATTACTTAATATAAATATAGTCATTCAAGACCCAGTCACAGTGCCTAGCACAATTATAGGAACGTCTGGTTAAGTACTGTACAAAATCTGACAAAAAATATATTATGGAAACCCAATGACCCCAAGGTGTCAATAACTGCAGAGAAATTAAGTTTTGTTGAAAAAGATTTGATAACTCTTAATTCAATTAGAAAATACTTAACCTAAACCTAAGAAAAATGAACTGCTGTTGTAACTCATACCGCTTTCTTCAGAGTTCTAGTAGATGCTGATGGCTACAGGCAGGAACAATCTCCTGTAGTGGTCAGTATCAATGGTTGTGAAGAAGCCTCTGACTGAATCTCCTCTTTATTTATCGGAACTGTTAAGTGTTTGTCTGCGTGTCAGGTCTTTGAGGTCATCCAATCAGCTTTTAGTGAATGTCCCAAGGACTAAGTTTAAGCGCTGGGGTGACCGGGCATTCTCAGTGGTGTCACCCATGCGTTGGAACCAACTTCCATTGGATCTTCGTGCCACTAAGTTGGGCCACTACATTGGGCCTTTTTAAAAGTGAATTTAAGACGCATTTGTTCAGAAAGGCTTTTAATATTTCTTATCACCTTTGTAACATTCTGTTTTTATGTCTAAGTGTTGCTTGTTTTTATTGATATGTGCTTTGGTCTTCCTATATGGATGTTTTGAAGTGCATTATAAATGAAATGAACACAAATGTATGACAGTTGCCAGAACAGAGCCAGCCTTCGTTATAAGCTTGTTGAGCTTTTTTAGGTCACTGTCACTGATGCTTCTACCACAACAGATGGTAGAGGAAGACATTGCACTCTCCACAGACTTATAGAATCTTGCTGCAAACACTGAAGAACCTAAGCTTCTTCAAGAAGTTCAGTCTGCTCTGTCCCTTCTTTTAGCACCTCCACTTCTTCTCCCATGATTAAAAGTGTTTAAGTTATTTCAGTTTCTCTTGAAATCTACAATCATCTCTTATATTCTTTTCACATTCAAGATAAGATGATTGTTTCCACACCATGCCACAAAGCGGCCCACCAGCTCTCTGTCCTCAGCTTTTTGTCCATCTCTGATACACCAGACGTCCGCAAAGTCATCCAAATATTTCTGCAAATGACAGGACTCTGTCTTGTACCAGAAGTCTGAGGAGTGAAAATGAATGCTGGGAATGAAGTCCCCTGTGGTGCTTCTGTGCTGCTGACTGCCTGGTGAGACACACAACCCTTTAGTCTAAAAAGACTGTGGTCTGTTTGTAAGACTGCAGTGCTGTGTGTCTAACCTAGCTTTTTCCACATTAAGTAAATATAATGGCAGAATTGGGTCTAATCCCTTTTCTTATCCC